>LR990280.1:23510121-24150121 GCA_905147355.2 Apotomis turbidana | reverse complement strand
AAACTACCCGAAATTGACTAAATTCACGCGGAAAATTAGTTTTTTCAACTTATTTTCGACTGCACTCAATGAAAGCATGAAATAGCAATGTTACTACCTAAGTACTCAGGGAAAAGTATTATTCACTTCAAAAAGTTGGTGGAAATTATTAATATTAGTATCTGACATAATATGTTTTTTGAAGTGAAAACTTCTTTAGCGGCGCTTGGCACTTTTTTAGATGGGTAAAAAATGTTAAACTCGCGTCAGACAATGTCAATCGTCAGATCCGGGGCTAGTACAACATGGCGCGACTTTGCATGTCGCGCGACTTAGCGTCGCCTGTCTTTTTTACACAGTATTGACAGGAAAGTGACAGGTATAGTATATGTCGGGCGAAAAAGAGTCGCGTGTCTAAGTTGTGATAGACGTGCTGATTGAAAATCTTAGCTCGTAGGACGGATTTGACGGATAGAGATGGGGTAATATACTTAGCGCCTGCGCGTGTGTGTTGACTGCTCATGTGTCAATCGTTTGTATACTTGAGAAATTCGTGTACTTATATAAATAAAGTGCTTCAAAGATGAAAATGGAAGAAAGTGTATTTATTATGGAAAAAAGGGACGAAGAATTCAAAGATGGAAATGGAAGAAAGTCCATTTATTAACGAAGAAGTAGCGGAAGAAAATAAGTGAGTAATTTATAAAAATATACATATGTACCTACACATAATAGATGTAATACAAATATATTAATAGGTTGTCTGGAAGAGATCGCTCTTTAGCGATAAGACCGCCTATTGTCTACCATTGTTTAATTTAAGATTTCTCATGTAATATTTTTCTTGTTGGTGTGCAATAAAGTGTTGTTGTATTGTTGTATTACAATACGTGAATGTTTGTATGTAAAGTCGCTACATTTGCAATTTCAATTGACGGTGACTTTACGTTCCACTATTGCGCAAAAACTACACAAAAGATTTGCGTAAAATTCTGCAGTAATGTAGCTTAGATATCCGAATAGGACATAGGCTACAAATTTTGAGGGCATTCATTCATAAAAGGGTTTATTTAACAATAAATGGAAAACCATACAAAACACCACTTTTTGATCATTGTGACATTTTAATTTCTAAATAATGTATAAACAATTGGTAACCTAGCAACCGTGTCTGTTTCAAAGAAAGAGGGCCTTCGAACAACAAAATGTTGTAAGTGACAGATGGTGAAGCGTAATCATAAACTTACATTAGTAAGAAATACAGATTAAAATAGAAATCAAGTGTCAGTGAGATAGAATAAAATCGGATAGTTCAAACGCACACAAGGCGGACTTAATGCCATTGGGCATCAATACCAGTCAACCTTTGAGCAAAGCAGATAAGTTGTAGGCGGTGAAAAAACAGGTTTTAATTATCTCACTAATATTATATAGACGAAAGTTTGTGAGTGTGTGTGGGTGTGTGTGAGTGTATGTTTGTTATTTCTTCGCTCTCAAACGGCTGGACCAATTTTCATGAAATGCGGTATGGAGGTAGCTGACACCCTGGATTAACACATAGGCTACTTTTTAACAGCGGATAGCACCGCGGTGCACAGCTAGCACTTGTAATATGTTTCATACTTTATAGCGTTAATCTATATATACGCGCGACAAATTTTAGCGACATACAATACAATACAACAATACTTTATTGCACACCAATAAAAGTTTACAAAAGGAAACAAGACAAATACAATTTAAGCTGAAAAGCGATGTCTTCCAGACAACCTTTGGGTAGTGAAATTGATGAAAATTTTAACTTAATACAGAGTAGGTGCAGCAGAAGTGCGACATATTCGAGGGAAATCGTTTATTTTTCAATAATACATTAAAGCAATGCGCGCGTGACTCATTGGTTCTTGATATTAGGAGTATCAATTGTGATACATCCACATTATAACATGTATTAATATTTTATATATGTAATTATTAGTAGTCTTATTATTTTTTTAGTACACGGTGTTAGTTTGTCTATCTTCTTCTCGTACTCACTCTGCTCAAAGGTTAACTGGAAGAGATCCCTTATAGGTATAAGTTCGCCTTTGTACAATACAATACAACAATACTTTATTGCACACCAACACGAAAAATATTACATGAGAAATCTTAAATTAAACAATGGTAGACAATAGGCGGTCTTATCGCTAAAGAGCGATCTCTTCCAGACAACCTTTGGGTAGCGGAGAAAACAAATTTAAACAGAAAATAGTAGGTGGTGAGAGTTTGTACCATGTTATTTGTAATAGATATATTTTTTAACTGTTTTTGTGTACAATAAAGTGTTTACTTACTTACTTACAAGTTCGCCTTTGTACCTATATGTTATTTGTTATAGATGTATTTTTAACTGTTTTTGTGTACAATAAAGTGTTTACTTACTTACTTACAATTTGTGCGAGATTATTCCCTAAACATTCCAAAATATTGAAAAATGCACAACGTTGATGTTTAGGTTTTCACTTCTGTCGGCACTCCCGGAGTGCAACCCGTCCTTTTTTTTCAACGAATAAGGCCTCTTAACCCCTTTCAGCGGACACTTTTGGATATATGAAAATGCCGCTCCTCCCTTTTACACTCCATATAGGTATCTGCTCTGCTCGGCATACTGTTCCTAATAATAATAATAATAATTTATTTCGTGTAACTTTGACTTGACACATATTATGTTAGTAATTACACCTTAATTTTAGGGGTTAGTAAGTGTTAGCCAAAATAATTACAATATATTATATAAATAAACTAATTCTACCACAGTATGTTACCAGTGGGGGGAATGTAGCCCCGCACAGTGTAACATAATGTGATAGTCCGGTTTTTCCGCTATCATTCTCAGGATGGTGTTGGGACTGCCCCGCACCCGGCGCATCAGGGATGCGGCGCGCCCTCGCAAGGTGGCCTCAAAACCATCCACACGCGCCTCCGCGAACATCCCTGATGCGCTACAGAAGCGAGGCAGTCCCACCATCAGCACCCGGAAAGCATTATTGTATTGGACCTTGAGAGCCTTATAGGCCCGTTGCGAATAATGAACCCACAAGCTGCATGTGTACAAGGAGGTACAGAAAGCTCTAAACAGAGTTATCTTCACCTCCCTGGACAGGGCCGGATTTTAGGCAGGGCAGGCGGGGCTACTGCCCGGGGCCCCCACAAGAGAGGGGGGGACAGTAGAGATAAAAAAAAGGATGGGTTGCACTCCGGGAGTGCCGACAGAAGTGAAAACCTAAACATCAACGTTGTGCATTTTTCAATATTTTGGAATGTTTAGGGAATAATCTCGCACAAATTGTAAGTAAGTAAGTAAGTAAGTAAACACTTTATTGTACACAAAAACAGTTAAAAATACATCTATAACAAATAACATATAGGTACAAAGGCGAACTTGTAAGTAAGTAAGTAAACACTTTATTGTACACAAAAACAGTTAAAAAATATATCTATTACAAATAACATGGTACAAACTCTCACCACCTACTATTTTCTGTTTAAATTTGTTTTCTCCGCTACCCAAAGGTTGTCTGGAAGAGATCGCTCTTTAGCGATAAGACCGCCTATTGTCTACCATTGTTTAATTTAAGATTTCTCATGTAATATTTTTCTTGTTGGTGTGCAATAAAGTATTGTTGTATTGTATTGTACAAAGAAGAACTTATACCTATAAGGGATCTCTTCCAGTTAACTTTTGAGCAGAGTGAGTACGAGAAGAAGATAGACAAACTAACACCGTGTACAAAAAGGTATTAAAAAAATAATAAGACTACTAATAATTACATATATAAAATATTAATACATGTTATAATGTGGATGTATCACAATTGATAATCCTAATATCAAGAACCAATGAGTCACGCGCGCATTGCTTTAATGTATTATTGAAAAATAAACGATTTCCCTCGAATATGTCGCACTTCTGTGCACCTACTCTGTATTAAGTTAAAATTTTCATCAATTTCACTACCCAAAGGTTGTCTGGAAGAGATCGCTTTTCAGCGATAAGACCGCCTGTTGTCTACCGTTATTTATAAATTTTATTTGTCTTGTTTCCTTTTGTAAACTTTTATTGGTGTGCAATAAAGTATTGTTGTATTGTATTGTATGTCGCTAAAATTTGTCGCGCGTATATATATAGATTAACGCTATAAAGTATGAAACATATTACAAGTGCTAGCTGTGCCCCGCGGTGCTACCCGCTGTTAAAAAGTAGCCTATGTGTTAATCCAGGGTGTCAGCTACCTCCATACCGCATTTCATGAAAATTGGTCCAGCCGTTTGAGAGCGAAGAAATAACAAACATACACTCACACACACCCACACACACTCACAAACTTTCGTGTATATAATATTAGTGAGATAATTAAAACCTGTTTTTTCACCGCGTATAACTTATCTGCTTTGCTCAAAGGTTGACTGGTATTGATGCCCAATGGCATTAAGTCCGCCTTGTGTGCGTTTGAACTATCCGATTTTATTCTATCTCACTGACACTTGATTTCTATTTTAATCTGTATTTCTTACTAATGTAAGTTTATGATTACGCTTCACCATCTGTCACTTACAACATTTTGTTGTTCGAAGGCCCCCTTTCTTTGAAACAGACACGGTTGCTAGGTTACCAATTGTTTATACATTATTTAGAAATTAAAACGTCACAATGAATAAAAAGTGGTGTTTTGTATGGTTTTCCATTTATTGTTAAATAAACCCTTTTATGAATGAATGCCCTCAAAATTTGTAGCCTATGTCCTATTCGGATATCTAAGCTACATTACTGCAGAATTTTACGCAAATCTTTTGTGTAGTTTTTGCGCAATAGTGGAACGTAAAGTCACCGTCAATTGAAATTGCAAATGTAGCGACTTTACATACAAACATTCAAATATTGTAATATATTTGTATTACATCTATTATGTGTAGGTACATATGTATATTTTTATAAATTACTCACTTATTTTCTTCCGCTACTTCTTCGTTAATAAATGGACTTTCTTCCATTTCCATCTTTGAATTCTTCGTCCCTTTTTTCCATAATAAATACACTTTCTTCCATTTTCATCTTTGAAGCACTTTATTTATATAAGTACACGAATTTCTCAAGTAGGTATACAAACGATTGACACATGAGCAGTCAACACACACGCGCAGGCGCTAAGTATATTACCCCATCTCTATCCGTCAAATCCGTCCTACGAGCTAAGATTTTCGATCAGCACGTCTATCACAACTTAGACACGCGACTCTTTTTCGCCCGACATATACTATACCTGTCACTTTCCTGTCAATACTGTGTAAAAAAGACAGGCGACGCTAAGTCGCGCGACATGCAAAGTCGCGCCATGTTGTACTAGCCCCGGATCTGACGATTGACATTGTCTGACGCGAGTTTAACATTTTTTACCCATCTAAAAAAGTGCCAAGCGCCGCTAAAGAAGTTTTCACTTCAAAATCCAAATTTCGACGGTCACCAATTTTACCTATTTTCCAAACAGTATTTTTTTTCGGATTTTTGCCGTCAACAGTTACACACATACCTATTCTTCTTAAATATTAAAACAGTAGGTATATCAATATTGGTTCACTTCAATACTTATATACATAAGTATATCAGAAAGCACTGATTGCAAGCTTCTTTTAACTATTAAATTTAGTTTTGATCGAGCATCTCGGTGGCAATACTTTTTCGAAACCTTGAAAGTGGATTCTCCAGTACGTGAATTCGACATGATTTTAATAAAATATATATGTAAATATACATATGACACGTGACACTGTAGGTCTATTGGGCGGATACTACTAGGCACTAGGAGTGCGTCATCGCGTCAAGTCGATCTACGGCTCATGGCAAGACCTCTCCTCCCAGTTCCATTATTATTATTCATCAAAATGTTCAATTTGCGTTATTGTTAATGAAAATTTTCGCGCTCGCAGCGCTCGCGTTTTCATCTGCCTAGCTCTGTTGCAACCCGTCCACCCGATATAAAATCGCGCTCGCTATGCTCCTATTTCACTTGGTTGTGGCATAGTTTGCGTTTTCTTAAATTTGCGTTATAGACATAATCCGTCGTCTCCCTACATAAAATTTCACGCTCGCTACACAATTTTTTTTCTGGTTGTATTATAGTTGTAACCCGCCTCCCCCAAAAGTTTAACGCTTGCTATTCTCGCGTTTTTATGTACCTATTTGTGTTGTGGAATATGGATTTAATCCCTCCACGGCATCCACTCCCAAAATTTCGCGCTAGCTACGCTCGCGTTTACATGTCCCAATCCTTACACATTCTATATATACGAGTATAGGGGCGTACTTGAGGCTTGGTCCAGCCGCATTAATGTACGGGACGGTTGTGATTTACCTACTTTAGGAGCTACATTTCAGCGAAATCATCGAGTTTTCGTCTAAAAAAGCCCGAAAAATTCTAATTTATTTACACAGTGTTTTAGGTTTTTATGATCTTTGTTTTCACTTTACTGATTACATTCTTTGTTAACATATTTTTTTATTGTTAATAACTTTAAGAAGGGCTTGATGGAAAAAATGGCTTAAATTCGGAATATAATTAGGGGCGTCCACTCCTACGTTGCCCCAGGGCCTCCACACCTGTAAATCCGGCCCTGTCCCTGGAACATCCCGCAAACCTTCGGGCTATCATATTTGCCCGCACCGATAAAGCTCTTCGCTCGCGCTCGATGTCTATGTCATCTTTGAGGTCGGCCGCAACTACATAACCGAGGTATTTAAATTGAATTGATTCTTAAAGGTACCTCTGTACGTCAACAGACGAGTGAATGGGACAGGTTGTGTTATTAAACTCCGCATTAAATTCTTCTCGAAGCTGTTTACTGGTGTTTGTAATACACAGGTCGAACTCTGTACTGTTCTGTTCAGTTCAGAAGTCCAATATTCATTGGACTTGGACTTACGAGGGGAGGTCCAAAAGTTCGCGGAATGGAGGGGATGGGAGTGAGGATGACCATCATTTTTTATACAGCACTAATTGCAAACTCATTAAGAGTAAATATACCATATTTCAGACTAATTAGGTCATTACTTTAAAAGTTATCATCGAGCAAGCAAGTCAATCCGGAAGAATTCTGCAAGTATGGAGCAAAATGAGTATCGAGCCGTCATCAAGTTCCTAACCAAGCAAGGAAAATCTCTTCAGACCACCCTGATTGAGATGTCAGCAGTTTGCGGTGATCATTGGCCTGGGAAAACAATGGTTTACAAATGGCATAGTCTCTTTAAATTTAGTAGAGAGTTAATTGAAGACGACCCTTGCTCGGGGCGGACCGCTGAGGCCACCACATTAAACATTATCGAAAAGGTTGAGAAATTACTATTGGAATATGCCCGGCTGAAGAAGAAACAGCTTTCTACATTAGTTGGAGTATCAGAAACCACCATTTTGAGGATCCTACATGAACATCTCGGCATGACTAAAGTTAGTGCAAGATGGGTGCCGCGAATGCTTACGCCGCATCAGCGACAACAACGAATCGACGCGTCAAGCAGCTTTTTGGAACGGTGTGGCGAAGAAATTACGTCGGTTTTGAAGCTGATTGTTACTGGAAATGAGACTTGGGTTCATCATTTTGAACCTGAGTCTAAACAGGAGTCACTGCAATGGCACAAGAAGGGTACCCCACCACCTAAGAAATTCAAGGTGTCAGAATCGGCTGGAAAGATAATGGCTACGATATTCTGGGATTGTCAAGGTGTATTAATGATTGACTACAAAAGCAAGGGCGTCACTATAACAGAATCGTACTACGTAACATTATTGGAGCAATTGCGGAAATTTATTAAAGAAAAAAGGTGAGGAAAGTTAACCAAGGGTGTGCTGTTGCTTCATGTCAATTCTCCAGTTCACAAGAGCTGTATTGCGACAGCTGCCCTGGGCAAATGTGGCTTCTAAGAATTAGACCCTCCCCCCTACAGGCCGGTCCTGGCCCCCAGTGATTATTATTTATTCCCAAATTTGAAAACAGAGTTGCGGGGAAAGAAATTTCACACCGATGATGAAGTAAAGGACGCAAAATTGGCTCATTTCGACATCTAAAACAAAAAATATTATTTTGTAGGTTTAGAAAAGTTACTTTCTCGATCGAACAAATGTATTAACCTTAAGGGGGACTATATCGAAAAAGAAAAATAGTAACGTCTTTGTATTCGATTAATAAGTCCGCCATTCCGCGAACTTTTGGACCTCCCCTCGTAGCAACACCAATGGCGTCCGATAATAAATTTCCAAACCTCAAACTCAGCACCTACCCGAGCATTAAAATCTCCCAGCAAAACTTAGTAATTTAGTAAAAACAAAATGTTTCGCCGAATTGCAAGAGTCCATGAAAAAGTGCTTAATTGTATTATTGTAACTTTTGTTTATTACCTTATTGATATTTCATTTCAATTTATTCAGAATATGAAGGCAATTAAAGCTAAAATGGACAACTATATTGTATAGCCCAACAGGGGGTTTTTTTATATATAAATTAGCCCTTTGAGCACACGACGCCTAAAGTGGTGACAAGCTGCCGTGCCGTGCCCACATTGCCACTGACGACTATACCTAGATGTTGTTGTTGATGAATGTCAAAGCTGAAAGCAACCTTCACGCAATCATTTATCTTTATTCTATTGTACCTAAGAGTTTGGCATGTGGCTGAATGCTCATAATAACTTGGCAGACTATGTTGACGCAAGAAGACTGAACCGAATCAGAGTCGGTTTTGAGAACATCGCTGTGGTGCAAGATTATATTCCTGCATTTCCAGAACTGACAGCTGAGGAATTGAATCTGTTTGCAGTAGGTACTTACCAGATTAAACTCGCACCAAGTTATTACAACGAGCATATACGCAGCAGTGACTCATTTGTTGTCCGAATATATAACAGATGTAGCAACATCTAATATGCCAAGTAATTAACGTGCAACTCTTAAGAATGAACATGAAGAGTAGACATACATCCTCCAAGGTCTACCATTGTTACATATTAATCGAGGAGGACAATCGAGATGGTGGGCTAGAGTGCATATGATACTATTGCTGTTCATGTTTCACGGGCCGGAGAACAATTGGCTGTTGTGCGCACGTTATGTGCCTGGTTTGGTTCATGGGGTGGGCTTAGGCATCAGGAAGTTTTTAGGCGCCCTGCTCAACTCTTCGATACAATTATTATCGATGACTATGACGACAATGAGAAGCCCTGTTAATACGATTAACGTTAGAAATAAATAATTTAGTTCCCAACAAAAAGTTTTTTTTTTCATGACTCCCGGGATAGATCTTTAAGCGCTCTGGTATACAGCCTAGTGTTAGCCTAAGGAACGTAATGTACTATGTGTTTAGTCTGGGCAGCACTTGGGCCAACTCCCATACAAAAGTGGTCATTCTCCTTTCCTGGTAACTGACGTTGAAAGTCGGTGAATGGGTCAATTGCAAAAAAATTGTACATAGTTAAGGGCTTTAATTAAAACAATGTTAATTGATTCCTTTGTGTGACGAAAGTTACCCATACATTTTGTATGACTAACTTTCGTCACACAAAGGAAGCGATCGTATTTAATGTTAACTAAGCCTTTAACTATGTACATTTTTTTTGCAATCGACCCGAATGTCAGTGATGCCAACAAATACGAGAAAATAAATTACGATGTCGTAAGAAAATTTGCTGCGGTGTACTTTTTTGATACAATCATAATTATACAAGCATGGTTTATTATTCTTGATAAAGTTACCATTAGGTCACAGTATAATAAAGAGTACTAACGTAATTAGGTATTAAAAACTGACCATTGGCAAAAGCCACTATTAAGTGCCAGCTGGCTGGCAAAAAGGAAATTTCGGCAAATTTCAAGCAATTATTGCATAAAACTATCCACAATGATAAACATCAGGTTTTTTTTTTCAATAGGATTCAGTATGTTTTTCGCAAGAAAAACGAAGGATTAAGTAGTATCCCGGTAAACAATATTTTAAACTTGGTTATTGTCAAATAGCTATTGACATTTAATAATGCAAATACTTATATGACGTATGCACGGATTGCACGGTATTGCACATTATTGCCATATGAACGCTGCTTGTAGCGCCACTAGAGTCAAGCCACGCTAACTCTCCCAAGCAAGCAAATGAGCTGTCAAACCATACAAACTGACTCTCCAAGTATGGTTTGACAGTTCATATGAGCTGTCAAACCATACAAACTGACTCTCCAAGTATGGTTTGACAGCTTATATGAGCTGTCAAACCATACAAACTGACTCTCCAAGTATGGTTTGACAGCTCATATGAGCTGTCAAACCATACAGCGCGGTTTACAAATAACTCCGCCATTTTTTATTGATGACTAGTTTATTTTGAAGTTGTTTTGTGCAAATCTGCTGAAATAATGGCGAGATAAAGGGGCGAATCAAGAATGTAAACCCGTAAAATGTTATTGAAGAAGTAAAAAATGTGAACGACGGCTTCTTGTTGGATAAATCAAATCAAAATAGGTACTTTTTTTTCAATGTAAACAGTCTTTGTGAGTATTAAAGTATTTTCTATTTTCTCGTACATGCAATGTAGAGGTGTTGGTGTCCACTGCACTACTCTCTCTGCACATTTTTTTAAAAACCAAATCTATACGTTTTTTTAATCCTTCTAACCATCCATTAATCTTAGAATAATTAGCCTTTTTGCAAATTCTTCAGCTTTTTTTTTACCATTGGTCCATTAACTGGTACATTTTTTTTCATACAAAATACGTAGTTAAAACACGAACCATAATGTTAACAAAACAAACTACCCTCCTTGTGACGGTTTATTAAAAATACTAATTTTATAACGCAGAGCTATTCTACTCATAGAAGTTTCGGAGACGGCGACTTCCAGTTACAGAGATAAAAATAAGAAATTTTCGAAAAAATGGATTCCGCTTAATAGAGTTCCCAAAATTCCACTTATAGAGGTAATTCGTTGCCAAGGGACTGGAACCGAGAACTTGGGTCCACTTAAAGAGGTTTTCCACTAACCCAGGTTCCACTTATCCAGTTTCCACTGTATATTAATACTGTATAAGCTTAAATATTCTGATTACTAGGTAGAAGTCACTGTCCTATTGAATACAAAAAAAATACATTCTAATCTGACTGAAGTTCTGAAGTTGGGCAATAACGGCTACGGACATCTTTTTGGAGTGGTTCACTCATTTACACCAAAGAGTAAGTAATACTAATAAAGTGACGGTGTCTAGCAAATCCACAGACGTAGTAAATAAAGTAAAGCCTGACCAGAAATATATGAGGATGCGCCATATTGCGGAATTTCACTGGAACTAATTTCTTACACTGGCAATGATTTTATGATGGTTTGTCAATAATGTCAATGTCATTCATGGAGATTTCTTTAAAAGACAAATATTTAAAATTATCCAAAGAAAATGCCGAAAACCATTCACAGTCGTGAACGTACGACTATAAATAAAGTATAAGTACGTGTGTTTACTACACGAAAAACAGTCAGGAAAAGAGAGCATTCCATTAAATGATATTACGAGGTTAACATAGTGGAACTGACAGGTATTTAAAACTAATGTCATTATAGTAGGTTGCGATTGGTTTCAAAATTGTTGCCATATAGATCTTATAAATAGCGTCCCCTTGACAATCCTCATATATTTCTGGTCAGGCTTTATATCGTATTTTGTTCGTAGGAGCTGTAATTTGTATTTCTGTTTCAATATTTTTCACTGTAGCTTATTGAGAGACCAAATGCAAAACAATCCAACACTTACTATACTCGCGAGTTTGTTTCGAAATCGCTGACGGTTTCAACCCCCATAACTCCGCCATTTTGAAAAATATCGAAAAACGGAATAGAAAAATGGGATATTACCTATTAAATGCACCTCTGTATAATTTTTCAGCACACTAGGTAACTCCACTAATTAACGAATGCATACCAGCAAAACGAATGCTGTGCAAAAAAACAATTGATTAACTGAACATGTACTACAAAAAAAACTTTTAAACATCATACAAAACGAGATGACCTTTTTAACCGAATTTACACCAAAATATGGTTCGCACATCGGATATATTTGAAAGTTTCACCAAAAATACTGACTTGCACACTATTAATTATCCTCGCACTGCACACTAAGATCCGACTCGGCCGGGTTATAGGTTAGGTTAGTTTTTGGGTTCCGTAGTCAACTAGGAACCCTTTTAGTTTCGCCATGTCCGTCTGTCCATCCGCGGCTTAGCTCCGTGAGCATTAGTACTAGAAAGCTGAAATTTGGTATGAGTATGTGTATGTCTAGCCGACAAAACGATAAAATAAAAACTAAAAAAAAATATTTTTTTGGGTAACTCGAACAAGTAGGGGTGATTTTTTTTTTCGTTTCAGCACTAATGTGTGGGGTGTCATTGAATAGGTCTTTCAAAAATAATAGGGGTCTCTAAACATTATTTTTTGATAAAGTCAGCAGTTTTGTAAATATTCACTCCGAAAATAAAAAAAATAGTGTCCCCCCTCTAACTGTTCAACCACGGGTTAAAAAATTATGACAAAAATCATGAAAATTAGGCCTTATAAGCACTTTCAATGAAAACTATATTGAACGAAATCGGTCGAGCCGTTTTTGAGTTATCGCAAAATTTCAATTTGCTTTAAAATGACGTAAGTGCCGCGCGGTGTCCTTATACTTCGAACGTTACACATATTAGTTAAGTGCCATACTGCATTGAAATATTCCGCTCAATCTGGCGGGTATAATCGATAACTTCCAGAAGGTAATAAGTAATTACAGTTCCTTTGGCGTTTACGACCTTTTTATAGAGCTTGAAATCTTTCTCGTAATTTAAACCTCTCATCCTTCCTTAAGCCCGTCTATTGTGAAGGATGGGCAACTACGGAACCCTACACTGAGCGTGGCCCGACATGCTCTTGGCCGGTTTTTTTTATTATATCCGGTAAAACAGTTTTGCAAATACCTTTAAATAGTATATTGAATTCGCATTATTTAGTGTGCAAGTCAGTATTTTTGGTGAAACTTTCAAATATTTTGATCGAAAAAAGGGAATATACAGATATAGATTTAAATGCATGCCTAGAAAAATTCGTACATTACTGCCGAGGCATGGATGGATGACTATGATTTTGAAAGACAAGGCGTAGCCGAGTCCTTCAATAATACGAATCTGCGAACTGACATTCCCGCCGAGGCTTGTATAGTGCTTTTCTCCAAATATGCTTGGAAATAATCACCAATCTACATTGTAATTTAATATATCAGTACCAGGAAGTTCATATGGTGCTTATTTTTTTAAGAAATAGGAATAAAAATTCGGGTCCGAATCATATGTTTGATTTAAAACAAAATATATTAACTAATAAGAATTAAATATATATGAAACCACAATAACAAAAAATATGCACATAATTATTAATTTTAATTAAATTAACAACTTCTGATCAGTTTTTTTTTACAAACCATACCATATTAATCAGTGTGCGTGTGGATTGAGGAGCACCCTTCAAAAATGGAAAAAAAATGTGCTGATCATTTAGTAAAAGTTCAAAAACAATTGTAAAACGATAAATAAAAATAATATATTCATTAACCCTTTGAGCGCCAAGCGGCAAAGCAATTCACAGTGCCACTGACGCCAAACAAAAAATAAAGTGCTACAAAATCAACAGAGATTGAAAAACACAGATAGTGGTTTGAATTAGCATGTTTTTGACCATTGACATTTTTGACGTCAATAGGCGTCGCGCACAGTGCCAAATAATGCCACATTTTTCGCCACGGGCAACCTGATACAGAATTGGTTAGAACTTATCATTAGAAACCTCGGAATATACTACAACAGGTAGCTATTGTGTTTATTTTCCAACTTATTCATGTTGGTAAAGTGACGTAATTTTCGGGCAAAAGAAAATCAAAGTAATCCATCTCTTCAACTTTAAGAAATATTTTGAATTATAATGTTTAAAACGTAATATTGATCGTAGCTTTACGTTTGGAAATGATTTACAACCTTCTACTGGCATTAGAAGTCAAGATATTAACTATTTTAGTTTTTTTGTTTTTATTTTTTTCCTCCCAAACGGGCAAGTAGTGGCTGATAATTTTGATATGGGAAGTACCTCTGAGTGTCCTGAACATGTGATATTAAAGTGGGCGCGGTAGCTCGTGGGGTCTCCAAGATACATCAACTTCGGTTTTGATAAAAATATCATCGTCTAGGGTTGATACTTTTCGGTCAATAATATTTGACTGAATAGTAATAATGTTATTAATTATTTGAATCTTACAAATTATTACCTTTGTGTATAAATCTGTATTTTAAATTGGACATTAAATAAATATGTAAATATTAAGGGACAATCATACAGAAATCGACCTAGTCCCAAACTAAGTAAAGCTTGTACCATGGGTACTAGACAACGATATGCATAATGTGTAAATACTTATATAGATCTATTATAAATCTTATATTAATATGGGTCTGCAAATTCCTTTTCGTAAAATGATGGCCTGTATACATTTTGATATTATTTCGTATGATGGGTTCTTTTAATTTTGACAGTGTTTCTTATCTGACAGATTGCTGCAAAAATACGATTGAAATATAAAAAAAGTATACAGTTATACATGTGCCAGAAGGGCATTAATTTTTTTATTTTAAAATATCTACCAGCGGTTCGCTATAAGGCTTACTGAGAAGAAAAAACTGCCGGGATATACTTTTAAACAAATTCTCTACATATATTTCCTTAAACACTAATTTAATTTACACCGTTCGAGGCCCAGGGTTTCCACCCTTGTGTCTTGCTTGACCCTTGATAAGATGTAAAACCGGCTCCCAAACTGTCTTCTCTTTTGAAATTAGACATTCTATTAGAATTAAATTTTCGGCTAAGTCGGACGAGTTTATTCATAGGGAAGGTTTTTAAAAAACAGGCGGTAATCTTAATGAATATGATGCGTAGTTTTAAAGGCTTTGTTTTATAATATGTAGTGATTGTAGGGAAACATCCTTACCTACATATATTAGAAATCTGAAAATGTCTTAAATACATTTGTAACATATGTAGACTCACAATTTTTTCCGTTCTGACCTTCTTTTACTTTTTCATCTCCAATATTCACACCTCAATGATCGCATGTTTATTAGAATTTAAGTACCTAGTCATCCTGCTGATGGCGTTGTTTATTGTAAATTTGTATCTTACTTTTTGTCCATATGTTTATTGTAAATAACCAGAAAATACATAAGTGACTCATTCATTGATACTAACATGTATTGCCCTTTTAATTTGCTCGCCGCAATGTTCAACTAATGATGTTCGTTAATAATCACTATAATCTTGCGGTCTAGTCGGTGAAGGATAAGGTTTAGGACAGCCGTCTTGTTGGTACAGCCGTGGCATGAAAAATGTTCGTCTCTTTTGAACCTTAACACCAACATTGACTCTAAGTGACTCCAAAAGTGACGAATCTTTTTAATCTTCAACATAGACATATTTGTATACATAATATGTATACTTATAGTATTATTTGTTTTGGTTTTTTCTATTATATTCTATTGATGGAAGAGCGGGATTTCCGGACACCAGCATATGTAAAATTAAAGAAGTTGTTTTCGTACCTACATTTTATGTAACCAGCATAATATATTTTTTGTTTTTATTATATATTTTTTAAATTAAAATGTTGTGATTATTTGTAAAGTAAGTAGAAAAGAAAGTTCCTATGAATGTTTATATAAAAATTAATGAACCGAAAATTTGATCGAATTATTTTGGCAGCCCTGACAAAAAGTTTTATTGGCATGTATCTTGGAGACCCCACGAGCTACCGCGCCCACTTTAATATCACATGTTCAGGACACTCAGAGGTACTTCCCATATCAAAATTATCAGCCACTACTTGCCCGTTTGGGAGGAAAAAAATAAAAACAAAAAAACTAAAATAGTTAATATCTTGACTTCTAATGCCTGTAGAAGGTTGTAAATCATTTCTAAACATAAAGCTACGATCAATATTACGTTTCAAACATTATAATTCAAAATATTTCTTAAAGTTGAAGAGATGGATTACTTTGATTTTCTTTTGCCCGAAATTTACGTCACGTTACCAACATGAATAAGTTGGAAAATAAACACAATAGCTACCTGTTGTAGTATATTCCGAGGTTTCTAATGATAAGTTCTAACCAATTCTGTATCAGGTTGTCCGTGGCGAAAAATGTGGCATTATTTGGCACTGTGCGTCGTTGGCGTCAGTGGCACGACTTCCCGATGACGTGATTTGCCGTCTTTGGCGGTCAAAGGGTTACGTGGCGTGGCGTGTGCTCACTCAGTTCTCACAAACTACCAACGAAATCTGTGAATGTCTTTATTTATCATATAATATTTGCATACTATTTTTTAGTAAAACCTATGTTTAAGGTATGTAATAATTTGTAGATCACCTGGTAACGTGAGCGTCAGGATGACTGGACCAAGGGAGATTTTGGAAGTTATCCTATGTTTTTGTACCTGATATGAAATAATTTGTACCTCGCTAATAAGGGAAGAATATTAAAAATAAAGTGGCCAGCCATTCTGAGGTTGACTGGACCAAGCTGGTTTCATATAGTTGTAAGCGTTACAACTATTTAATTTATTTTAAAGATTTAGTACCTAATTTGTACCTATAAATTTGATTTACGTTTGAATTCTATCGACACACCAAAAAACACACGGAACCTAAGGAACACGCTATATCATAGTAGTCTATATGAAACCAGCTTGGTCCAGTCAACCTGACGTCAGAATGGTTGGCCACTTTATTTTTAACCCTTTGAGCGCCGAGCGGCAAAGCAATTCACCGTGCCACTGACGCCATACCAAAAAAAAAAGTGCTCCAAAATCAACAGAGGTTGAAAAACACAGATAGTGGTTTGAATTAGCATGTTTTTGACCACTGAAATTTTTGACGTCAATAGGCGTCGTTGGCGTCAGTGGCACGAATTCCCGATGACGTGATTTGCCGTCTTTGGCGGTCAAAAGGTTAATATTTTCCCCTTATTAGCGAGGTACAAATTATTTCATATCAGGTACAAAATAGGTACAAAAACATAGGATATCTAAACTTCCAAAATCTCTCTTGGTCCAGTCATCCTGACGCTCACCCTGGTAACGTATTTAAAGTTTTACAAATAATTTCGTATGCTCACTCAATCCGCACACTTTCGAAAACCCGATTTCAAAATCTTTTATTCCGGAGAGTTTAGCGTGCACTGGAACAAATAAAATCATTTTCAATCGTCTTTGTTGCCACAAAAACAATATGCCCGACTTTTATTTTTCGACATCGTACAGCACAGGTTGCGCGGGAAACGTTAACTGTACGCCGCAGTCCGCTCGCCGCGAGGCGTGGCAGCCCACTGACATTTGTCCCGCCGGGTAGATACTTAGAGATCGGAATTTTTCGCGCGGCCGCGACGAGTGAGGATAGCCTGCCCAGGCGAAGTTACGGGGTTGTACGGTACGTATATTCCTTAGACATTGGCTACAATGTCGTATGCCGTAAGCTTGAATAATAATAAGGTCAGGTCAATAATAACTCTGAAATTTCAACATTGAGCTTTATTCAAGACTTAAAACTTTTTGTTTTATTTAATTACAATTTAGGTGAAATTATGTTAAAAAAAAATAAAAAGAAAGATCACATAGGTCCGAGGCTGATAATGGGGTTATTTAGTCTTTCCGTATCTGGACTAGAAAAAGAACTATATCATCATAATACATGACATTGGCGTATTACAACTACATAAAATATAGTACATATTACATTAACTAACAACACAAAGGACAAATTAACCATCAGCCTGGACACTAGTTATAATAAAAAAAACATTGTAATTAACGGAACACATTATAATTTTACTTTAGCGATATATTTAATGCATGCACTTAATGATTACTCACAGAAATATTTCGTTCCCTAACATAAATTTTGAGATATTTCTTTATCTTATGTTTTTTAGAAATACGATAATGCAGCAAGAATAAATTCTTACAGAAAATGCGAACATATTAATTCGATACCTCAACTTAGCCCATGTTTTTCGCATTCAAGTTAATAAATATTCTCTTATAAGTTACACATAATCAGCACTACGAGTTTAGTATGGGCAAACAAGTTAAGATGAGATTTCATATTAAGAAATTCACATTCCGAATGAACCCTGTCAAGGGACGCGTGACATTACAATTATGTATCATCATTCATTACTATTATACGCAAACAATCAGCTAGATACTGCGAGGGCTGCCAGCAGAGTGGCAGTCCCAGTAGTATGGGTGCCTACTGCGAGGGCTGCCAGCCAAGTGGCAGTCCCAGTAGTATGGGTGCCTACTGCGAGGGCTGCCAGCAGAGTGGCAGTCCCAGTAGTATGGGTGCCTACTGCGAGGGCTGCCAGCCAAGTGGCAGTTCTGGCAGTATTGTGCTTACATAAATTAACTAAATCATACGATTTAAACAAAATTATACAATATTTACAGGACACGAAAAATTGCAAATAAAAAAAATACAGATATTAATTAAATATCAAACAATATCATTTGACACCACCAATTATAATTTCTCAATCAGAATAAAAATATTTTATTTAACTATGCTACCATACTTCAAGGGCCGTACATAAAGATTTAACTAATAGATTGTAAAAAGATGTACAGTATTTACAGAAATCAATTTAATGAAATTTATTATTTTAACGTTGTGGTCAAATGTCATGAAAAATGACATTTTATAAAGGAAAATTCAGTACCTATATACAAGATATTTACAACATTGATAGACGTTAATTACTTATTCTAAACTTACTCGCTCTTATGACGTTTGTCGTCATTATTATTATTACGCTTTCGACCTTTTGCATGTGCTAACATAGTAACCAACTTCTTATGGCTATCGCCGACGATCCAGCCGTGCTGCTGTTGTTGCTGCTGCTGCTCCTCTTCTCGCGCTCTCTCCTCGCGCTCTTTCTCCTTGCGCGCTTGCTCCGCGCGCTCGTGCTCCCTGCGCGCGAGTTCCTGGCGTGCTTGCTCCTCGCGCGCGCGCTCCTGACGCGCCTGCTCTTCCCGCGCCAGTTGCTCGCGAGCTTGCGTTTCGCGCGCCTGCGCTTCGGTGCCGTCTTTTCCGGACCAATAATACAGTGGACGATGCCGGTTCGAGCCGCTCGACGAGCCGGGCTCGGCCGGCACGAGGAATGTCCCGTCCTCCGGGTCGCTACTCGTGCAACCCGTCAATGTCGAAGGTGCGGCGGAGGTCGACGGCGTCGGACTCGCGTCCGATGATGTGGATAGCGTTGCCGGCGGTTCGTTCACAATTTTACAATTGCCGCCGCTTGTACCGGCTGCACTAGTGCTAGGC
This sequence comes from Apotomis turbidana, assembly GCA_905147355.2. NCBI lineage: Eukaryota > Metazoa > Arthropoda > Insecta > Lepidoptera > Tortricidae > Apotomis > Apotomis turbidana. The sequence continues at coordinate 24,130,686 of LR990280.1, read as the reverse complement.
TCGCTTCTGTCTAATGTAAACGACCCGAGCGCACTATTTGTACTTCTATTGTCCACGACACCACTGCTACTGGCACCACTTGTGTGGGTCGTTGTGTTGCGATTACTACTAGTTACCCTGCTTTCGATTTCCTGTTTTTTAAATGAAATTTGGCGATTGTTTGTTCGGCGCCCTCCTGTATGTTGGCTATCTTTCTTTTTACCTTTCTTCTTGCGGGTGGTCCCGGAGGCCATGGATTCTGCACTATTCGGCCGAGGGGGTCCGCCATCGGGCTCAGACTCAGAACTCCAGGTTTCAGCTAGAATATTTTGTTTCCCTACGGTGCATTTTCTACGCGCTCTTTGCCGCGCCACACCTGTTTCGTCTGATACGAAGGATTGATCTCCTATATCAAAGTAATTACTGCTGGTACTGCCGCCTCTTGTTGGTGATCTATCAAGGGATTTGGAATCAGATTTTTTAGGTTCAGAATTTTTAGAATTTCTGCCTTGTGGGTCTAAATAGCCATCTTGATGGAAAGATTTCTTATCATTTTTATTGTACGATAAGTTTTGTTTCGACGATGTATAATCATATTTTTTTGGCGAAACCGGTTTCAGCTCCGGCGGCGATAACGAGGGACGCAGATCGGGTTTTGTACTTTTATGATCGCCCATGAATGATTTTAAGCAAAGTTTAGACGTGGACGGGCCGTAATCAATATACGATGCACCTGCATGATCAGTGTCATCGTCGTCATCGTCCTCGTCATCATCGTCGTCGTCATCTTCGTCGTCGTTATCAGATGAAAGATTTTTATACTTTGAAGAGAAATTTTCTTTATACTTCGATGACAATTCGTCGGAACGACTCGGAGACGCAAGACGTTTTCCGTATTTTGAATCACAAGGTGTGTCCTCTTTCAGTGGCAATGATTCGTCGTTCAACATGGAAGAACTGGGTTCGTCTTCCAGTAAACTGTCAAAAAGCTGGTCGAGATTAGCTTTCGGTTCAGATGGTTCTTTGTTTTTCGTAATTTTCTTTTCACTACGAACAGCATTATTTTTGAAAATTTTTCCCATTACCGCATTCTTCTCTATTGCATCGCGTTTTTTCATTTGGGAAGAAATCTTCTTGCTATCAGCGGGAATTTTGCTGTTACTCACGTCACAAGACATAAGACTATTTTCAGTTTCATCGTCGCTGCACACATAGTCGTCCGACATGTACACGAAGTCATCGCCGTCCGAGGCGCTAGTACTGGAATTGTCTGGCTCCTCCACAACAGTGTTGGCTTTGGACGTACTCGGGATGTCTTTATTACTTATGCTTTTAAACCTCTCCATTAACGTTGATGGCCTAAATTCGAATAATTCCACATCCTCATTATCCATAAATTCATAGACATCAACATTCTTTAGAGACGCAGAATTTTCATTTAGATGATGGTCGCTGTCATATTTACTACTTGATTCAGAAATCTTATTTTCTCTCCTCTTTTTCGAACTACCTTTTTTCTTCTTTTTATGAGAATTTTCCAAAGGTGAAACAATTGCAGACATATTGATATCCGAGGTGGGAATCGAAACTTTGATGCCATCGAATCCTTTTAGCGCCCCTTTAGTAAGAACAGTACTCGGGTGGTTCTTCTTAGAATTTTTCTTTCCCTTTTTCTTTTCTGATTTTTTCCGCCCCTTACGACTGTAACAAAATACAAATAAAATAATATATATCCATACCTGAGGCATAATACTGTGTGTATAGTAAAACAAAAGGCGGGGACAGTATCGATGCAAATCCAGAATTCCTTTTTCAGTGGCTACTTAATCTCAGGTTGCTCCTAATAGTAGTTTATGCAATCGTTGCATAATTGAGGTTCTTAAAGTCGAGTACCGCGTTTAGGTCACGAGGCTTGCCGAGTGGCCTATGTAAGGTACGAGATTTTAAGACCTAATTGTGTAACTATTGCATACAATACTTTTTATACCAGCGAAACACGGAAAACCATTTTTTACTTAAATCGCCATTTGTTAAATTTTTTGACAAGTAATTTCAACCAATCAGTGAACAGTAGCATTCTTTTTTTTTTTATCAAATATGCTGATGTTCTCTTTTTGAAATTATTTGAGTTGAGCAGAGAGATGTCTTATGAATATTAAAGTTCTGTAGCGGGTACCATAGAGTATAGAATTATGGTACAGGATTAAAAAGTGCGTTATTGTGATTTTGTCTGTGAAATTATAATTGACAGATTAAAGTACGCGAGTATAAAGAGCAATTTTATTACATTCTAGACACATTTTTTTCTTTTTCTGGCAACACTTAGTATCCAAATTCCTGCTCAGACATGGAGCCGATCAGACCGTAGCAGGTTGGATTGATAACATGCTGAGACAAAGGGCTGTACAGGTAACAGTGAACGGCACAACTCGAGCTATCGTGTCAAGAGGCTGCCCACAGGGTGGAGTTATATCACCACTCCTGTGGAACCTCGTAGTGGACGGATTAATCCGGAAGCTCAACGAGGCGGGCTTCTATACTGTAGGCTATGCAGACGATGTAGCAATCCTCGTGAGAGGAAAGTTTGAGGCAACCCTCTGTGACCTTATGCAAGAGGCACTCAAAATCGTCGAACTATGGTGTTCTGACCAAGGCTTGTCAGTCAACCCAGCCAAAACAGAACTAGTCTTGTTCACTAAGAAGCGAAACATAAAAATCAGTCGCTTGCCAAAACTCCAAAACACAACTCTGACTCTCAGCAAAGAGGTAAAGTATCTGGGCGTCATCCTGGATGACAAATTACTATGGAACAAACACTTAGAAAACAAATTGAACAAAGCCTGCGTCGTATTCTGGCAGTGTAAAAGACTAATTGGTAGAACCTGGGGCTTACACCCCAGGATCACAATGTGGCTTTACACTGCGGTGATAAGACCTATTATCACCTACGGCGCTGTGGTTTGGTGGCCCAGAACCAAACTGACAACAGCCAAACATAAACTGCAGCAATTTCAAAGACTTGCTTGTGTAGCAACGACGGGCTGCATGAGAACAACACCCACAGCGGCAATGGAGATACTGCTAGGACTGCCGCCCCTTGAACTGTTCATTCAGCAAGAGGCGGCGTCAGCAGCTATCAGACTGAAGTCACTTAACCTCTGGGGTGTAACACACGGGGGTCATGCCGAAATACTTGAGGAGGCTATCAGACACGAGCCAATGATAGCTGCTCCCAACGACAAGATACCCAAACAGCATTACTTCAATAAGAGCTACGAAATCGAGCTAATTGAAGAACCTTACGATCGATCCGATATAAATGAAATACGCATATATACGGATGGGTCAAAGACACAAACAGGTACAGGAGCTGGAATATACTCACCTGAAATAAACGTAAACATATCAATAGCCTTAGGAAAATATAGCTCCATCTTCCAATGTGAATGTCTTGCCATCACACAGGCTGCCAAGGCAGTTGCTACGCGAGGTATCAAAGACCAAAAGATACGTATTGTTTCCGACAGCGCTGCAGTTTTACGAGCTCTGGAGAATAAAACAATCAAATCCGGGCTCATACTAGAGTGTCACTCAGCATTGCAAACGATCGGCATGAATAATCGGATCACGTTGCAATGGATTAAAATGCACAGTGGCTCTCTGGGTAACGATGCAGCCGACCAGTTGGCTAGGAGAGGATCCGATGATTTGGCAATTGGCCCAGATCCTATGCTCCCCTTGGCGTTTAATCAGCTGCGTACATGGCTTCGTCACAGAACACGATCACAACACGCCGATCAATGGGCAGAAACCAGTACATGCAGGCAGTCCCGGGAAGCAGTCCCATACCCAGACACACGCCTGACAAAGCGCCTGTTATCGCTAAGCAGGCCCGCTCTGCGAGTAGTAGTAGGCACTATCACTGGACACTGCACACTTAACAAGCATTTATATGTTCTAGGAATGACCGATAGCCCCCTGTGTAGGGGATGCCTGTCGGCCGAAGAAACAGCTACCCACGTGATCCTGGAATGCACTGCCGTAGCTAAGCAACGGGCTGAAATCCTCAAAGCACCGAGGTCACTTCGTGAAGCCTGTGGAGACACCAGGAGAATCCTGCGCTTCTGGACGGAGTTAGGCTGGCTAGACTATTAGCCGGCAAATCTGTACGCACAATGGCCCGAACATACACGGGCTAAGTGCGGAAAGCGGAGCCCATAACCATAACCATACCATAACCATAGTATCCAAATTATAAATGTTAATTTTGATGTTCAAATCCGGCGGTTTTTGTTTTAAATTCGTTTTTTTGGAAAAATTTGACAACTGTGTTAATCAACCTGTCGGATACCTATGATATCAGCATTTGCAGAACGACAAGAATTTATAAACCTAAACAAGGTAAAACAATGAGAAGAAAATATTGAAGAACTGACATAAACGGATTGGTAGAGTTTTTCGTTTAGTTAATAAATCGTCAGTTGACATTCAAACTCAATAAATAACAAATACCTACCTACTTAAAACAAAACTGGTATCTCAGTGTGAATCTAACTACTCACTATATACTAGGTTTTGAAGAACAGTGACAAATTTTAGTGAGTTTTGGTTGTCAGTGTTGTCACCAGGCGAAATATAGTATAATAATATCGCTAGGCCAATACATAATGTTCATAAGTTTATAATCCGACAGTGTCAACCCTAGCATTTTTATTAAAAACACTAAAATTCAAAGGCCCGGAAAATATTTTTGTGTATGAAAATCAACCTGCCACAAGTAAAGAGAAACTTATCGGGGTTTGAATTTCTAGTCCACTACGGCTAGCAGGCTGGCTATGGAGGGAGGGCGCTATTTTTATATATACAAAATAGGAGACTACGCTACGCTACGGCTACGGTTTCGAAGCATTCCAATAATTTTACAAAAAGTGTTAATTATTTGAAACGATGGAGCTGAATTTTAACATTTTCGTGTGCTTTGACCCGAACCAGACTGGGAAAACTGTGTACTGACTGGGTAATCTAATCACACATTGGGCTTTAATTATTTGTTTTATTAGAAAATTAACGATAGTTCTAATTTTAAAATATGACTTAATGTAATATATTATTTATCATTAACTAAGCCACAATCACGCGTTTTGAATTACCAATTAGAATAAAAGCAATCCTGTACCTATTATCTACAATAGAAATCTAGACATCGATGACGGCGTCCTGTAAAACGCCGTTCGTCATTTCGATTATTAAAGAATATATGATTACAAATGGTATTTAGCAGTGAGTATCGTAGTTGGTTTTAGTACATTGTAAGTTGCTTTAACCCTTAATTTCGCAATGTCCAATATACCGGACAAAACCTATATGGACCCTCTTGTATTTTTTTCTGACCGCAATCGTGTGAACTATGGAACTTTAGTGTTTTTTTTTTTTTTAATAAAGGGTTAACTATATAAACATAATTTAGGTGGTGATTGCTGTGTAATCCAGGAGTAATGTGTAATAATGTTTACGTGTGTAGTCTTTGATAAGTGCTTGGACAAGTAAGGATGCATAGATTTCAGTCTGCAACTGTAGATAATTCGGCAATCTTAAAGATGAGACTTCATCCACAAACCCAGATTCTTGTTTTATTGCCCCATTATATAGCAATTGCATAATCTACTATAATACTCATTATGTTTTATAGCCCGACAAGTTATTTTTCAGCCCACGCCATATTGCGGATTTTAAGTGGTGCTTATTTATTTACCGTCGATGAAAGCCAGTGAATGTCACTGATGGATGACTAAATATTCCGCGAGTTTCAAGTAATTTTCGCATAATAAAGAGTTCCTAAGCCATGAAATTGACAACATTTCAATTTTTTAACCAGTTCTTTTTCCGATATAATCAAATAAAGGTTAAAAATCTAAATATCAACACATTTTTACATTTTGGAAAATAGCCCCATTTATGATTATGAAATCCATTTGAAAAGTTCCTCATTCAAAAAGAGCGACAAGTAGTTGGTCACAGCGCAGAAAATCATACAGTAGTCGGACTAACAAAGAGAAGTAGTACCACTGTTCTCTTTCTAGGCTGCGAGTGTCAGTTTTTCCACCAGGTGGCGCTGCTTTCACCTTTTTGTTTAATATTTTCAAAACTAGTCCGTATAACCAAATTAAAATTAGTTTTGGGTTCTGTGATAATAAAGTAATGAAATTAGTTTGAAACAATTTGAAAAGTCCCCTGTGTGGCGGGAGAGCGGGGTGAATAGGACCAAATTGTCCTCTTTTTCTTTTTTGTTGCAGAGTTACGCAGTTAACACTTTCGGAACCAGATATAAAATTTAACCCTACCCCAGAAACCGAGAGGCCGCTAGGTGGGTAGCTCTTTAAGCAAAAATACGTGACCGGCATCTGAGCAATGATTACGAGTGCCTACCAGGCGGGTTCCTGGTAGCGAAAGTGTTAAGGCAACTAGGGCTTGTGTGGTATCGTTTTCGTATAAAACAGATATCAGCAATTAATATTTTATGTTGTTTAGGTATGGTTCCACATCAAATCTATATACCCAATTAAAAAGGTAAAAATCACAATAAACTTTTGGTGACATTTTTAATGCCATATTGCCTGATATGATTCCATGCCATTTCCATAATCCAAACGTTTTAGATTCAGTCTAATGGAATATGTCAACACGCCTCAAAACGCAGGAAGTCTTCCGCCAAAGACACAAAGCCGGTAAAATGGGTAATTTAGTATATCCTTTAAGGTAGTATATTTTTTACTTAAAATACAGGATTTTCAAAGCTGCTATTAGTGGAGTAAAAAAATTGCAAGCCAATTTTGATATGTTCGTCAATATTTTCCTTTTTTTCTATTAAACTATACATTTAATGTCTCAAAAATGAATTCCTCATGCCCGATTTATCAGAAAATGACACCACAATCGAGGTATTGGGTAAATGGAAACTGATATGTTCTTTTGTCTGAAGCGCGGCGGCGTGTAACTTTGACTGCCCCCCCTTCCTACCCGCCAGGGGGTAGTGGCTGGCTACCGGGCTAAATTAGCTTAGTTTTACGTATATTACATCTGTGTCAAGTACAAGTGAATTCATCCGATACTAAAATTTGCACCTTCCATGCATTCGTCGTATATATTTATGTATGTATCTATTTATATATATGTATATTATATGTATGTATGTACCTAATATGAGTATTTTAATTATATGTAATTATGTTGTCTGATGCACCGCCTACAATTTCTCTGCTTTGCCCTAAGGTTGACTGGTAGAGAATGCCTCATGGCATTAAGTCCGCCTTTTTTACGTTAAGTTTTTCTTTTGTGCAATAAAGTTTAAATAAATAAATAAATAAATTAGGTGACACTACTTCCCGCACTATAAAACATCATCAATTCATCATCATTAAGTATAGGTGGCCACTAGGGACTTTGGACCTGTACATGGACTGAGCAATTCATTCCATAAAATTGATGGACCTATCGCCTTTTTTGGTACCAAAGATATTGGTAGTAGACATTTCCAGTCCGCAAGAATTTATGCCATAAAAAAAATGTAATTCATTTATTCAATTTGCCACCTAATAAAAAGACATTTTATGGGTAAACAACGTAAACATATTTTATTAAGCTACTATTGATATGAGAAGTACCCAACATGCATATATTATTAGAAACTAGATTGAATGTCCTAATAATTAGAAAATATAAGTAACTAATGAAACGTCCTGAATGAAAAACTTCTAATTTTTTACCTTTTCGTCAATATACTTTCATATGAAACCATACTTAAAGCCTAGCAAGCGTCGGTTCGGCCAAGGGATAGTGGCACTACAAACAGGTCTCATACGGCGATAATGTGCATACGTCATATTCGCATTATTAAACGTCAGTCAAGTATTTCTCATTAACCAAATTCAAAACATTGTTTACCGAAATGCTGATCAAACCTTCGTTTTTTTTGCAAAATAAATACTGAATTCTATTGAAAAAACTTGACTTTCATCCCTGTGTGTTGTTGTGGCTTTATTATGCAAAAAATATTTGATATTTGCGGAATATTTAGTCATGTTTCCTCTTTGTTTACATTAGTGAAATTCACAGACTTTCAACGTCAGTTACGAACAATTTGTCGTTGCCAGTAAAATAAATATCCGCAATATGGCATGGGTTGTAAAACCCCCTGTAGGGCTTATACATAGTTAGTTAGTTGCGCTGGGCATTTTCCGCAAGTCGACATCCAAACGTGCCTATTGTGGTGGGCTTATACATATTAACAAACACGTTTTGAAAATATGGTTTGCGAACTTCACAATGTCAGCCAAGAAATCGGTCTAGAGTTAAATGCTACCAAGACAAAAATCATGACTAACTCTACAATAATACCTATCAACGTCAACAATAACACACTAGAATATGTACAGGAATACACTTATTTGGGAAAACAAATAGCATTTACTAAATCCAGACACATAGACGAAATAAACAGACGAATAAATATTACATGGAATAAATTCTGGAGTTACAAAGAAGTGTTAAAGTCAAATCTGCCTATAAAACACAAGAAAAAGGTATTAGACACCTGCATACTTCCATGTCTGTCATATGGCAGCCAAACCTGGATATACAACAACTACGTGAAAAATAAGCTACAAGTATGCCAAAGAGCAATGGAACGAAGCACTCTGAATATAAAAAGGCGAGATAGAAAACGAAACTCGGATATTAGAAATGTCATAGACGCCTTAGAACATTGTAAAAAACAGAAGTGGAAATGGGCTGGTCACGTAGCGCGTATGAATAAACAAAAATGGACATATAAAGTAACGACATGGGCAGGACCACGACATAAACGGAAAAGAGGAAGACCAAGACAAAGATGGATAGACGAAATAAAAAGAGTATCTGGAAAAGACTGGATGACCAAAGCTAATGATAGAATGATAGAGATGTTTGGAAAAATATGGAGGAGGCCTTTACTTGTAGAGAGGTCCTTAGTAACACTGCATGACATATTTTTAAATGAAAAATTATAATCAATTGCTAAAAAAAATTTTAAATGTAATATTGCCAATCTCAACTATTTTGCATGTTAAATTAAATTAAGAAATGTTATTTATCATAGTTACTAAGGAATAAATGAGACTATAATAATAATAATGTTTTACACGCAAACGTTACCCCACAAGCTCTAGTAGTATGCTTAACTGAACAGTAATAAAAAAAAATTAGATCTCTTATTCACCCTCTCTCCCGGCACACAGGGGACGAATCTGACTTCCCTCCTAACTCCCCCTCTAATCTATGGTAGAGTGATCATGCCTGATGTGTACAATCATGTTAGAAAACAGCGGCTTAACAGCTCAACTAGTGATGTCGAAGGTGATGAAAGTCAAGTTATTTTCCATTCCTTATAGTATTCCAGCAAATAAATGTTTTGAATTTGGTAGCGGTATCGCTACTGAAATTTTATAATTTTACATACATATGATGTAAGCATTTTTCCCATATGATAGCTGTTTGTAGGGCCACTATCCGACGCGATGGCGAAACCTTTACTTGTTAAGCTATACATACGTAGAGTACGACACAAAAGAGTAGAAATTAAAAAGTGGCAATACTGTAGTGTCGTCCCTTTCTAATCAATCTAAGAAAAAAGGGACGACACTACAGTATTGCCACTTTTCAATTTCTACTCTTTTGTGTCGTACTTGTAGTCGGTCCCAAAGTTCTGTCACTGGCACATTATTTTTAAATTTAGAACATGATTTTAAGATAATTTTATTGAATTCCATTTTTGAATGTTCGACAATTACATTAAAACAAAGAAACAGTCATTCGATGCAATTTCTCAAGATGGAGTGGACATTGAAAGAAAACCGAATAGCTGTTTTAGGATTGCACCGCTGTGGGCACTCGCCCAGTACCATTTTCAAGTTGCTCTAAATTTTAAATATAACGCTTAGGTTTGTGTACCGTACTATTGATAGGTACAATGAAGTCTCCAGTGTTGAGGACAAGAAAAGAATTGGCCGGCCTCGCTCCGTACGAACACCAGCAGTGAACAAAGCAATCAAGGCGCGTGTAGCACCTGTCCGAAAACGGAAGTTGATGGCTTTGCAGATGATGGGTGTCAGTAGAAAAACCGTCAAAAAGGTTTTAAACGAAGATCTTTGTCTACGAGCATACAGTAAAGAGTGGGCACTTACTTAATGCCCGTCTAAAAACAATAAGGCTTAAAAGATCCCGGAAGTTGTTAATGTACGATTCACATTGACCGGGCCACAGCCCGCAGCGGCCGATCGCGTCCAGTGACCAGGTCGGGCAGGTTCGCCTGCCACCACGTTCCAGCAGACGCTGGAGCGCCCGGCGGCAGCCGACTGCGTCCGTCCGAGCGATTAAATTCTAGGGCGACGGACGAGCGAACGGAGCCGATGGCGTGCTGCGGTAACCGAACGGAGCCGATGGCGCGCGGCAGTAACTGAACGGAGCCGATGGCGCGCGACGGTGACAGAACGGAGCCGCTTACGCGCGACGACAGCCCAGCACCTCCGTCCGCGTCCGCAAGCGCCCGATCGGCCGGCAGCGGCGCCAATAACATTCGAATATGGGATCTGACTGTTGTACACACCGACGTGTCGCGCGCCGACTCCGCCCGGTCAGTGGGAATCGTACATAAAGCAGTACGCGAAAAATCGACACCGTGATATCCTCTTTACAGACGTAAAGATTTTCGATATTGAAGAGAAGTACAATAAACAGAATAAAAGAGTGTACGCTAGGAGCTCTGAAGAAGCAGGAAAAACTGTTCCGCGGCTGCAATATGGGCATCATCCATCATCAGTGATGGTTTGGTTGGGTGTATCTTATTACGGGCCAACTGAGGATCATTTTTGCGAAAAAGGGGTCAAAATCAGTGCGAAAGTGTACCAAGAGACGGATTTGGATAAGCTTGTCAAAGATCTGCCCAACACGCTATTTTCAGGACATAATTTTGTGATCCAGCAGGATTCTGCGCTAGCACACAAAGCCAAGACCACTCAAGCCTGGTTTGACCGTAAAAAAATCGACTTTATAAGACACGAAGATTGGCCTTCCTCCAGTCCGGACCTTAATCCTTTGAACTATAAAATTTGGCAGGTCTTCGAGGGGAAGGTCTGTGCTAAACCCCATAAAAATTTGGAGAGCCTGAAGTCATCTTTAAGAAAAGCAGTCGCTGAAATAGATATGAAAATGGTGCGTGCTGCGATAGACGACTGGCCGCGCCGATTAAGGGCCTGTATTAAAAACAAGGGAGGTCATTTTGAACAATTTTAAGTAATTTTTAATTCTTTATTAAATGTTTTTTAAATTGGTATATAATTTATTAAAAACTGATTGGTACTTTTGTTTTTATCATTATTTTCATTTGAGACAGAACTTTGGGACCGACTACGTAATAACATTGTGAAATCAAATAAAAATGGTTTTATTACCTGATGCTGGTTTCAATTACGAGTAGTGGTTGTTTTGCTGCAGCTGCTTGAGATCGGCACTTTCTTTTAATTTTGTCGAACTTATCCTCAAACATATCTATTTCTTCAATATCTGGATACATTTTTTCTTTAAATTCAGGATATTTCTTATTTTTAATCGTGTTTAATTCTACTGGTTCTTCATAGTTATTTTGTTGGTCATATTGCGAGTCTGCTACAGGGCTAGAAAATTGGTCATTAAAATCATGCTGGTTGCCTGTGACGTCTCTTACAGTGTGTTGAAAAATGATGCCAGATTTCTTCAAATTACTTGCGTTAGCAGCCTCTTTTAAACCAGAAATAAGATCATTTTCTAAATTCCGGACTTCTTCACTTTCTAATATAGTTTTAGCGGTTATGGAATCAACATCGCCGTCATTTTTATTTTCGCGTTTAGAATCAACGTCAGTTTTTCCTAAAAGATCTAATCCTACGTTTGTAGGTTCCAACGAACATAAGATATCAGATGTTTTTACTAGAGATGGTATGTCTGGGATAGGATCTTGTTTTTTGTGAGACTCCTTCAGAAGTTCGCAACAATCTAGGAATAATTCTTCATCACAGCTCAATCCCCTATGTGCAAGCTGTTGCTCTCTAACAATTTTGTTTACATCAGCTAAAATTTCTTCTAAAGAAAGTGGGACAATCTTTGGGTTTGATTTAGAATGTTTCTTGCGTTTAATTTTATCTGAAATAATTTTAAGGCGATCCATATGTTCTTTGTATGCTATTAAATAATTTGGTTCTTCAAGAATGGGGACCGTTTTGATTTTCATTTCTACTTCGGACATTTTTGAAACATGAAGGAGCGTCATTTGATGCCTCAAAAAATTGTCAGAACGACGAAACTCTTTCTTACAGATGTGACAATAAGTTGGTGCAGCGACTATAGCAGAATTCTTTTTCTTACGGCCGCGTTTAGTTGTCTTCTTTGAAAGTGGTGAACGTTGTCTTGTTCCTTTTAGGTTAGTTTCTCTTTCAACTGATTTCCTGTTTTCGTTTGGTCCAGATTTCTTGGAATTTCGATCCTTATAACTAAAATACATGTCATCAGGCTCGTTAGCTATAATATGGAATGTTTCAGATATCTTTTTTGTCGCTAGTAAATTTGATTTGCGCGGTTTTCTTTCCGAAAAAAACCCAAAACTTGCCATAAATTGTTCTGACCGAAGTTGTTGTTCTGTTTCGTCCAGAGCTTTACCATCGGCGCTGTTACAAACGCCGAGCGTGCGTCTATTCTTTTTATCATGAAAGGAGCTTTGCTTTTTATCCTTATCGTTATTTTTCTTTCTATCTTTGTAGACTTTATTCTCTACGTTCTTATGAATAGAGACAGACTCATCCATAACACATATTTTCTTTTCTTTTTCTTCGACATATTTTTTCAATGGAATATCACTTTTAGATGAGTCGTCTGAGTCACTCATATCGTATTTAGAATAAGAGTCTAATGTAGGATTTGTAGGTCCAAGCTCTTGGGAAGAGATTTTCTTATCATCTTCTTGACCTATCGTCATGTCTTGCCCTTCTTTCGAAGAGTTTTTCGCATTATTTGAAGATTTAAAGTCTGAACTGGTTTTGCGCTGGCGTAGTGGCTCTGCCTGTTCAATCATATCATCCATGTCAATATCATATGGATCATAAACGGCAGACTTGATCACAGCAGACTTAGACCTTGTACGTCGCCCAGGAACCGGCATGTTATAGCACGTTTTTGTACGCGAATCAGATTGATTTAATTTAAACCGTGTGGGTTTTTCACTTACTGGACTCGTTTTGGTTATGGTATTGGATTTTTCACGTGTATTTGTTTCATTATGAGCAGCCCCGTCTATCCCGTCATTTGTAATACATAGATTAGGTTTTGTGCTGAAGGAGTCTTTTTCTGTTCGTGTATTTTTCTCTCCTCTGTCTGACTGCAAAGTTTTCTTGTCAGAATCACATTCAGTGATATTAAGTTTAGATTTTTTTGGTATGTGTGATAATTCGACGAGTAGTGATTCGTTGCTTTTACGTTTTTCGATGCTTCCTTGCAACGGTTTGTTATCAGAGTTAATACATTTAGCATCTGTCATTGCGCCTGTCGGGTTTGATGTACAGGCATCGTTAATAGTTGGGTCGCTAGAAGGTTCATTATCAATAGATGAGATTTGGCCTTCTTGTGGCGTGACAACGTCTTTGACGTGATCTTGCACAGTATCAACACTATCTTCGCAACTACTTTGAGTGTACAGAGATTTTTTCTTTTTACATTTGCGTTTTAAATAAGGCGACTTCTTGCGTTTAACGCACTTATTTTTTTCTTGAATAATATTTTTTGTCTCGAGCTCTTTAACATCGTCTTGGATAGTTACTTTTACTGGACTCCTTCTTAAATTCTCGACCTTTTCACCGGATGCAGCATCAGGATTCCTTATATTATTTTCCTCGTCAAGCAATAATTTGGAAAATATAAGTTGTTTCTTTGTCAACGGTGTTCTATTTTCTTGCAATGTGTCTATATGTATGGACTCTTCTCCGGTAACACTATTGTTGGGAGACCTTCCTCGTTTGCTTCGACGTAGTGGAGTTGTCATATTATTAGCCTCTTCAAGAGTAGAGCATGGTGTTAAAGCGACGGTAGCGACAAAAGGGGAAGCAGTATGTTCCTTGGTGTTTGTTCCTTTTGTGTTTTGACGGTCATCAGCAATGATTGGCGATTTATCTATTAAACGGATATTGTCTGAGTTTTGGGTTTGGCATACTGATGATGAGGTATCAGATAGTACATTTATGTTATTATTGCTGGATATCGATGTTTCAATATTCAGATTTGAGCCTATTTCAGTTATTTCGCCATTATCAGGCTCTGTATGGTCAATCGATGACTTTTTCTTTTTCTGTTTTTCGTTTAAAGCTGTAGTCTTCAGAGCATCAGCATTTTCTTCTAAAGATTGCTCCTTTATAGTATCGGTGACAACAATGTCATCGCTAAGTTTAAAACGTTTCCGTGATGAGCTAATAAATTGTTTATTATCGTCTTTAAGTATGGTGTTATAACTACCGTCAATTTTTACAATTTCTGTTATCTGAATTTCAACATCATTACTTTTGACCGTCGTGTTATGTGTGTCACAATCAGTAAGAAGAACCTTTGGTACCATGTCGCAAGATTTGGATTGTAAATTATTTGCCACTTTTTTACGTCGTAGTTTCCGGTTGCTCTTTTTCATGTTTTCAACGGTTGCAGGAATAATTTGTTGTTTTTCATTTACCGAGCATTTGGATGACAAATCAGCTTTATCCACAATATCTATTTGTTTGTCGTTATTTTGGGCCATTGATATTACACTATTGTTATTACTCAGCGATGATACACGTGTCGTATTTATATTCTCCACATTTTTCCTATTCTTCTTTTCCTTTTTTCTAATTACAATGTCGGAACTTTTCTTACATTTATTTACGTTTTTAGTAAAATCAGTTTTATGAAGATTTTGTTGTTTTTGCTTACAAATAGCTGCCAAGGACAAGTCATCTTCAGAATCTTCTTGATCTTCGCTTGCAATTAGAAGATGGTCTTCTGTAGAAGTTAGTAGATGTTCCGGTTGATTGCCAATCATCATTTTAGCCTTCGGAGTAGAGGATTGAATCGGCACATCATACAATTCAGAATTGTCCAACCTACTTTGCACGTTAGAGTCGGTCAGCGATGTAGAATTATTCACAGTCGACTCGTGACTTTCCATGGTCAGCTCGTGAGCTTTTGATATGTATTTAGTATCTAAAACATCAGTGTTCAAACTAGATTTCTTGTTATTAACATTAAGTGGCTCCTTGTTAATTTCGTTGTTTAAAATGGATGAAGTGACTAGAATCGTCTTGACACTAGATTTCATATTTGGACTGTCGTCAATTTTCAAATTTTCGTCTTTAGAGGCTGTAGAAAGTCGCCTTGATGAACAGTTATTCGTCTCGTCTAAATTAGATTCTTGCACGCTTGGTGAAATTACGGATGGAAATTTGCATTCCGTAACAACATTTTTATTGCTATGCTGTGTGCTGCTCACTTCTGCTTGCTGGATGGCGAGCGACATGTCAGTATTTAAAGACACATTAATATGTAATGATTTCTCGACCTCGTTATCTTGCTCATTGGTAAGTATTTTATTTGGTAAAACTGGAGCCACAGAAGTATATGTCACCAACTGACTGTCGACCGACTTTTGTCTTTCCGATGGAGCTTTGATGCGAACTGCTCTTAAGCTAGCCGTCTGGTCGTTATTACTTTTGTTGCGTTTTGGTTGTACAATCAATGATATAGGAGGTACTTCTACCGCAAGATCATTTGATGTATCACTACGACACACAGTTTCATCTTCAGTCAAATCTATGATTTTATCTGACGATAGATTATGACATGAGAGTCTATTTGAGGCAACAGCACTAAAGGAATCTTCTGTAATTACATCGGACTTTATCTTGACTTCACTTTTAAGTTCATCCTTTGCATTTCGATGTGTTTGTGATGTGTAAGATGCGTCAGTATTACCACTGTCATCAGGGTTAATTGGATGATGAAGAGACAACGTTGTAGGATGGACTAATAATGGAGGCGTCGCAGGAGCGTTTTCTAAATTGAAGTGTGTGCTAGTATTTGATATATGTAAGATCTTATTTTCTTCTTGCGCTTTAAAAAGAGGTGTAATTTTTTTTGGTTCAGCCCCTCGAGTGCTCTCCATTATAATAGGTATTGTGTTTTCCTTCGGCTCTGACGGCGTTGTCAACTTGACAGAAGATTCTGATTGATTGGGAACGTCGCATTTCAAACCAGTATCTGTCATTGTTGTTGACACATACTGAGGCAAGATATTTAATAACCTGTTTCTATGGTCTACAGGCATGTTACCCAAAACGTCCACGAGTTCTTTCGGTAAAAGGGCAATTTTTCTCGCTGTTTCAGGGTCTTGATCAACGTTTGTCATTGAATTAACATTTAGCATTGTTTCTTTATGATTACTCAACTCTTTTTCGTGTTGCCCTTTACTTTGAATGTTAGAACCTGGCACAATATGTTCTTCGGCGTTTTTCATTTCAGGATTGGATGGAATCGCAGGCACAATGTGAGAATAATTCGCTTGCACACCGATAGTAGTTCCCGCTAAAGTATAAACGGGGGTAGTATTTGCAATTGTACTTCCGGGTATACTTAGCAAGGAGTTTGTTAAGGTTGTCGAGTTTGATGATTCAATTTTAGTGACGGAAATACATGCAGTAGCTAGTGTATATACTGGAGTTGTACTTTCAAATTTATTTAAATGGGACGTTACTCCACAATTCGGAATACCATACACACTTCCAGGATTTGAGAGAGGGGCATTAATTGGTACAGTTCCATAAGCAAAAGGTAATTGATCTTGAATGCCAATAGGATGTATTGCCCCAGACATTACAGTAGACACAGCTTGAGTAAGATTTGCAGTTATTTCCGAGTTGGTCGAAGCGATAGGAAGTGTTGAAGATGATGTGTTAATAAGTGAACTCGTATTAAGAGTCCCGCCTATGCTAGATGGGTTGTCATGTGACGATGCCGATCTTATCTTATATTGTGGTATTTTCAAAGTGGGATCGTAGATAGGTTTTTGAACTTGCATTGATATTTTATCTCCCATGTGTGAGTACAGTTGAGAAACGTTTTCTTGATTGGTGTAGGGATCCTGTTCTATCTTTGGAGTAGTTGCTTGGATTGAGGCCGGTAAGTCCTTGGTAATATCTTCGATTTTTTGTTGGCACGACAAGTCAGCAGGTACACTTTCAATCATTTTTTCTGTTATAACAGTTACTTCATCAACTTCTTTGGTCTTAATGACTTTTCTAACAAGATTAGCATGTTCTGCCTCAGTAGCTGGCGTAATATTGCTAGCATTTGTATCTAGTTTATTGACATTTGCAGATGCAAACTGTGCCGTTTCATCTTCAAGTTTATGTTTAGGAGGTTTACCTAAGCCAATGGCCTCTCTTTGTGGTGGTGATATACGGTCTGCCGCATTACGGATTTCTACTGAAACATTGCGATTGTCGGTGATCTTTTTCCTAACAGTCAGGTCTGTAGGAATATCTATGCTAGCACAACTTTTAAGGGACAAATCTGTGACGTCGTCGTTTGCAATAACGTCATTTTCAATTGATTTTAAGTGTGAAGTCTTTATACTCAAATCAACGATTTCATCATTCGATACCTCGTCCTGGTTCTTGTTGGATAAATCTAAAGTTTCATATGGATCATATGCATTACCCAATACATAACTTTGGTTTAATAAATCTTGTGTAGTGTTAACGTTCGATACTTTTCCCGATAAATCAAGTGGAATTGATACAATGGATTCAACGTGAGTACTCGCATGAGCAGGTCGATTATTAACTGGAACATGATTGAAATCTGGACTAGGAAAATTGTCCATACTCGCTTTACGGTCAGTCACAGTACATTCACAGTCAGAATGATAATCGGCTTGGGCCTGGAGACTCAAACCATTTCCATAATATATATTATTACCCCGTTCCTTTACGGTTTGTTCTTTCTCATTTGTTAAATTTGTATGATTTAGGGGATTCTGTCTAGGATGTTCAGGTATTATTTGTTTTTCTTCTGGTGCTTGTCTGTTTAAGATGTCGTATGACTTATTTGCAACTGCTGACAGTGCGGGCAGAGTTTCATGTAGACCTTTATTTGATTTTTCTGTTGTAACCTCCTTAACTTTAGTTCTCCGTTTAGTTTTTTTGCTCTCGAGGTTTGGTTTCTTAACGTCTTTCTTTTTTTCTTTTTGGGGTAACGCATTAATAGTTACGGGTATGGATTTAGAAGCAATTGGCTCAAGAGGAAGAATCACATTTGTAATATCAGTTTGAGCAACAAGGTGACGTTGGGAAGAATTTTCTATTGATTTGTCTTCCTTGGCAGAAGATCTTTGCAGGTCTGACTCATGAGTTGCTTCAATAAATTGCGGTTTTTGAGATGTCACCGTTTCGCCTGAAATTGAAGGTGTTTTAAGATCTTTGGTGTACTCCGAACTCTTTTTATCGTAATCGACAAAATTTTGGATCCCTATCGATTCACCAGAAGTAGAGGGTGTTTTATGAGCTTCATCCTTGGTATACTCCGACCTTTTATTATCTTCATCGACATAACGTTGGATTCCTATCATTTCTTCAGAAGTAGATGTTTTGAGAGCTTTATCCTTGGAGTGCTCTGTCCTTTTTTTATCGCGATTGACAGAAAGTTGGATTCCTATCATTTCAGCAGAAGGTGTTTTGAGAGCTTTATCCCCGGTGTTCTCCGACCGTTCATTATCTTGATCGACAGTTGTCGAAAGTTGGATACCTATCGTTTCACCAGAAGTAGGTGTTTCTAGAGCTTTATCCTTGGAGAAGTCCGACCTTTTTTTATCGTGATGGACAGAATCTTTAATTCCTACCGTTTCACCAGAAGCTGAAGGTGTTTTGAGATCTTTATCCTTCGTGTACTCCGACCTTTTCACATCGTAATCGGCAGAGTGTTGGATTCCGATTTCATGTGGAACAACCATATCTTCACTAGTATCGTGTGTAATATCAGGTTTATTAATGTTCTTAAAATCAGTCCCCAATCCGATAGGAGTATGTAACGCAGTATCTGGTTTGATATACAATGGTTCGTCGTCACCACATTGCACGGAAACATGTCCCGCTGGTAAGACGGACTCTGCAGATGGCTCAACTAATTTGTTTTTCAGCATTGCAATGCAAGCATTCAAACCTTTTCGGGGTTTATTTAATTTACTCTTCTGCAAAGCGTCTAGAGATCCTTTAGTATTGTAGTGTAAAGGCGGTTTGTCTAGGGTCAGAACCGCAGCTTCATTTTCAAACAACAGCTGTTGTCCTGACTGCACATGTTGATTAACATTATTACATTCTTGTTGAACTAGAAAGAGATGGTGAAATTGCACAGACTTGTCGTGCTTTTCAGAATCAGCCGTCAGTCGGGCTATTGAATGTTTGAGAGGCACATTCTGAGCTGGGGCGCAACGATTTTGTGAATTAGCGCTTTGGCCACTGCAACCGGGTTGCTGCCCATCACGGTTGTTCGAGCTGCCTTGACCTTGACCGGCTTGTTCTCTTCCTTTGTAGTCTTTAGAATTAATATCAATCTTATTTGATGAATTCTCAATCAATATGTTTTCGGTAATAGGGGGTTTTAAACTGCAAACGGATTTAGTTGCATCTTTAATAGATTCATCTTTTAGCACTTTTTTGACCTGGCGATTAGGTCGCTTTGTTCTATTAAGCACTGTAGTTTTTCGTTTGTCAGATTCGGAGCGATGCGGCGTCTTGCTGCCCACACGCCTGACTATCGGTTTTAAAGGTTTATTGTCGTCGTCGCTCATAACGGACATACCATCATTAACGGGCGATCCAATTCGAGTTTGGCTACTTTCCTTGTCATTTCGTTTTTTCCGTTTATTGCGATCTTCAGAAGTACGCCTCTTCAGTAATATTTTAGGCCTTTGTTTGAGGCGAGGCCGCAGTGACGGATTATTTGGGTTCACGAGCACGCGGTGACGTTTGGCTGGCAAGTCAGCTATCATTTTTCGAATCGTTTCCGCTGAAACCCAAGAAATAATACAATTTATACAAGTTCCATTAAATTGAGAAAGGTTATACAGCTAATAATATTTAACAATGACAAATCTTTTGTTATTGCTAATAATATTTACGGAATAACAGAAACTGTAATGCAAACTGCATATGATAAATATTTACATAGACACATATATATTCTTAATAATAGAAGACCACCTTATCATGTTCGGTCATCTATTCTATGACTAGGAGATGCGCGATAAGTAACCCCATCCTATAAATAAATTGTTGAACAATAAGTATGCCACGTTCGCTGTTACGCATTTTCCTGTGTTTTTTGACGTGCAAAAAGGTCCTGATCTGGTTTATTATACTAGGTATTTTTAACCGACCTTGTCTAGACAAAACGAGGAAAAATTCCCGTGCGTGTAAAAGTTCCGTGCGAAAAAAATACGATTCAATAAGCATTAAGGTACGTTATTAGATGGTTAATTGTCGTCGCATAACGGAAACTTTGATACAAATTTTACTAGGGTTAAAGTTATTTGAAGACAGTTAAATTATTTCGTCTGATAGTGCTTGCTATAAGGATCTACAAACTGCAAGTTTTTACTTTTTAATTTAATTTTCAAAATCAGTTTACATATTTTTGACATGGCAGCCATAATACATATCGCAATCATACTTGAAAAAAGATAGACTAATTTTTTATCTAGTTCATTAGACAATAAGCATATGTTAAGATTATGCCTTAATTTCGACAGAATGATGTATTTCAATTTTATTTTAGTGGCACCAAATTAAGCAAATAAATACTACGGTTTATTGAGATAGGTTATGGCGTGATAGACCTTATGATTACTACACCTAAGTATGTTTTCCACGTTTATCTATACTATTATGAAATTATTTTTTTACTTTCAAGCGCGAAGGTGCTGCACTTTGCGCAGTGCCGGAATACAATTTTGTATTTACGGTTTCCGGGTAAGCACCAAAGTATATTAGAACATACGTTAAGAAAAGTTCCTTTCCCTTCATAAACTCGAAAATATTTGTACAGCTCTTGTGATCACATCATTGTTATGCAAAGCTATCTGAATCTAAGATTATGTATGTAATAATAATATAATGTAACTCACCGTCTCCGACTTCAGTTCTAATAGGTCGAGGTCTCATAAGGGCCTTCGGTCTCTGCCTGGAACGAATATCTTTACGAATTTTCTTGCGTATCGTATTATCTGGCAGACGTGGTCGGCGTCTTCGTACGCCGAAGGGTCGATAGCGGCACTTTCTACGCACGGCTGGGGTGTCTCCTGCACAGTCCAACATGTGTTGGTGCAAATCCTCAAGCGTAACAGATTTTCGACATTTGGTACATTCTCTGAATCCCCGAGGTGGCCGCGTCCGATTGCAAATCTGGCTGGGAGGCACATATAAATGCTTCAAAATATCTGCATTCAAAAGTTGTTCGCCGACAATTTCATAATGCTGCACTTGGGCGTTGGGATGCTGAGAGGAGACATGTGCGGAGACAGCGCGAGAGTCGCGGCTCTGAGCACCGCAGGCACAGCATACGTAGCAGCGCGGTCTCACCCACTCGCCGCTGAGGACTGCCGGCTGCAATTCGTAAGTAGAAGTGGAGGGTACAAGCCCTAAACACGCAGGAAACTCACTCCCGATAGCATTTTCATTGGGCTTTTTTGTCAATTTCATAACTTGTGTCGAAGATGTGGGCAATTCCCTACTCTCTAGTATTTCTTTTAGCTCATTACTTATAATCGTTTGCTTTTCAGTCTTTTTCTCGAGTGGCGGACAGCCAAATTTTTCTTCAAATTTTCGCCTCATACGCAATTGTGTCCAGATGTCTAAACTGGATACCAGTGATATTATGCAATTATTCGTATGTGAATCACGCTTGATTTGGTCAGGATTGATAGGACCTTTATCATTTTCCAAATTATCCCATTTCCACTTATGCTTAGGAGCAATGGCTCGAGGCATGTATCTATCAAATGCATTGCGTGAATATTGTGCATTAGCAAGGAGTATTGGGAACCCCTCAGCAGTATTAATTACGACACTATTTTTCGACTTTCTAGTTTTAATAGTATTGTCTGGATCAGGATTGAAATTGAAAGAGCCATCCAAAAATTTACTCAGGTTTTCTTGGACATTACTAGCCACTTTAGAATAAAAACTAGTGTCAAAACACTTTTCGAATTTTTGTGTGCTTTCGTCTAAGTTTTTCCAATCCTTCTTAGTGGACTCTCCAGTTC
The DNA here is from genome assembly GCA_905147355.2 of Apotomis turbidana. Lineage (NCBI taxonomy): Eukaryota > Metazoa > Arthropoda > Insecta > Lepidoptera > Tortricidae > Apotomis > Apotomis turbidana. The sequence goes on along the minus strand of LR990280.1, from coordinate 24,108,311 downwards.
TGGGCGAGCGGTGCACAACACCGAGGCGCGATAGGATCTGATCGGCGTCGGTATTATGAAACGAGAAGTTGGGAGGTATTCGCTTATTCCACTGTATGTCATCTAACACTATTACAGCGTTCTTTTCTATTACTGTATTGCCACCTAAATTCTTGCTGGGTGGCAGAATCAAATTCGTTGTTATATTATCTTCAATGTCAGCTCCATCGCCTACTTGTGATGGTTTTAATTCACATGAAATCACGACTGCATTAAAGCCGTGCCCATCCGAAAACATTTTACTCTCGTTCCCAACGTTATCTTTATGGGTGTCTTTCAGAGAAATTGTTGAAATTTTCTGTCGAAGCCTACTGCGGTAAGGCAGCTTTGTTTCACATGACTTTGTTTTATGCTCAGCTAACTCAACTGAGGACGAAAGCCGTGTATGACACTTTAGGCAAGCGAAGTATTGTTCGGGATGAGATCCTGCCATGTGGCGAATAATTTCGTTGGTTTCAGCTTCGTAATGGCTGCAGAACAGACAAGCAATGAAGCTGTCCTGCTTCGAACTAGCCATATGTATTCGCCGCACATGCTTAGATAGGGTTTGTTTAGAAGCAAAATGTTTGTCACAATACGGACATAGAAAAGTAGAATCAGACTTAGTTGCGAGATCATCCGTTTTATTTGGCGGCGTTTTGGATACGGTACTAGTTCGCTTGACTTTTTCCTGGCCAGTTTTTCCGTCCGACTTTCGAACGACCTTTGTAGATTGCGGACTGGGAATGTTTGATTTTCTCGGCCTCAGCCTTCCATTTAACCCAGACGATAGTTCATCTGCTCCCTGATTCATCGTGTTATCTTCCTCGATCCTAAAAAATAAATATAGAAGGCATTATACATGATGAAAAAAGCATTGACACAATGGAGGGCAACTACATAAAAAATGGATATATAGAAAGTACGATCACGATCAGGAGGGGTCTAATTCAGCTTCAGGTCCGCGAGTTTTGTATTGAGAAATATCTACTTCTGATTTCTCATACTAAAAAAATTGTTGTTGAACTTTACGGAACCTATCCACTTACAGTGCACACAAAGGTGACTTGTCTTAACAATAGTAATGCCAAAAAATAATTTTAACCAAAGCAATACATTAAATTATCAACCCTATTGTTTAGCATCACTAGGTTTCAAATGGACCAATAGTGTATTTTTAACACACTCCAAAGAAGGAGGTTCTCAGTTTGACCTGTATCTATGTATGTTTGTCCGGGATTATCTCGTGTTCGGCTGATCCGATTTTGATGCAGTTTTCAGAAAGGTATTTGTTACACTGAAGACAAGGTTTTGGTATTTTAGCATACTTCAAAAAAAAGGAGGTTCTCTGTTTGACGCGTATGTATGTATGTTTGTCTGCGATTATAAAGTTGTTCATGCATTTGCTTCTGATAGTCATCATCCTATGCTGAGCTGACGATGGAAGGTGTAACTCTATAACGGTTAAGCAAAAAAAAGTGTTTAATAAAAAAGAACCGACTTCAAAATAAACTGAAAAATATTAGTAGGTATAATACTCGTAGTTCATGTACAGATTACATTTGAATCGCCTTTTAAAGTCGGTTCCTCACTTAAAGTTCTTTATCGAACAAAATTACGCGAAACGTTAGCTCTAAACAAGTAGTAATCATTAAAGACTTCATGCGTGGCATCTGTTTTCATAGTAATAATTTTTATAACCATTTTTGCCACAAGTTCCATCCGTAGAGAGTTGGGCAATCCACCGTAAATATATATGTGTAGGTATTTATGCTCTTCTATACCGTAAACAAGATAATAATACATCAAAATTCCGAGGTAGTTATAAATTTCGGAAATTATGTTCTCGTTAAGGGTGTCTCACGAAATATAAATAAATAAATATAAATATCAGACAACCTCACACAAATCAACCTAGTCCCAAATTAAGCTCAAGAAGGCTTGTGTCTTGTAAATAAAGAAATACTTAAATACATAGAACATCCATGACCCAGGCAAAAATATTCGTGTTCATCACACAAATATTTGCCCTTGCCGGGATTCGAACCTGGGACCGTCGGCTCAGTAGGCAGTTGCTTAACCACTGCGCCAACCGCGTCGTCAGATATAACGACAGATATAACAACATTATATATAATTTCATATGAATAACGTTCATAAGATATAATGAACGCCAGCTGTAACAACAAAATTAATACTTTTATAAGGAATACCGGTCAATTGTTATAATATTCATGTTATATCAAGTTTTTTTATGTAACACTCAAATTTAATCACTTTATAACACTTTATACTCTCGCGGTTTGAACACATAATTAAAACTTTTTGAAACCGGGTCTATCGCGATATTTTGATTTGCGAGTACGTCTGAGACCACGGCACGTGAAACCGTGTTGAAACGACAGGCAATGAAGGTAAATCAAAATATCGCGATAGACCCGGTTTCAATACTTAAGTTTTAATTAATCACTTTAGTTCGTATAACATACATAACGTATAATAATAATATCTTTTAGTATAAGACTATATTAAATGATATAATATCATATGATATACCCACTTACATAGTATGCTTAAACGGGTAAATAGATTATAAGGCATTTTGTAAGATTCTATGAATGGGAGTCCAAGCTCAGAAGTCTGGGACTTTAACTGATCGCTGTACCTATATCGTTACTTATTATTTGTTTCTCGTTTTCACCAGTAGTCAGGGCTGTCGAGAGGAATGCTGTGCTTTTTTTGAAGTTACTCGTGGCGTGATGTCCTTTATCACTTCCTCCCATGGAGTGTATAGCTCTAACGTTCCTCTCTGGACGGCCAATGAAGGCAAGCTAAAGCTGAGAGTCCTACGGGTCCTCTTGGGTTTCAACTTCAGCCAATGAAGGCACACCGGAGAAGAGGACCTTGACCGACTCCCTGGAGATCTAGGGTCCCTCAACAAAATCGAACTGCTACCAGAAAGATAGGTTAGGTTTCCGTCTCGTTAGGAGAGAGATCGGGAGGTGGAAGTCCAACAACCCCAAACGGCCTCCCCCAGCCAGGATATGAGAAAAGCATTTTCACTCCAAAAAAAAGGCTTGAACTGCAACCCTAACAAAATCGAACCGGTACCAGAAAGATAGGTTAGATTCGGTTCGTTTAGGTCAGGTTTGAACTGCGACCCCAACAAAACGGAACCGCTCCGCATATTACATGTTCGTTCCAATTTTGTGGTTACTTTGGAAATTGTTTATTAGGATTTTTTACAACCTTGGCAAAACTGTATTATTGCATTGATATATCGTAATATGAACCTGCAAAATCATATATGATTTAATAAAGATTTAGTAGTTCTCCTTAAATATGTACTTTTTCAAAGTACTACTTTATGTCAAGTTCTCTTTGTAAGATTGGCTTGTAAGTGTCTTGCAGGCGCCTTAACCGGTGATATGTCTACATAAATATTCTTTAGGATCTTGGGAATGATTTAATAGCAAAATTAGCTGCGACAAAGTACGACCCTAGCAGTTAGCTTACCTGTTAGCAGGAGATACGAGGGCATTTCACCGGGTCGGCGTCGGGCAAAGAACGCTATTCTTTTCATACTTCTGAGAATTCAACATGTATTTAAGGTAGCTGTCGAAGCTTGTCCGGGGTCCTATGTGGCAGCCGTATGCCCATAAGAGCGAAGGGAAAAGTCGACAAAACTGCAGTAAGGCCCGCCATTTTGTATGGGTCTGAATGCTGGGCTATAAAGAAATGTCATGAGCAACACCTGCATGTAAACGAGATGAAGATGCTACGTCGGGAAGGCGTTGTCACGAGACTAGACCGGATAAGGAACGAATATGTCTGTGGAAGCTTTAAAGAAGCTCCAATTCATGAGAAGCTTCTTGAAAAGACCACGTTGTAAGCATTTCATTAAACCTTCCGGAGCAGCCGAGAGGAAGAGGCAGACCAAAATCCACATGGTGGTCCAATATTAAAACCGACCTAAGGAACCTAAACATTGAAGAACATGCGACCCAGAATCGGCCACTCTGGCGAAAGCTGACAAGGAGACCCGACCCCACGTAGGTGGGATAAGGGAAGGAAGAAGAAGATGGTTGTCTAGCTAAAACCCCTGGAACCTATATTTTAAGGTAGAATAACATCTGCTGCAATACTGCTGATAGGAATTTTGACGGAAGAGCGTAAGAAGCACGCAACAAGCATTACCGGCAGTACAGATTGAACCACATCAGAAATTCTCTCGAGTGTACCAACGAAGATGTTATTCATATGCTAAACGTAATCCGATCTCTTGTTGTACACTTCAAATTAAATTGGGCAAGTGCGTGTCCGACTCGCGCATGAAGGGTTTCGTACCATAATCTATAACAAGTTTGTTGTATGGCAGGGGAGCTGCCTTAAATATTTATTTTATTTTATTTTTAGTATTTGTTGTTATAGCGGCAATAGAAATACATCATCTGTGAAAATTTCAACTGTCTAGCTATCACCGTTCTTGAGATACAGCCTGGTGACAGACGGACGGACGGACGGACGGACAGCGAAGTCTCAGTAATAGGATCCCGTTCCGTTTTTACCCTTTGGGTACGGAACCCTAAAAAAGGAGAAAGATACGAATAATCTTCTTAGTGTTTGTATTTTTATATAATACTTATATAAAAGAAAAGAGAGCGAATAAAGTAAAATGTAAAATGGGCCGTCTTTGGGTTCTTTGGTCAGCGCATTTATAGTATTATAAAATCCTAGATTTGAAATGTAAATCAGATTTATATGGGGCAGAGTCATGATGTCGGGAATAATCCTAACAGTGCGATGCTCGAGCGCCTTTTGTTTTGTATGAGCGCGTGGCACTACGCCAGTCAAGCGCGATCTGTCGGTCATAATTTCTTTGTTATCTCATCACGCCGAAACGGCTAGACGAATTTTAAACAATTTTAGTACTGGGATGGGACAGCTGGACATTCAACGATGATTATTATAGGATACTTTTTTACACTGTTTCTGCCGTACCATGTATACCAATATACCAATACAATTATATTATAGAATGCACTTACTTGTTTAGTAGAAATTGATGAAACGGTGAAAATTCATTTAAACAATCGTCTGACGCAAACGGGTCCGGCTCAATTATATGAGGGTTCAACTCTACATCGTGCTTAGCGAGCTCCGATGTCAATAAACCATCTGGTGGGAATCTAAAGAAAAAACAAAACAGGTTAATTAAAGTCACGAGAAATACAAAAATGCCATTAGGTACTAAATTTCAAATAATGTTTCGTTGCATTTGGTCCATTACAATTCTTGTTAACACTTTCGCTCGAGGTATTCAAACTTCGTGCATAATAAAAAGCGCAATATATTTTCAAGGGTCAAATAAAAAAAAATGGGCAAGTGCGAGTCCGACTCGCGCATGAAGGATTCCGTACCATAATCTATAACAAGTTTGTTGTATGGGATTTAATTTTCAATCCTTTTATACATATTTTTTGTACATATTTGTTGTTATAGCGGCAATAGAAATATATCACCGATCTTGAGATACAGCCTGGTGACAGACAGACGGACGGACGGACGGACAGCGAAGTCTCAGTAATAGGGTCCCGTTTTTACCCTTTGAGTACGGAACCCTAACAAAAAATAATATTCATTATTATTATAAAACGTGTCTGCTAAGTGTCAGATACGTCAGAAGTAATTGGCAGCTTAGGCACATCAACCAATTTCGAACAAAACCCGAAAAACGACAACAAACGAAGTCGGTCGTTGTATTTATTATCTGTGCACAATTGCACATGCTCAACTAGTCTAAGCCGTAATGTGAGCATAATTTGGTTTCAACGTGAGACACTATTTATATTCTTGGATTTGAGCAAAACCAATGCTGTATGTAAGTGCATTATAAACCTTAAGGCTGTAGACATTTTTAACTCGACATATATTACATCAAGATCTTAAAACTTATCAGCAATAAAAGGACCTCGCGCTGTATAATATTTAGATTTTAGGAAAAACAAAGCTTAACAGCTTATAGCCATCGCATCTTATAGCACCTTAGAGATTAGAATTCATCAATGATGAATCATCATGCGGTGGAATATTCAGAAGGTATAAATAGTACAAACATACAAAGCAAAATACAGATGTTGGGTAAAACTCAAATCACGGGAGAGAAAGAAAATAATGTGTGGTCGGCAGTAAACATTTAGCGTGCTCAATCTTCGCATAGCATGCTTTGCTCAAAAAATTAAACTCCTCTGACAGGCAGTTAGTCGAGAGCTGAGAACAACATTCAGCAGATCAAGTCGAGTACGACATCTGACAACAATTTCCCCGACGTGCCTGGAGACAGACAGGTGACATCGGACACTTCAATTTCGCTAAACTCAAACCCGCATGTTAATATGAGCTCGTCAAGTTGAACATGGAAGCATCACATTGTTACTATCATCTGTGTCCTGTCACGGTAAATAAATAGAACCAATGAAAAATTAAAAATAAAACACCGTATAAAATAATACAAAATAATAATGCAATAAAAAAAACAGCAATGAGACACAAAGAATAAGTGCAATAAATTTTTAATACAGCGCAAAACTCGGACTCATTTTTTTTTGTTATTTGGGTTTCGATGTTCAATTTCAAACAATTGCAGTAGTTATTTCGATTTAATTTAAACAACTGGTGTATTTTTTATCAGATAGTTGTTTATTTAAGTAGTATATTTATGTAGGTAGTATATTTGTAAAATTATTTTATGTGGCAAGTATACGTATTATCATCAGTTTTTGGTTTACAAAATGGAGTAGCAACAGAGCAAGTGTACACCACTGATGTTACCTATTATGTGAAAAAATCTGACTTTATAAGCCATTATTCTATAACTAAGCAACTGGATTTTATTTGACGATGAGATTGGCGCAGTTTGTTGTGCACCTACTGACTGAGCCGGCGGTCCTAGGTTGGAATCCGTCCGGAATGGTGTGATGAACTCGAATATTTGTTCTTGGGTCATGGATGTTATGTTGTGTATATATATATATGTATTTATATATTATGTATATTATTATCATCTTCTAGTATCCATAGTACAGGCTTTGCTTAGTTTGGGACTAGATCGATTTGAGTGAGATTGTCCCTCAATATTTATTTATTTTATTTTCATAGAGCATTTTAATAATAAAGCTTTATAACTTCACCACCAAAACCAACAATATATTATGCAAAAGTTTCCATTGTTGAAACACAAAAATAAGTTTTGTTTCAGCTTCGCCAAAATTATGTCCGGATGTTTAGATGTTCGGATTTCCGGCTGTTTTAGGCTACAGGCTAGTATATACATTTCGCAACCGAACTTCATGAAATTAAGCAAGTAGGTTCGATAAGTAAGTCTATATTTGCCGATTCATACCCACGATTTTTTTCAAAATGGCGGGGAAATCGGGGTTCATTCCGTCTGTCGTCTATCTCGACAACTTGTGGGTATTTGTGCAGCTTACGGCACAATTCTGCATTTTTTCGAAGCCTCGTAGACGTTACTATATCAGAGCGCAGAATAAGTCGAACAAAATCAAGTTTCGCTATAGCATCATTTTGGCAGGCGAAATACATGTACTTCAGGAGGGTTAGCATATCATCCGCGACTTCGCTTGTCGCACGACTCAGCATCACTTATTTTGCTCACACAGTGTTGAAAGGAAAGTGACAGGTAGTATTTGTTGCTAGCCAAAGAGTCGCGTGACACGGTTATGCTAGACATACAGGCTTAAATCATGTGCATAAATAAGCCAGTCACTGTATGTTTTGTTTATGTATCAATCTATTAATGATAGAACAAATACTAAGCACCCCTTCAGCGAGAATACGTAGTGTCATTCTTGTTCAGTGTTCAGTAAATGTGGCTGTAACAGACCACCTCTGGTGGCGGTTTTCGTTTACGCGTCAAAGGATAGTTACGTTTGTACGTTAGGTTTGTGCTCCAGCATATTAATTTAACGTGTTAGCTGTGCAGAGCGTACCAGAATTTAAATATTTTTTTCATCTCTCCTGTTCGGAAAGTGTAATTTTCATGAGTAGATAGCCGGGTGGAAAATAGCTTTTCCATCCTTAGGGTGGAAAGTATTTTTTTTTTAAATTGCAACGGAGTCAACGATAATTGCCATCTAGATGCACGTCGTGATCAACTCAATTAGGTACAATCTAGTCGGCCGTGGTAAGTGGCCATTGAAAACTGGTCTCCAAAAGTTGAGATGTAGGCAAGCTTAATTTATTTATATTTAATTATTAAATATAAATTTGCATTATATTCACACATTTAATAATTCCTTCCCACTTTTATTGATAGATCGTATATTTATATTAAAAAAATTGAAACCATTGGATTGTTTTTTTTTACGTACTTATATTTTAACTTTTGTTATTTATTAAAAATAATAATGAAAGTTTGCAATAGAAAAAGCGGGAACACGAGAATAAATATAAATACCTTGTCTTTTATTTTATGGATTAAAAATGAAATGGACAATAATATAACTCACTCATGACATCTGAGTGTAGTATTTTATTTTCCTCGCAGTCGAAATGAAAAGTAGAGTGTTTAACTCGGGTGAAATTACCCATTTCATCCTCGAACTATTGGCGCTCTCACTTCGTCCGAGCGCCAGAAATATCTCGGGTGCAATGAGTCACTTTCTACCCTTGGTCAATCTACTAAACCTAACCTACTGGGTAATTTCATTTAGCTAAGCAATCCTATTGGAAATAATTAATCATAATAATATTATCTTAGTCTTTGGTCGTTCTCACCCGCTACCGGTAGCGGGCAACGGCCCGTCGCGCGCGGCGTCTTTTTGCTGTTTATCAATGTGTGTGTTACGGCCATTCTCGCCCGCCGTCGTCGCCGTTAGGCCTTGGTCGTTCTCACCCGCTACCGGTAGCGGGCAGCGGCCCGTCTCGCGCGGCGTCTTTTTGCTGTTTATCAATGTGTGTGTTACGGTCATTCTCGCCCGCCGTCGTCGCCGTTAGGCCTTGGTCGTTCTCACCCGCTTCCGGTAGCGGGCAGCGGCCCGTCGTGCGCGGCGTCTTTTTGCTGTTTATCAATGTGTGTGTTACGGTCATTCTCGCCCGCCGTCGTCGCCGTTAGGCCTTGGTCGTTCTCACCCGCTACCGGTAGCGGGCAGCGGCCCGTCGTGCGCGGCGTCTTTTTGCTGTTTATCAATGTGTGTGTTGCGGTCATTCTCGCCCGCCGTCGTCGCCGTTAGGCCTTGGTCGTTCTCACCCGCTATCGGTAGCGGGCAACGGCACGTCGCACGCGGCGTCTTTTGGCTGTTTCTCAATGTGTGTGTTACGGTCATTCTCGCCCGCCGTCTTCGCCGTTGGGCCTTTGTCGTTCTCACCCGCTACCGGTAGCGGGCAGCAGCCCGTCACGCGCGGCGTCTTTTTGTTGTTTATCAATGTGTGTGTTACGGTCATTCTCGCCCGCCGCGCCGTCGTCGCCGTTAGGCCTTGGTCGTTCTCACCCGCTACCGGTAGCGGGCAGCGGCCCGTCTCGCGCGGCGTCTTTTTGCTGTTTATCAATGTGTGTGTTACGGTCATTCTCGCCCGCCGTCGTTGCCGTTAGGCCTTGGTCGTTCTCACCCGCTACCGGTAGCGGGCAGCGGCCCGTCGTGCGCGGCGTCTTTTTGCTGTTTATCAATGTGTGTGTTACGGTCATTCTCGCCCGCCGTCGTCGCCGTTAGGCCTTGGTCGTTCTCACCAGTTACCGGTAGCGGGCAGCGGCCCGTCGTGCGCGGCGTCTTTTTGCTGTTTATCAATGTGTGTGTTACGGTCATTCTCGCCCGCCGTCGTCGCCGTTAGGCCTTGGTCGTTCTCACCCGCTATCGGTAGCGGGCAACGGCACGTCGCACCCGGCGTCTTTTGGCTGTTTCTCAATGTGTGTGTTACGGTCATTCTCGCCCGCCGTCTTCGCCGTTGGGCCTTTGTCGTTCTCACCCGCTGCCGGTAGCGGGCAGCAGCCCGTCACGCGCGGCGTCTTTTTGTTGTTTATCAATGTGTGTGTTACGGTCATTCTCGCCCGCCGCACCGTCGTCGCTGTTAGGCCTTGGTCGCTCTCACCCGCTGCCCGCTGCGGGTAGCAGGTGAGAAGGACCAAAGCCTTAAGGTGTAAACTTTGTTAGAATCTAACACAGATGAGGGTAGATATTTCTTTAATCATACCGACATCCATTAATAGCCTAAACTTAGAATATAATCCATTAAGAAAACAGCTGTAACTATTATTGAAATATTAGCAATCAGGGCGAAATTATAAGTATCTACACAACCGCAAGGTACAAGCCCAAATTTTCAGATAAGCCGCCATATTATGCGTTTCTATATAGTCAGAGGGAATGAATATGTTTAGCAGATAGAACGCCACGTCCGCCCAGATAATTCAACTCGGCAACCCAATCACGAATACAGTTGCACTCAGTGATTGTGTGTAGCTGCGCCCGGGATTAATCGATAGATGAGATCTAGGCACAGCAGGGACGCAACAAGGGGAGGCTTGACCCACCACCCGCTACCCCTTTCTCCCTCGTGCCGCCGCCCCCATGCGCGCCGCGCTGGCCGTCCGCATCCGCACCCAGGCATCCCGGCCCGACCTGACTGAACCAATTTCTCATTATCCCTTCCGGGACGTAGTTTTTTTTTGTTTTGACAATGTTATGGAGATCCTCAACATTTTGGATTTCAAACAAGATTATTTGTTAATTGCGTCAGTATACGATATTTCGCTGTTAAAAAGTTGTTATCTTTAGGTAGACACTGATTTAATATTCGTTATGGTTGACAAAAGAAATCTAAATCCAAAACGAATATTTATTTTTTGTTTAAATTTTTAAATGTTTACAATGAAGCGAAAAATGTATAAATTGAATGGTTCAGGCGGGGTTCGAACCCGCGTCTCCAACGGCTTTCCGGGCCAACACGGGCGTCCTACCTATTGGACCACTGAACCTGATGCGAGAGACATGAATTCTTCAGCCAGCTGCTTGCTGCGAGGCATCATAGCTCCATCTAGCGTAAAGATTCAGACTTCATGAACGGCACCATAGTCCCAAATTATGTTGAGAATCGATAGTAACGATGTGATGGGAGATGGGACCCTACACCTACACCCAAACTATTTATATATTTTATTTTATTTAAATATTTAGACCACCAACGTAAAATATATATAATTACCCAAAAAATATTACCCTCACGCCGGTGAGGTTATTGGTCTGAGCCCAAAACATTATAAAATAAAATGTAAGGACAACGAGCAATCGCCTGCAGTGTTAACAAAAGAGAAATTAGATTTTCATATTAATTTTTGTTACATTACAGGCGTAAGTAAATAATGAGAACAAAATGCAACAAAATAATATCGAAACAAATTCGCTCAGCATAAATAAAGTAATAAAAATATCGCAAAATAAAAAGTAAAAAATATAATCATTATGTTAGTGGAATCGACAGTAGGAATTGGCCCAGACGTATAGGTATGCGCTATTAGGAAATCATTGTTTGATCTAAAATCTTTAAATAAATTGAACTATTTAACACTTCCAAAGTCAAGGCCCGATTTGTCAGTAAATTTGTTCGAGAATAGGGAAGCTTGACGCCGAAAATGTTAAATGGTTTCGCGCAACAAGTTAACTCGCGAAACGCTTACCCTCTAGCAAGACTGCTAACATCCGAGAAAATACAACGATCCCGCACAATATTCTCATTCATATTATATAGCGGGTCTATATGACACATTATCACTAAAGTTCACGAACAAAATAGTAAATGGCATTGAAGACCTTACAAATTATTTTACACTGAAGAATGAGTAATTAATTTCAAATGGACACAAAATTACAAAGTAATTTCGCAATTCCCTGCACCTCGGCAGTTATGCAACAGGTACGAGCTGCCTGCCGTACTGACGAGTCGTCAATAACGCATTCGCGATGGCAGGTAAATATCCGGGCCTCAATTTCCATGACGACGGGAGGGAGGTATACTAATAGAGCACACGCATACAACAATGCAATCGCACTTACATATGCAGTTGTGGGGCGGCGCAGAGCGCCCGCCCCCGGGCGTACGCAGGCCCACACGTGGCGCCTTTGCTCGCTGTAGCCAGGCACGTAAACAACCACTACAAACGTCTTCACAGGAGCCCGCTGCCACTGCCGGCTAAATGCAACCCGCAGCTCACATCATTTACCGATACCTGAAACACCAGATCCGTGTAAAATAAGATTGTCGATAAACTTCTATATAATCAACAGCCTCTTGTGTATTGTACCTAATATTTTATCTCCTTTACATATTTTTGGGACGTCTGTCGTCTATAAATATACGGGGGATAATTACAAAAATCCATCTAGTTGTGATAATATAAATAGACACATAAAGTATGGTATATGTTCCATATCACCAATATATACTGAAGCGCCAAGTGTCATACACAAGTGACATAATAGATCTACGATTGTGAATATTTTAAATGCTTCAATAGTCTTCTAGTCTCGAACCCTAGTCAGTGCCCCCCCATCTGTACCGTGGGAACCCAGAACGATACCTACACATCGCCTGTCGTGGCCGACACGCTTAGCCAAATAGCCAGTCGGTTGCCACACGCGCTCACGGCCGGACGTCGCCGGTCGCGCTATAAAATCACCAAAAAAAATGGCTTCATCGCGAATGAGACCAACGCGCTGCAGTGTTGCGGGGTGTAAAAACATAAAAGCAACAGACATTTATCCTGTTTTTCTTTGCTGACAGACGATGAAATGTTACTAAAAATTCTTAGAACTTAATAAGCACCTACCTAAACGCATTGCATACACTGTTATAATAGATGCATGTAATGTTGAATGAATAAACCTACCTACTTAATATACTTAAATTCATAGAAAACATCCACTACCTATATCAACAAGTGACAATAATTTACTCACTAAGATTTACCAAATCAGTTTAGTGCGTGTGGCGGGAGAGTGCATTGCACGGCCTAAAAAGGGCGTAAACGTCGGCGTTGTTCTTGACACTTAAGACCTTTTGCAAGGAATGCATTCGCAAAGATGAAACGCGTGATCAGATTATTATAAAACAACTTGTACCTAGTGACTGTTTCGAAGCTTGTAATGCTAGTATTATACAATATGTAACACAATTTATGTATAAAGGCACCTACCAAACTTTATTTGGTAAGTACCTACTGTCATCGGGATATATTTAGGTTACTTAGGTACCTACACAGAGAGTTGTTTTTGTTTCAGGTTTCTGGTATGTTCAGATAGAATAGGTAGGTAAGATTCCGATATACCTACTAGGAAATTTAAACGATTTTGATGGTGTGCCGCAGCGCATGTGAATACCTATTTCTAGTAGGTACCTAATGATAATAAAATTTGACTAACAAATTTAATTAAAACGATCGTATTTTAATTTATCTTGACTTTTTATAAAATAATTTCTAAGCGGTGTCAACCCCTAGCCTCGTTTTGCCGGCACGTGCGGCCAACCACCGGCGCGTTCAAGGTCGCTCCATTGTTAAATTGAGTAGGCATGAAAAGCGGTAGGTATTTGCCTTTTTATTCAGACATGAGTATCTCTGTTCGAAGAACTATTATATTAATCTGTGCCCTAGTCAGGTTATAGCGACGACCGTCAGCGCTACGCGAATATGATAGCTCACGCCATATTTGGCTGCTCACAGTGAATGCGGCAGCTCCTGTCATATTTGTCTAGATTTGTAAATACGATAGCTTTATCATATTTAGCTTAACAACTGACGTGCTGTTTGTTTTAAAATAAAACTTTGGTTGCTGGCTGTTAATACTTTTTTATATTGGGAAAATAAAAATTAAATCGAAGTCATATGTCAGATTAGATCGGGAAAGCCGATTGAAGTGACCACTGATGGCATCGTGAATAAAGTCTACGATATCGTTTTAAATGACCGTCGACTGGAGAAACGTGAGATAGCCGAGAGCTGTACGCATTTCATCTGAACGAGTTTTTCATATCTTACATAATATTTTAAGTATGCAAAAACCTTTCGCAAGATGGGTGCCGCGTTTGATGATAGCCGACCAAAAACGACTTCGCGTAAGAACTTCCGAGCCTTGCTTAGCTAAATTGATTGAGATTGAGTAATCATATTTTTCGTTGATTCGTGACGGTGGACGAGACATGGAGTCACCATTATACGCCAGAGACGAAAAATCTGTCAAAACAGTGGAGTTTTGCTAGTGAACGGGCCCCGAAGACAGCAAAAAACCGTTAATTCGACAAGAACGGTAATCAGTGGCCACTGTCTTTTGGGACAGCCAAGGGGTTATTCATATCGATTACCTACTTGAAGAAAGGTAAAACAATAACTGGCGTTTATTGTGCTGCTTTGTTGAAAAAAAACCGCTAAGTTGTGACAAACGGCCACATCTGTCGCAACAGCCAAATTAGTAGAAAAGGTTGTGTTGTTGTCCAAGGTGTAGATATTGTATATGTAGCACTACCTCTATCTTCCATTCACTGCACATGAACTACAGTAGCGGCCAAACCATATATCATCCCCCAGGCCAAAAGTATGGAAACAAGATTATAGTACGAGAGCCCACGACCAAAATTTTTGTCTCATAGCAATACGGCCAAAACCGCATTAAATCGATAGATACGATTAGCCTGAACTCGAAAATACCAATATCAGACATTTTCCGCGTAGCGTTTGATCTGACCGAATTTTCAAAATTGTCAAAGAATTTTACCGAACTGCATCATAGCAATATGTCTGATTTGCAGACTGTACTTGAATGATAGTTCTGAGATACCGGAAACATATTTTTCAGACGTTAGTGGTGTAGCGCAAACCCGTAAAATCACTTAAAAAAAATAAAAATGGGACAAAAAAAATGTCTCATAGCAATACGTCTGAAAATCTTTTTTATTAGTAAAGTTTGGTTATTTGATGCGAACAAAACAATTTTCAGACGGAAATGTGAACGCATTAAATTTCGAGACCGTTTTGAAAATGTTAACAAATTTTACCGATCGGTATCATAGCAATATGTCTGAAAATTGTTGGACATGATAAAATAAGTTGTCCACATGTGCAAAAAATTTATATCAGACAAATTAAGTGTAGCACCTTCTCTATCAGACAACTTTTCGATACTCAGATATCATTTAAAAATCGTATTGAGGCATCTTGAATTTTCTGTTACAAACCAATGAATACGTTGCGACCCTGAATTTATTAAATGATAATTAACAAAGAATTAATAATTAATAAAAAAACATTTAACAGAGGCGTCGGCCAGGCGACTCCGAAACGTTATTTTCGTTTTTGGGAGTATATGCTACACTTAAAGTGTCTGAAAACAGGTTTTTGGTAATCATGGCAGCAATACGAAAAGTTGAAAAAAAAAATTATCCGTATTGCTATGATACAGGTCGGCTAAATTTGTTGACATTTTCAAAAATGCGCTCAGGCTATATGCTACGCGCAAAATGTCTGAAAACAAACTTTTTCATAATACAATTATAAAATCTATATACATTTTCACTATCAGACGTATTGCTATAATACCGACTGTCTTTTTTTTTTGACACAGCAGAAATGGCCTCCCACGCAGTTGCTACACTTTCGACCGTTACTACACACCTAGTCGGGTTCAGAATCATACAATCTAACGATTTTATAGGGTTTTTGCCGTATTGCTATGAGACATGGTTTTGGTCGTGAGCTCTCTAACTATTATATTACAATACAAAACTCATTGATTAGTCTTCAAAAAAAATGAAAATAAATTATAAAATCAAAATTTACTTTGATTTGAGATTTTGCGACAGTAAAGTTGCATTCGATAGTTTTCAAAAAAATTACGCGTTTTACACATTTAGAAGTAAATCACAAAAGTGGCACTATTATAAAAACGTTCTTAAATGAATGAAAAAAAAATTAGGAGCTAGGCTAGAGTAATATATTTTCTAAACTGGTTACCTTTCGATTACTGCATCCATATTAGGTTTGACAGCTACCCTTTTTCGTGCGCCGCGCATGGACTTTGACACTTACAAGTCTATTTTAGCCAATGAAAACTTGAACTAACCAATCACAACTGAGCGTTTTTCAAAAAAAGTGTACATGGCTTAATTTGAATGTCCCACACGTTCAACGTGTTTTTTTCTTTACTTTACCTTTAGTGTTTAGGTATACGGGTGGTATCGTTTGATTTTGTAGAAGTGAGGCCTTCATGTTATATTTATAAAACGATTATATTATATTTATTACTAGATTTATTACAAAATAAAGATATGAAAAGTGCTAAAATGGGTATGTCCCACGTCGACTAAGTCATGTTCAGAGGCTTGCAGAAACTCGAAATATTTTTTTATGAATATAGAATGTGGTCACACAGATAAAGTAATGAGTCTAGATTTTAGTCGTGTGCTTTATTTATAAAAAAAATATGGTCTATAATGCCGAAAAACTACTTTTTCCACTGTCCAAAGAAATCGACAGACTGGAACTTCCGGAGATAGTCACAAGCGATTTTAACATACTTGTGCAATCGATATTCCCCAAAAAGCGTTAATTTTTCAATCCTGGCAATATTTTAATGCTATAGGCATCGGATTTCATTGCAAATATAACGTCAGTTCCGTGAAAACGGTGACGAAAGGTGGACGCTGTGTCAGTGCACTAAAAGTTAGTCACAGTTTTTTCGGTAAGTAGATTATAAAAAAACTTTTTAAACACAAATAGACATTGAACAAACTATCGTAGTATCCGAAACTAAACCAAAAACACATTGAATTAGTTCAGACACGTTAAACTTTTGATTTTAAATTGTCGAGGTAGTATTCGTCACGTCCGATTAGTGATGTGATATACTACCGGACCGATTTTGTGACGAATTGGAACTATAAAGCTTAGTACACAATTTAAATGTGACCGATGTTTTAACCGACCTCTAAAAAACGAAGGTACTTTAGTTTGACCCGTATATTTGTAATATATGCATGTTTTTCCACCATTATCTCGCATTCGGTAAAACCAATTTTAATGCGGTTTTCAGAAAAGTATTTGCTATCTCCTGGAGAAGGTTTTGGTAAACAACAATTATATATTTAATATACTAAAAAGCAAAATAACAATTAAACATTTATAAAAAAGAACCGCCAATAATAAACTGAATATTAAAAAGTAATCTATACATGAGGCGATAATTTTTTGAAGTAAAGTTAAAAAAAAATTGCGTTCCCAGTTTGACTTGTAAGTATGTAGTAAAAAATAGACAAAGAATAGCTGAATTAACTGAAGATGAAAAAAGTTTCAAAGAAAATAAAACCGGCCAAGAGCATGTCGGGCCACGCTCAGTGTAGGGTTCCGTAGTTGCTTATCCTTCACAATAGACTTAAGTTACAGAAAAGATTTCAAGCTCTATAAAAAGGTCGTAAACGCTAAAGTAACTGTAATTACTTATTACCTTCTGGAAGTAAACTTACGTTCTTTTAAGAAAATTATGAAATTTTGCGATAACTCAAAAACGGCTCAACCGATTTTGTTCATATAGTTTTCCTTGAAAGTACTTATAAAGCCTTATTTTCATGAATTTTTCCATAATTTTTTGACCCGTGGTTAAAAAGTAAGAGGGCGGGACGCTATTTTTTTTTATTTTCGGAGCGAATATTTTCAAAACTGCTGACTTTATCAAAAAATAATGTTTGGAGACGCCTATTATTTTTTAAAGGCCTATTCAACGACACCCCAAACACTAGTGTTGGAACGAAAAAAAAAATGTGTTCGAGAGATACCCGAAAAAAATTTTTTTTCTTAGTTTTTATTTTACCGTTTTGTCAGCGTGATATACGCATACTCATATCAAATTTCAGCTTTCTAGTACTAATGATCACGGAGCTAAGCCGCGGACGGACATGGCGAAACTATAAGGGTTCCTAGTTGACTACGGAACCCTAAAAATGGAGAAGAAAAAAAATTTAATACATAATAATATACTTGGTTTAATATTTACTATTACTAGTTTATACATGTATTATTATTACATATATAAACTAGTAATAATATATATTATACCATTTTGATTCCGTTACAATAAATACGATTCAGAACATATTATTTTTGTGATTTTCTTTCAATATATTCAATCTATGTACACTATTCCTTACATTTTCCAGTTAGTCATATGAGATTCCGTTTAGTTACTGTCCCAAGATTTGGGATGTGGAAAATAATTATTTCTGACTGCTGCAGTGCAACAATTCAAGCAATTTAAGCGTTAAAATTACTAAATGAATATTCCTTAATGTAATAAAAAATATTATTCTATTATTAGTCGCATTTTAATGCAAGAAAATACATGTTTTAGCAGTCATTTGAAGGGGATTGTGACGAACTGGACCTTTATTTTATCCTCAAAGCTTGCTCGTTCCATTAATTCTATAAATTAAGCCCATTTTACATAGTTCATTGTCTTTATTTTAAATGTGTAAACTAAAACTGGGGGTTTAAAATACTACAATCAATTTATAATGAATTTTATATTTGTGACTATCCGGAACTAGTTTCACCATAATCTGAATTTAAAATGTCAATATTTTCTATATTTTTTAATATTTTCATGCCATTTATCAAATAATACACTATAACTTATGGGGAATCAAGAAAATTTTAGATCGGTGTTATAAAAAAATCGTTTTCCGGTTCGTCACGTGTACACTTTTTTTAAAAAACGCTCAACTACCTCTAAGAGGAGGGATGACTTCGTATAGGCTAATATTTAAAACTGTTGTTGGCAGGACAAATTCTTGTAGAGGGGATAGTTGTCAGTCAAATGTTGGGACCGTTTTTGAAAGCCAATTTTGTACTGGGAGCGATGTCTATATACATATTTTCCGGTCACTGAGTGAAATATGGCAAAACCTACCGAAAATCGGCTTTCAATAAAAACTGATGGATCATACTGTAATAAACCTGTGATTTTGATGTCGACGCATAAATGTCCTTTTAAGGGCCTCAAAGTTTAGTGTCCGTCCCACTTTGTCGAATAGCAAAAAAAAATCGTCCAGTCCATATCATATTTGTGACTGTTTTGGGGAAAACTTCCTACTTGTCGATATAGAGTTATGAGTAGTTTGTAATATATAAATATAACAGAACATAAGCTATTTTTTGGTGAAAGAATTATGTCTCTAGGGGCTATAGTTGTTTATATTTAAATTCTTTAAATTTGCAAAAGTGAAAGCGACAACTAAGAAAACGTTGGTTTAAGTTTGGGACGGCAAAAAACACACTTGTACTTTGCAGTTATGGAGTGGTATGTATCAAATTATTTGCCATACTTTAAGGCGAGGTTCTTAAAGCGCGCGACGCTAATTTTTACCCCGCGCCCCTCCCGCGCAACAACTACGATCGCCACTCGCTCCGTGAACTCTGCGGCGGAGGTCACGCGTGGCGACCACAGTGTAATATAATTTACAGTAGTGTAAGTTGCAATCGAAGTTACATAGTTTAATACAAAACTATGAAAATATCCTTCCCATGGTTTGCGTTACTCCCTGAGTTTCATACGCGCCTTTTTAGAATTCAGGGAGATGCCTTTGAGGGCTGACGCTTGTCTTGCAATGATTAATTTATCAATATGTAAACAATTAAAATGGTGCGACAATGCATGTCGTCAACTTCCATAAATAAATAACTACTATTTCATTTATTTCCAAGGTCAATAGAAAGGTAAATATTAATATTGTTAGTATTATTTTATAGTGCCTCATTTATAAATTTGCTCATGTTATGTCAACGTAAACAAAATGGCGGATGTAAACGCGTTACTCCTGCCAGTAAAAATTGAAATACCGCAAAAACATCGCTAATTGTTTGTTTCTGTGTGTAAAAAAAAATATATTGTTATTGTATTGTGTCCTTACTCTGTACATCGGCACAGTACATATATAGGCTAAAGCAGTATGGAAACTACGAACAAACGGTCGAAACAGCGCACGCACACAGACGCAAGCGTTTACGAATTTTACGAGGCGGCTAAGCGTACTTCGCGGTGCTGTTAGTAGCGCGTGGCGCGTCGCGACTGCTTGTTTTTGTTGCGTGTTGCGTGGTGTTGATCGTCATCATAAGCATCGATACGAACTTCACTGTTCTTTCACTTACGAAGTGACCAACATCTGTGTTCTCTTTGTTTAAGAGTAAACCTTATTTCGTATGACTTAAAGACTAATTTAGTGTAAAAGTAATTTGCACTTATAACGCCTTACATTTAGAAGTGGCAGTTGTGGCCACAGTGAACAATACAGATAATGAGTATTGTTCATCGGGTACAAAGCTAATGGGATTCGCTTAAGAAAAGGAATTAGAACTGTATACGGTTGCTTGAACTCGGGTTCTTCAAACCTTTTAGCTGTTGTTTTCAAAGAGAATACTTAAATGTGTAAAGTAGCTGCATCAATTTATCAATAAGTAGATTGAATCAGTTATGGTGCCGTGCCCATGCTTTCTGGTAATTTATTAATTAGAATGTGGATTTTTTACACGATAAAATTGAATAATAAAGCTTTTCGAACGTGTCGTAGCAGGCGAAAGTATTTCTCAGTCAGCAATTTATAATAAGAACAAACTGGGTTGATTGAATAAAGACGCTTTAAAATGTTGGTCTTTTAATTACATAATTTTGTTTCGATTCATTCGATTAGGCTAGGTTTTTTACAATAAATGTATATAAAAAGTAAAATACAATGAAGTAATAACAAAATATAAATACTTTATAAAAAACTTAGGGTGCCGCCGGCAGCGGATGACAACCCTAGCGTGTAAGTATTTATCTTCAAAAAAGGCCTTAGTTTCCATACTGCTTTAGCCTATATATATACTGTGACATCGGTGTCGGTATCAAGAGCACTAAATTGATTACTCAATTCTAAACAAAATTTATCCTGGTTTGTGATAAGACTATCTTTACAGTGACGTTTAATTTGTTTCAAAAATAGCTGTTGTCTATAATTTTTTTAATCGAGTCTAAATTTCGCTATTATTGGTCTGTAGTCGGAAGAAAATTTTATTGTATTGAGTACGGAGACATCTTTTACTATGTGTAAGTTAGATGATAAAATTAAATCTATTTCATTTTTTGTGTTTCCGTCAGGTGAAACCCATGTCCAGCGACGATACTGCTTTTTGAGAAATAATGTATTACAGATCCTCAAGCTTTGTCCATAAGCGAACTGGATAAGACGCATCCCACGATCATTGCGTCTGCCGGATCCATGCATCATCCGATCATGTCCGCATCCTCTTATGCCGATCTTAGCATTGAAGTCCATCGAGGACCATGTTCCATGTGCCACGGTTTTCATCACAAGCTGTGTTAAGAAGGTCGTAAAACTCTTCAATCTCCAAGTCACAATGTGAAGATGTTGGAGCGTAGGCTTGGACAAAGGTGTTTTGTAATAAAGAATTTTAAAACTGCGATTCTGTCAGAGTAGCCTTTGAATTCGATAATTTTCTTTCATTTTTTTGTTTACTAGGAAGCCCACTCCATACAACTTTCTTACATTTAATGCTCTAGAGCATAAAGTAAAATCTTCGTCGAAGACCAAGGCGATCGGTCCAACAGCCACGCGAACAACTTAAAACTTAAACCCGTTCCAGACCTTCCGATCCGATCCGATTTTCTAATACACTACACATTATCCGATTTCTTCCGATAAATTGGATCGGATCGGAAAGTCTGAAACGGGTTTAAGCAGACATAAGAATACCAATGATAAAAGTTCCTTAATAAACAACAAAACTTAAATCTTCATAGAATATACTCTTTGTTTTATTTCGTTTCGTTAATATTCTAAGACCAAGGCAAAGATACGATACCAACAGCCAAAGTATATAAAACTTCTTGGAATAAACTTGTAATTTTTATTATCAATTATTACTTTTGACGTGACAACGTCTTAAATTAGGTTGCGCTGGGAGTCACTCATGAAAAAGTGTACCGCTCACGTCTGTTAAGAGGGCCGGTTGTCCCGCTAAAACTCGAGAACGGCTGAACCGATTTGGCTAATTTTAGTATTTAAATAATCGTGGAAGTCAAGGGAAGGTTTAAACGGTAAGAAAATATTGAATAAATGAGTGGAAAATTATAAAAAAGATAATTTTATATTCCCATACAAATACAAACTGTTCGTACTTACCTGTCAAACATATGATGTTTGTTCCGTCGGTTCGGTATTTTTAGAATAATTACATGTAGATCTAGACTAAATAAGGGTTTGGAATCGACCACATACATGCATAATAGTCTGATTATCGCATATTTAGATTTAAAACATGTAAAATAATGACACTATAATGACATTAATGACACATGTGATGGGTGCGTTCAGAAAGTAACACTTAAAATGTTGTTAGGGAAATTGTGAATGGATATGATACAAATAAATATTCTACCGAGAAAAAGACGTTGTCACGTAAAATCTTCCTTCGCCCGTAAAACCGACTTTACAGGCAACCATTTTTTAAATTTATTTTTATTTTGGTAAATCAATATACTATATTATATATTTAACATACAACAATAATTTTTTAGGTATAGATATAATAAACAAAATGTTTTAAAAATGAATAAATAAATGTTTAAATTAGAGATGCACCGAATATTCGGTTACTATCCGGTATCCGGCCTATCCGGCCCTTATTTTAATATCCGGCCGGATACTGGATATCACCTTGCTATCCGGCCGGATACCGGATAGTAAACTTGCTTGATTTTGGGGTAAAACTGGAATGCACTACTACTATAATTTGCACGTGTACTATTGAACGAAGTTACTTCGTAATGCCATAATAAAACTCGTTTCGAAACAGGACAAAACCTGTGCGACGCGCACCTGTAATACTCAAAATGTAGGTATAGTTCCGCCGGCGGAACATCCGGCGGCCGGATACCGAATATTCGGCCGGTGGTTAGGCCGAATATCCGGTATCCGGCCAAACAACTATCCGTTGCATCTTTAGTTTAAATATGCCATGAAGAACTATTACTTGAAATTTTCTCATTGCTCTAATGTAACTTTAAATTTTATTTAAATTTGTTTTCAAGTATAATATTTACATGATCTAGTTTCATTTCCTCGCAATCGAAGTGAAAAGTAGAGTGTACAACTCGTCCATAAGAAATAATCTACTATTTCTAACCTTGCGCGTAAGGGCGGACCCGTTCCGCCTAAACTTTTTGACCGCCCGCCACCTAAGATGGCTCAAACTGTAGTTTAGTGTATTTTTTCCGTTTCTTGAATAGCGAACTCAAAAAAAGTAATAATCAAAAATTCTCGATACAACTCAGCGAAAAAAAAATCGAAATGTTGACAAAATTTTGAAAATCTCAAAAAGTTGCCGACCGATTTTGGTACCTAATTCAGACGCACATTTTTACATAATATAGCCAAATAAATTGGCCTATCAGGGAATTGGACTATTAGGGAATGTACGGTCAAGGAATCGCACAGTCAGGGAAGTGGACCATCAGGGAAACGGGCTTTTGGACATCAATTGGACGTAATGGGAATCGGACGCTGGGGGCGTGAAGCCCCGCCTGCTGTTCCAAAATGGTAGAACACGGTATCGGTCTCTCTCTACGGTCTGCTCTCCTTCTCTGCGAACTTCTGATAGACCTAAAACGTCCCATTTGATCTCTTTCAAAGCATGATCTAGCTCAACGAGACGTTCTTCTATCATCAGTGTTCGAACGTTGTATGTAAGAACATGAAGCAATTTGGTATCCTGTTTCCTAGCGTGAGTCGTTTGACGGGCAATCGTATACGCCTGGAGATTCTTAACACCTCCTTCTCCAGCGGCTGGTCCGGCTGTAGTCAGGGCTGGGACCACTGGAGCACTGGGCACTGGAGGCCGAGGCGGGGAGTTGTACATTCATAAAAATAGGGGGTTGGACGATAAGAAGCCCACCACGCTGGTCCAATGCGGGTTAGTGGGTCATTGCCTCGTTTGTTGTTCAGCAGGGTATACCACGTGCAGGAGAGGTTGGCTTGGGGGTCCGAAAGATGACGATTGGATCCGAGCAGTTGTAATTCCCCTTAACTTTCATTATGTACGTATTTGTTTTTATCAATAAGCCTACCGATAAATAACAGTTGCGCAAATTGCAATGCACCGGATTACGGACCCTGATGTAATTAGAGGGCGGGTAACTCTCCCCATTCAGCCTATACGTAGTCACCGTGTGCAACTGATGTAAAAATAATATATGTATGCTCATCATTGGTTTCCCACACAAATCCATTTTTCGCGAATCTATATTTACGTAATGCAATAGTTGAAACTCTGTTTGGTTGTTTTTAATATTACATGGGTCGATTGCAAAAAAATTGTACATAGTTAAAGGCTTAGTTAACATTAAATACGATCGCTTCCTTTGGGTGACGAAAGTTAGTCATACAAAATGTATGGGTAACTTTCGTCACACAAAGGAATCAATTAACATTGTTTTAATTAAAGCCCTTAACTATGTACAATTTTTTTGCAATTGACCCACATATCGCTAAAGTCGTAGCATGTAATGAAGTTTTTGACAGTTATTAACATAAGGCGACAATGTTTTTCAAGCAAGAAGAAAAATATGTGTTAAATTATTCATAGTGTGGTGATATTTACGACAGATACGCTTATCGATTATCTTCGAGTGATAACTAAAACTAAGTACTAAATTGACACAACGGAGAGAACATGATTTGATATTTTGTTAATTTCTACCTTCGGTAAAATTTAATCAGGCATTCGTCTACTAATTTTTTTTACGACTGTGTATGTGTTTTTTGTTCATCAATATTTGCCACCGTGTGCGTGTGCAATTTTGGATATATCCAAAATATAATGAAGTGTAGTCAACCTACATGATATATTTACATTAGAGAAAATACATTTAAATATCTTTAAAAACAGACAACGAATATAAAATATTAGATCGTGGATAATAGTAAAAAAAAAACTAAAAGTTGAACTACTTTATAGTTTCTGTGATACTACAAATCTTAAGGTATTTACATTTTTAACTTACGTATAATGTGTGGACTGAGTGCACTCACAAACATTTATAATCCAAAAATCTGCCACGTTAGCGGTTTGTTTTGTATTTTACAAATTCCCATATTAATTTTACTTAACTATACTATAGAAGTTTCAATCTCCTGTTTTATCATCAGAAATCGGGTTTTCGAAAGTGTGCGGATTGAGTGAGCATACGAAATTATTTGTAAAACTTTAAATACGTTACCAGGTGATCTACAAATTATTACATACCTTAAGCATAGGTTTTACTAAAAATTAGTATATTCATATTATATGTTAAATAAAAACATTCACAGATTTTGTTGGTAGTTTGTGAGAACTGAGTGAGCACACGTTAATGAATGTATAATTTTGATTTATTTTTTTACAAATAGATTAGTTTTACAATTCTTTTAGAACTTTTACTAAATGACCAGCATATTTTCTTTTATTTTAGAGACCCGGGTGCTCACTCAATCCACACGCACACTTTGCCACCCTGGCCTGCTGGGTAACATTGAATGAAGTGCTCTTCCTTGGATTACAGAAATCAAGGAAGTTTAATCTAAAAGATACATTTCATGTTTTTTTTTAACCGACCTCAAAAAGGAGGGTTTTTATATTGACTGTATTTTTATGTTTGTTACCTCAAAACTTTCGACTGCGTGAACCGATTTTGATGATTCTTTTTTTATTTAAAAGCTGGTGCTTCCCGTTTGGTCCAGTTCTGACAAAGACATCCATGAGAAAATCATACAAGTGTTATTGTATGTTCCATTTCGCTCATAGAAGGCGGATTTTTTTTTTGTGAAAAGTGATTATAATTGAATCACTAGAAAAATAAATAAATTAAGTTCGGTGGCAAGCCTCACGTAAACTTGCGCGACATTTGTTTTCATAGTAATAATTAAGTGGTTTGGCACCGACTTCAAACGGTGATTCAAATGTAATCTGTACATGGCCGCGTAATTTTTTTAAGTCGGTTTATTTTTGTTAAAAACTTATTTTTAATCATTTTAATACTGTTTCAAAAAGTAAATTATATTTTTTTATGTCACTAAAGTACATAATTATGTGAAATTTCCAAGAACTAAACAAAACTACTTGTGTAGTTGTCTATCAATACAAAAACCGGCCAAGTGCCAGTCTGATCTCCGCACCGAGAGTTCCGTACAAACACTTATCCCATCTTAAGTGGCCAGTTCAAGTTAAGTTTGCGCCTGGTATGTATGCAAAGTTAACGCAACCAATTACTTTTATTATTTGTTGTATGGGAGCCCCAATTTTTTTTATTGCTTTTAGTATTTGTTGTTATAGCGGCAACATAAATACATCATCTGTGAAAATTTCAACTATCGAGCTATCATGGATCATACATACCTATCACGGATCGTACTTAGCTATCACGGATATACAGCCTGGTGACAGACGGACAGACGGACGGACGGACGGACAGCGAATGCTTAGTAATATGATCCCGTTTATACCCTTTGGGTACGGAACCCTAATAACAAAGTACTTGTATAACAATTACGGAAGGTACTTAGTGTTAGTAGGGTCATACGAGGGTCATGCCTAAAGAAACTGGATACTAAAAATGCAACTAATTAATTCCTTATTTTAGGTTTCTACCGATTCATAATATTCACCCTGAACGCTTATACACTTTTCGGTTCGTCTAAACCACTTGGATAATATGGAACCCCACTCTACAGACACCTCAAACGTTTCATTATTATGTGCCACCAAAGCACCTTCTTCTTTCCTTTCAAACCGTTTGCCTATCTTTAAAAAAAAACTACGAAAAAACACAAGTAACGCGATTTAAGCCTTAAAGTGGTGCGAGGGGCGACAAAGCCCTTACAATAAATAAAAAAAGCCTTAAAGATTTCAATATAGCATTAAGATGATGGTTTGTTTTTTTCTGTAAGCCTAAGCATGGAGTCCCAGGTCTTGATAAACCCATGTGCAGAGCCATCAACTTCTGTTTGCGAGCAAAATTTCTCGCAATTCGTGCCTTAAGAGCTTTAATGACCGCCGAAATCCTAGTTGTACGCCGACCGCATTGCTTTCGATCTTTTACACTTGAGACTGTGTATATCGTGTAAATTTAACTAGGCCATTTTCCGCAGCGGTATACGATTTGCTTTTTGCGTCCAAACCATCGTAAATGTACGAAAACTCCAGAAAAATTATAAATATAAATATTGGAAAAACATTTTAAAATCGAACACATTTTTCATGCTATGCATATTCTAAATTTAAAAATGTTGAGAACTTAAACCGTGACGGGTTAATAAAACCTCCGAAAAATAAATACAAAATGTGCTCGTTCAAAATATGATTTTACTGCTTCTTTTACTAAACTTCCGAAAACTTATGTACGAATAAAAATATAGAAATGAACTGGTAGCAATTCGGTTTTGGCGCTTCGCCGACAGCTGCCGCGGCACGCTCGCTTCGCTCGCTCGGCTCGCGCGCTGTTATGGTTCTAACCCAACCTAACCCATTAAACTACATTTATGGTAGCAATTCGGTTCTGGCGCTAGTATTTAGTATTTTTTCGGAAGTTTAGTTTTTTTTTCAGTAATTCATTTAAACGCAGCTTAGTTATTATTACACAATGTGCCACCGATCGCTGGACATTCATTTATTTTTCGGAACTTTTATTATTTATTATCCATTTTAATATACCGACAGATATCTTACAGCATCGCTGAGCTGTATTAGATATGCTATATTTTTGCCGCCATTAGATATGTTCGTTTCCTAATATACCTTAAGATATCTTCTATCTCACCGTATTTATCTCAGAATACCGAGCTGTAATATATATATATTATCGCTCCGTGTGGGGACTCTGTCAAATAGTAGGCAAAATATATCGTAAGATACCTTGCGATGAGACATCGGTCGGTATATTAATTTATATTATCGTTCCGTGTGTGACGGCCTTTATGGGCCGACTAGGTAGTAACAACTATAAGGCAGTCTAGGAGTTTTCCTTTGGCGGTTCTCCCGAGCAGGCCTTATAGTAAACCATTGGTAGATATTTTTTTAATAAAGTATTTAATGCCCTTCTGGCATCTTTATATGCATATGAATTAACCCATCTGGTATGTATGAACACCTTTTATTTTTAACCGAGTTCAAAAAAAAGGAGGTTCTCAGTTCGACCTGTAGGTACGAATGTATGTTTGTCCGCGATTGTCTCACGTTTGGCTGAACCGATTTGATGCGGGTTTCAGAAAAGTATTTGTTACACTTAGGAGAAAGTTTACACAATGTAGGGTAGAGATAACGGAGAACTTATTGCATATGTCCATGAATACCTCTACTTGGGCCAATTAGTCTCCTTCCAGACGCGTCAGGAAAAGGAGGTCGCAAGACGGACTGTAAACGCCTGGAGGAGCTATTGGTCCATGAAACATCTAATGAAAGGTGACCTACCACTGTCACTTAAACGTAGGCTCATGGACATGTGCATACTTCCAGTTCTCACCTACGGTGCTCAGACTTGGTCTTTGACTGGGGGTCAGAAGTCCAAACTCGGGGTTTGCCAGCGAGCTATGGAGCGCAGCATATTAGGTGTAAAACTAATGGATCGAATCCGGAACACCACGCTGCGCTCACAAACCAGGATTGTTGATGTAGCGGATGTGGAAGGCGGCCAAGTTGAAGTGGGACTGGGCTGGTCACGTCTGTCGAATGTCCGACGAATTGTGGGCCAAAAAAACCACAGAGTGGAAGCCCCACAACTCGAAACGGAGACTGGACTCATTTTCGAAGGACTGGCCAGATACAGCTCAAGACCGCGACAGATGGAAGAAGAAAGGGGAGGCCTTTGCCCAGCAGTGGGACATAATAGGCTCATAATAATAATAATAATAAGGAGAAAGTTTTAGTATATTAACAGAACTTCAAAAAAGAGGTTTCTCAAAAAGTGTTCTTAGTGAGTTTTGATTATTACCCGACGTTATGTTATGTCAGTCGAATTATAGATAAGAATATATGAATATTCGAGTGACAAAGCTTATTTTCCCAAGCAGATTTTTAGACAAATGCCTTTATGAATGAAATAGTACATTACTACAGAGGCCGGGAAAATGAGGATTGCCTGTCAAGTGGGTTTAGCTAGGCTAGGAGGTATGTATACTGCTTTCCTCAAATATGCGATGAAACAAAAATAAAACATCGCCCATCATGTAATCAAATCACATGTTTTTGAGGGTTCCATACCCAAAGGGTATAAAACAGGACTCCGATGTCTGTCTGTTGGTCTGTCTGACCGTTATAGTTAGACAGTTGAAATTTTCACAGATAATATATTTCTGTTGCCGCTATAACAACAAATGCTAAAAAAGAGAATAAAATAAACATTTCAGGAGCCTCCTGACACACAACAACAATAAATATCGGTTTATTATATTTTCGACATTTTCCATGTTTCTAGAGTAAATTGGGTTCTATATTGACTGAATATCTAGTTATGACTAGAAAAGGCATGAAATCGTTAATTAATACAGTTAAATCTAGGAGTTTTGTAATTTTTAATAAATTTATAATAAAGTTTTTATTAAAGCAGTAACGTCTGCTAACGTAAACGAAATGTTTACAAATGAAGCGAAAATTGAAAATTTTAATGATTCGGACAGGATCAGGATCAGGATTATCCTGTCTGAACCATTACATTTTTAAATTTTCGCTTCATTTGTAAACATTTTATAATAAAGTATTCATTTAACTCTTAAATGCATACAATTACACTAATTTTATTTCTGAAATGACGTAATTAGCAATGAAATCCACGTCAGTTTGAGATTTCAGGACAGTTGACAAAGCCTTTAATGACAATATTCAGATTGTGACTAGTGTCATTTCAGTAACATGCAAATATACATCATCACGCATTTAAGGGTTCATGCTGGGAAATGCAATATAAAATATCTTCTTCGGATTCCGCAACTGTCATTGTCAATTGTCATTTTGCATTTTAAACACTGACTAACCATCCTAGACAACATATCAAAAATTCAAAACTACCGGACCGTTTGTAAGGTCAAAATCCTTTATTCACTGAATTATATGTATATATTATGTATATCATTGCCCAGTATCCATAGTATACAAGCTTTGTTTAGTTTGGGACTAGATCTAGAGTAAGATTTTTCCTCAGTACTTTATTTAATTATATATTATTTATTTGAGATGGGGGCTCAAATAATTAATATATCTGATATAATCCGCTTATATTGTTTTATTTAAATGTTAATTTAATACAATAACCATACAGGCAGTTTGGAACCAAATAAATGAATTAGTATGAGTATAAATTGTATTTTAATATTCCTAACTAATTTTTTTCTCGTCATTCCGACAACATTCACAATTAATGCTGTTTCATAATAAGTATCTAGTAGTTAAGCTATTTTTATCTAATTATCTAAAGAAGTTTGATAAAGAGATACTAATAACTGTTTCATACTTAACAATTTAAAATATGTTCTGTGAACTTCATCATCATCTACAGAATAGTATATGCAAAAAAATACACACTCCCAAAACATGCTGGGTGCGTTTACTAGTATATGGAAAAAGCATTGATAATTGTCTTTATCAATATAGGCGATCCAAAGGTGCTAGCTGCTGTCATTCAATTTTGCCCCTTATATTCTGAGGTCAATAATATTATTGTATTCTATAATTGTACAATCATACTTTTGAGCTTCAATGGTAGCAGCCCTTAAGCCAGCTGCTTTGTTGTTATGACTATTATGATTATGATATATTATTTACTTAATAATAATACGATTTTTTCTCAGGCGCGTATACTACTACCTATATCGCAATGTAATCTAAATGTTAATAAAAAACGAATATACAAAACAACAAACATTTCACTCCAAATATCATCGATTTCTACAAAAGTTACGATCACGGTTTTGGTTTAGACAGTCTATAGCTACTTTTTATTGTATAGTTGGTACCATGCACGTAGCAGTAAAATATGGAGGATGCATATCCGAAACCAACAAAAACTTGAGCTTGGTGAAATTAATCACACAAATTGCGACAGAATGTGTGATTTAAAGCAATTACAAATCATTTGTAATCGTTTACACCAAGAAAATCTCAAGTAAAATGATAAACGCTCTCCATTTGCAGACGGTCGTACGCCCTAAGCTATGTGTTGATGTAGGGTGAACTTTACTTACCACTCCAGAGAAAGGCATATTTCACTAAAAAAACAAGAATTATGAAGAAAACTTAAAATTAAACAGAAAACTTGTGACAATAATGTACGATTTAGTTAAGTTTCACAAATTTTCCCACAAAACAATAACACTACGCGCAATCACTATCGCACCACCACACTGAAGTTGTTGACAAGCATATCATAGCAGCCAACCTAAGGTGGAAAATAAATCAATTCCGAACAACGTGAAGTGTGTGTTGTGTCTTAGTATTTTTTTACTGCATGCTGCATTGTAAATGTACACTTTTATCCTACACGTAGATATATTTTTACTTATTGTTATAAAAGATTACATATTACTTTCGGATTATTACGCCGATAGAACATTGCGTAGGTACATCGGATGTAGGATGCAGGTACAAATGGATTGGATTAAAAAGTAAGCTTTTTGTTACTTTTGTTGAATTTCCTTTGAAAATTAAACGAAAATTCCTTGTAGTGGTATTAATCCACGAAACAATAATGGATATCAACAGCATCGATATCTTTTGCTCATGTATTACGACTTTATAATGTGCTTCAATCAAACTCAGTGACAAGTTATAATATGAACGTTTAGTTTAGATGTATAATAAAACAATATCGCTTGCTAAAATGCGTAGGATAAGCAACAAAACTTACAATGAAATAAATTTGGCAGTATAGTTGTTTTTCATTGCCTTTACTAAAAAAAAGTCAATGACCTACATTTATAGTTGACATCTGGCTGTCACTGTCAAACTGACAGCAGTCTCATTGGCTTGGCCCTCAGCGCCCTCCCTCAGCAGTCAGCACTAGTCAAGTCAAGTCATATCGTATCGAGTTCAGTTAGTTTGGTGTAGGTGAACATTTGGATGTAGATTGTATATCTGCACTAGTGATGATTGCAAGAGTTTTAATATTAATATGTCGACTGCAGAGAAGATTACTTCTAACTTATGATCCGTGCCCTAAATGATATTTATAATGAGATCAGTCAATTTACTCAAGAGATTCTTCATTATGGCTATTATTTTAAGTGCAGTTTTTCTATTTTTCTTCTGGAACAATATCGGAATTCAAAGGTAATAAATATATTAAATTTCTAACCAATAAATTCATAAAATATACTGATTCAAGCACTATGTTTTTTTTGTCATACCTAATTGATAACATTAATAATATACCATTAACATACACTAAATGTTGGAAGCATATGTCAGATATGGTATTGGAATTCTTCATGCAAGAACTTGAAAATCTTATAATACTTTATATGCCACTTAATATTATATATGCCACCATAAAATTGTGAACACCCACCAGTTTGTAATTTATCCAGTGTGATTATAAACTAAACTAACCTAACCTATCTGTTAGT
Organism: Apotomis turbidana; assembly: GCA_905147355.2. Classification (NCBI taxonomy): domain Eukaryota; kingdom Metazoa; phylum Arthropoda; class Insecta; order Lepidoptera; family Tortricidae; genus Apotomis; species Apotomis turbidana. The sequence continues at coordinate 24,075,599 of LR990280.1, read as the reverse complement.
TTATAATCTCACTAGTTAGTTTATAAACTAAGGGTGGGCACAATTATAAAGTGTCATATACAATACTATATCAAGTATCAGGCACTATACTAATATCAAGTTACTACTACTTACTTACGATACTTTCATAGGTATTAAGATTTATTCTTATCCAACATCAAACCATTCATCCTAAGTATCCTCTGAGAAATTAAATTCTCAAACATCCACAATATATTATGTTTTTTTTAATAATCAACAGCATTATGCATAATTTCCATAACCAATAGGACCATGGGCAAATTTGCACGGAGGCTGGACCAAGATTCCAAATCTGAGATATTCATGTTGCATAATAATAATAAAGTTGTATAAAAATGCATACTTATGCCACATGTGCCTTATTTCAAACAGGAATATCTCAGCGCAGCAAGAGAATTCAGCCTGGTGCCCATAGTAAAAAATGAAGTTTATTTAAATATGTATCTAATGATTTAACTCTTATCTCTTTTGATTCCTGTTTGAATTTGGTGCATAGTCCTTTTCACAATAAAATGAATCTCTCTGAAATATATGTTAAAGAGGCAAATCAGTTATATGACCAACAAAGTTATATGCAATAGAAATTGGGCAAACCAGAACCAATTTATCTTCCTGATATTTTTCAGCTGTGTACAATAAAGAGGAAATACAAAGCTCAGAAGAAAGGCCCCTACTGTCTACTTTGTGAGATGAAGAGATAATAAATACTTTTACTTATTCTGTGGTAGCAACCAAAGTGGAACATATAATTTTAGAAAAGCAGTTTAAAGATTGTATTTGTATCAAAGACACTGATAACTGTACATTTGTAAACAAATATAAACATTATTGCAACAAGTTAAGGTCTATGGGTGTATAGTTAATGTGTCTACGTTTGTTGTGTAGTTTATCAAATCAGGTGTTTACGGATTAGCGAACAGTAAAATGAGCCTAGGTCGAAATTTTCATTATCCATAAGAAATGTGTACCTTCAGTGTAGAGATTGGTGTAGGTATTGCTAATAAAATGAAAAAAAATATTGGCTGCATTCTTTTTATTTAGATGTTGATTTTAGGAAACTTGAAATATGTTTAATAAATACAAAAATCATTGTACGACGTAGACGTGTGCGCCGCGCCGGTTTTGTACCGACGCCGCAGTGTACGGTACGCCGTCGCGGCGTGAAATCGGCGTGGCCTTTGTGTACTTTGTATTTATTCTTCTTCGTCGTTCCCTCACTGATGAGGATCGCGACCACATAACTGTTTCCACTCAGTGCGGTTATATGCTGCGTGGACCGCCCGGTGCATGCTGCCGCCCACTGCCTTCTTCACTGTGTCAGACCATCTAGTGGGTGCCCTTCCCTGCGCACGTCTGCCATCAATTTGCCCTATGATAATCTGCTTCTCCAGACAATGCTTTGAAGACCGCATAATATGACCGAAGAAGTTCAGGGCTCGTTTCCGACATATCGCGGAGAGCCGCGTCGAGATGTTGAGTTCATTTAATATCGACTCGTTTGTTCGCATCGCAGTCCAAGGTATACGTAGCAACCTGCGCCAACACCACATCTCGAAAGCATCGATCTTACTGCTATCGCGGCTTCTCAAACTCCAAGTTTCTGCACCGTACGTGAAAATGGAAAACACCAGAGCTCGAACTAAACGCACCTTAGTTGTACGGCGAATCCCACGGTTTTTCCATATCCTGTCGAGGTTAGCCATTGCACTTTTAGCCATACCGGCCCTACGGCGAATTTCGTCAGTGCAACCGCCGTCGCAAGTTATCAAGGACCCAAGATACACAAATTCGCTGACCTTTTCATACCCGACGAGTGCGCTTGTAGCTGGAAGTAATTTTGCTCTGTCCACCACCATTATTTTAGTTTTCGAATGGTTGATCTTCAGACCGAGCTTGGCACTCTCTACTTCAATTTTCTTCAGAAGAGTTGCCATTTCTACTTCATCCGACGCGAGTATTGTCGTATCGTCTGCGTATCTCAGGTTGCTGACCCTACGGCCACCAACCACAACACCACCGTTCCATCCATCCAGTGCCTTCCTCATGATGTGTTCGCCGTACAGGTTGAATAACTTGGGAGACAGAATGCAGCCTTGACGTACGCCTCGTTCAGTGTGGAAAGATTTGGACGTTTGGCTTTCCAATTTCACGAAGCTTGAGCCATTGAGGTACAGGTTTTGTATTAGAAAAACCAAATGTTGCGGTACGCCCATCGTCACAAGTACATCAAACATAGTTTTCCACTGCACACAGTCGAATGCCTTAGCGTAATCTATAAAACATAGAACCAGCGGTTTGTTAAATTCGCGACATTTCTCGATTAGAACACGAACATTCAGGATCTGTTCACGAGTACCCTTCCCGGCAATAAAACCGGATTGTTCACTCGGTATCTGGTGATCGACAAATGACGAGAGTCGCGCGTTTATAATGCGCAGCAGAATCTTACTCGCATGTGACATGAGTGACAAGGTACGGTAATTTTCACATTTTCTTGTGGAGCCCTTCTTGTGCAACGGAACCACAGCAGAGTGAGTCCAGTCGTCTGGCCATTGACCTGTTCTCCAGACCTTGTTGCATATCTGGTGGACGATCATAGTTCCCTTAGAGCCCAGATGTTGAAGCATTGCAGCAGAAATACCGTCAGGACCCACAGCCTTGTGTTTTAATTTCCTGATTGCGTCTTGTACTTCGGAAAGCAAAATGTCTGGTTCACGCTCATGATCGTCCCATCTCCTTTCTACGCTATGTCCATCTTCATCCCGGTAGAGCTCATAACAGTAGTCTCTCCATCTATCTAGAACGGTTTCAAGTTCTGTCAAGGTGTTACCTTTACTGTCATCAATGACCCAACTCTTTGGTTTGAAGGTACCCGTCAGCTGCTTCACTTTCAAAAACAGGTCTTTTGTTTGCGCTTTGTCAGCATGCCCCTCAATTTCACTGCATATGTTATTGATGTGCCTGTCTTTATCCCTCCGCGTGGACCTCTGTACGTCTGCATGCAACTGGTTGTAGCGATCCATTTTAAATTTAGTCTCGAGTCCTTCACATTTAAGCATCTTCCTCTCCTCAATCAACTCCCATGATTCTTTGCTTATCCACTCTTCCTTTTTCGTAACAGCTTTAAAAAGGTTGCTGCTCTCCTTCGCGGTGCCTAACACTGCCTCTTTGAGACAGTTCCAATCTGCTTCACTAGAATCAAACGGGTCCCATTCTAGTGAATTGATCTTGGAGTCAACTGCTTGATGGAAATGGTCTAAAGCCGGTTTATTAAGCAGAATATTCTGTTTTGGATTCGGTATTGTATTTATGCGCATACAAATAATGTTCCCTGTACTTTATATAAAGTACAGGTTACATTATTTGTTGCGCATAAATACAAAGTCTAGTCTAGTACGACGCTGGAAAGGAGAAATTATCTAAGCGACATTTTTGTGGATATTCAGTTATACACACCATTAGAATCGGCAGATGTTTCTCCATCGAATGGGCTGGGTCTCGTCTCCATCTGACGACTTTTGTGTCCCTTATTCCGTCGGTGATTTAGAGCATCTCTATATATTTTTTTATTAAACGACTTGGTTTTTGAGGTTTTTTAGCAAAATGGAAATTTATATATAAAATGTTTTTTTTTTTCATAATGAAGCAGAAGAAAACAGATTAAACTTAACTTGGATAATTTTGCTTTATTGCAACTTACCTTGCACTTGTTGGTTAACTGTTTTTACCTCGTAATATATATTGATATTACGAGGTAATATAATCGTAAAATATATTTTAATGTTGTTTGAGGCATTTTACCTATATCTTTATGATAAAATTAACATAGTTAGATAAAATTACCTGATTGTCGTATCTTAACTATTGGTGTTTATACAAATTTACCTGCTTTGATATTATGACACCATTGTCGCTTATCCCTTTTTTACCTGAAATGACTTTAAATGATGTCGCTTATCCCAAATTGCTTGTATGACAATTGAGTCATATTTGTCGCATAGAATGTACTAAAACAGCAAAACATTTCGTAAAATTGGTAGCTAGACAACTTTACTGGTTCTGTTGTATAAAATATCACATATTTAGTAGTAATTACATATTTTTATAAAGGCCATTAATTAAAATTTCTCGTAGTTTCTGATGAACAAATCTTCATGAGCACGAAGTGCCAAGAGTACGAAGAACTCTTCAGTTTTCATTAGTTTTGAGTCGCAGCTTTCGTTTAACGCAATACAATGGCCTGGAACTCCTGGAAATCTTTAGCATTTCTAAAGCAGTTTTTTCTTCACGGTGTTGGACCACCATTTATCTGTCTTATAGAATTTTAAATGTCACTTCATTAATTTTAATGATTGATTATAAATGTTTCCTCTAATAAAAATATTAATCGTGAGGTTTCATTGTACTTTGGTACAATGAAACGTTTAACGAATAGTTTTTCATGTTTGAAATATTTCTTCTAAAGGCGATTGGATGATGTTTCTTGATTTATTTCATGCTGATTTATGCACATATATATATTTATCTGACTATAAAATGAGCATCGTATGCACATAGATATTTTTTACTGTGTTGATTGGTATGTACAATTTTGATTAGACTCTTTTACATGACTATCTCGTGATACGTGTCGGTTAGATAATTTGACCTAATTCTATTTCGACGGCCATTTTGCGTAAGCGACGCTAAATTCTGAAATAACAAAAGCAACATGTAGAAAATATAATATTGTTTATATAAAACGCTTCATTTAAAAAATTGGTCTACAGAATATTTTTTTTTTTTCGAAAAGCTTCTAAGTTTTTTGACTCTCCGATAACGTTAGCTCCGTCTTTTCTCCTTTCCAGCGACGGTATTTATATGGGGAAGTATTATGATACTTATGATTATGAACATCATTTGACTCATTTCACTTTGGTTATTTCATTTGTTTTTTTTTCACGGTCCAGTGAAATGATGAGATTGATAAGTATGAAACTTTTTGAAGAGTTTGAAGGGTGTTTTATTTTTAATTGTAAAATAATAGTTTGAGCCGAAATAATAAAACACCGGTCCGTTATTTTTTCATGTTCTCTAACAACCAACATACAGTAAAGCCAGTATTAAACTAGCAATTTGCTTTAACAAAACTCACTACTTTTTAGTAGGTACTTTGGAGGACAATTTCACCTTTTGCATAGGTTGAGTTTGGGCGGCTAAAAGAAAAGGTGGGTTTCATATATGTAATCCAACCTCTATTTAAGCCCAACACTCACCATAAAAAAAAAAACCTTGGTCAACGTTATTTTATTAGTTCTTCAGCCGAGCACCCTTGCATGAACCCCATATTTATTATGTCCGTTATTTTGGATTTATTTTTCGAATCGGCTGTATCTTTACTTTTTTGCTTTTTCAAACTCCATATAACCGTCATTGTGGAGAAATTAAAAAAAAAACAAATCGACTGAAATATTTTAGGTACTTAATTATCAAACCTACTCACAAAATTTCATGAAAATCGGCTGGGAAATACAACCTTTAATGGTTAGGAGAGCTAGGGGATATTTTTTTAAATATTATAGGCAGGTTAAGACCGTCAGGTCTATGTTTTAAGTATGCCTGGTCCCGTCGTCGCCAAGTCAGGAGCTGATGATGGGATCCCAGGGAAATCGAGGGCCATCCTCAAATGTTACAGGCACTAATAATGTTTTTCATATATTTTCTAATGTTCAATCATCGTCTCATGATGCTGAACTGATGATGGAAGTTATAACTCCTTGTTCTCCTTAACAATTAGGAGTTAGGGGATAATTCGAACGAGATGGATGCACACGAGAATTCCCCGATAACCCCTATATTTGTATTTTACTTCAATCACTAAATACCTAAAAAAGGACTTGGGGTTTTACCCTTTGGGTACGGAACCCTAAAAAAGAACAGACTTCAAAATAAACTGAAAAGCCAAAACTAACCCGTTTATGTACAGATTACATTTGAATCACCTAACATCACGTTAACTTCTTTATCGAACAATAATACTTGTATTCTATAACCAAATAGTAATAATTAAAGGCTTAATATACTTAATCGGCAAAACTTTTCAGGTACCTAAAAAATTTAGCCGATTTCAAAAGATGATTCAAATGTAACCAAAGTATACATGAACGGGTTATTTTTGGCATTTCGGTTTATTTTGAAGTCGATTATTTTTTAGGGTTCCGTACCCAAAGGGTAAAAAACCAAGACTTGACTGTCCGTCTGTCTGTCAGTCCGTTTGTCACCAGGCTGTATCTCAAGAAGCGTGATAGCTAGACAGTTGAAATTTTCACAGGTGATGTATTTCTGTTGCCGCTATAACACGAAATACTAAAACAGAATAAAATAAATATTTAAGTGGATTAGTGGGGCTCCCATACAACAAACGTGATCGGTTGCGTTAATAGTAGTTAAAAAAAATTAGATTGAAATGTATGGGTAATTTGGCAAAATTAACCTTTTTCTATCAGGATATGTAGGTTATAGAGCCAAGTTTAATTTTATCTCCCCCCCCCCCCTCAGGGGTGAGCGTCCCCCCCCCCCCCCTCCGCGCCCTCGAATGTGTCCCGGAGCGCGGTATTTTCCACTTTAAAAGAAAACCGTGTACGATACATACAAAGTGTATAGGAACGAAATAATAACCTTTGATACATATAAAAGCGATATCACTTATAGAATCAGTGCAATCTGTTACCAAATACTAACGTTTTTAAATATTGATCTTTTTTTTCTGCTAAAAGGTTAGTTATCTCAAAAACTTCACACTTCTCGGCCAAAATATACATGTATGACAAAAGTAAAGAATAGAAAATGTTCTTTCTAAAAATGTAAAATTTATTTCGGTTACCCTTTCATTTACCGTTGCAATGCTATTTTTAAAATTTAAGTCATTTGGCCATTGAGCGAAATATAAATATTCGTACTAGTTAAACGATGTTACTTTCAATACCATAGACTTCTTATATGTTTTTCTGTAATCTATAAGTATTGAACTAAATTCTGTTTTTTTTTTCACTATTTAAAAAAAAGGGGGTTTGTGTGGAAATTGACAAGTTTTGCTCATTTTCGTAAATAACTTCAAAACCGTTTAATTTAGAATTATGTTATGATATATATTTGAGATGTTTATAATGTACCCTTTCATTTGATATGTCACACGATATACTTTGCCATTTCTTTTTCTAATTACTTGATTTACTTTACGTTACACTTCCATGTTTGGGTCATCAATTTACATACGTGTACCAAATTTCAACTCAATCGGTCCAGTAGTTTCGGAGAAAATTCGCTATGATTATAGTAGGATCACTCGTGTGTCTGTGTCAGTCCGTCCGTCTGTCATAGCTAATATATATTTGAGATGTTCATAATGTACCCTTTCATTTGTTATGTTACACGATATATTTTGCCATTTTTTTTAAAAGCTTTTATGTAACTTGCAATGTGTGTATGTATGTATTTAAGTATGTTTGTTCGGGTGGAATCTTGCAACTCAATTTTGAAGCAGATATAGTCAACCGATTGAGCTGAAATTTTGCATACTTACTTAACTTTGATGACAATATAATAATATGGTACCGTGGGGCTGATCTGATGATGGAGCCGGAAGGTGGCTATAGTAACTTTATAATACAAAAAGCAATCTTACCGAGTTTGGGCTCTTTAGAATCGTCTCAGTGAGCATTTGATGAATATCTAAAGAAAAGTACAGTCGGCTATAAAAGCTTGTCACTAATTTTTTTTTTTTTGACAGAAACTTATTTTTGTTACAGATATTGACTCATAAGTCAATTGTATCATATGATATGTGGTAGGCATAATAGTAGAGTTGTTAGTCCGCTGTTTTCTAACATAACTGTGCGCATCTCGTTACAATCATGAAATTTCTACCACAGATAGAGCGTCCTGTGGTGATTATTTTCAGATGTGAAAGGAAGTCAGATTCATATGAACACTTTCGACACCAACAGCGCGGGGACCGGGCGCTCGTGGACTTTGTTCGGATGCCGGCCGGCCCGGTGGCCGGGTTGATGCTGTAGGGGTCGGCTCCCCCGGTTTCTGGGATGTGTCTTGCTTTTTTGTCTGGTTGCGAAAGTGTTAAAATACTTAAACGGGTTTACTCACGTCGTAGAAGTCAAATAACGCTCGAATTCGAAACATGTCGAGCGTTATTCGACTTGTACGACGTGAGTAAACCCGTTTAAGTATTTTAATATGTCTGAGACTCACGATAGTTTTCTATGAAGTCAGATTCATTCCCTGCGTGGCGGGAGAGCGGAGTGAATAGGACCAAGTAGGGCTCGTTTTTTTTTATTACTGATCAACTAAGGCTATTAGGGCTTGTGCCGTATGGTTTTCATGTAAAACAGATATCAGAAATTATTTTTGAATGTTGGTTATTTATGTATAGTTCTATATAAAAAACTGGGTACCTATATTGCCGAAAAGGTAAAAATCACAACAAGTTTTTTTTATTCAGAACGGTAAATTAGTTACCTATATTTCCTGATTATTTACAATGAAAATAAATATCGCTAAAATAGCAAATTTAATCTAGTTTCTAAAAATATATACATATTGGATATTGGGCACATCTGATACAAAAACTAACTTGTTGTACCTTGAAAAAAAAATTATGATGATAAGCTAAAGCCTGTGTGCTCAAGTACATTTAGCTAAGTCGGTAAATTGTGTGTATCGGGATACAACCTCGAAATCTCTACCACAGATAGCGTGTTCGGCGGTGATTATTCGGATGTAAAAGGAAGTCTCAAGGAAGAATTAATGGGACACAGGAGTCCTCTTTTTATTTTTTTATTACTGATCTGTTAACGCTACTAGGGCTTGTGTGGCATCGTTTTCGTGTAAAACAAATATCAGCAATTCATTTTTTGTGTTAAATAAATGCAAATTTTCAATTTTTTTTCCCAATCGTTGTACATACCTATGTGAATGCCGGTAATGTGCGAATTTTTATTTTGATGTTGATTTCGTTTTTTCTCAGATTTCAATAATATTTGGTGAGTTGGTAAAGTTGCTTATTCTGAACAAGGAGCCCAATTTCATGACAAGTCCTACAAAATTTTCCATTGAGTTACAAAAAAATTATGGAATTTTTTAACTAAATTTCGTATTTTGTACTAAAATTTGGTACCCACATAATTAGGAGCTCAAAATGAAAAATAAATAATTCGACCACAAAATAGAAATTGGCCCATGGGCCAATTTCTGTAATACATTTTATTGTAACTCAATGGAGAAGAATTTGTAGGACATATCGTGAAATTGGGCTTAACATCGTCAGAAGAAACAAAGCGGTGAGCGGTGGTAGCCTAGTGGTTAGGGCATGCGACTTTCAATCCGGAGGTCGCGGGTTCGAACCCGGCCCGTACCAATGAGTTTTTCGGAACTTATGTACGGAATGTCATTTGATATTTACCACTCGCTTTTCGGTGAAGGAAAACATCGTGAGGAAACCACCTAAGCCCAAATAAGGCCTAGTTTCCCCTCTCGGTTGCAAGGTCAGATGGCAGTCGCTTGCGTAAAAACTAGTGCCTACGCCACATCTTGGGATTTAGGTAGACGACCCCGATTGAGAATTCATTCTCAAAAAAAATGGGACAAAGGCTAGGATGATGATGATCGTCAGAAGAAACAACTTTACCAACCGACCAAATTTTATTGAAATCTGAGAAAAAAAAGAAATCGAACACAAAATAAAAATTTGCCCTAATAAGTAAGTAAAACAAACACGGTGGTAATTATAGGGTTGCCTTAGCAATCATTGGTTGGTCTCAGGGTTATAACTATTTAAGGTTTTTACACTAGGACCAGGGACCTAATTCGAGAATGCCGTTTGAGAGATCGCAAAACGTCAAAACGCTATTAGATAACAGTGATATCGCCTTTGAACTGTGATTAAAATGCGATGAGCTTCAAGTGACATATATCACACCTCAATTTTGGAAATACCTACGAAGGTGATAATGATTGTCAAAAATGCTATTCATGCATATGAATTTCTGCTTTGAACGAAACGTAACTGAATAATTTCACGCACTACACGTTCAAGTTAAAGTATGCGCCTGTTATTTATGCCTTCACATACAAAGGAAACGCAAATTAAGCGTGACTGGATTGACGAAGTTGCGATGTTCTAGTCTAGGGATATCGCCACTTGTCAAGTAGGGACACGTCAAAAGTGACGGATGGCGATGAAATGGTGAGATCTCCATCATCTCTCTAAAATTGGTCGAATTACCCCCCTGGTTTACAGTAGCTAATAATAGGTATAGGTATATTAGTAGAAAGGAAGCATCCATACATAAACCCTTTAGTCCCATCTCGTAGCCAGATTTGGTAGCTAGCTACAAGATGGGAAAACACATTTCCCATTTCGTAGCTAGCTACCAAAGGGGAACAATTTTCCCATCTCGTAACCAGAGTTGGCAGCTAGCTACAAGATGGGAAATAGTTATTTGTGCAACAAGAGAGCTAAGTTATTTTTTGTTGCGAGTGCTGATTTTGAGTCCCGAGCAAGCGAAGGATTCTATGTTTGAATCACGAGCGTAGCGAGTGATTCTAAGTTAGAATCCTGAGTGTAGCGAGGGACCAACAGCACGAGATGCAAAAACTTTGCTCTCGTGTAGCACACACAACTTTTCACCTCAACAGCGAGAACATAATTCGACTTTTTGTAAGTACTTTTTCTTCCAACCATTCAGGTGTAGGTAGGTTATAGTCTTTGTTGCTGATTTCAATGATATTATTAATAAGAAAACAGAAACCAGCTGCTTCAAAAATATAATTAAATTGAAATTATACGTTCCAACACTGTACCAGCAGTCCCTCACAACCACCACGGTTGTCATTATTTGATCAAATTGGAAGATTTAGCAGATACATTACGTGTTTATTTATTATTCCGAGATTTTGTTTATAGTTTGATTGATATATTTACTCATAAGGCACCAAAGTAAATACATTTTAAAGAAAATAACAATATGAACTCGATATTTTTTAAAGTACGTTTCGAAACTGCGTCTATAATAAATTGGTGAAATCATAAATTAATAGTACTTACGGGTATTTACAGTATAAAGTTGAAAAATCTTATTTTATTTAAACAGTAATCTATTTGATTTATATAAAAGATACAATGATTTAAATTAAACATTCGGTCGTTAAAAACAATATGTTGTAATTAAAACTTCTTCGGGTATTTTTTTTTATTTTATGGTATGACGCGCATCGGAACGTGTTCTTATTCGAAGTTGGATTCGAAAATTGAATTTTGAATTGATATGTTTTTATCACGTGAAAACACATTTTCACCTCACCAGCTCAAACATGGCGATTTTGCTGTCAGATAACAGTGAACAAAATGCGTTTTTGTTTCGAACGTAAGTAGATAGTAGCTTTTTAATTTTTTTTTAATTTATGACCACGAATTGCCATTTCTCAGCCAAAGGTTAACTATAAAATTCGAATCGTTCGAATTTCGATGCACTCTGTCTATTTCATATCTATATATGAAAGATTCTTTCAAAGAGAGTAATAAAAAACATATCAATTTGAAATTCGATTTTCGAATCCGACATCTAATAAGAACACGTTCCGGTACGCGTTATACCATAAAATAAATAAAAAAATACCCGAAGAAGTTTAAATTACAACATATTGTTTTTAACGACCAAGTGTTTAGTATCTTTTATATAAATCAAATAGATTATTGCTTAAATAAGATAAGGTTTTTCAACTTTATACTGTAAATACCCGTAGGTACCAATAATTTAGGATTTCCTCAATTTGTCATAAACGCAGTTTAACGTATTTAAAAAAAATGTTCAAATTGTTATTTTCTTGTGTATTTATTTAGTTTGGTGCCTTACGAGTAAAAATATCAATCAAACTATAAACAAAATCGCGTAATAAGCACGTAATGTATCTGCTAAATCTTCCGATTTGATCAAATAATGACAACCGTGGTGGTTGCGGGACTGCCGGTACAGTGTTGAAACGTATAATTTCAATTTAATTATATTTGTATTCCATTTAAAGCAGCTGGTATCGACTTTCTAATTAATAATATCATTGAAATCAGCAACAGAGACTATAAACCTACCTACACCTGATTGGTTGGAAGAAAAAGTACAAAAAGTCGAATATGTTCTCGCTGTTGAGGTGAAGAGTTGTGTGTGCTACACGAGAGCAAAGTTTTTGCATCTCGTGCTGTTGGTCCCTCGCTACACTCACGATTCTAACTGAGAATCCTTCGCTTACTCGGGACTCAAATCAGCAATCGCTACAAAAAACAACTTTGCTCTCTTGTTGCACAAATAATCCCAAATGGGCCTTTAGTCCCATCTCGTAGTTAAAGTTGGTAGCTAGCCACGAAAAGGGAAATATGTTTTCCCATCTTGTAGGCAACCAATTGCTAAAAATCTATTCTGAGTGCTAACTGCAAAACATTTCGAAGTTCTATATATTTCCGTATATGCGAGTAGGATATTTAATCAGGTTGAAAAATCCACGCGTTTGAAGCCGCGGGCCGTTCTAGTATTGAATAAGAGTATTGAAATTATGGATTCCTGCATATTTAGTGAATAAAGGTAAATAACTTCAGGCTAGCCACACACGCAGTTTAGCTGTTACACTTAAATGATAAATAAAAGGTAATACTTACGAACCAACCAAGTAAAGACTCTTGGTTAAATAAAAACAAATACCTACATTGCAACAAGTTAAACTGCTATTTTGACTGAATATTAAACTGAAAAAGGTACAATCATTTCGATGCCGTGACCAACGCTGCTTTTATTCCTATTTTGTATTACTATTACTTATTCTGTGGTTTTGTAACCAGCTTCGAATCGGGATGATATTCCTGTTTCGTAGCCACCTTCCAATTAGGATTATTTTCCAATTTAGAAGCCAGTTTCAAAACTTGGATGCGAAATGGGATTTTATTATTCCCGTTTCGTAGCCAGCTTCCAATTGGGATTACTTTTCCCATGTTTAAGCCAGTTTCAGAACCTGGCTACGAGATGGAACTTTAGTATTCCCATTTCGTAGCTAGCTTCGAATCGGGATTATTTCTCCCAACCGACCAAATCTGGCTACGAGATGGGACTAAAGGACATAAACGTATACGTGAAACGTTTAATTATTACATTTAAATCATTGTCATATTATGTATACATGAGAATGATATATCATTATTAGGTACTATTTTTGAAATTACTATAATATAGGGTATGGAGTATAAGTATGAAGCGGCAATACTAGTGTGCTGTACCTATTTATTTTAACTTAAATATGTTGTAACAACATCCTGGATGAATTTTCACGTCATCGAACTTCCAACCTAAGTATTACTACTTTATTGTCTTTAGATAGTTTTAAAGCTATAGCTACATCTGCGGCTCCGCCTGCGTGGACTTCTTAGTTTAGCATAATCCGCATAGTGACATGTCCCATCCCAACTCTCCCAGGGACTGGACTTCAGGAAACAAAGTAGCTTGTGTCTGTTTTAGGTAACTACTTATTATGCTTTTTACATGCCAAATTTTACCAAAATCGCTTCAAAAATTTAGCCGTGACAAGGTAACATACATACTTAATTGCCTACTTTTGTATTAATAATAGTAAATCAAATTTCTTGTTTCTATTTTGTGAAATGAAAAAAAAAATGGTATAGGTTAGGTATGCCGTCCGTTTGCTGCCGTCGTACAGGTTATTTACGTTATCTGGATTCTGTAATGAGCCATTAATTACCAGTCTGTAATAATAATAAACCTTAATTAGTTCATTTTATGCTTAAGCTCTTAAGTTAGTTTCAATAACACCTTTCATTAAAACATGTTGATAAAACAAGCAAAAAAAGGACACTTTATGAAAAAATCCATTAAACAGATTCTGATTTTATTCGAGGTTTTACTTTTATTATACGTCACATACATTGGATTTCAGAGGTAAACGCATAAATTAATTTATTTTTTGCTTGTGCTGCTTAATTTCTTATTAAGTATAATGGGTAGAGACGTACCGACGTGACGAAGAGAAAGGGAAAGGACGGGGGAAATGAGTAAAGTTTCCGGAAATTTTCTGAAACGTTTAAAAAGTGTCTAATAAAATGTCTCTAATAAAAGGTACCTATTGTAAAATATGATATGACAACCTGTCTTTTAGAGATCAAAGTGATCAATATTAATTGAATTTTTCAATCCCACGGAATTCTAGGTGTCTAAGAAGCTAAGGTGTAGTTGACCAGTAAAGGACAAGTTACCACATTTTACGCTACTTGTTTTTATTCTTTGTATATCAAAACGCATTAACAGTTATATTAAATTAATTTCAATATTTTGTAAATTCTGCCAAATTAATCTATTCAATTCAAATCAAATATTTTTTGTTTCAGCTTACAAAGTTTTGCTCCCATGCCTATAACCGTGAAGAACAAATTGTGTTATGTTAACTATGAGGATGAAAGGACGTATATTGTTCCGAATAAAACTGATTCAAAGATGATATACTACGTGACCCCTACGTACCCGCGGCCGGAGCAGGTGCCCGAGCTGACGCGGCTGGCCCACACCCTCATGCACGTGCCGCGCCTCCACTGGATCGTGGCCGACGACCAGCCGCTGTGCTCCGAACAAGTTGCTACTATCCTTAGGTAAGATTTGAAGATGATATACTACGTGACCCCCACGTACCCTCGGCCGGAGCAGGTGCCCGAGCTGACGCGGCTGGCCCACACCCTCATGCACGTGCCGCGCCTGCACTGGATCGTGGCTGACGACCAGCCGCTGTGCTCCGAACAAGTTGCTACTATCCTTAGGTAAGATTTGAAGATGATATACTACGTGACCCCCACGTACCCGCGGCCGGAGCAGGTGCCCGAGCTGACGCGGCTGGCCCACACCCTCATGCACGTGCCGCGCCTGCACTGGATCGTGGCCGACGACCAGCCGCTGTGCTCCGAACAAGTTGCTACTATCCTTAGGTAAGATTTGAAGATGATATACTACGTGACCCCCACGTACCCGCGGCCGGAGCAGGTGTCCGAGCTGACGCGGCTGGCCCACACCCTCATGCACGTGCCGCGCCTGCACTGGATCGTGGCCGACGACCAGCCGCTGTGCTCCGAACAAGTTGCTACTATCCTTAGGTAAGATTTGAAGATGATATACTACGTGACCCCCACGTACCCGCGGCCGGAGCAGGTGCCCGAGCTGACGCGGCTGGCCCACACCCTCATGCACGTGCCGCGCCTGCACTGGATCGTGGCCGACGACCAGCCGCTGTGCTCCGAACAAGTTGCTACTATCCTTAGGTAAGATTTGAAGATGATATACTACGTGACCCCCACGTACCCGCGGCCGGAGCAGGTGCCCGAGCTGACGCGGCTGGCCCACACCCTCATGCACGTGCCGCGCCTGCACTGTATCGTGGCCGACGACCAGCCGCTGTGCTCCGAACAAGTTGCTACTATCCTTAGGTAAGATTTGAAGATGATATACTACGTGACCCCCACGTACCCGCGGCCGGAGCAGGTGCCCGAGCTGACGCGGCTGGCCCACACCCTCATGCACGTGCCGCGCCTGCACTGGATCGTGGCCGACGACCAGCCGCTGTGCTCCGAACAAGTTGCTACTATCCTTAGGTAAGATTTACTGCAGCTCTAACACAACTGTGACACGCAACTCTTTCTCACGCGAGATATACTACCTATCTCTTTCTGTACAATACTGTAAGAGAGTGTCACTGTGTCACGCGACAAGGTCGCGAAGTATAGTTGTACTAGACGGGCTGGACACCCCATGTACTCGCGGCCAAAACAGGTGCTCAAGCAAATTTTTTGACACTTGTTGAATCTTCGAGTACCACATAACATAGGTAATAATAGACACGATGATTTTTAATCGGTGATCTGGTAGGTACCAACTTCTCTAACTCGTTTTAACTTTTAATTAATTAAACAGTGAGGTAATTGCGTGAGACGGTCTCACGCAATTACCTCACAGTTTAATTAATTAAAAGTTAAAACGAGTTAGAGAAGTTGGTACCAGATCACCGATTAAAAATCACCGTGTAATAGTACCTATATTGGGTGTCAAGGGCGGAGAATCAAGAATTACTAACGAGAATCTATATGAAGCCCAAGCCCCAGATGAAAGCTTTTATGATTCGAGTTTTTTATTATTAAAGATACCTATAATTTATGCTTTCGTACATTTACAAGTACCTCTTACATAAAAGGTTTTAAAAAACGAGTGTGATTTTATGAACAAGCCGAAGGCGAAATGATAATAGGATCACAAACGTTTTATGAAAATAAACATTTCTGATTTTGGCCGCTGCCAAGTAATGTACTTTTTACCTATAGTATCTGAACTTGTTACGGTAAGTTAATAATATGGGTGTAGATAAAAAAATATACCCATTATGTGCCCTAGAAAATCAAAGCCCGAAGCGGTTTGGGTCCGTTCAAGCAGGTAATTACTAAAAGGTATCGCTTATCACGCGATAAATTACATGACAAAAATACCACGTTTTGACTAGCATATCAGTGCGAGAGTGGCGGATGCACTACCATAGAGGCCTGCAGATATTTTATTTATATTATTTATTTTTCGTTTGCAGTACCTTCTTAACCAGGAAATCTAGCTCTTGTTAAATACGTTTTATTAAATTTGTTGGTTGCGGATTGAATTTGAAATCTACTCACATTCAATCCGCAACCAGCAAATTTAGGTACCTACTTACTTACTCTAATAGTTATGATTTTAGGGTACTTGATACTTTGCAGGCGGACTGGACTTCCATACACACACATATCCAGCCCCAAGCCATATACTTACAAAGTTGCTAACTTCCCACGAGGAGTAGCGAACCGTCGAGTGGCTCTCTCCTGGCTTCTGAATAACGTGAATGATGGCGTCCTTTACTTCGGCGACGACGATAACACAGTAGACCTCCAACTCTTCGATGAAATCAGAAATACTAAAAGAATATCCATGTTTCCTGTGGGCCTCATTGGAGGTTACGGTGTGTCTTCGCCGATTGTTAAAAATGGAAAGGTAATTATAGTATATTGTGTCATAAGCTTTCGTACATTTACAAGTACCTCTTACATAAAAGGTTTTAAAAAACGAGTGTGATTTTATGAACAAGCCGAAGGCGAAATGATAATAGGATCACAAACGTTTTATGAAAATAAACATTTCTGATTTTGGCCGCTGCCAAGTAATGTACTTTTTACCTATAGTATCTGAACTTGTTACGGTAAGTTAATAATATGGGTGTAGATAAAAAAATATACCCATTATGTGCCCTAGAAAATCAAAGCCCGAAGCGGTTTGGGTCCGTTCAAGCAGGTAATTACTAAAAGGTATCGCTTATCACGCGATAAATTACATGACAAAAATACCACGTTTTGACTAGCATATCAGTGCGAGAGTGGCGGATGCACTACCATAGGTTACGGTGTGTCTTCGCCGATTGTTAAAAATGGAAAGGTAATTATAGTATATTGTGTCATAAGGGTAGTAAGTAGGGGATTACTAACGAAGGTCTATTAAAAGCCCTCCGCCTTCGGCGTCGGGCTTCTAATAGACCTTCGTTAGTAATCCCCTTACTACCCGCCATACACACAATATTTTTCATCACATTTGGGAGTAAATAACAAATACGTAAGACAAAAATAAACATTAAACTAATTAAACGATAACGATTGACAACCAACTTTTTTCTGTATATATTTTTTTAATTTACTGTAAGCACTCGCAAAACGGCCATCAGCTTAAAACAGAAAAAAAATATACACAGAATCTTACTATCTATCAGTAAACAAATAACAATTAACAATATTATGCAGCAATAATTAACACCGTAATATTATAAAACTTAAATACGAACAGTACCTAATTTTGTTACAAAACTAAAAATAGTACCTAACATTTTATAACTTTTTTTATTTTTTTTTGTGTCGTCTACCACAGATAATGCTAAGAACTGCGTTTAGTTTAGAAACATGACAGGCTATACTGCCAGATTGTAACGATAATTCAAAATTCAATTTAATAAAATTATTGCAAAATACACTTAAATAATTGTAAAACATAAATATTAATGCAGTTACATGTACCGTATTAATTCAATACACAATAAAATTTGCTGGTAGGCAAGTTTTGTTCGTACAACAAAAAACCTTGGTTGGATTGAAACCTCCTTAGTCTGAAGTAATCTGCGAGTGCATACCTACTATATTTTTAAAACTACAGTCTGTTTGATATTATAACAAACATTTGTCACATCACAGGACCCATACAACGTAAATCTGCGCGAAACATTGAATTTCATAAAAAAAACAAGTAATGACATAGTGGGTTTTCAAGTATCTATAAACGTTTTTCACTTTCTATTTGATACTATTGAGTTCATGTTATATTTTTTCTTATCACGGTGTTGAAGTATTTAACGATAGTAAATCATTACTCAAACAGTTACGTACTACGTCTTATTTCTTTTAAAAGTTGTGTTGTGACTAAATCTTGCGTTTCGATTCATGTGTTATTTCTGTAGATTGGTAAAAATCGATTAAATCGATAAGTTTATAACCTAAAGAAAGAACAATAAAACCAACTATTACTTTACATAGAAAGCTCTAGTGAGTCCGGCGGCTCGTAGCTCAAAAAAATATTGATTTACACAAAATAAACAAAAATATATTCAGGTTTGAGAAAAAGTTCGTCGATAAAATCGATTTGATCAACCATTCATAATCGTTAGGTTTGGCAAACAATATGGTTTTGCTACATCACTACAAACATCAACAGAGAACTGTCAAATGTTTGTTATAATATCAAACACACTGTAAAACGATAACTCCCTCGGGGGCTTCCGGTTCGTGTCCCAAGATGGCCGCATGCGTTTAAGTTGCGTTGTTCATTATTTATTCATTTTTGTTGTTCAATGTGTAGTATTGATAGCGTATTGTGCAGTGATCTAACGTATGAGTGAATAGCTAATGAATGATTCAACTTGAAGCGTTCATAGCCCTTCCTGGGTCAAGGCCCGATAGTCCGTGTGGTTTTTTGTAAATCGCTATCACTTTACAAAAAGCTCATCTCACCGTACAACGTTCGTCAACTTTGACACTGGCAGAATTGACCCAATGGGCAGTAGCCATTTTTTTTATATATAAAAATTGAACTCCCTCGGGAGTTATAACAATTTATAACTCCCGCGGGAACTATATAGACCTTAGTCCTTCGGTACACATGCATGTAATACCATCTTTTACGAGCAAATGTGATGAAAATTAACTTATTTGAATTATTGGCAAAATAATTGTAATTAGTACAAGTGTGAACTAACGTATTAATGACCCAGGAACAAATATTCGAGTTCATCAGACAAATATTTGCCCTTGCCGGGATGCGAACCCAGGATCACCGGTTCAGTAAGCAGCTGCACTACAAACTGTTCTAACCGCGTCGTCTCGTCTCTTCTTTATATTTTGAATATTTTTTATGCTATACATAGGTACATATAGTTGCGTATATATTACTACGCAGTATTTTACATACATTTGTAGACTTTTGCCTCTTAAAATTATTGAATATTCTATTTAACAAGGCAATGTATACTTACCTATACACTTTATAGTGTCGCGATTTTTACACACGATTAATACTTATACTAGGTTCTACGCGTTCATAGCGTCTGACGTTTCGACACTGTTTCACGCGCCTTGGTTTCTCAGGCTTATGTACCTAGGTACCTACTGTTGAAACAGCGAGTTTTAATGAAGATGTCTGCCAAATGTAGGTCATCTCATTACCCGACGGATTGTCTAATAAAACGGAAGGATATGAAGGTGGAGTTCGACTACTACCCATTTGTTAATCGGCTTGCTCCTAATCGTAAAAGCAGCCGCGCCCACCTAACACCGCGATATAAAATTGTTATTCGTTCGATTTCCGTAAGATTAAGTTTTTGATCAACAAATATAATGGAATTCTCGGTACGCGAGTCTAATAATAAAATATTAACATTATGTTTTATTATTACTATATTGTGCACCACAATATAGAAATAAAGAAATCACAAATAATTAGCAATAAACAATATCCAGCTGGTAACATCAGGCGGTCAGAGGCCTAACTTAAAACGGTCGATTCCTCATGATGACACTAGATTGTAAACGTACTATCTCATCAAACTAGAATACGTTGAACGTTACGTTATTTATGAAATCGATTTGACAAGGTTAGTTCAGTAAGGTGAGTCGGAAAAGATCAATACAGTTTTAGATGAGATGAGCAGTGTTGTGTTGATACCCTTGTAAAAATTATAATAACTTAATTAGAAAAAAAATATGATGGGAGAAAGAGTAATGAATATATTACTTTTATAATTTGTCAACCGGGTTACCTTTGTTTTGCCAAAATATGCTTGCCAAGGTATCACTTCCCATAAAAAAATTCGTGTGCCAGAAGGGCATTTATTCTTTTATTTAAAAATATTTACCAGCGGTTCACTATAAGGCTTACTGAGGAGAAAGAACCGCCGAAAAAAAAACTCCCAGATTGCCTTATTTATTACTATGATGTACTTTTAAACAAATACTTTATATATACTCATTGAGGTATTATGTAATTATTACGTCAATGTATAAACTACTTTTAACACTAATTTGTTTTACACCGTTCGAGGCCCGAAGTTTTCAGATTTTTAGGTTTTTCATTTTTTTAAACTATGATTTAGCAGGTAGGTATTGACAATTTGTAAGATCAGGAAAACGCCTATGAGCCGTTACTTAGATCATAAACATAAGTCTAAGTCTTTTAGCCGTATTCTCATTTTTAACTGCAGTGTGCAGATGAACGGATGAAATCTTTTTTCTTTTTCAAAATTTCAAATTTATATACCTAAATAAATAATAAATAAATATTATGGGACAATCATACACAAATCAACCTAGTCCCAAACTAAGCAAAGCTTGTACTATGGGTACTAGACGACGATGTACATAATATATATTAATACATGTATAGATAACATTCTTGACCCAATAACAAATATTCGAGTTCATCACACAAATATTTGCCCCGGCCGCGATTCGAACCCGGCTCAGTAGGCAGGGGTCTGCAAACTGCGCCAATCGCATCGTCTATAGTAATACAATATTCAAATCAACAAGCAACCAATTACTATAAATATATGACGACGCGGTCCTTGGCTCAGTTTGCAAGCACCTGCCTACTGAGCGGCGGTCCCGGGTTCGAATCCCGGCCAGGGCAAATATTTGTGTGATGAACTCGAATATTTGTTCTTGGGTCATGGTTGTTCCTATGTATTTAAGTATATCTTTATCTACATAAGTAGGTATGTATATCGTCGTCTAGTACCCATAACACAAGCCTTCTTGAGCTTAATTCGGGACTAGATCGATTTGTGTGAGGTTGTCTGATATTTAATATAAGTTACAAATAAATGTTTGAATTTTCTTGAATTTGAAGGTAGGTAACGAATAAAAAATAAACTATATGGTACTTAACTGCAGAAACTTCTTGGTTTGTTTTTATTATCTGCATCTATACATTTTGGCCGATATGATTATGAATTACCTACTATAACCGCTCCTGTGAACTCTGATCTGAAATTGGGACTGAACTAATATTATCTGAAATGTGTATTTCAGGTGGTCGGTTTCTTCGACTCGTGGCCGGCCTCCAGGAGGTTTCCGGTGGACATGGCGGGATTTGCTGTCAACATCGAATTCCTCAAACCGTCCGCGACCATGCCGTATATTGCCGGACACGAAGAAGATATGTTCCTCATTAGTTTAGGTGTAAAATTAGAGGATATAGAACCGTTAGCTGATAATTGCTCCAAAGTACTCGTTTGGCATACGAAAACACAAAAGTATCTGAAACCTACTTTAAAGATAAATATCAATCAATACGATAAGGAACTCTCACCAAAGTACCAAAGTTTTGTTAACCTGCTCAAGGAAATTTCTCAACAAGGTATGGCTGTATTAGATCCCAAAGCTGGAACAAAGACATTAGTAGTACGTGATAGAAAAACTTACGACACGTTAGTTGGCCTTAATTAATGGTGGTTTTACCTTGATCAAGATCATGAATGTCGTTACCATTATTTATTACCTTATTACGTTAACCATTTAATGTTTCGATGACGTGGCTAAATGCCCATCGTTTTTACAAGAGCGTTGAGCTTGCACTTAATTCTACTTGATTTTATGTCAGCAGACTTGACGGAGCATTAGGAAACGTGAAACGCGCACAATCTTTCACCGTAGCACTATACTCGATTTTATTCATAGTGCTGCCCCCTATAGTTCGTGATGCACGTTCCCTATCCCTGCAGCTCGTCCCCACGTTGGCGCTCGGTGGGCCACCGGTAAGTACCCTCGACAATCTGGTTTTCTGTCGTGTGGGTATGTTGGTGCACTCAATCCGAGATCTATTTATTATGTGCGGTGTGAATCAGCAAAGTGTTCTTATCGCGCTGGACGCCCTTGCCCACATCTGCCAAGAGATAGAGCTAGTAAATACTGTACACGGTTATATTTTAGATTACGAGTAAACTTATTTGTTCAAACTTCAATGCAAGTTTCGTTACTGAATTAATGTGGTCTAGTACGATTTTAGTTGTACACCAGTATGAAGCAAACACACACACACACACACACATTGACTTAATATATATATATATTTAGGAAACGATTACTTCACTGAAGTCAATGAAGCTCAGCGTTTAGGACAGCATACGCGAAGCTAGTACAATCACAAAAATGAATCGTTTATCAGTTATTTAACAGATTTCGTATGTAGATCACAATAGGACAAGGCTTGATCATTTCTCTCATTCAAATCATCCAAGGCTACAAAATCCATCATTAATAGCTAAATGTAACTATGTAATATTGCATTGTATTACAGAGGATTTCGTTATCCGGAAATAATTAATCTAATGCTGATTAAGGGAATACCAGTCATTCGACTACCTCTTTATGTGTTAACATACTTTTTATATTAGAACTAATAGAAGACATCGTTTCCTAAAGAGATACAAAACCAAAGCGTAACGTAACTTCCCTGCACGGCGTGCGTACACAGGTTTTAAGGAAGGATTTGCAAATTAGATTCTTCATTTTGCGCCTAATAAATATAAATGTAAATAGGTTAATGAGAGGTAATTAAATCTTATCAGAGAGTACAAAGATGGATAATACAGCGACACTGTCTGTGAAAGCTCCTTATTCCCTCACGAAAAAAGCATTCAAGTCGTTCACAATACAAAGCGGCCAAGTTTCTAGCCGGACTCGCTCGCGCGCGGCGCGTGCCGTGCCATCATATACATTATACCTCCATACCAGGTGATCAATCCAAATGGGTCAGTAGGGAGAAAACGAAAACTATAAGAGATAGGGAAACCTGTTCTTAGTAACAATCGCGTCGGTTTTAGATTTAATGGTTGTTTTTTTTATAAATCTCATACATTACCGGGAATTAAACCTGTGTGAAATCTGTTAGTAAACGCATGTCGTATTGTAACAATAATTACAGCGGTTTTAACCGGGTTATGTATGAAATTATGTATAAGATTTATAAAAAGAAGTTATGCCGCTTTTATTCAATTCAATCTAAAATTGACTCCATGGTTTCTATAAGTACAGATTTACCCATCTCTTCTAGTTTGTGACTTCTCCTTATTGACCCATTTGGATTGATCACACGGTATACATAATATAGATGCCATATGCAATACATACTCTATGAATTTTTCAAGAAGAAACCCTAAAACACGTTTTTTGATACTGCTTAATTTTTTCTTTTTTAATTTTTAGTAATTGTTGATATAACGACCGAGCATAAATACACATTTTGAGGGAATGGGAATACATATCATGTCTGTACGTCTACGTTGTAATGTCGCTTGGAAAGAAAACAGTCCTGTGACGGACAGATATACAGACAACGGTGGCTTAGTACAATTAGGGTCCCGTTGGTGTTAGTATTGGTACCCTCTGCGCACGCAACCCTAGTAAAAATTAATCGGTAATGTTTTGATAAACGCAATTTAGTTTTTTTTTAATACTCCTTCAAGTTCGAGGCAGGTAATTATGACGAGAAGATTCGGATATACTGTCCGGAATAAAGTAAAATCGTTTTTCCCATACAAACTACTTACTTATGTAGCTTTTGACAAAACGACGTATGGCGGGTCAGCCAGAAGTTAATTTATCCGTTTACAACAAAATACTTATGGCACTTCGGCCGCTAAATATGTACATAAATGAAACTGCCGCTAAATATCCCAAAATTTTGGGGTGAAAGAAATATGAACATTTTCAAACTAGGCGAATGTTGTGTCATTCTCTATGTAATGTCTGGCGATCGCGATACCAAAGGCCACTCTGCTTGGTTTAATGGGTAAAGTGTTTTTAATTACACTTACATTTTACTTTACTGTTTTGTTTAGCCATGAGTACTTTATGTAGCTGTCTATTGTTTGTAATCATTTACCTCAAGGGGAGAAATCTCACTTCCCGTCCAAGGCAGGACGTAAAACCTTAGACAAACCACGGGCGGTAATTCGTAAAGCCCCAGATTGTATATTTATGGTTCTAACTTTCGGGTCGGGCCACAAACACCTGCGATCAGGGAAATTTGCTAATTCACCGCCCTAGGTATGTAATGTACTATGAGATGCATCTGAAGGCTTACTCTGAAGCTGAAGTTTGAAGTTCGTGTCCGGGTACGAAACTCCGACAAGAACTTCTGAGTAATCGCTTGCGCGTATTAAAATATCTAGGTACGTGTGTGATAATGATAAGCTGAAGAACACAATAATGTGTGTTTACACTCTAGACGTTGACCTTGCACTAATGTGTGCAATATGCACTATTTAGGGAATTGATTCACTAAACCGTCTATATACGTCCAGTTTGACGAGAGACGTCGTACTAGAAATACCTGCCTTACTATAGTCATGTAGGTCGGTAGCTATTGTCTGACGTACTAACTACTAGTGAATGAATCTTTATTTGGTATGTACAATAATTATAAATTATTACAAACTATTATTTTCTTTACTCAAATTGTTATGATCTATTTTGAGTCTCGTGTTTTATGTAAATGTATACTTACGTATTAAGTGTTTATAAATGTCATCCTGAGTTTGTAATGTAGTTTTAATTTTGATAAGTTACTTGTTAATGTAAGCTTCAATATAGGGTAGGTATAGTCAGCAGTTTTAATGGGTCAATATGCGAAAGTGCGAAGCTAAGAGTTAACGAGATTTGTAAGGATTCAGAACGTTGTAGTCTCTTAATAAATTACTACAAATATTGCAATTAACCATTCCGGTGTGAAACAGGCCTTTATTACAGTGCGTTGCTCTTAACTTCTTCTTGCTATGTCGATGGTTTCATAAAGGAGCGATGTTCAGCGCTCTTAACTAACTCTTAACTCGTATTCCTTAATATTGATCTTTTAAACTGCTGAACAATTAAACAGTGTGCTGTCGTGTATTTTGCAATTAAATATGTGTGACAAAATCCAAAGTAACAGAATTACGAAATAAGGTACAAAACGTATTTAAGTGCCCCACAGCTTGTTAATTTAATTAATAATAATATTGCACCGTAAGCATTGTCAATACCTGCCTACTAAGAATGTTAAATTTTTCCTAGACACGTAGGTGGCGATATCTATAGGTATTAATAGGCTCATATACATATATAAATATCACAAATTAATATTGATTCTTTATTTATAACATATTATATATTTGTCATTCATTATTTATGAATAATAAGGAATTATGTGTTTGATTCATCTCGTAATAAGAACCTAACCTCAAGTTAAGAAGCCAATTCCCGCGCATGGTTGAAATGATAATGATCGATATAAAAATAAATGGTATAAGTATGTTGCATATAACAACATTTGATATAATTTCACAGGGTATAATCACTCATTTTAAATAATAGACGTTTGGTATAACTTTAAAATATCTATTCTTATTTCGTATATTTATCATTTGGTAGAACACTTATTTCCTATAACCATCGTATGGTATAATGTTCATTTGGTATACAAATCATATGAAATAAATATGAGGTGGTATATTTTTTCTGGGGGATGCAGTTCAAACCTAACCTAACCTACTTTTATGGTAGCAGTCCATTTTTTTCTGGGGGATGCAGTTCAAACCTAACCTAACCTACGTTTCTAATTGAACTTTTGGTTTAAGTTTGCGCTCCCCCCCAATTGTTATAATATTCAATAAGTATATCAAATGAGCGTTATAGCGACTGAAGTTATATCAAAAATTGTTATAGCCATCGTTACGCACCCGGTTGAAATAACTAATTTAATTTCTATTTGAGACATAAACTATATTGTTTATATTTTTAATGACAGGTTCGAAACTTTTACAATTGTTATTTATCAAAAAAAAGCTTCAAGCTTTTTTAGAGTTATTTTAGCTGTATTTCATTAATTTTAATTTTTAGTTCTTTATTTATATATTTTACAGTATAAGAATGTACAAATAGGTGTATGTATAATTTACTTACTATAGTATAAGTATGTAGGTACCTGGTACCTACTAAAAACGTTATTGGTTGGTTTTAAGTAGGAAAGGAACTGTGTGCGTAAACTGAATGGAAATCAAACGAATGAATTCCATACACATACCATAGATAAATCAAGATTATACAAATTGGAATAGCTATGCTATTGTTTGTACCTACACATACTTACCAGCACACACTACGGTTTTATTTCCAACTAGAAAATAATAATACATATTTATTGTCGCACACATACTTAGCTAATATCTAGGCCTGCGGCTATGTATGTAATAGTATTTTATGCAATCGTTGCACAATGAAGGTTCTTAAAGTCGAGTACTGCGTTTAGCGAGCCTAAGTAAGGTACGAGATTTTAAGATCTAATTGTGTAATTATTGCATACAATACTTAAAAAAAACATGATCGCGATGGTCATGTTGCCTGCGCGGTGCCTCATGACTGGTTAAACTTTTTGACAAGTAATTTTTACCAAGCAGTGAATCTAATAAACCCTGTTCTTTTTTTTTATCAAATATGCTGACGTTCTCTTTTTGAAATTATTTTAGTTGAGTAGTGAGATGTCTAATGAATATTAAAGTCCTGTAGCGGTTACCATAGAGTATAGAATTTTGGTACAGGATTAAAAAGGGCGTTATTGTGATTTTGTCTGTAAAATTTTAATTGACAAATGAAAGTACGCGAGTATGAAAAGAGTTATTACTTATTAACGTTGCTAATACTGCCATGCTACGGTAAAAGGACGTATCTTACTATGACATCCGTATAAAGATACGACCTTTTACCGTAACACGGCAGAATAGGTATGTCGATTCCGATACTGTACGATCATGTTATGTTTTACTAAGAGAATTTATTAATGGACAAAGGACGTATTTTTGGTATGTTTATTTGCAGATTATAAATAGACATCTATTATTGCAGTACTATATATATTATTTTGTAAGTAAATAAAACTTTAACAGAATCTTCGTCTGTGTCGGCATTTATTTACGTATTGTACTTATTAAATTTGTTAATAAATATAATAATACATTATTGTACATTTATGAATATGCAATAACGTTGATGTCAAATCATAATAATACAGTTTTATATTGTCTAGAGAGATAAAAAAATGTGATCATAGATAGGCCTTAACAAATTTATGACCAGTTAATGTGCGATTTTGATGATAGAGGTAGGCTTGATGATTGACGAGGAACTCAGTAAGGAAATTATTATTTTTTATTAATTAGTATTAATTTACTTTTACCGTATTGATGTTGTTTGGTATTTGAAGTTGCGTCAAACCTCGCTTTTATGTGGTTAAACGATTAAAAGGTTAAAATTGAATTAAGTGCACTAATTGAATATATACGAGTCGTTCACAACGTAAATGTACATAG
Source organism: Apotomis turbidana (assembly GCA_905147355.2). Lineage (NCBI taxonomy): Eukaryota > Metazoa > Arthropoda > Insecta > Lepidoptera > Tortricidae > Apotomis > Apotomis turbidana. Next base: position 24,047,537 of record LR990280.1, on the reverse strand, counting down.
AGATTGGTAATTAATAAGGTTGAACTTTGTTTGCATCTTGAATACCAATTAAGTATTGTTTTAAGGCGTCATTATGGTCAAGCGGCAAAGTGGAATCTATTGGTTGAAAACGTCATATGTCAATGTAAGGGGTGGGTGTTGGTACCGATCTTTGACCAGTTAAGACCAGTTGTTAACTAAATAAGTCCGTCATATTACACGCACACAGTCACCGTTTTCGCGTAACTATGCATTACATACTTACGAACAAAATAGTGATGGGATGGGATGGGACCTGAAGAATGAGTCAAATCAGTTTGATGAATGAACAGTGTAAATTCTGTATATTGAAGATGTTATCCAAAAAATGCAATGTACATTCAATTTATTAACTACTGGTACTTACGTCTTTATTAACCGAAAGGAAACAATTCTCGTGTCTTTTTTGTAGCTGAATGGAACTATTTCGCTATAATATTACTATGTGTAACGTAATATCACTATAACATCAAAACACCCAGTTACCAAATATAAATATTATATTTTTATTTAGTTTTTTTTTTTTTTAATAAAAATATGTGTTAATTAATAATTAATCTAGAATACGTACTTATGGACAATGGTACCTAATACGTTATCCAATCATTTCACAAATAACGTAAGACAACACCATTACACCACCATTGTCAAAATAGTTGTTTAAAAAACATTGTTTTACAAAGTGTCCATTACAAAAAAAATATTACTTGGCAATTAATTATATTACAAATCATCACTTGACAAAATGTATACCTATGCATAACCTTATATTGTTGCAAACTTGCATGCACCAAGTTTTACCTGCATTTAAGACGTACGAGTAGGTATCAGAAAATCAGTATTATAAAGACAATGGAGACTCTGCCTTAGTCCCAGCACCTCACAAGAGGTATACCTATACATGGGTGTGTAATGTTTTTATCATATCAACTATTATCGAATTTTCATTTTGCATAATACGAATTGCATAATTTTTGACCTGCAGAAATGATTATACACTATAAAAACAAAATGAATATAAACGAATTGCATAATTTTGAAAGTAATAATAGTTTAGATGCATAGTAATGTACTTGCATAACGGGCAATCATTATATTATAATGGTCACTTTATATAGTATTTATTGCTCATAACGTTCTTTTTTGATACTAAAGTTAATGAGTACAAACCGAGCATTAGGTAGAATCGGTAGTTGGTTTTATACTTTAATAAAACTATGATTGACACCGAGTATATCATATAATATTATGTCACTTGATCTTTCGTTAAAAATTGGTTCTAAATTTTAATCATTATACGGAATGTATGTTATAACAAGTAAAATTATTCCTAATGATCGATATAAAGATTGTTTTTATGATTATACAGTATTCAGTTATTTAATTATTATGGCCAACAACATTATGCATTTTGTTTTAATACATCATATGTATTATGAATTTTAATAGTAGTTAAATGAAATTATGCTAAATGTTTGTATAAAAATTGAACGGCACCCCCTATCCTACCTTCCTACCTTCTATATGTTAACAGTAAAGACCACAAAGTACCATAAACATAATAGAAGCACCGCGCATCCAAACTTGTATTGCCTTGCCTAGGACCATTACACAACGCGTAATTTCAGAACTTCCACGCGTAGTCGTAACTGAACCACTGTGTAATATTTGTTTTAGTTAATTTAAATAAATACCTTATTTGTAGTATATTAATTATATTAAACATTGTTTGTTGATGACCTGCATGTGCTTCTAGACTTTTAAATATAGATTAATATGTTCGCAGTCCGAATTTCAACTGTAGGTACCTAAATCTTACTGCTTCGTAATAGGAGTTTAACGTGCCACATATAGTACTAATTATCTAAGCTAAGCTAATCCACTTACCTGCATTCACAATAGCATTGTGTCTAATACAATCCTATCTGCTTTTGTTCTCTTAAGCGCCAACCTGGCGCCAACCAGTTACTTACAAAAAAAGGTTGGAACTACATTGCGTGGATATTGAATTTTCAACCTTATTCCTTGTTGAATAGGTTTAAAATGTTTGTTGACGAGAGATCATAGTCCTTTTTCAAGAGAATACGTTCTTGTGGAGGGTCGGACGGTTGTAAAATTCCAAAAAGTTATGATCACCATTATTCTGTTAGTGCATTTTGTAGTCTAATGTCCAAGGAAATAGAGTCGATAATCTATATTAACCTTCCAAGGTGGTTACAATCTGCTTTTACTACGAGCTCGTTATCTTAATTTGTGGTTTACCAGTTGTGGTTTGTTCAATGGTATTCAGTTCTTAAGTGGATTAGCTTAGCTTAGATAATTAGTACTATAATAGGTATATATATGTGGCGTCACGGACAGGGAACGTATTAATCATAAATTCAATGTTGTTAGTAAATAATTTCACAACATTACTAATTAATAAAATTATAAGTTAGTATGTTTACACACATACCAGTAAGTACGTAATATAAATTATGAAATTTACCATCTGACCCAACCCATAGAAACCATTAACAACTTTCACGAACGCTGGTACATAATACGTTATCCAATCATTTCACAAAAAGCGTTTCACAAACAACCTATATGAAAACACCACCAATATCAAATTAGTCATTTCAAAAATCATTGTTACACAGATTGTTCATTACACAAACGAATTACTTGACAATTCATTATATCACAAATCATTACTTGACAAACTATTAATTGCACGTTTAATAAAAATGCATGGTTTGATACGGATACTTTATTTAATAAATCATCAAAATTCTGACTTTCTTATACGAGATGGGATTGTCTTGTATATTATATATTTTAATAAAGTTAATACTAGCCTCTTGGAATTTTAAATGTTCCTGTAATGAGAGCACCTAATGGAAGTGAGCAAATACGTAGGTTAGGTTAGGTTAACAAAAAGTAATTTTGGTTATGTTTTTTTTTTTTTTAATTAATGAAATGAAATGAAATGAAATAATTTATTCAGTAAGTAGGCCACAGGGGCACTTTTACAAGTCAGATTGTGAATCTACCGGCATTTCGCAAGAGGAGACCGCTGTTGAGAAGAAAGCCGAAAGAAACTCAACAGTAAGTCATTTTTTCGTAAATAATACTTAAAACAATTACATGATACATTTGTGTTATAACTCATTACACTGGTACACGTAATGGAGATGTTAGATACTCCAAATCAATGTTAAGTAGGAACATTAAAATTAAAATTTAATAAATTGAAAATATTAAATATACCCAGAGATGTATAAAGTCTCTGGGTGTCACAACATGCAATAAAATATAATTACTTAATTAATTTAATTCCATAGAGATGTATAAGGTCTCTAGGCGTCAACGTGAATAATTTAGAAAATAATTATTAAACCTAAATTTCTTAGAGATGTATATGGTCTCTAGGCGTCATAACATGCAATAAAATATTTTAAAATTATTTTTATTTCCTCAGAGATGTATAAAGTCTCTGAGTGTCATACTACACTAAGCTGTTTCTTAGAGATGTATACAGTCTCTAAGAGTTCAAAAAGTTAAAATCAACATTGAATAACTTCAATCGAGTACAGGATGAAGTTTCTCACATTTGCTTAATTTAACACTAGTATGCGGTTGCTACATATTTAATTTGGCCCTTGCTAGCATGAACAGACCGGACCCCACAAACGGCACCCGTTCACGAGTATGACGCATATCTCAGCCATCGCCTCCCTCAACCATATTATAGGGAAGGCTGCGACCCGATCAACGACGCCACCGTAAGCAAAGACCTTTAAGCGAGCATGACATGCTCAAGCTGCCGGGCATACTTGACTAATACTATTTGCCCGGTGAGAAACAACAAATTTTGCTCTCATGTTACATTAAAAATTTCCCACCAAAATAATGCTTATTTAAAAATTTACTATTAAGCTTTAGTCAATAAGTGACGTTTTATTTGCGCTTTAAATTTGCTACAGGGCAATTTTACTACATCAATAGGTATTTTATTGTAGAAGCGTACACAGTTCCCCACGAACGACGAGCTAACCTTACGGAGACGGTGGGCAGGTATTGCGAGCTTGTCCTTACTTCTCGTATTGTAGTGGTGAATGTCACTGTTGAGCTTAAATTCATGGAGATTTTTCCGCACATACATGATATTCTCAAGAATGTATTGAGATGCTACGGTGAGAATGTTTGTTTCCTTGAATTTCTCTCTTAGTGACGTACGACCTCCTAGTGCATAAATTGCGCGTACAGCTCGTTTTTGTAGCACAAAGATGGTTTGGATGTCCGCCGCTCTTCCCCATAATAAAATTCCATATGACATAACACTATGGAAATAACTGAAATATACAATCTTTGCCGTCTCGACGTTTGTCAGCTGCCTGATTCGCCTAACTGCATAGGCCGCGGAGCTAAGCTTACCTGCAAGAGTGGCTATATGCGCACTCCATTGCAGTTTAGAGTCTAAAGTAACACCCAGGAATACTGTTTTTTCTTCAAATTCCAGTACTTCGCCTTTCAGTTTTACCTTGGCACAATTGACTTGTTTCACATTTGGTAATGTAAATTTAATGCACTTAGTTTTCTTGGCATTTAAAAGTAAATTATTTGCAGTAAACCAATCCATAATAGAGGACAGTGCATCATTAATCACATCGAAGTTGTTTTCTTGCCTTTTTACTTTAAAAAGAAGAGATGTGTCATCTGCAAATAGTACTATATCATGTTTATCTCGCACAAGGTTTGGTAAATCGTTAATATACACTAGAAAAAGAAAGGGACCCAGAATTGAACCCTGAGGTACCCCCATAGCAACAGCTGACCCAGTCGATTGAGTCCCATTGATATCTACCCGTTGCGTTCTGCCTGAAAGATATGACGAGACAAGGTCAAGGGCATTGTTTTTGACTCCGTAGTGTTCTAGCTTACGTATTAAATTCTCATGATCAACGCAATCAAATGCTTTGGATAGATCACAAAAAACTCCAATAGCATCTTGAGCCTTCTCCCAGGCATCAAAGATATGTTTAACTAGTACCACGCCAGCGTCAGTGGTAGAGCGACCTTTAGTGAACCCGAATTGATTGCTGTGGAGTAGGTTATTCCGATTGAAATGAGATATCAGTTGATTTAGAATAATCTTCTCAAAAACTTTGCTTAATGCTGGTAGTATTGATATTGGTCTAAAATTTGTGGGGTCTGATTTTGTACCTGATTTGAATAAGGGAATAATTTTGCTATGCTTCATCAAATCAGGAAATACTCCAGTATCAATACATTTATTAAAGATATCAGCTAAATATGGTGCAATAGATTCAACAATTGAATGTAACACTTTCACAGATAGGCCCCACAGATCCTCAGTCTTCTTTAAAAAGCGATTTAAACGCTTTAATAATAGTGGTAGGGGTTACATAAATGAATTTAAAGATAGTTGTACATTCTGTTACATTCGTTTTCAATAGTAATTCAGCAACATCGGGCGATGAATTTAAAGACTTTGTTGTCTCTACAGGTATATTGCAGAAGAATTGCTCAAAGTGATGGGCAATTTCAACATCGGAACTTATTACAGTATCGTCGATTCGAAGACTGTAATGGCGATCTTTTGGTTTCGTTTTCCCAGTTTCATCATAGATTACCTTCCAAATAGTTTTTACCTTATCACAGGAATTTGTGATTTTTTTAGACAAGTAATCAGCTTTAGCGGCGGCACACATTTGCTTAAAGGATTTGGAAAACATTTTCACGTACTCTAGGAACTCCGGTCTCTTATCGATTGTCCTTTGTTCATAAAGATCGTAGAGACGACATCTTTTTTCATGAATATCAGGTGTAGCCCAGTCGCTGAATTTAGTTTTAACCCTTAACAAGCGTCTATAAGCTATATAGCCCAACAGGGTGTTCTTCAGCCCACGCCATATTGCGGATTTATAGTGTTACTCATTTATTTTACTAGCAACGACAAATGTTTGGTAACTGATGTTCAAAGTCAGTGAAAGCCCCTGATGTAAACAAAGAGGAAACATGACTAAATATTCCACTAATTTCAAGTAAACTATCGACAGTTTTGAAAGACAGTTTTTTTTCGATAGGATTCAGTATTTATTTAACAAGGAGACCGACTAATCAGCATTCCGGCAAACAATGTTTTGAAAAAGCTCTACTGACATTTAATAATGCAAAGATACGAATATGACGTATGCACACTATGCACATTATTGGCACAAGGAAGCTGTTTGTAGCGCCACTATCCCTGAGCAAGATCGACACTTGTTCGTCAGACTGTAACCGAATTCTACCAATTTATTTCATTTGTCCACAATTGAACATATCTTAGTTAGGTCAGTGTATATACTGAACAGCGTATACCTACACTACCTAACCTGTACGAGTATAAAATAAAATTAAGCAAAATGTTGGTATACATATGACTTGAGTTTTGTTCTGTAAATACCTAGTATTTTTTGTATTCTATTTTATAAATCCCTGTTTTTCAAAAATACTAATTTGTGGAATATTTTTTTTTAAATTCTCCTTTTTGATATGAAGAGTTGGTGAAATGTATATTTGTCAAATGACCATTTGTGATAATAAGAATATTTTGTAAAATGATTATTTGTCAACGCTCTTTGTGAAATGATAGTTAACCACATAATACTCATAGTATACTTTAGTCTTCATCTAAGAGATCTGAATATTAGTGCATAAGCGAAGTAATTTCCTTTATCAAGGAAATCAGTCCTTAATAATGTGCCCGAGCAGCATTTCATTTTAGCAGTCAAGTCCGGCATCATAAATACTTACAATAGTGCTACTCGTACAAGTCCTTGCTGCTCTAAATAGTTTAAATCGTCTGTTTCACGGGGCCTATGATGCTTGACGGTAACGGTTTAACTTCTCTTATCACTGCAGCTTCCTACGCATAATTAAGCACAGGCCTAATTTACTGGTCAATTAAATTATTTTCAATTTGCAAGAGTACAGTAGTTAATTAGGTATCCATTAAGAATATGACTATAAAATACTATATGGAACCTGGCTAGTACAGTAACATACGATTAGGCAATAAGATAATCACCTGCCCTAACCTGCTATCTATTCTCTGCATACACTGTATTGTATACTTTAAAAGTGCTCGTTGGAAGTTCAGAATTTGGATCGAGCCGCTTTTGTTTTACAAGTCTTAATCCAGCGCCTCTAACACAAGACTCTTTCGCGGACAAATATTAAGTAACGGCATGTATTTAACGCGGCGACAAATTAATCAGATTTAGGGATTTATAAAAAATTAAAGGGGATAGCAAAAATAATAAGTTGGCGACTAATTGCGGAGACTATTAAAGTAAAAAGTAGCAGCTAAGTAATCAATTTTCGGCTTTGTTTCAATATAAACTAGCATCGAGTTATTGTTTTGGCGACTGAATTAACTAATTAAGCGGAAACATGACAGCGGATAAAAAGTTGAAAATGGCCTACTCTAATTGTTCAATGGAGATTACATATAAAATAAATCAAGGTCATAAAAAAAATACTTTGTGCGACAATTTAAGAGCTTTAATCAAAGTTGAAAATTCCATGTATAAATAATAATTTTGGGTGTGATGTCATATTGACACCTATTTTTTATGATTCTATCGTATAGAATACGTTAAAATAAACGTGTTTTGTATGGACAACTTTTTTCTAAACTTAATAATTACCGAGATATGGACTCCTAAAACCGACAATATTTTTTTGGATATTGTGTCACTCTGCCTCAGCTCCGGCGCTGCGGGAAGTGCAGCCCTTCCGCCCTTGCGTGGCAAAGCACGGTCGCCCGTACTCCGTTCCGCAGCTTCGGCTTGTTGGTCCAGCCTCAGCCGCTCCGCTCCGCACGGCTCCCGAGCTTTGTCACGGCGGGCGAGGGCTGCTCTCCCTCCGCGCCTCCGGCTTTTTATATACACTCTAGGGGTAGGGCAGACAAGACCACGTGGAATCGGGGTTGACAGCTTCGGTTCTGAGGCAAGTCTTATGATAATGCAATGCTTATTTTAGCGTAGCGTGTTTTAGCTAGATTCGGACTAAAATAAGCGTGTTTTGTATGGGCAAAACATTTTTACCTAAAAACGCTTATCGCCGTTTTCATTAAATTATGGTTACGAAAACTAAAAAAATAACTCCCCATTACTTTTATATAGTACCCATTTTAATATTTAAGCTGCCAGCAAATCAAAGCCCAAAATGCTTTTTTAGATGGAGACCTGTAGTTGCCACTAATATAAAGTTTGTTATCCTTCTGCTAATATTAGTCGCCAAGTCATTATTTATAGTACCTCACCTATGATTTCAGTAATCTTGTTTATTATTTCTGCTACCTTAAAGTAGCTGCCATTATTTGAATTTTAAAATATCCTTAGTTTAAAGCTCATTTAATATAAATGATTGCCAAAATATTTAATCGCTGACAAGTTATTATTTTAGTTGCAAATAGTTTGCTGCTCTTTAATTTTTCTGTCGTAGCGAAAATAATAAGCCTTAAGTAACTACCTGTCTTTCTCTTTCCAGTACTGTGTAGTTAAGCAAACCGGTGATGATGATATGAGTCCTTGTGCTAGAGCTGCCACTGGTTAGTTTTCACAAAGCAAGACATTAATTGTCAGGAGTCCAACATTAAAGTCTAAGTAGGGAGTAAGGATATACCTAATAAATAATGAAGAATTATATAATTAGGCTGAAAAAACACCCCATTAAATCAGTAATTTTAGGAGTGGTGTTACTAACTATTTTCGTTGGAATGCTAAGGTAGCTATAATAAAGCTTGCCTGTAGGTACTCAAATAATCATACAGTATACGAAAACGTAAACTTTAACTATATGGGTAAATTTGCTAACAATTTCTTTTTCAGATATTCTAAGAGATCAGTTAAAGGACGTAAATGTGTGGAACACTTTCATTCGTTGAATGTATCAAATACCATATGTTTTGTAAATTTCGATGATGAAAGACCTAATGTCAATAGCAATACTAATTTGAAGATGATATACTACGTGACCCCCACGTACCCGCGGCCGGAGCAGGTGCCCGAGCTGACGCGGCTGGCCCACACCCTCATGCACGTGCCGCGCCTGCACTGGATCGTGGCTGACGACCAGCCGCTGTGCTCCGAACAAGTTGCTACTATCCTTAGGTAACAACACATTATACCTTGTACTGTACTGTCACTCATAAGTGTCATAACGTACTTACTCGAAGTTACTCTGACGACGCGGCAGGCGCACTTCATAGTGCACCTGCCTACTACTGAGCCGACGGCCCTGGGTTCGAATCCCAGTAAGCAGAAATATTTGTGTGATGACTCATGAACACGAATATGTGTTCCTGGGTCATGGATGTTATCTATACGTGTATTTATATATTGTGTATACTCGTATGTCGTCGTCTAGTACGGTTACCTATCTCAAACACTAATATTTGTTTCCCATCTGTAACGTTTCGCCAAATTTTCATTTACTGTTAATTTTTCAGAATACTTATAAAACAAACCTAACCTAACCCAAAGTACATTAAGCATTGCTAATTTTGGGACTAGGTCGATTTGTGTAAGATCCTTTAATATTTATTATTTTTTAAACATTACAAGAAGTTCCCCTATCTGGCCTGAATATGAACTAAGTAGAATCTGAATACTCAGGTATTTACTAATGTAGTGATTCGTAATAGACATCCGCTCATGCGTAATATACCCGCAGGCGCTCAAAACTTCCATTCTCGCACATATCCAGCCCAAAGCCTTATACTTATAAATGCAAGAAAAACAATGCAAAAGGAGTAGCGAATCGCCGGGCGGCTCTAGCCTGGCTTATGAGTAACAAAATGGAAGGCATCGTTTACTTTGGTGATGACGATAACACAGTCGACCTCCAGCTATTCGACGAAATCCGAAAGACTAAGGGAGTATCCATGTTTCCTGTTGGTCTTATTACTAAATACGGAGTTTCTTCACCGGTTGTCAAAGATGGAAAGGCAGGTTTACCATAATTTTATCTAGCCTAAGTGCCTCTATTACATCTCTCCTTCCTTTTCACGTCACACATTTTTGTGCATTTATCAGATTCTCTGTGCCAGCTGCCAGCCGTGTGTGTGACTGAATTGTTTCGTACTTGCAGACGCGGAGTTTTCTATTTAGTTATTGCTTTTTATCTTTTGACTCTATCGACTCGTCGGACTTCAGTGATTTCCTGGCGATGTTATACCATTGGCTAATAATAGGTACATAGATTGTTAATCTTCACTCGTGGGGAGTACCCAAATCGCTTAAACAACTCATTAACTTTACCGCAGGTGTCGGCGTTTTTTGAATCTTGGCCCGGAGGCAGGAAATTCCCGGTAGATATGGCTGGATTTGCTATTAACACCAAACTGCTAAGCTGGTCCGCAAAAATGCCTTACCAAGCCGGAAGAGAAGAAGATATCTTCCTGCAAAATTTGGGAGTAAAGATAGAAGATATAGAACCATTAGCAGATAATTGTTCTAAAGTGTTTGTTTGGCACACAAGGACGAAAAAATTTCGTCCGAGTAGATTTAACATAAATTTTGATCACCTCAGTATGAATTTCATACAAAGCTATCAAAACGTTATTAAGTTGCTGAACGAAGTCATTAGATTAGGAATAGCTAAACCAGATCCCGAACGTGAAGCTACATTCATAATTCGAAATAGCTCTACTTTTGGAGCGCTACTTAGTTTTAATGAAAGCTAAATAAAATATGAAATCTACGAATTTTTATGTAGGTAGTATATATGAGACAGTGATTAATTAATCGATATTTAATAAAATAACCCTCAAGAGTATATCGACGTCAGGCCGTGCCTAAGTGTTTTCCCGAGCCGTTAGGTACATCTTACAAAGAAATTATACACTATCAGATGAAAAATAACGATGTATTTCATTAATTTTTGTATTTCATATATCCATTATTATTATTACACTCAGTCCCGCGAAATCCCTCGTACAGTCTATAATCTTCCCGAAAAAGAAACTGTGGCCACGGTACGGTAGTGCCCCCGCCAATATGAGCCAAGCGTAGCGTAGGGCACTACCTACGTTTTCTCGAAGCGCCACGTAATTTTTTTGAACCCACATAACTTTGGTTTGGATTAAATAGCAGATAAACAAAATCCTCGAGATATGTTTTCAACAGCGGACTTATTAAATGTATTAGTAGCATAAACATATTTTAACTAAGGTGTAGAGTTTGTGAAGTTAGAGGCCTTGTAGAGCTAAGGCGTGTAGAGTCTAAAGCTTGGCTCTACATGAGATCTTATAACTTTTTGACAGTCCGAGTCATATATATGTATGGGCCTCGTCTTAGCATCATTTATTTAACATGAAAATGTTTTTGTTGGGTACATATACATGCATTATTAGTGTTCTACTTCTTCGTGTGAAGGGATATCTAATAATATATTTCTTAGCCTACATATTATTTTCTAATCAATAAGGAATAAACGGAACTCCTCAATAGAGTCCACATACAATAATAGTCATTATAATGAATATGGGCGTTTGCCACATGAATTATTTTATAGTCACGAAATGAAAAGGTTTCGAGTTTTGACTTTTGCACCTTATATATATATCATCACATAAAGTCGAAGAAAAGTGACGAACCTTTTCATTCCTTGGCTATGCCTAATAATAATGGCTCCAAGATTGCCTCGTTTGACTCTTTTGTGTGAGAGTTACTTTTCATTTAGGTCGGTTCTATTAAAAGTGAGACATAGACATAGGTAAGTATAATCATTTGAACTCTTTATTACTTATTATATATCTTCATAATAAATATAAACTTACTATGTAAAAAAATATATAAAACAATACCAGTAGGTAAGTATATACCTATTCAATATAATGTTTCAGAAACTGCGCTTGTTTAAAAGAGTTAAACAGCAATTTCGTTAATTTTCGCTCTGTAATCATTTAATTCAGTTTCGTCCCAGTGAAGTGTAACGTTGTCGAAGAACCTGTAAGAAGAATATCCATTAATTCACCGGCAAAGATGTTATATGATAATTGATAACAATGATATGATAACGTTATAGCAAAAATAATGTGAATTTTCAAGTGTCAGTAAGTGTCAATATAAGAAGAGGTGTCACTACCCACTATTTTGGGCATAACCGTGGTGGGATAAAAAATAGGTATCAAGTTAATAAAACTCCCTTAAAAATGGTCGAAATTCACGCAGTTGTTTCGACGAGATCTTGATATACCTGATTTCTGAATATCAATAGTAACTGCAGTCGTACCATTAGATTATAATATAATGTGTATATTATACACACCTCATTTGTAAGTGAGCCAAAGCAGCTTTTTCTTGTTCAGTAAGTCCTTTTTCTAAGACGCTTATCGTGTCCATCATTTGTTCGATGTTGAAAAACCCACAGACGTGCGTATCAACGCCTGGTTGGTTTAAGGTAAACCAAGTCGCTAGTCTGGCCAGTTCCAACCCTTGATCCTACATTTTTTTTATTAAAACAGAAGAAAAAATAAAACATGTACTTCATATAAACCTTGAATGCGATAGTCGCTTGGCACGTAAATCAATCGCATTTTAAGGAAACACAAACCGGCGTCTATTTGTTACGTACTTATTTTTATAGTCGGCGACTGATTAAACTCAATGTAAACCAGGTATTTTCCATATTAAGCATTATGTTATTAGTATTAAAAGACGTACGCTGCGCCTAGCCTAATCAGAGAGAGTAGTTTAAAGGTTATTCGAGCGTGTGTGTCAAAATGCCTGTAGCATTAATATGATTTCATTTCATACTATTTGTTAGAATCCGCGGATCCCCACCGAATATCTTGAAATGCCACAAAAACATAGATAAGTAGTACACTTCGATAGAACCGTGATACGAAACGATAAAGTAAGGCGTTCGACTAATAATCGCCTTTTAAATAACGAGGATGTCATCATATAACAATTTGATTGAACGCCTTTGAATTGAATATTAAATGGATACAGAAGAAGGCCGCAAGATTGACCAATCTGATTTATATGTATGCGCGTTTCAATGTCACTTGGTAGATCATTATGGATTGCTACAGCATACCATCCAACCCTACAGTTTTAAATTTTAATCCCTCTTCGACTTTATTACACCAGTGGTTGGTTTTATAAAGAACTTCAAGTCTTCATTTTGTGTTACCGGAAGTCTTCATATCGTCTCTGTTCATCGGCAACTACCTACGTGCTTACAAGCAGAAACCTAGGCAACAACAAATACAACAATAACAAAGTATTACTTCGGTTACGCCCACTCACCCGACAAAATACCCTCCAGCCTCAAGCAAGCAGGGCGCGTTGCAATAGATCCTCTTCAGGTTGCATAATCAGCAAATTGTGATTAACCGGTTCATCGAAAACACTATCGCTCTTCTCCCCACTCACCTTAATTCAATTTCAATTAGGATCCATTAAGACAATTATAGGATTTATAGTCCCTTAATTTCATAGGTGCCCAGTGCCCTCAGGAAAATGACCCTTATTGACACGGGATCTAATCAATTGTACGTTTCGTCTCACGTCGACGCTGTGACAAAGCATCCATACCTTGCAGTAATCAGAGGCTTGTCTACAGATAGCTTTGACGTCGTCACTCGCAGGATGCCAGGGCTGCGGGCCACGGTTCGTCAACAGACCCATACCGGTAGCCGCTGCGTTTATTATGCCCACACCTTTACTCTAAAACAACAAGAAATTTGGTTACAAACTCAAACCACTTCAAACTGTGGCTGCCTGCCGACGTAACGTAAACCCAATATTTATATTAAAGCGAAACAGAAAATTGTATGACTTATACGTTACGATGCCACCCTAAGACATATGTAAATTAAACAAATTGTTGAAAAAGTCACTTGCATAGGACGCGGTAGGAGGTAGTATGGAAATTAAGAGCGCCCCGACCAGAGTATTCGCCCGGAAAACCGTTGTAGGCACGAGTTCGAATTCCTGTCTGTCAAATGAAATACGTATATGCAGCGGGACCCCATGTAATTATGGTTTAGGTCCTAAATAATCGAGTTGGTACATATTTCTACCTGTCGATTTATGTACTTTAAAATGATTCTGTGCCAGCGGGGCCCTTATACCAACTCGATTATTTAGGACCTAAACCATAATTACATGGGGTCCCGCTGCATATACGTATTAGGGTAAGGACCACATTCTTTGCATCGTTGGACAACGGAAATCACAATGGAATGTGTCACACCGGAAAAAAGTAGCACAATAAAATTGAAAATGTACGTGTACAAGGTTTGAAGATGAATAATAAATAAACATCGGGACAGGTGAAACTAAATAAAAGCTTGTAATAAGCACAATTGGTAACGTTGTCTTCGTTTCGACGAATTTCCGTTGTGACACGTAGCACAATGTTGTGTCACTCGTCGCACAATGTTGTGTCACTCGTCGCACAATGGAGGCAAAATACTTCACGACCTAACCAGAAATGTTTCACACTCAATAAAATAACGAGTATTACTAGTGAACTTTGATGTGTAGCAGCAATATACTAGTATAGTTTGCAGTTAATCATTCGCAAGCAGAGAAAGCGTGATGGAAAACAATAAAATTACATAAGAAGTCACAGAATTTTAACTGTACGCGGAGCTTCCACCAACACGATGCTCGACTGTCAGTAAAAACAACATGGCAGCACTATCGAAGTCAAGCTTGCAAGTTCGGAGTCAGTGTTCCATTAAAATAATTGAAGAATCTACTGGAATAGCGTTGTAAGTTCCGTGTAATGTCGTCGCACAACTGGAGGTTGCACAATGGAAAAATATTTGGGACATGCATAAAATAGCCGCAAAATTTAAAATGATGAAGGATATCGAATATTAAACTATACCTGCGTCTTAACAAAACCTAAGACTATATATACAAATAAACTGTATAAGTTAAGGCGTTCGTACTTTAAAACAAAATCAATATATTCTCGAGAAAGCAGAGTACGGACATATTCATTTTGTATGGGAAATATAATAAAGATAAAAAAGTATATTTCTGAATATTTTTTTTATTAACTATTCTGAAAATCAATTCGTTTATTGATGATTGGGTTAATAGGAACTGTTATCTGGCGTGTTTTTCTACTCTACAAATTCACGATAAATGTTCTATTTTTAGTTTGAGATGAGGTGGACATTAATGTATGACAGTATTTGCAAAGAATTTGGTCCTTACTGATTACGTATATCAATGAATCGACTTTAGTGTGATATTCTAAATTTGAAATATAGCTCTTTATTATTGTTTATTTTATTAGTTACTCCCATGTTACTCCATTGACAGCTGTTGTATGAAAACGTTGTGTCTGAGCTGATATGTTTATATTGTTTTGGAAGTTCATAATTGAACTAGCGACCCGCCCCGGCTTCGCACGGCTGCAATGCTGATAAATTATGCATGTATTATCACTCTATCTATTTAAAAAAAAACGCATCAAAATCCGTTGCGTAGTTTTAAAGATTTAAGCATACAAAGGGACATAGGGACAGAGAAAGCGACTTTGTTTTATACTATGTAGTGATATGACTGTGTTGTGCCGTATAGATAAATACAAGAAGTGCTAATGCCCCTCTGACTTTCATTTAAGACTGTCGAGTGTCGAGCCATTAAAATTATGAACTTTTCGCTCGCTGTGTGCGAAGTAGGTGGTGGGGGAACCACGAATCGATCGCAGCGCGCGCCGTGGCCAAAATAGGAACTTTCGTCAGGCCAACGGTCACTTTTTAATAGCGAAATTAAGGCATCTAAACATTAATAAATATGCGGCCCGAAACCTGCAGCGTAGTTAAAGGCAAAAACAGTGATCACAGATTCAAAAACAGTAATCATAAATAAATAAATTTCCACAAGCAAGTTGGAAACGAGAACAACGAATTAAATGGATTAATCGCTCTCAAGCGGAAAAAGTTAGTACCTATGACCTAAATTACAACATTTTTAATATTATATCTTGTATGTTGTAGGGAGTAGCATGTTTATGCGTTTATTTTCTTTTACATTTTGGACATGTTGAGCAAAAACGAATTGTTTCCCATTTTATTGTAGTTTGGAATTTGAAAGCGTTGTTATGTTTGATTGAGCAGAATCCAGTTATAATAATTAATTTGGCCATGTTTAAAAGAAAAAATAAAATAATCTGTATTATTACGAAAATACAGTCATAAATGATCGGTTGCATTATGCATGAAATGCGTTTTTCGGTTAAATTTGTTTATTTTGTAACTTACTTCTCGTGAAGACAACCATGAAAAGGTCCGTGTGAATTACATCTGAAAGTCATTGATTTTGCTATTTTAGACGGGAAATAAAGAAGGTCAACGTTTTATCGACACTATCGATTAACATAATCTAATAAAATGAAAGAAAATTACGATATTTCATTGACGCTGTCATCGCGCACCCAGCTTGATGACTGATGAGCTTGTGTCGTTTTTAACCGACTTCAAAAAAAGGAGGGGGTTCTCAGTTCGGTTGTATGTTTTTTTTTTTTTTTTTTTTTTTTTTAATGTTTGTTACCTCATAACTCCGTCATTTATGAGTCGATTTGGAAAATTCTTTTTAGGTTCATGAATAGACATCTCAAGGTTGGTCCCATAAAATTTTGGTGAAGATCGGATGACGAGATCCATGAGGAATCGAAGGAATTCCTGAAATTTTATAGGCACTCATAATATTTTTAATGTTTTTTCTAAAACTATTTAAGTATTTGCATATGGTAGTCATCATCTTCTCATGCTGAACTGATGATGGAAGGTACAACTCCTTAACAGTTAGGAGTTAGGAGATATTTCAAACGAGATGCATGCCTTCAAGACCTCCCTGATCACCCCGCCATAAGTATTTTATATGAATCACTAAAAAGCGAAAAAAAAAATTTTTAACAAAAAAAAGAACCGACTTCAGTAAAACTAAAAAGCCGAAAATAACCCGTTCAAGTACAGATTACATTTGACTCACCCTTTGAAGTCGGTGCCAAACCTCACGTAAACTTTAATATATAAATATAATAACTGAGTGGTTTGGGATCGATTTCAAAGGGTGAGTCAAATGTAATCTGTACTTGAACGGGTTATTTTCGGCTTTTTAGTTTTACTGAAGTCGGTTCTTTTTTTTGTTAAAAATTTTTATTAATTACAGATTAGGATTACCGTTGCCCGGCTTTTGAATTATAAACACCAATTCAATTATATTATAACTTATAATCAAAGCTCGAACAGATTATCTAAAAACAAAACTTAATAAAAAAAATGTGGAAACATTCATAATCGTTTGGCTAATTTTGG
Source organism: Apotomis turbidana (assembly GCA_905147355.2). Taxonomy (NCBI): domain Eukaryota; kingdom Metazoa; phylum Arthropoda; class Insecta; order Lepidoptera; family Tortricidae; genus Apotomis; species Apotomis turbidana. The sequence continues at coordinate 24,030,172 of LR990280.1, read as the reverse complement.
GTTGCAGTTATAAATGTAGGTAACTGAACATTTTAACTAAGAATATTGTACTTGATAAGGCTCCATTTCTATTACAGACCTTTCCACTTCGAGTTAATCAATTGTAGGTACGTTTGTTTTCGAGCGGCGTTCAATCCCAAATCATAATCAGCATTTTTACAGCCCGAGCTGTTGGCATTCTTTATTATCACTACATAGTTTAAAACAAAGTCGCTTACTGCTGTCTGTGTGCCTGTCTATCCCTATGTACCTATGCTTAGATATTTAAAACTACGCAACGGATTTAGATGCGTTTTTTTTAATAGATAGAGTGATTCAAGAGGAAGTTTTATATGTTTAATACATGCATAATGTATCAGCATTGCACCAGTGCGAAGCCAGGGGCGGGTCGCTAGGTATTAATAATACCTTCTCATTCGATCTACATGAGTATGGCAAGTTTCAGCTATTGAGCAGAAATCGGGGACTAGGTCATATTTAACTTTAAAGATTTGATTAGACATATACATATTCTGGGACAGGTGAAAATAAAAACTTATACTAAATGAGTAGGTACTTGTACTTAACCCTAATAACCTATTTATTGGACATCGGATAAAAAATTGGCATGAAGGAACAGTACACACCTTAAAATAATTTGTATAATTTTGTAATCGGTTATCAAATAGTGTAGACTTAGAATAAGATAGTATTGTAGATAGTTTGACGTCAGACTCTTCAACTATCTCCTTCATCAATTCCAAATCATAATCAGCGATCCCTATGTATCGAGTTTTTCCGTCCTTTACAGCCCGATCCAATGCCGGCAATGTCTCTTTTAAAATTACTGATGTATCTGGAGCGAAAGTAATGTCGTGAATCTGTAAATAAGAAAATCCAATATATAGTTTAAAAATATAGAAGTACGTTTTAAATCTAACATACGAGCAGGCGTCTTATTGTGAAGATCGTTACATATAGTTTAACTTACCTATTTTTTTTAGCTTTTATCGACATCGAGCAAAATCAGAGATGCTATTTCATAACATTACGATATCGATCTAAAAAGATCTATCATATAATATCTCCGGCGGGGTTGTCTTAAGATGACGCACCGGGGGCGCAAGATTTTTGATAGTACTGAGTACCTACTTCATTCATATCTACGTAAAAGTCTACAGAAGATCTATCGTATGATGATGAATATGTGTAGATAAAGAAGTGTATGTAACTGTATATAATTAGGTCTCAAAATCCTCGTGTGATCCTATAATGAAACTCGTCTTCGGCGCGTTTCATAAAACCACACTCGGGTTTAAGACCTCTTATTACTTAACAGTTGCATAAACTATTACTGTTACAGCATTTAAAGGACCGGCCTAATGCGAGCCCGATTCGCGCGGATAGGGAACGAGATCAGTAAATGCCATATGTAGATACCAGTCCTAAACTGAAGGCGCCTACAAGAAATTTAAACAAAATTGTTTATTTTTTTATCTTATTAAAGATATAATTATAAATAATACTCATAATATTATGTAGTATCAACTTTGTTTAAAATCATATAGGAAGTGCGTTCATCATTAAGTTGGTTAAGTTGATTTGTCTCCACTTGTGTTAACTGGCTAACATAAGTATCTACCTGGATGAGGTCCACGTAGTCTAAACCCAGTAGTTGCAAGGTGTTATCCACGCCTGCTTCCGTCTTCTCCGAGGAAAAATCGAACATTTTCTGTATATTTTTTTCGTAGCGTCCAACTTTACTGCCAATGTAGTATGAGGTCCTCGGAATTTCTTTAAGCGCCTGCGAATTGAATAACGGCGTAAGAATATTTATTATTTACATATTTAATCGAGATATTCGTACTAAACAAAATCCAGATTACGTTCCATGTGATTCCATGTTGCTTTTTTCCTATGAGATAATACTCTGAGAAAATTAATAAAATCAGGGGAAATAATTCGTGTAGTTTTGAAAATTGGTACAGTTATACCCTATGGTGTCTAGATGAACATACTAAAAGTCCTCGAGGGTGGGGGCTGTGCTAAGGGAGTGGGGGGGGGGGTTAAAAGGTATGTATTATGATTACTTGGGACAAAAGTTTTAACATAAAATTCCCTGCAAATTTGGTCATATTCATTTTTACTCTACGATCAATACTTTGGGAGCTACAGGGTGTGTAAGTTAACAAAAATATTAATAAGTAGGTAGTTGTTCAAGAAAACGTAGTTTTTTCGTAGTTGCTCATCATAACACTTGTGTTGTGCAGTTGAGAAATTCCCGTTACCGGCTAATTCTCATTTCGGAATATTCCAAGAAAATTCCCATTGTTCCCGGGAATATACGAGCTTGGTGGATCCATTCCTTTGTTATTTAGTTTTAAGCTAATTAATTGAATACAAGCAAACCGTTTTCGCTTTTCGACTCATCCTGAATCACCACTTAAAGTGAATATCATAAAATTTACCTGATGATGGACCCTGGAAGCCCGTAATGGATCGGATCTCAAGATACGTTCAACGTAGACATGTGCGGTTTTCGAATTTGAACTTATCTTGATGAGCAGTTAGAGCCAGTATTATTAAATAAACCTGATGATGGACCTTAGAAGCCCGTCATGGATATCAGGATACGTTCAACGTAGACATGTGCGGTTATCGAATTTCAACTTATCTTGATAAGCAATTAGAGCCGGTATCATAAAATAAACCTGATGATGGATACTGGAAGCCCGTAATGGATCTCAGGATACGTTCAACGCACACATGTGCGGTTTTCGCATTTCAACTCATCTTGATGAGCAGTTAGAGCCGGTATCATAAAATAAACCTGATGATGGGCCTTAGAAGCCCGTAAGTAATGGATCTGAGGATACGTTCAACGTAGACATGTCTGGTCTTCGCATTTCAATTCACCTTGATGGCAATTAGAGCCAGTATCATAAAATAAACCTGATTATGGATCCTGGAAGCCCGTAATGGATCTCAGGATACGTTCAACGTACACATGTGCGGTTTTCGCATTTCAACTCATCTTGGTGAGCAGTTAGAACCGGTATCATAAAATAAACCTGATGATCATACTAACACAGATGAAATAAACCTGGTGGTGTCTAGATGAACATACTAAAATTCCTCGAGTGTGAGGGCTGTGCTGAGTGAGTAGGGAGAGTTGAAGGTACTTTATTCACATTTTAATAGCATTATAATTACTTCGAACAAAAGTTTCTACATAAAATTTCCTATAAATTTGACATATATATATGACGATCTATACTTTAGGAGCTACACGGCGCATATATATTTTTGTTGATATGGTCAAGAGATTATAGTATTTTGGCGTACTATCTTGTCGTTCTGGTAGTATATAATACCAGACATGAAAATATACAAATTATTTTATAGTACAAAATCCAACTCTGACGTTATTCAGCGGTCCGCGCCGCGCTGACACCCGTAGTAGCTAAGGCCTTATTATCATGACAGCGGCAGCGGCAGCGGTGTAGGTACGGATGTCTCGCTCACTGGTATGGCCGCCGTGCTCGGACTTCTCGCTCAATCACTCGCTGCGCTGCTGCTTGCCGCGCAAAGTCGTGGCAGCTCCGTTACGGTAATTTCGCACGCTCGGACCGATATGGGGATTATATGTTCGATCAGCAGGTGACTAAGCGTGCTTATTCTAAACTAAAAAAGAAAACGTTATGATGGCGACGTATCCCTAAAAAAACTATTTTTCTTTTACGTTGAATGTATCCTGAGATTTATTACGGGCTTCCAGGATCCATCATCAGGTTTATTTTACGACACCGGCTCTAATTGCTCATCAAGAAGAGTTGAAATACGAAAACCGCACAAGTCTACGTTGAACGTATCCTGAGATCCATTACGGGCTTCCAGGATTCCATCATCAGGTTTATTTTATGACATCGGCTCTAATTGCTCGTCAAGGTGAATTGAAATGCGAAGACCAGACATGTCTACGTTGAACGTATCCTGAGATCCATTACCTACGGGGTTCCAGGATTCCATCATCAGGTTTATTTTATGACACCGGCTCTAATTGTTCATCAAGGTGAATTGAAATACGAAAACCGCACATGTCTACGTTGAACGTATCCTGATATCCATGACGGGCTTCTAAGGTCCATCATCAGGTTTATTTAATAATACTGGCTCTAACTGCTCATCAAAATGAATTGAAATGTGAAAACCGCACATGTCTACGTTGAACGTATCTTGAGATCCGATCCATTACGGGCTTCCAGGGTCCATCATTAGGTAAATTTTATGATACCTACTCACTCTAAGTGATGATTCAGGATGAGTCAAAAAGTGAAAACGGTTTGCTTGTATTCAATTAATTAGCTCAAAACGAAATATCAAAGGAATGGGTCCACCGAGCTCGTATATTCCCGGGAACAATGGGAATTTACTTGGAATATTCCCAAATGGGAATTTACCGGTAACGGGAATTTCTCAACTACACAACGTTGCAACACGTTCGCGTGTTATGATGAGCAACTACGAAAAAACTACGTTTTCTTGAACGACCATTTTTTGATATTTCTGTTAACTTAAACACCCTGTAGCTCCCAAAGTATTGATCGTAGAGTAAAAATGAATATGACCAAATTTGTAGGGAATTTTATGTGAAAACTTTTGTCCGAAGTAATCATAATGCTATTTCTACAAATATTTGAGATATGAGCGAAAATCAGAAAAAAGGTACCTTCAACCCCCCCCCCCCCCCCCCCCCCCCTACTCCCTTAGCACAGCCCCCACCCTCGAGGACTTTTAGTATGTTCATCTAGACACCATAGGGTATAAGTGTACCAATTTTCAAAACTACACGAATTATTTCCCCTTATTGCCCATATTCGGCTTAATTTGCTTGAGCTAATAATATTTTTCATCATCTCATAGTCCCAAAGATCCTGATAAGAGTGATAAGTATTACAAGTGTAGAAAAACTCGATGTTACAACTGTAATATCGAAATTTTGGGCACATCGTAATGATATAGAACAAGCAAATGGGAACGTCCAATGTTTATTTATTAGATTTGAGGACTACCTATGTACTTCCAGATTGAAATACGAACTGGTGTGTGATGCTTCCTGCCCACGCCACAGACGCAATTTGAATCCTGATTATTGTAAACAAATGTTCAAGATATGTACATAATTTGTACGTCATTTAAAAAAAAAGTACGATAAAGGTTTTGGAGATTTTGAACAAAATTAGTGGCGTGGGCAGAAAGTATGGTTCCTAGCCACGCCACCTAAAATAGCGCAGTAGGACTGTTGATTGTTATTTTTATAGTGTTAAATAATTGTACGAAAATTGTTCGTCCTGAATATAAACAACCCGCCGTCCAACCGTCCGTCCGTCCGTCACCAGACTGTATCTCATGAACGGTGATAGCTAGAGAGTTAAAATTTTCACAGGAGGTGTCACAGTCTTCCTTCTTTGGTCCCAGGTTTCTGGTTTGAGAGACCACATAAAATAACGAATAAATCCGTACATTTGTAAAAAAATACGTCATGCTCCCCTGCAGCGCCACCATAGCTTTTTTGAATATAAATATATAGGAAAATATCTACATAATGTCTATAAAATTCTACACTAGTTTAAAAAATATCTATATCGCTAGTTTCGATGTGAGCTTCATTTTATTGTGGCGCTGCTGTAGAGCATACTTCACAGCAGCGCCACCATCAAATGTCGACTCCTGTATATCGATCGTAAAGACACGTATTGGGCATCAAAACGGTTCCAACTTTGAAATTAATGGAGAAATAGGTCCACCGCCCCAAAGAGATGAAGATGAACACAATGGTGAACGTGCTATTTTAGAATTAACAAGACCGCCAGAAAACCAGTCCAGCTGTATATTTGGCGGATGCCCTGTGGTACCATTGGTGATTCCTGATTCATTGCGGGCGGGATTGTTATTGAAACTCAACATTTATATTTCGCCCGGAACCCGAGCTTGCAGTTTCCATCTTCGACCAGGCCAAGACTGGACTGAAATATCAGAAGCAGACGATAATCTGACAGAGTTTGACAAAAGTCACGCCATAGACATAATCAGACTCGTGAAAGTCGCGTTGTTGGGTCCCATTGTTGCAGTTCTGCGTAATCTTTTCTAAAGTTTTTTCTGTCGTTAATGCGAAATAGTGCACAAGTACGTGTTAGTGATAAAAATATATATTAATTGCGGCGTATAATAGTCCTATGCAAATATGAAACGCGGAAAACGATTATCTGTAAGTCTTGAAGAGCAGAAAGCGGCCTTCCTTGTTTATAAGGATCAATTTTCAAATATTGACAAACTACCAACAAGTGAAAGTAATGTTTACAAAGATGTAAGTAAAAACCTTTCCTTACGCATGTCGGCAAAATCATTGTATTTATCTGTAAAGAGAAATTACATTGAACTTTTTGGTGATAATTTTATCGCTCACGGAAAAGAACCAGATTCAATAAAAACGCCTAGCACTAGTATCAACGATGATTCATCAGTAAGTACTGAAGCTTATCAAAGTAGCACAGATGAAGATCCTAGTCAAGAAGTTGTGTCTTTTAATGTCAGTCTAGAAAATAGGCAAAATGTTCGACCAGAAATTGCGGTATATTTATTTATTTATTTATTTAATCTTTATTGCACAAAAGAAAAACAGATCGTACAAAAGGCGGACTTAATGCCATAGGGCATTCTCTACCAGTCAACCATCGGGCGAAGCAGATAAGTTGTGGGCGGTGCAACTAACTTAAATAGGTTTTAATAGATAAATACTTAGATAAATACAAAAGGAATGACCCCGCAAAGCCAACAGTTCGTTGCCATACTAGAAAATAATTAGGAAGAAAGTTTTTCGGGCTAACGGAGAGGATCCGAATTTATTTTGTTAATTAAATTAATTAAAATCAAATATTTATATTTTATTTCGTACACCTATTTACGTATTATTTTGTTTGTTTTCAAGGCGAACAATATTCGTAAAATTATTCTATAAAATCTTAAAATCGACCTTGCTTTGTCGCACAAAAAAAGATTTGATGTATATAAAAAAAACCGTCCGAGTGCGAGCCGGACTCGTGCACGAAGGGTTCCGTACCAAAAACGGCCAAAAATCATGTTTGTTGTATGGGAGCCCCCCTTAAATATTACTTTTATTATGTTTTAGTGTTTGTCGTATAGCGGCAACAGAAATACACCCCCTGTGAAAATTTCAACTCTCTAGCTATGACTTGATACATGTTGTTCATGAGATACAGTCTGGTGACGGACGGAAGGACGGTTGGACGGCGGGTTGTTTATATTCAGGACGATCAATTTTCGTACAATTATTTAACACTATAAAAATAACAATCAACAGTCCTACTGCGCTATTTTAGGTGGCGTGGCTAGGAACCATACTTTCTGCCCACGCCACTAATTTTGTTCAAAATCCTTTTAAAGAAAATTATGAAATTTTGCGATAACTCAAAAACGGCTCAACCGATTTTGTTCAATAAAGTTTTTATCGAAAGTACTTATAAGGCCTCATTTTCATGAATTTTTCCATAATTTTTTGACCCCTGGTTGAAAAGTTAGAGGGGGGGACGCTATTTTTTTTATTTTCGGAGCGAATATTTACAAAACTGCTGACATTATAAAAAAATAATGTTTTGAGACCCATATTATTTTTAAAATACCTATTCAACGACACACCACACGCTAGTGTTGGAACGGAAAATAATTCACCCCCACTTTAGGTGTTCGAGAGGTACCCGAAAAAAAACATTATTTTTAGATTTTTTTACCGTTTTGTCGGCGTGATAATAAAATGAAGCTCACATCGAAACTAGCGATATAGATATTTTATAGACATTATGTAGATATTTTCCTATATATTTATATTCAAAAAAGCTATGGTGGCGCTGCTGGGGAGCATGACGTTTTTTTTTTACAAATGTACGGATTTATTCGTTATTTTATGTGGTCTCTCAAACCAGAAACCTAAACCAAAGAAGGAAGACTGTGACACCTCCTGTGAAAATTTTAACTCTCTAGCTATCACCGTTCATGAGATACAGTCTGGTGACGGACGGACGGACGGTTGGACGGCGGGTTGTTTATATTCAGGACGAACAATTTTCGTACAATTATTTTACACTATAAAAATAACAATCAACAGTCCTACTGCGCTATTTTAGGTGGCGTGGCTAGGAACCATACTTTCTGCCCACGCCACTAATTTTGTTCAAAATCTCCAAAACCTTTATCGTAGTTTTTTTTAAATGACGTACAAATTATGTACATATCTTGAACATTTGTTTACAATAATCAGGATTCAAATTGCGTCTGTGGCGTGGGCAGGAAGCATCACACGAACTGGTACCGTTATCTAAAGTAGGTAACAAAATTTATATAATTTTATAAATTTATGAAACATGTAATGTCTTTAGGGTTCCGTAGTCAACTAGGAACCCTTATAGTTTCGCCATGTCCGTCTGTCTGTCTGTCTGTCTTTCCGCGGCTTAGCTCCGTGATCATTAGTACTAGAAAGCTGAAATTTGGTATGAGTATGGGTATGTATCACGCCGACAAAATGGTAAAATAAAAACTAAACAAAAAACTTTTCTTCGGGTACCTCCCCTACACCTAAAGTGGGGGTGGTTTTTTTCTCGTTCCAACACAAGTGTGCGAGGTGTCGTTATGTCGAATAGGTCTTTTAAAAATAATAGGGGTCTCCAAACATCATTTATTTTATAAAGTCAACAGTTTTGTAAATATTCGCTCCAGAAATCCTAAAAATAGCGTCGTCCCCCTCTAACTTTTCAACCACAAGTCAAAAAATTATGGAAAAATTCATAAAAACGAGGCCTTATAAGCACTTTCAATGAAAACTACATTGAATGAAATCGGTCAAGCCCTTTTTGAGTTATCGCAAAATTTCATAATTTTCTTTAAAATAACGTAAGTGCCGCGCGGTGTCCTTATACTTCGAACATAGACAACCTCCACTAGACGGAGCATGTAAGGCGACCCGCGCTCACCAACGATATGGTACGGCAGAACATTAAAGTATGAACTCGGCGGCCACCGTTTAGTTGCGTCCTTGTTTATGATCCATGCGTACGTCAACGAAAAAAGAAATTAAATAAATAACATGGTAAATTGTAGTGTTAAGTGGTGTAGAGAGACCTCATAAACATGGACGCAACTAAACGGTGGCCGCCGTGTTCATACTTTAATGTTCTGCCGTACCATATCGTTGGTGCGCGCGGGTCGCCTACGGGTCGCCTTACATGCTCCGTCTAGTGGGGGTGGTCTGTGACTTCGAACTTTACACATATTAGTTAAGTGCCATACTGTACTAAAACATTTCGCTCAATCTAGCGCGTATAATCGATAACTTCCAGAAGGTAATTAGTAATAACAGTTACTTGGCGTTTACGACCTTTTTATAGAGCTTGAAATCTTTCTCGTAATTTAAACCTCGGGTTTAAAACCGCTGTTTAAGCCCGAGGTTTAAGTTACGACTAAGATTTCAAGCTCTATAAAAAGGTCGTAAACGCCAATGTAACTGTAATTACTTATTACCATCTGGAAGTCAAATTACGTCCTTTTAAAGAAAATTATGAAATTTTGTGATAACTCAAAAACGGCTCAACCGATTTTGTTCAATAAAGTTTTTATTGAAAGTACTTATAAGGCCTCATTTTCATGAATTTTTCCATAATTTTTTGACCCAGGTTGAAAACTTAGAGGGGGGGACGCTATTTTTTTTATTTTCGGAGCGAATATTTACAAAACTGCTGACATTATAAAAAAATAATGTTTCGAGACCCATATTATTTTTAAAATACCTATTCAACGACCAACACGCTAGTGTTGGAACGGAAAATAATTCACCCCCACTTTAGGTGTTCGAGAGGTACCCGAAAAAAAACATTATTTTTAGATTTTTTTACCGTTTTGTCGGCGTGATACATACACATACTCATATTAAATTTCAGCTTTCTAGTACTAATGATCACGGAGCTAAGGGACCGTAGACTTAAGTATATGGTTTAAATTTCAACTCCATACCTCCACGCGTTCTCGAGATAAAGGATCTTGACACTCTTGACAAACAGACAGACGGACGGACAACAAAGTGATCCTATAAGGGTTCCGTTTATTCCGATTGAGGTACGGAACCCTAAAAAACGGAAAAAAGCAGGTTTTTTGTCTGGGAGCACCACTTAAGCTCGCAGTGCCTGCCACTAGGCTCCATAAAATAAGAAAATCATTCATGGGTAACTGTGTAAGATTTTATAATAAACTTCCTAGAAGCGTAACTGACTTGTCTGTTGGTAAATTCAAGAACTATGTAAAACGTAAACTTATTTCTAAAGCTTATTATTGCACTCAAGACTACATGAATGATAACGTGTCGTGGGATTAGTAAAAATCACGCAATGTTATGTGTAATTATTGTAACGAGTACCCATCAGGGTACTGACATTTTAATTTTAACTATTTTTAATATAATTATTGATATTTAAAATTTTATTCTAGATATATTCTAGCCTCTAGTTTTTTATTTATATATTTTTTTTTATGTGATGACGATCCTTTTTAGGATCTTTCTTTTTTTTCTATAATGTTTATTTTTATGTTTTTTTATTTTATTTTTAGTATAAGTTTATCAATAAATTGCTCTGCTCTCTGTAACTGACGATTCGAAAGTGCTTGTAGCTAGGCCTACTTGAATAAAGAATATTTTGACTTTGACTTAAATATTTATTATAGGCGGGGGCTATCAGCTCTGGAAGTATTGGCACCTAATTTGTTAGCACCTTATATTTTGTACTTACTTACATTGTTAAGTATCTGTCGTCTATAAGGTGTTCTCAAAATTTGATTCTTACTCCAGCTGTTTCATCTTCAAAATTTTACAACGACTCATTTACCTTTCACGCAATCCAGCTGTGGAACGCTTTGCCGCTAGATTTGAGACGCGCTAAATCTCTTCCAATTTTTAAAACTCTTCTTAAGCAGCATTATCTGTCACTTCCCTAGGCCTAGATGTCGATGTAGTTTTTTCATTTTTAAGTACGTCATCGTATCTATGTATATATTTATGTATATATGTATTGTGTATGTATATTATTTTAGTATCTATTTTAAAGTATATTTGTTTATTTTTGGTTTTTATATTTAAGTATCTGTAAAGGTGTATTGTGTTAATGTATCGTTTTCAACAGCTTTGCACTACCTTTTTCAAAATTATTTTTAATTTACTCTCTACCCTAAGGTTGTCTGGAAGAGATCGCTTTTTAGCGATAAGACCGCCTGTTGTTACCATTTGTAATACTTTTATTTTTCATTTCTTTTGTTATTTTTACTTTTAATTTGTGGTGCACAATAAAGAGTACTATTATTATTATTATTGTTAATATATTCTACTCTTTACGACAAATAATTAAGTGAAGAATAAGTAACAGGGGTATTATTGGGACGATATTGATACTAATATTCATTCAGTCCAGCGCCCAGCTTAATTACAGTGCGACACAAAAGAGTAGAAAATAAATGAGGGCGCCACTTCCTTCGCAACTGTCACATTTTGACGTAAAGTGCTTGAATATGGTAACAATTTTGTATGAAAAAATTTAGTTCCTTTTTCATCCGTTTTCTACTCTTTTGTGTCGGGCTGTACCTACATTCAGTGAACCGAACGGGATTAGGAGGTGGTGCTGTAAGGGAAACACTGTAGGTACTGTCACTTTTACTAAATGGTTTTACCTTCCCAATAAGTTTCTCTGAGCTTCCTTGGCCATACCATGGACCAGTTTCCAAATAGTTCACGCCAGAACACAGGGTTTTCTTTATTAGTTCTAAACCTTTTTCCTCGTCGAAGGTTCTGAAAATAACTCAACTATTTCAACAAATAAGTCATCAGTTCAAAAATGTTTTTATGATAATAAGATAGGTATATTGTATTCGGTAGTATTCCTGTATGTATACCTGGAAGTGTCATATCGATATCCTACCTTACCCTGTACCTGTACCACTTATACTAATTGGAATATTTCGCGTATTAAAACTTCCATTTTATCATATTTTATAGATTTGTGCATAGCATAACGTACTCAATGCATTTTTTATTCTTATCTAAGACTGTCGGTCTGGACCTAGTACAAACGTCGGCAAGAGTAACTGAATCTTAAATAATATCATATTTAAAAAGGACTTTTCACTTTTTCCTGCTTCAAATGTACGTAGCCACGCGAAACGCGGCTAAAACAGTGCCTACTTTTAGGCCCTAGGGTTGAAATGGAAACCATATAATAATTTCTATGAAAATGAAAAATAAATCTTGTTAGCGGGCAGCAATATACTAGATCTATACGGATAAATAGAAACACACCAACCTGATCAGATCGGCCAAAATGTGCAGATAATTAAAAACAAATCAAGAAGTTTGCAATTACTGTAGATCATGACTCAAATACTGTAGTTGATTTGAAATCGAAGTATACATGTTTGCAATATGGTGTTCCCCAAGGAAGCATCCTAGGACCCATCCTGTTTCTCTTATATGTGAATCTCTTACCAAGGCTATTGTCTCACAAGCTTATTATGTTTGCCGACGACGTTACTGTTCTCCTCAAGTTTAAACGTAATGAAACAGCAAATCTCTGTGACGCATTAAAAAATAAAAAAATGAACTTGCGAAAATTGTCGACTGGTTTGCCAGTATTAACTTGACTACCAATATGAACAAAACTAAATTTGTACATTTTCGGAGTCATAGGACAGAGAGGGCTATGATTAATAATATTCAATTATATGATGGTACTGTTCAAGTTGTGGACGATACCAAGTTTCTGGGAATTTACGTTGACGGTAATCTATCGTGGAAGAAACATGTGGATTTTCTTGTTGGTAAGCTTAGCAGTTTCACGTTTGCCTTGCGAGTTTTGGCAAGGTCCGCCACACAAGCGGCGACAATCCAGGCATACTATGCCTTCGTGCAATCCCACATTATCTATGGTCTGGCGATATGGGGTGGTTGTGTAGATATAGATCGATTGTTCAAGCTGCAAAAGAAATGTGTAAGAATTCTGGACGGAATTAAGTCAAACCGCATATCATGTAGACCATCTTTCATAAACCTTGGAATACCTACTCTAACATCGCTTTACATCATCGAGCTGTGCAAGCTGGTAAGAAGACATCCTGAAAAATATCCACCAAAAACCGACTTTAGAAGCAACAGATTAAACTCTATGTTCTCTTGCGATGTCCGTGTCCCCGTTGCCAAAACAAGCAGGTATCGACGATGTCCGAGTTTTGTTGCTCCTAAAGTTTATAATTCCTTGCCAGGTGGCATCAAGACATTGACTGATTCTGAGTTTTTGAATGCTTTAAAAAAACACTTGATTGTCTTATGCCCTTATAGTCTTGATGAGTTTTACAACGCTCATCAATAATCAAATGTAGACTCTTAATAGGTATTTGTTTTTTGATGTCTAATTTATTTATTACCGTACAGTCTTAATTTAGTCTAAATGTAACCAAATTGATTAATTGTATTTTATTACCGTATCGATTGAATTGTTCTAAATCTATTATATTACTTTATTATTGGTTAATGTATTGTATTGTCAAATTTTCTGTTATTATAATTAATGACTTAAATATTAAGGTAATTAAATGTTAGATATAAGCATACATTCTTAGCTACACCTTCGGGTAAAATTGTATCACAATTTATGGCTAAATAAATAAATGAAATGAAAAAATTTTTATTTTATTCGGAATGCTTAAATTACAAATCCTCAAATTTTCAAACGCTTATAATATTGTGGTTCTTTGTTACCGCCTCCTCCTACCTCACGTGTATTTTTTTTTCACATCGTAATATAGACTAGACTCGCTATTAGTATAGCAAGTATAGATTTATTCTTAACGAAACCGAGAAAGGTATCTACTCGTGTGGTAGATTCATTTCTTAGTTCATTCACTGTAGAAAAACACACGTGAGGTGTCCTTATACCCCTCCCTCCCCCAACGTGATCTGTTGCAACGTGATTTTTTCGTGACCGCCCTCCCCCTATAGAACCTCGCGTGATTTGTGCACAAGCCTTTAACTAAACCAACGACCTAGGCGACTGTAATCGACCTGCAGTCGACCTTAGACATTCCCACTTTGAGCACCGAAAATTTAAAATTTCACACTAATTCCTACGACGTGACGTGACGAGCACCGACTTTGGGTAGGTACGTATGCAATAGCTTAGGTACTAACTAACGCGTTAATTGTGATATTGAACTATGATAAACTGTGTTGAACTTATACATGGTTCCTACCATTGGCATTTTCTTGCCAAATTTATATCTTTTGAAAGATGAAAATTAAGAAAATATGTAGGTATGAGCGCATTCATAACTTTTTATTACTTAATACCAGTTAAATACCTACAGTATCATACGTTTACAACCACTATATGTAAACCTTTTCCGTAGTCAACTAGGAACCATTATAGTTTCGCCATGTCCGTCTGTCCGTCCGTCCGCAGCTTAACTCCGTGATTAGTACTAGAAAGCTGAAATTTGGTATGAGTATTATGTGTAGGTATGTATCACGCTGACAAAACGGTAAAATAAAAACTAAACAAAAAACTTTTTCGAGTAAGGGATCATCCACATATTACGTAACACCGTAAGGGGGGGGGGGGGTCATACCAAACGTGACCGTTCAGGGGGGAGGGGTTCAAAAAGTCGACATTTTGCGTGACGTAATATGTGGACGACCCCTAAGTACCTACCTCTCGTACCTACACCTAAAGTGGGGGTGATTTTTTTTCATTCCAACACTAGTCTGTGGGGTGTCGTTGAATAGGCCTTTCAAAAATAAGGGTCACCAAACTTTATTTTTTGATAGTCAGCAGTTATGAAAATATTCGCTCCGGAAATCCAAAAAATAGCATCAAATCTACTCAAAAAATTTCATGAGATTCTGTTGAGGAATACGATCGACCTGCAGGCGAAAACACCCAGAAATATGGACAACCGAATATCCAGACATACGTATACGTACTTTTTTTTTTGGATAAGCTGAAACGGAAACGCTTGGGTCGCAGCTCGCTTCGCTCATGCAGTCAATTATGTGGCATTTGTATGTTAAATCCAATGATGGTAATTAGTAAGACCTCCATCAGGCACGGTGAAGATTAATTAAGAAACGTATTTTCTTATCAATGATAAAGAAGAATGACCCATCTAGTTACAACTACACTACTAAAATTATAAACAACTAGCGACACGCCTCGGCTTCGCACGAGTGCAATGCTGTTAAATTATGCATGTACTAGCGGCCGCCCGCGACTTCGTCCGCGTACATTTTTGATGATGACAAAGATATTAAAATAGGTACGTGAAATTTATTCTCACTTAAAATGGTCTAGACTCTAGACATATTACATTTCAAACAGTGGCAGACACTGATACGCAGTTGTTAAAGAATTTTAAAAGATTTTCTCTGTGAAAAAAAAAAATTGGTACTACTAACGCCATCTATCGACAAATAGCTTTACTACTGTTTTTAAGCCTTGAATTTTTATTTTCTGTTTTTTTTTTATTTAGCAGGTGTAAATCAAATGATAACATAAGATATTATGCTTTGTCATTTATCAAAGGAACACCAAAGAATTAAGAAAATGACTTGACAAAAAAAAAACCATTCAATCCGTACACTAACGCCACCTGTTGACAAACAAAATGACTACCCTACTACTAAAACCTTCAACCTTTTTTAACCCCCGTAGGGATAGAATTTTCTTAAACGCTGAAATTACTTTTTTTGTATTTTAATAAGTTATTCTTTCTACGAACTTTCAAGTTTCTAGCTAAAATCATAAAGTTTTCCCCATACAAACTTTGCACCCCTTTTTAACCCCCTTAGAGGTAAAATTTTCCAAAACACTGAAATTACTTCTTATTTGTATTCTAATAAGTAATCTTTTTAGAAAGTTTTAGGTCTCTAGCTCAAAAAAGAAGTTCCCTCCATACAAACTTTGTACCCCTATTTCACCCCCTTAGCGGCAGATTTTTTTAAACTCTGAAATCACTTTTTTGTATTTGATAAAGTAAGCTTTCTACAAAGTTTCAAGTGTCTAGTTCAAAAAATAAAGTTTCTCCCATATAAATATTGCACCCCTATTTAACCCCCTTAGGGGTGGAATTTTCTAAAATGCTGAAAGTACTTTTGTGTTTTTTAATAAGTAATCTTTGTACAAAGTTTCAAGTCTCTAGCTCATAAGAAAAGTTTCCCCCATACAAACTTTGCACCCCTATTTAACCCTTTTAAGGGAGGTATTTCCAAAAATCCCTTCTTATCCCTAGCCCACGTTATAAAATTAACCTACTGTGCAAAAATCAACTCTCTAACATTAGTAGTTTCGGCTGAGACTTCTTCTTCACCACCTTCAAGGCTGAATTTTCAAAAACGCTGAAATTACTTTTCTTGTATTCTAATTATATACCTTTACACAAAAATTAAAGTCCCGCGCTCAGAAAAAGGTTTGATCTTCATACAAACTTTCAAGTCTTTCAACCCCTTTTTAACACTTTTAGGGGACGAATTTTTGAAAACGCTGAAATTACTTTTCTTGTATTCTAATAGTATGCTTTTACACAAAGATTCAAGTTCCGCGCTCAAAAAAATATTTGATCTCCATACAAACTTTCAACCCATTTTTTACTACCTTAGGGGATGAGTTTTCAAAAACGCTGAAATAACTATTCTTCAATTTTATTTTAATACTTTTTTACGAAGTTTCAAGTTCCTAGCTTAAAATTAAATTTGAACCCCAAGACAAATTTTCATCCCCCTTTTAATCCCCTTAGAGGTTGAATTTTTAAAAACGTTCAATTAATGTTATTTTGTTATTCTTTTATATGCCTTTCTGAGAAATTTCAAAGAATTTGTAATGGATTAAAATGTTCAACCCCTTTTTAACCCTCTTAGGGGATGAATTTATGAAAACGCTGAAATTAATTTTCTTGTATTCTAATAATATGCCTTTATACAAAGATTCAAGTCCCGCGCTCAAAAAAATATTTGATCTCCATACAAACTTTCAACCCATTTTTTACTACCTTAGGGGATGAGTTTTCAAAAACGCTGAAATAACTATTCTTCAATTTTATTTTAATACTTTTTTACGAAGTTTCAAGTTCCTAGCTTAAAATTAAATTTGAACCCTAAATCAAATTGTCATCCCCCTTTTAATCCCCTTAGAGGTTGAATTTTTAATAACGTTCAATTAATGTTATTTTGTTATTCTTTTATATGCCTTTCTGAGAAATTTCAAAGAATTTGTAATGGATTCAAATTTTCAACCCCTTTTTAACCCTCTTAGGGGATGCATTTATGAAAACGCTGAAATAAATTTTCTTGTATTCTAATAATATGCCTTTATACAAAGATTCAAGTCCCGCGCTCAAAAAAATATTTGATTTCTATATAAACTATCAACCCCGTTTTTACCACCTTAGGGGATGACTTTCAAAAACGCTGAAATCAGTTATTTTGTTTCTTAATACGTAATCTTTCTACAAAGTTTGAAGTCTCTAGCAAAAAAAAAAAGTTTCCCCCATACAAACTTTGCACCCCTATTTAACCGTCTTAGGGGAGGTATTTCCAAAAATCCCTTCATATCACTAACCCATGTTATAAAAGTAACCTACTGTGCAAAAATTAACTCTCTAACATTAGTAGTTTCGGCTGTGCGTTGATGAGTCAGTCAGGACTTCTTATTTTATATATATATAGAAGATAGATTATACATATAAACATTCCTCTTGAATCACACTATCTATTAAAAAACCGCATCAAAAAAAAAGTTTTAAAGAACTAAGTATACATAGAGAATAGGGATAGGGACAGACAGATAGCAGGAAGCGACTTTGTTTTATACTATGTAGTGATTAATACGCCTACCTTGAATTTCGTTGGGTAAACACATTTCATAATAACGCTAAAGTATTTGATGGCACATAATGTAACAACGTATGCTCGTTACTGGCTAGTTAGGTATAATCATGAGCACTTATCATTATCGGCTAGATACAGGCGGAAATAGCAATGCATCCATCGTTACGTACTTACCCATAAATGTTGCTAAAAGAAGCTCCACCCATGCTAATGTGCGAAACTTTCATATCAGTATTACCTAGGATGTTGTACCTCATTTTGAAATACTGTTCCACCGGTACGTTATAATATAATTATAAACTCAAGCAATGTAACAGTCGGCTTGCTAGTCAACCTTACGACTGAACGTAATAGAATAGAACGTCGCGCCGCGCGTCGCGCCGCTCCACACCGCACGCGCACAGGCAATATAAAATCAACGTAAACAACCGATAAACTATAATAGCGGCAGTACACTGCTCGCGAAGTTGGCCGAAGTTGGGCGAATACGTCAGTGTAGACGGTCACTTCGTCTTACTTCGGCCAACTTTACCTCGCCTCGGCACTTCCGATAGTTGTCGGTCTTTGTTCCCGAGTCAAAGGACCCGAAGTTGCCCGAAGTGCGCACACGAAGTGCCCCTCTTCACTACTCGGCTGACTTCGGTTCGCATTGGTCGCAATTTTCTAATAAAATAATAAATTTGCTGAAGCAAGCTTTATCCACAATGTTTAAACATGCTGTGGTAATTAATTAAACTGCGGTAATTGTATTTTCTGTGTGAATCTGATAAAATGTCGCTCTTCTGACAGCTGTCAAATACTTCGCAGAGGAACTTCGCGAGTAATGTAGTGTCGCACTTCGGACATCTGTCAAGTACTTTGACAAGGCACTTCGCGAGTAATGTAGTGTAGCACCTCGGGCAGCTGTCAAGTACTTCGCCGAGGAACTTCGCGAGCAGTGTACTGCCGCTATAAAGATTGTCAACACGCGTCAGTTTAGCGGCAGTACACTGCTCGCGTAGCGAAGTTGACCGAAGTTGGGCGAATACGTCAGTGTAGACGGTCACTTCGTTTTACTTCGGCCAACTTTACCTCGCCTCGGCCGACTTCCGATTGTTGTCGGTTTTTGTACCCGAGTCAAAGGACCCGAGGTTGCCCGAAGTGCGCACACAAAGTGCCTCTCTTCACTACTCGGCTGACTTCGGTTCGCGTTGGTCGCAATTTTCTAATAAATGCTCGGGCAGCTGTCAAGTACTTCGCCGAGGAATTTCGCGAGCAGTGTACTGCCGCTATAACAATTTTGCAACCAATCGCAACCGCATTATAATGACATTAGTTTAAATATCTGTCAGTTCCTATGGTTTACCCGTAATATCATTTAATGGAATGCACTCTTTTCTTGACTGTTGTTCGTGTAGTAAATACGTGTACACTTTATTTATAATATTTCGTTCACGGCTGTGAATAGTTTTCGGCATTTTCTTTGGCGCATCCTCATATATTTCTGGTCAGCCTTTAGTTAATTTACTGCTTATGAACTAACGGCAGTCACAATAAAATTTTACGGTGTCATATACATTTGAATGACTCCCGCGTTTGTATACGGATTCAGAGTTCAATATATTTATCTGTTTGATTTTCTCATTCGAAACATTTATCTTTATATGGCTATAATATATGCATGGGTATATCCCGCCTCAAAGCTCAACCCCGCGGGAGCTCGTTTTTGAATTTGACGCGCGCTTCGGGACGTAATGTATGCGTGAGATCCCTGCGAATGATGACAAGATTGTCATAAGGCTTGTATAGTCGCCATCAGATATATCGCAGCATATAAACATATAAGCATGTACTGTAACGCCCAGTCAATAAGAGTCGTGTTCAGATATTTATGAACCGCTATAATAAATATTTAAGGGGGGCTCCCATACAACAAACTTGTTATAGATTATGGTACGGAACCCTTCATGCGCGAGTCGGACTCGCACTTGCCCAATTTTTCATGTAACGTTATTGAAAACCCTAAAATGTAACCCGACGTTTGACGACCTGCAAATTATTGTAGTTTTGCGTACAATAGTACTCATATCGTACAACGTACCGGAGGCCATAATACAATGAAGTATTGAAGTGTGGTCGACCTACATGATATATTTACATTAGAAAAAATACATTTGAATTTCTTTAAAAACAGACAACAAATATAAAATATTAGATGGTGGATATTTAGTAAAATATTTTACTTAGTTGAACTAATTTATAGTTTCTGTGATACTACAAATCTTAAGATTTTTATATTTTTAACTTACTTATAATATGTGAACTGAGTGAGAACTCACAAATATTTTTTATCCAAAAACCTGCCACGTTAGTGGTTCGTATTGTATTTTACAAACTCCCATATTATTTTTACTTAACTACACATATAGCAGTTTAAATCTTCAGTTTATCTTTATTCATCTGAAATTGGGTTTTCGAAAGTGTGCGGATTGAGTGAGCATAAGAAATTATTTGTAAATCCTTAAATACGTTACTAGGTGATCTACAAATTATAAAGGTAAGAGCATAGGTTTTACAAAAAAATAGTAGGTACATAAATATTATATGTTAAATGAACACATTCACAGATTTCGTTGGTAGTTTGTGAGAACTGAGTGAGCGTACGATAAATAATGTATAATTTTGATTTTATCTTTTTACAAATTCAGAGACAATTGTTTTAAAACTTTTACTAAACGAACAGCATTTTTTTTCAGAACATGTTCAGAACGGTGCTTATGCAATCCTCTCGCACACTATTATTCGCAGCTGTTTTTTTATACCTGTTTGCACGATAATGTTATCGTCCCCAAAGATAGAACACACCGATAAAATTATATGAAAACAACCATAAAGTGTATTTTCAGATGATAAGCGCTCAACGCGTGTTTTTAACGGAATGCAACTTCGCACAGAACAACCATCACAAACAAAATAATCGGCACTTGAAATCGACACACTGACAAGTATACTATCGTCTCGTTTTTTCATACGGAAACTTGACATACTTTACAAAGATAGCAATACAGTAGTATGTTTATTTCATCCATTAAGTTGCAATGCGGCTGGCCCACCCTACTCGCGCAGTTGACCGAAATGGGGCGAATATGATAGTGTGGAGGGGCACTTCGTTTCGGAAAGCCATACTTCGGCCAACTTTGCCTCGGCCAACTTCGGTCAACTAACTTCGCGAGTAGTGTGCAGCCGTATACAAACCCTTTATGCTCGTGGAGTTACCCTTTCAAAAATATTGGTATATAATACAATGAATAAACGTGAGATCGATTTTGTGTAGCTGAAAATATTAAAGTATTAATACGACGTATTAGTAACAAATAATATTTTCACATCAAATTAATGCTAATCAAGGCTTTGTAAATTTAAATTATTGTCTTGATGATTTAATATTTTCAGCTGGCAACATAACTCTTCAAGCTCTTTTTTATTTTATTTATATTATATTATAGTTCTTGTCTGATCGGTACACACGAGAGGCGACGAAACCTATAACTCGGATATACTACGGATTTAACTAGTAAATCAGTGACTTATTTAAATAGAAGATATATCCTGCGATGTAATGTGAACATAAAACCGAACAATTAATTTATTGGTACGTATTTATTTACCTTTGCCCCTTAATTACTTTATTGACATGTTAAGTGACTATCATTATAAATAAAAACTGAGTTAAACCTGTTATTTACCAATTGTCAAGTCGTGATTTCTTTCAATTATCAGCTCAAACGTTAACGATAAAAAAAAACACGAATTCAGTCATCGTTTCAATAATTGAACTTTCATAAATTTTCTGTTGAGTATTAATTATACATTGACATGCGACTTGAAATTAATTTTATTTGAATTGTATAGTAATATTAATTCATATGTGCCACTCAATTGCTTTTGGTAACTGTGGCTACCTGTCACCGCTCTTATTTTATTATACAAATAGAGTTCAACTCAAAATTCGAAGCAATTGAGTCGCTGTACTCTTGGTCTTGGGTGTAGTCAGCTCTACCTCATATATTTCTGGTCAGGCTTTACTTATAGTCTAAGATCCCGATATAGAACGACCTTCACCGAGATGTTTATTTGATGAAATGTATTTTATATTTAATTTAATATGTCAATAAATATATTGCATATGGGTTCAAATTTTAGTCCAGGGTATGTTTAATTAATAATTATAAAAAAAATGTTTTAATCATTACACTGGTTTGATTTATATTAGATAAATTATGATACCAATCGAAAGTATGAAGCCCATAGAATATGCAAACGTTAGGTTGCCTATTCTTTTCCCGTCACAACTATCGGGTAGCCAGGTATAAACAGGTAAATCTATACCTACTAGCATTTTGCAACGGTCTGATTATTGAATTGAAATCAAATAAAATTATTTTATTATGAATTTATCTAATAATCAAACCGGTGAAATGTTTAAATTTTTTTAATTTAAGTTTTTACAAAACATACCCTGGACTGGACTAAAATTTGTTAGGCAACCCATATGCAATATATTTATTGACATATCAAATTAAATATAAAATACATTTCATCAAATAAACATCTTGGTGAAGGTCGTTCTATATCGGGATCCTCTACTATTATTTGCAATTATAAATTTTATTAAAACAATTGAGGCACATATGAGATTTGGTAAGCGCAATGACGTTATGATAATTAAAGTCTGACTGTGTATAACTGTATGTTATTAATAAATATATCTATTTCCATTTTCCTTATAGCAATGTTAGAATAATAACAAACAAACTGAGAATAATTATAATGAATTACAATTTTACATTTTTACCATACTTATTTACAAGGAATTTTACCTCAAAAATGATTCGTTTATCGAGCTCTACACATATGACTTTACTTAGTTTGATTCTCATGATATGATCTTAGCCTCAAGTGGCCACCACTATAAGTGTTGAGCTTTCAATAAATTATTTTATTATTGATACAATATACACACTTGATGTTTTCATGCAAAATGCACTACTTTGTTGCTTATCATAAGGATATGTTGACAGATTACATATAAACAGATTAAATTAGTATAAGGATATAGTCAAATTTTGTCCTTACAGTAAGTAACAAAGTGAAAGCCTTGAGCGAAATGGGTATATATTTAACTTTTTGTTGATTTTATGAAAAAGTGCTGAGTCAATTTAGATATAATTTTATATGGGCCCACCTCTGAGGTATGATCTACCAAACAAAAACGAACCATCAAATTTTAGTCATTAGTGGCGAAATAATTGTGTAACGTACATGCAAAAAATAATAGTAGTAGACATAGAGACGAATTGAGAACATCCTCCTTTTTGAAGTTGGTTGATAAACAAAAACTAGTCTTAAAAATAAACCTTTATATTAAAATGAAGAACTAAATTAAAAATAGTTACTTCTAATCACCTTCCAGTGGCAGCATTCCTGTGATGTTAGCAATACTGTTTTGCTGTACAACCAGTTGTATTGCAATAATAGTTCCTAATATTAATTTGGTTAGTACCAAACAGCTGAATAATAACTATATTTTATGCATTTGATGTTTAAGTCAAATCATCACTCTTGAGCTAGTCTTTGAAGACTCCATGGGTATTGCCCTCTTGGCAGGAAAAAATCCCAAATGGCTCAAATATGCATATACATGCTGCTGCATCATACTTATATATTCATGGCAACACAATCATGCCAAATTAGCACCAGAACCAGCCATGGTTCCAGTGCGGCACCATGAAGACAACTGTATGTATCAGCACACATCATGTCCCAAGCCAGTGACCATGACTATTGTGCATCTGACATAGAACAGAGCTACTTATAATTACAGTGCTATATAAAAGACATACAGGGTGTAATTGTTAAGTGTGAGCCTGACCTGGCTATTATTCCGTAATTATAAGACATATTATGTCGCCCAATGAGTAAACTCTCATAAAAATATCCAAAATCAATAGATTAAGCAATCTCATGAATATAGTATGACATTAAATGAGAGGCATTATTCTGTAAGTACAAGAGTTATCAAAAAACTAAAAACTGATATTATAATTATCCACATCCAAAACATTTTCATAATGAACCTAAATATATCCAAAATTAATAGATTAGGCGCCTACCACATACATTTAGTATGACATTCATTGAGAGGCTTTTATTTACAAGTAATTGGGTACTCACGAACTATGTAACTAATGACTGTCTATATATTTTTATTAATATCGAAATATCCTTTTTTTTTCAAAGAACACATTATTTTTCATATTCAATTATATAAAAAAAGCAAAAGAAAATAAATAAATAAATAAATTATGGAATTAAATAAATATCCAAATACCTTATAATATTAAATAAATAAAAACCGGCCAAGAGCATGTCGGGCCACGCTCAATTTAGGGTTCCGTAGTTCGCAATAGACGAAAATTACGAGAAAGATTTCAAGCTCTATAAAAAGGTCGTAAACGCCAAAGTAACAGTAATTATTTATTACCTTCTGGAAGTTGTCGATTATACGCGCCAGATTGAGTGAAATGTTTTAATACAGTATGGCACTAAACTAATATGTGTAACGTTCGAAGTATAAGAACACCGCACGGCACTTACGTCATTTTAAAGAAAATTATGAATTTTTGCGATAACTCAAAAACGGCTCGACCGATTTTATTCAATATAGTTTTCATTGCAAGTACTTATAAGGCATAATATTTATGAATTTTTCCATAATTTTTTACCCGTGGTTCAAAAGTTAGAGGGGGGGGGACACTATGTTTTTTATTTTCTGAGCGAATATTTACAAAACTGCTTACTTGGAGACCACTGTTATTTTTAAAAGACCTATTCAACGATACCGAACATACTAGTGATGGAGCGAAAAAAAAAAACCACCCCCACTTTAGGTGTACAGGAGGTACCATAAGGTGTAGAGTAGGTGAAGCTTGGCTCTGATCTGATAACTTTTTGACAGTGTGAGTGATGGTCTTGGCATCATTTAACATGAAAATGTTTTTGGTGTGATCGTATTTTAAATTCACACAACATGTAGTTCTAAATTAAAATACCCGTACGCAAGTCAAGAAAAAACAGTTAAAGTAATCTGTTTTAATTTTTTAAGACTTTTTTTCTAGGAATGAGATATCCTTACCTATAAAAATAAATTTAAGATTTTTGCAATATTTCATCATGTAATGTCAGCCCGCAGCAACGCATCTTACCTATGACCCCTAGATTACTGGTTCAAATGAGTTAACCTTAAACTCCTCTCAAGCATCGGATGCAATCAGGTACTTATGATTTGATAAAGGGACTGCACTTCTAAATTAAAAACTAACGGCTCGGAGACCTGTCTTGCGAAGCAGAAATCATTCCTATGTATGGTTATAAATACAGTCCGCGAGCACTCAGAACGAGATTCGCATTTTAGAAAAAGTCCAGGTGTGACATCGATGACACGCAAACGTGATACTGACTGAAGTAGTTATAATAGTGGGGGTGAAATTCGCTATTTAAACTAGATCTAATAAGGATGAATTAAAAAAAACGATTCAATTTTATTTAGCAACTCAAATTGCAATGTTGTTATTTAAACAAACATGAAACATAGTATTATCAAGTTAGAGAGAGAAAGGGACAGTAGTAGTAGTACCTATAACATTTGAGCGTCATCGTCGTTACACTAAGTTTCATAAATAACCCGAACCTCATGGATTGATTCGCAAATTGCGCAATATTTTTGATATTCCTAAGTATTTGTGCCTTGCCTTTGATTCTCGGACTCGTTCATTCTGGATTATTGAGTAGCTTGAGATATGGGGCCAATACGTAGGTGGTAGAGGCTGTTTTAAGAAACTTGTTGTAGCCTTGGGTTTACTTCTGCCGGAACAGCTCTTGGGCATGCCTATAAGATAATACAGTGGAATCCGTTTATAATGACATCGAAGGGAATTGAAAAACACGTCATAATAAGCGGACGTCATAAAAAGCGTTTAGTGAAAAAAAAAACGATTGCTTAATCCGGTTCTTGTTTTTGAAAATCTTTGAGTTTGTCGAATGACCCACGCCAAATTCCTTCGCGAGAGAAGAGTTTGATTCCCCATTTTCTAAACTACATATTATTGCACCTTTAACCTCGATCGTAAATGCTTTGCTTTTTTGCTAAAAGCAATGCGTAACCTTCAAAGTGTCAATTACTCACTGAGATTCAAAACAAAAATGAGTCACGAACGTCGCACATACTGGTATTTGCCAATTCTAGCGGGACAAAATTATTTTTATGTCTAATTGGACTCTGACTAGGTAAATTTAAAATAAAAACAATGTTTTTAATAATATATATTAGGTATTTTACACTTTTATGTACAAGATACAAAACAAAAATTTTTTTTTTTTCTATCACAAATAATATGAATCCCGTATTTTATTAAAATCAACATACAAGTTGCCGCCCCACCCTTTAAAAAATATTTTTTAATCTTCATCACCACTTTCTGCTGAAGATGCTGTTATATTTGGGCTCGCCGAAACGAACATTGCCAGGGTTTCAGGCAGGAATGTTTCAGCTTTCCTTTTTTTTTCTTTCTCGCATGCTGCTTAGGAAAGGATCGAAAATTAGAAGAAGACGATTGAACACTTCTTGGTTGCAGCTTTCTCTTGAAAATTTCCTAGCGAAAATTTTCTTGGCGGTATGACCTAAAATGTTTTTTACGAGCCTCAGCTGCCTCCGTTGACCATTCTTTGTTTAAAATCAGCCTTAAAACGAGCAAACCTACACTTTAAGATAACAATTTGGTCTTCTTTGTAAGGCTCTCCTAACAATAGCTGGTCTCTCAAAAAGTCCAATTTGGCATCCAAATTCGGCAATTTTCGTTTTTAATGCGATTTTACAAGTATTGTCGGGTCACGACCCTCACTCCTGAAGCACACGGTGAAGCTAAAACAAGCATAATCTATCTATGTAAAACCTACTTTGAACAAAAAACAGTTTTTTACCTACTATTCCATTGACACTTTATTAAAAAAAAGGTAATTGATCCGGATGAATCCGGACATGTTTACAACGAATTCTAAAAGAAAATGATAGACGATCTTTGTTCATATTCATTTCATCTCATGTTTTAATAATTAATTTTTTATTTTTTTGATAAGATTTTTTAACACGGAAGTCATGCATTGGTTATAAACCAAAAAAACTGATACTGGCACAAGCTTCGAGCCGCCATTTACGGATTAATAATAATAATAATTATGATACACAGAATAATGTGGAATTAAAATAATAGCCAGGTATTGCCCGGTTCACAAACAAAAACCGTAGGTAGTCAAAAACAATTTCAATGAAAATCAGACCTTTAAACGGAGTTTTTTCATTAATTTAAGGAAAATCGTATACTCCGAATTGATCATTATTCTTAAAACATAATTTTAAAGCCTCTTACATGTTTTATCAGAATCCATCGCTTTCAGTCCAGAATATGAACAAAGACGCAGTAAAAAAAATCTCCAAATGAAATTGATGATTTTTAAGGGCGCCGAGAACAGATACGTGCACGTTAGAGAACTATCGGATTCCGATCCGACCGACCGACGTTGCGGTCGCGGACAGTAGTACAGTGATGGTAGGAAAGCGAACTTGGACATTGTTTGTCGGTTTGTTCTGTTTACCTGCAATATGTTTTTAGGGTAATTATAGCAATTCAGATTTAATGACTTTTGTACTGCTAGAATTGGGATACCAGTATGTGCGTCGTCGGGGATCAACGAATACTACAGAAGGTAGTATAAAGGATCATGTCGGTCATTATAACCGGACTAATTTATTAAAAATGGGTTATAATAAGGGACATGTCACCACTGTAAGCGAAGTCATTATATCCGACTTCTTTCACGAAGAATTTTATATGAAAACCAAAGTTCGTTGTGTAGTTACGTCATAATAAACGGTTGGTCAATATAGGCGGAGTCATAATAAACGGATTCTACTGTACATCTTTTATCAGTATTAACTTTATAGTAGAGTTGTTAGTCCGCTGTTTTCTAACATAACTGTGCGCATCGGGTTACAAGCATGAAATTTCTATCACAGATAGAGTGTTCCTTGGTGATTATTTGAGAGGATGTGGAGGGAAGTCAGATTCGTCCCCTGTGACGCGTGAGAGCGGAGTGAATAGGACCAAGTATACCTCTTTTCTTTCTTTATTGCTGGTCAGTTCAGTCTACTAGGACTTGTCTGGTATCGTTTCCGAGTAAAACGGA
Source organism: Apotomis turbidana (assembly GCA_905147355.2). Taxonomy (NCBI): domain Eukaryota; kingdom Metazoa; phylum Arthropoda; class Insecta; order Lepidoptera; family Tortricidae; genus Apotomis; species Apotomis turbidana. The sequence continues at coordinate 24,001,932 of LR990280.1, read as the reverse complement.
TATCAGAAATTCATTTTCACAATTTCGCGGCCTAGCAACTCTACTATTATGGGTAAAGTTATTTTTATTTATTATTCGAATGAAGTTTTATCTGTTGCCAGTACCAAAATGAGGGTTCGAGTGCTGCGCTGTCGACTGTTCTCCACTAGAGTCCTGGTAATTTTACTCTTAGTGGCAGCCTTTGGAGCCTACTGCTACTACTACAGCGCATCTCCACACACCTACAGAAAACCAGGTAAGTGTAGCTGACAGATAGGTACTTACTTACTTATTACCTAATCTTCATAATAAGTGTATAAAAGTAGATCGGTTTATACTTCTATATTCATGTTTTCAATTACATTCTTATCAACCATTTATTCTCTTTATTCCCTCTTGTTACTCTCGACTCAATAGGTTTTGTTGTGTTCTAAGTTCTGCTGGTATTATCACCTTTGTTTATTGTCTAGTTGTCCCATTGAAAGCGCTAGTCAAGTTTCCCACCGTACAAATGCCATCGTATGATTTTAAGTACATAAGCACTGGTGAAATTCACAATCGTTCATAAGAACTGGTCGCTGTTACTTATTTCGTCGCTTTTTGAAAAACATACTTGTTCCCTTAACATTCTTACTGCGGCCTCGCTTGTCTCGCGACTGAGCATCACCTGTCTTGCTTGCACGGTTTTGTCGCACGACATAGAGTCGTGTGTCACAGCTAGAGACAAAAAGAGTGATCATAGATGTGTAATTTTCAAAAAACATGTACATAGTTAAGGGCTTTATTAAAACAAAACTTAATTGATTCCTTTGTGTAACGATAGTTACCCATATATTTTGTTTTGTATGAGTAACTTTCGCAACACGAATGAAGCGATCGTAATTTTGTTTTTATTAAGCCCTTAACTATGTACATGTTTTTTGAAAATGCCTCAAATAAGATATGCACTTAAGTCATTATCACTACGTAACGAATGCGGTTTTCCTTTCGTCGTCGGATTTTCAATATCAAATGAAACTAACTCCACTTCTGTATTTAATATTTATCATTAGTACACATCTTAAAAGAAATATTTATATGTAATTTAACATTCATAAAATAACAATAATTTAAATGAAAGAAATTCGGTTAAGAGGGTGATGTTGATGTTATACTGCAAACATAAAAAAAAACCCTTTGGGTACGGAACCGTAAAAACCAGCCAAGAGGATCTAGGCTGTGCTCAGTGCAGGGTTCCGTAAACCACCCTGTTTGCGTTCTTTCACACTTATATTTGCTACAAGTTTTTCACGTCGCAATTTTCACGAAATGGACACTTAACTCTTTAATTAAATTAGCAGTTTAAAGCTTATTGGTGCTCCCATCACCACAGCCCGACACTATGGGGACGACCAGAAAAACAAAGCGGGTTCAGTGCGAATCGGACTCTTCCACCGAGATTTCCGTACAAACTATAACGACAAATCTAAAACAAATCCAGGAGACCGACTTATGGTAATTTTACCATACAGAATATCCAATATTAATTTTATATGTCGCTTATTATTCAATATCATCAAGTCAGACGGTTTTTAAATATGTATTATTATGGAATTAATACTACGGTATTCGTATTTTGCTATATTTTCAAAATCATTTCGAAAAACATTAATTATTAATTCGGTATTCCCTCCGCTTCGAAATACCAGGAAAGTACACGTACTTGGACATAATCAGTTAGCCTGGCCACGCACGACTTCCATATGTAGCAGATGATACATATATTTGTAGTTATTGTATTGAACACTGAGATTACGAAGTCAGAGGTCGCGGATTCGTTGTGCAGCGGTCAGATAGTCGTTTTATATACCTATACCTAACTCGTATTGTACCTAGTGTAACTCACAGCCTGCTCCTTGTGTGCAAGGCTAAGGCTGCCAATAGATATTTTTCCATTATTCAGCCGCGTGTAGAAGCTGTACAACGATAGTTGTCAGGATAAAAGAAGTAATTTCGTAGTTTGGCGAATTATATGACGCAATTTTATTCTCCATGAATGAATCTTTCAATTCGCAATTGGCTATCCATCGCATAGCATTTATATCTTGAAGAATTCACTTATAAATATATCTTAACAATAGGAAAATAATATTATCCAAGTGACACCAGGAGTTACGACGGTAAAAAAACATTTAAACGCGTGTCATTTATTTTTATACTACAGGCATTATAGTACAATATAAGGTGTACATTTATTTGTCCCTTTCGACGTGTCTACTGCCAAATAGATAGTAAGTGCAAGAACTTAAATCAGTATTCTGCAGCTGGGGGGCAGCTGCCCCCCCTAGACATCCAAAAATATGTCCAGTCACACTTGACTTGTCTGATCGATCATTCTTCAAACTCAAATAATATTCAGTAAGAAATAATTCGCATCAACATCAACATCAATGGCGAATACATCACTCACCTTCGGTTTGCCGACGACATCGTAGTCATGGCAAAGTCGATGGAGGAACTCAGCATGATGCTCGATGACCTCAATCGAGTTTCTCAACGGGTGGGCTTAAAAATGAACATGGACAAGACGAAACTCATGTCAAATGCCAAGGTTGTGCCCATCCCAGTCTCTGTTGAAAACTCGGTACTCGAAGTTGTTGACTCATACATCTACCTAGGACAAGTGGTCCAATTAGGTAGGTCCAACTTCGAGAAAGAGGTCAACCGCCGAATCCAACTCGGCTGGGCAGCGTTCGGGAAACTACGCAATGTCTTTTCGTCCGACATACCTCAGTGCCTCAAGACGAAAGTCTTCAACCAATGTGTGTTACCAGTGATGACTTACGGCACCGAAACGTGGTCTTTCACTATCGGCCTCATCTCAAAGCTCAAAGTCACTCAACGAGCAATGGAGAGGGCTATGCTCGGGGTGTCTCTACGTGATCGAATCAGAAATGAGGAAATCCGTAGACGAACTAAAGTGACCGATATAGCTCACCGGATTAGCAAGTTGAAGTGGCAATGGGCAGGCCACATAGCACGCAGAGCAGATGGCCGATGGGGCCGAAAAGTGCTCGAGTGGAGACCTCGGACCAGCAAGCGCAGCGTAGGACGTCCACCTACAAGATGGACAGATGACCTCATAAAGGTCGCCGGAAGGCGCTGGATGCAGGTCGCTTCCAACCGGTATATATGGAAGTCCAAAGGGGAGGCCTATGTTCAGCAGTGGACGTCCTATGGCTGAGATGATGATGATGATGATGAAGAAATAATTCCAATCCATTCCAACTCCTTCACAATAATTTTGTAATATATACAAGGGGTCAGGGGTTAGAAGGAGATCGTTGATGAGATCGCAAGTGTTGAAGTGTCAATAAAGCTCACGGAAAGTGACTACGAAACGAGTGGCGACGTGTCACACACTGACAGTTGACACCCTGTAGAGACTGTAGAGAGTACCGAAGAAGAATAACTGGTCCATAAAACATAGGTACAAAAAAAATAGAACTACTTTAGTGGTTCTATGAGTTGAAGACCTCGCGAGCTTGTTTCGAAATGACTGAAATTTGTATTGCTTTACGTTTCCAACACCAATATGTATTACCGCGAATTAGAAAAAGAAAAACGAAAAAATTAATCGACCAAAAAATTATTTATCTTACGAAACTTAAAAAAATTGGTTGAGAAATGCGACCGGTAGGTTCCCACCTACAGCCGAAAATTTAGACAACTGGACATCCGGATACACGAAAGAATGTTTGGCCAGGATGTAACGGACATGCTTCACTCGCTCGGTTGATGAAGTTTCGTGATTTTAACGGCAGGTTTTGGCAGCCTCGGGACTAGTCGTAGCGTCGTCGAGTGGATCTTTGGCTCGAACAAGATTTCTCGGTCCCGTGACTCATGATTTTCCGCACTTGCATCATAATGAATTTAATGATAGCCTTTCAATTTACGTTATTGCTAACGAAAAATTTCGCGCTCGCTACGCTCGCGTTTTCATCTACTTTTATTTTTAGCCTTTCTCTCGACAAATTTCGCGCTCGCCACGCTCGCGTATTCATCAGCTTGTATTGTGTCATGAAGCGTCTCGTCCAAAAATTTTACGCTCGCGTTTTATCTATCTCTATTAATAGGTATGGACCGTCCATTCCAAAAATTTCGCGCTCGCTGCGCTCGCGTTGCCATCTCTTTATATTATGATATTTCTGACTATATAAACCGAGCCTCCTCCCGCCCGTACACTTTCTATGTTTACATGCTTGGTGAAGCTTCCTACCCTCTAGCAAGGCTGTACCACAAATCCTTTTCCTCATCCTGCATTTATAATTTATAACAACTTTAAAATTACCGCGAGCCTCAGACATAATTAGAAACCCGTTTTGTATTTTAATATGGCTACATATTGTAGGCGTGGCAACTAGTTATAATATAACCTATGGTAAATAATATGTACCTACAAAGTGCTTTTGATAAATTAGTACTGATGATTATTTATAAACATCTCTCATTTATGTTGCTAGCTGTACTACGTGCAATAACTTCACCAGTTAATCCGTTGCTGCACAACAAAGTGCAAGCGGCTAGTACAAAAAAATATCTCTTAGCTTCCTTTAGTAGTAGGTACCTGGCCGCACTTCAGTTTCACCTAGTTAACTTCGCTTAGACAAGCAGACACAACGAACAAAGTTATAGGTAGCATATTTGTCGGTATAAAGTAAAAAGGACGACAGATACATATGTAGTTAGTTTCATTAAAGGTAAAGTTTTAAGCCTGCTGCAGCTGACATGTTTTAATGATCTAAGCTCCATAGTAAAATAAAATAAAAGGTAAAGTTGCTTATGAAATGAAATCATTAATTCAGTACTAGAAGGGGCACCTTAAACTTCGTCCGCGCAGAAAAAAGTGGTTAATGATTTCTTTGCTTCTCCGTAGTCTGAGTATGCCCATCTACTCGTTTACCAATGAATCAATTCAGCGAAACGCGAGATAATCGCGGACAAACATACATACTTACATACTTAATTACTTACAGGTCAAACTGAGAACCTCCTTTTTTTGAAGTCTGTTGAAACAAAGATTTGATTTTTACAATTTTATATTGTGAATCTACCTACTTATAATAATATGCTTGCTCATAGTAATATTTCACAGAAAAAACCTCTCTTTCATTAAAAAATAAATAAATAAATAAATATTAAGGGACAATCATACACAAATCGACCTAGTCCCAAACTAAGCAAAGCTTGTACTATGGGTACTAGACGACGATATACATAATATACTAGCTGTTGCCCGCGACTTCGTCCGCGTGGAATCTTATCTTGAACAGTTTACATCTTTATTATATTGTTTTCAGATCTAAACAATGTTGAAATTACTTTCCTTTTTTGATGTTGGTTACTGTAATTCAACAAAAAATAAATAATAATAAATATTTAAGTGCTGCTCCCATAAAAAAACGTGTTTTTTTTTGCCATTTTATACATAATGGTACCGAACTTCGTACGCGAGTTCGACTCGCTCTTGGCCTCTTTTTAGTTTTTTTTTCGGCTAAATTGCTCTAATTACGCGGAATCATTATGAACTCAGGTTTCAAGTCCCGCACTCAAAATAAATATTTGATCTTCAAACAAATTTTCAACCCCTTTTTCACCACCTTCTGGGCTGAATTTTCAAAAACGAATTCACTTTTCTTGTATTCTGATAATATGCCCTTATACAAAGTTTCAAGTCCTGCGCTCAAAAAATTTTTTGATCTCAATACAAACTATCAACCTCCTTTTTACCGCCTCAGGGGTTGAATTTTCAAAAACGCTGAAATCACTTTTTTTGATTTCTAATTATAATTATGCCTTTATACAAAGTTTAAAGTCCGGCGCTCAAAAAAAGTTTTGATCTCCATTCCATTCCAAACATTCAACCCCTTTTTAGGGTTCCGTACCCAAAGGGTAAAAACGGGACCCTATTACTGAGACTTCGCTGTCCGTCCGTCCGTCTGTCACCAGGCTGTATCTCAAGAACGGTGATAGCTAGACAGTTGAAATTTTCCAGATGATGTGTTTCTATTGCCGCTATAACAACAAATACTAAAAATAAAATAAAATAAATATTTAAGGGGGGCTCCCATACAACAAACTTGTTATAGATATATATATATAGGTACGGAACCCTTCATGCGCGAGTCGGACTAGCACTTGCCCAATTTTTCACCATCTTCAGGGCTACATATATTTTCAAAAACGCTGAATCACTTTTTTTGTATTCTAATAATACGCCTCTATTTAAAGTTTCAAGTCCCACACTCGAAAAAAAATTTAATCTTCATACAAACTTTCAACCCCTTTTCACCACCATCCAGGGCTGAATTTTCAAAAACGCTGAAATTTATTTTCTTGTATTCTAATTATATGCACTTAATACAAAGTTTAAAGTCCCGCGCTCAGAAAAAGGTTTGATCTCCATTCAAAGTTTCAACCCCTTATTTACCAGTTTCAGGGATGAATTTTCGAAAAAAACTAAAATCAGTTTTCTTTTATTTTATTTTAATACCTATTTACAAAGTTTCAAGTTCCTAGCTTAAAATTAAAGTTGAACCCTGAGACAAACTTTCATCCCCCTTTTAACCCTCTTAGAGGTTGAATTTATAATGACGTTAAATTAATGTTATTTTGTTATTATTATATATGCCTTAGTCAAAGAATTTGTAATGGAATCAAACTTTCAACCCTTTTTAACCATTTTAGGGGACGAATTATTGAGAACGCTGAAATAACTTTGAGTGTATTTTAATTATATGCCTTTATACAAAGTTTAAAGTCCCACGCTCAAGAAAAGGTTTGATCTCCATACAAACTTTCAACCCCTTTTTTACCACCTAAGAGGATGAATTTTCAAAAACGCTGAAATCACTTTTGTTCCATTTTATTTGCATAACTTTTTACGAAGTTTAAAGGTCCTAGCTTAAAATTAAATTTGAACCCCAAGACGAACTTTCATCCACCTTTTAACCCCCTTAGAGGTTGAATCTTTGATGACGTTAAATTAATAAGAAGTTTCAAGGAATTTGTAATGGATTCACACTTTCAACCCCTTTTTCACCCTTTTAGCGGACGAATTTTTGAAAACGCTGAAATAACTTTTCTTGTATTCTAATAGTATGCCTTTACACAAAGATTCAAGTCCCGCGCTCAAAAAAATACTTGATCTCCATACAAACTTTAAACCCCTTTTTTACCCTTTTAGGGGTCGAATTTTTGAAAACGCTGAAATGTATTTTCTTGTTTTCTAATAGTATGCTTTTACACAAATATTCAAGTCCCGCGCTCAAAAAAATACTTGATCTCCATACAAACTTTCAACCCCTTTTTTACCACCTTAGGGGATGAATTTTCAAAAACGCTGAAATTAGTTTTCGTTTATTATATTTTAATATTTTCTAACAAAGTTTCAAGTTCCTAGCTTTAAAAAAAACTTGTATCCGATACAAATTTTGCACCCCTTTTTAACACCCTTAGGGATTGAATTTTTCAAAATCGCTTCTTATCTCTAGCCCACGTTATAAAAGTAACCTACTGTGCAAAAATCAACTCTCTTACATTAGTAGTTTTGGCTGTGCGTTGATGAGAATGATGAGTCATTAAGGACTTCTTCTTTTATATATATAGATAAGTACATATATAGATAACATCCATGACCCAAGAACAAATATTTGCACAAATATTTGCCCCGGCCGGGATTCGAACCCGGGACTGCCGACTCAGTAGGCAGGTGTCTACAAACCGAGCCAAACGCGTCGTCAAAATAGTTTTAGTTATTAGAAAAAATAGTTTTGTCATGACAAAACATCAAGTTACATATCGCGGTGTATGGTACATCCAGGAAATATCAATCGAGTCGCCCACTGACGGCATTCACTTAACTACGCGCATATGATCGAACCGCTCCGCTCCCGTCTCGTCTCGGCTCCTCAGTTTCCTAACTAAAATTATATTCACAGCAGTTCTAGATTAGTTTTGCATTTCCTACCGACTTTTAAAAGAGGAATGATCTCGTGTGGGCTATGCGTATATAACTTTCTTAAACATGCTCAGAAATATATGCATCTTGGTCGTGAAGTGAAGACACAAAGTTTCTCGTTTGTAGCATTTGCTCACGAGCTCACACTTGGCCGGTTTTTTTGCTTTTTACATTTAACTTTTACTTTTTACCTTCTACTCTTTACTCGACTTTTTACTGTCGTATAGATAAAGTATTGTATGCAACGTATACAGCGTTGTATACGTTGCATGATGTTAGTAGGTAGAATAATGCTCGTGGCATCTTCTTTAGTAATAACCTATGCAATCGTGTTTTTTTTTCCTTATACAACTATTGCATAAAATACTATAAGAGGTTGCATATACTTCCTGGATTTTATCGTGTAGGTACCTACTGTCGATAACCACACAGTTTAGCTTAATTGGCAATCAAGCAAGTTTTATAAACATTGATACCAATTACAATACTTGCAGAGCTTTATTTGTCGACTACCTACCCAATATGTAGTATAGGTGTACTTTATCGTTTTGCTTTGCTAATTTTATGTTTACTTATCGTTCTAAGACTGTCCTATCAGTATCACTCAGCTCTTTAATATGTTGCACATATTACTAACATTTATCCCCGCGTGCTTATAACATTTTGGAGTTTTCTACAGGACCATTTTGTTTTTGTTGATCTCTGGCCTGCGAACAATCTCTATGCCGAACAAACGTCCAACAATTCAAAGAAGCAATGAATGGAACGCATAGATACGAGTATCACTGATACCTATGTTTGCTATTATTTCTTACACCGCCAATCGATTTATTTGTTCTGCCAATGCCGACATTCATGCATAATTGTGTTTGCTCGTGATATCGAGTCGTATTTTTTGTCTTGTACCTATACTAAATACTTGATCGTAATCGTAATATTGAGTGTAAAACTTACTGTGAACTATTGACCTAATACTGGAAATTCCAATTCGCGTGCGGTTTATAATATTTGATATGAACTTCTAGGAAAAATAAAAGCCGATGTTTTTCTGTAGGCATGAACAAAGACATTAACTGACAATTTAGACCTTGTCTCATTGCAATAAGATCTGAAATGAGAGTCAGACAAAATTCTCACATAACAGTGTATCTATTTAATATTACGATAACTAAAACCTACTGCATCCACGATGTGGATTAGCCAAGGTTGCGCGATGACTTTTTTACACTGATGTTTGCTTTGAGTTAATATTTATAAGTAATAATTATGACTATCCTATGTAAAGTCGCCGTCAATAGAACTTGCTAACTATGTAAACAAACCGCCATATTGAAATTGTCTCTGAATGAGGAATTTACTAGTGATGAGCAAGACTCTTACTTACTCCTTTACTTATGTCAAACTATATCGAATAATAAAATACCGAAATCAAAATCAAAATAAAATTGATGTATACTTTCCTCCTTATACTGTCAATGTAAAATTATCAAATTTGCTAAGTTTAGCAAATTTGTTTTTATTAAAATATAGGGTGACTTTTATTCCTTAAAACAGTCCAAAACGACCATATTAAATGTTCCGAAGTTTAAATAATATTAAAAAAATGGTGCGAAAGAATGGAAAAAGTTTATATGAGAATAAGGGAATTAAAAAAATATATATTAATTGTTTACGTACTTATTGAAATTTAAATTGTCAAATTACCGCGTAGTGTATACACCGCATTGGCCGTTAAAGAGAGTGAGTTGGATAGTGTGTACTGGCTTTAATATATCGCCAATTTTAGTTACAACACTACCCACCATAGCCAATTGTAGAATTTAAAAGAAACAAAAACGTCATTCCCTCAGGTCCTAATAACCTAACTTATAAAACCATTTTAAACTTTTAATGAAATATCCAAGATACAGTTATATATTTTAAGGTCTTGTATTTTACGGCAATGACCGTTTCAATAGTGTATGGTTTCAATGATTTTTGATGAGGTGGTGTGAAAATTCAAGGAGAAACAATGAAAAACAAAGTTACGTCCTTTGTTTACATAGTTAGCAAGTTCTATTGACGGCGACTTTAACTGTAAATGTATTCCTTAACTTTTGCAAGATGCGATTCCCTCGACACCTTAATAACTCTAATGGTAATGACTTAGCTGTATTTATATACACAAAAAGTTTAATTCACGGTTTAATAATTAATAAAAATAAATCAACTAAAATTGATATGTAATTCGTTTGTCAATTTTTTATGGTCTGTGCTGGCCATAGAGTAAATTGAATGTATTGTAAGTGCTGGCCACAGACAGACACACACAGACTTTTGTCGTAAGGGGGTCAAAATTAACTTATGGAATTATAATTACAATATGTAAGATCGAATTGAGTTCGAGCACAATTCAATAACGGATTTTCGCAATCTACGTGATGACTTCTTGAACACCTATGTTTTACATGCAGGTATTGATGTTTTTTTAGGCTAAAGTGAAATATATAAAAAATCTATGGATACAACTATAAACCCTAAAATCTAAACGAAGATTAAAAATTTAAAATTTGTCATGAAACTAAGACTCCTCGGTAGGTGTATTTTTAATTATGAATGTTGTATTCATTCGTCCTACTTTAAATCAACGGTACTCGAGATTGTAACTAACAAAAATACTAACGCCAATGCATAGAATACATATCCCTAGCGGAAATGCTTTAGCAACCCAGCAAACGCTTACCGACATTAGGCACAATCGTACAATTAGGCACAATGTTTTCGAAATAGTACATTACGTAACAAGGGTGGAAAACGAGGAATTACTAGGGACGAAAAGATAAACAAATACGCGATTAAATTCACCATTAATCAAAACTAGTTACTACAATACAATACAACAATTCTTTATTGCACACCAACAAAAAAAAAGTTAATAGTCAAAGCTACTATTATTTGTATAGAATCTTTTTATCGATTCATATTTTTTATGTGGTAATACCATATAAAAAATATGATTCTGATATGATTGTCATTATTTATAAAAATAAAAATGTGGTATTACCACATAAAAATATGAATCGATAAAAAGATTCTATATTCTATACAAATATTTAGAACAGCGCCATCTCTCTCGCAGACTTCACACTTGCTGTATAGCAATGGGGATTGGGGATCGTGCGTGTAAAGCGCACATCCTAGGGTATGGGTAATGCGCATAAGCATTTCAAAAACATTTATGACGCAGAGGGCGCTCCAGTAGCGTAAAGAATTAAGGGATGAAGGATTTGGTGTGATTGACGTAGCAATCAAATAGCTCAGTTGGAAGAGCAATGCGCCGGTAACGCAGAGGTCGCGGGTTCAAATCCCGCTTAGATTGTAGTGGATCGCATTCAATTTTTCTTTCTTAATTTAAATTTGTGTCATTATTTATAAGTTACTATTACTTTTAGTACATATTTTTAGGGTTCCGCACCCAAAGGATAAAAAACGGGACACTATTACTAAGACTCCGCTGTCCGTCTGTCTGTATGTCTGTCCGTCTGTCACCAGGCTGTATCTCGTGAACCGTGATAGCTAGATAGTTGAAAGTGAAGTTAAAATCCTTTTATAATAATTATTATCCACACTTTGAACTTTAAACAAGCATTAAAACATTAAAGTAATATAAATAAAATTTAAAATTTAAAAAACCCCCGACATGTCAACCTGTAAAAAGAAAGAAATAAAATCTACGAAATGTGCCTTTACAATGAACAGTAGAAAAAGAATCCAAGCTTCGTTGCGTTCGGGGGACCGCTAAGTGCCTAAGTGAAATGAAATATATTTTTCAACGCAAAATTGTAAGTATGCATTTATTTGGGGCTTCCCACTTTAGGATTTTCAGTACATTGTAATAATCATAAAATTTCGGGTCCGAATCATATATTCATGAGAATTTAAATTATATGAAAATACAATAATAAATATTTATACAGAATTATTAATTTTGGTTAAATCAACCATTTCTAATCGCACATTTTTTTTTACCATGCGACCATACCACATTTATCATTCGGTGAAGATCGTAAGTTCAAAATAACTTTTATATTGATTTGGACAATTATTTCTGTTTTATTTTTTATTTGTTTACGCTTGGTAAACTTATTTATTTTCAATTCACTCATTAAATACCATCATATTATTAAAATTTAAACTTTCGTGAGAAATCTCTAATAAATAACCAAGAATCATGAAAATAAATTAACCGCATATAAAAATATTATTTAAATTGTTTGTCCGATAATAATGCAGTATCCGGCCAAATTAAGAGTATCCTCATTTGTATGAGACGTCATACACGGAGGTGTGTTTTTGACGTGACAACGTCTTAAATTAGGTTGCGCTGGGAGTCACTCATGAAAAAGTGTAACGCCCGCTCACGTCTGATGAGAGAGAGAGACAAAATATATTTCTATCGTTAAAATTTGTGCAATTCTTATTTTCATTCATCGAGCATTACTGTAACAAGAGGGAAGAGGGCGGAAGAGGGAAGAGGGAAGAGGCGTGACAACGTCTTAAATTAGGTTGCGCTGGGAGTCACTCATGAAAAAGTGTAACGCCCGCTCGCGTCTGTTAGGAGGGCCGGTTGTCCCGCTAAAGCTCGAGAACGGCTGAACCGATTTGGCTAATTTTAGTATTGAAATATTCGTGGAAGTCAAGGGAAGGTTTAAACGCTGAGAAAATATAGAATAAATGAGTGGAAAATAATAAAAAGGATAATTTTATATTCCCATACAAATACAAACTGTTCGTACTTACCTGTCAAACATATGATGTTTGTTCCGTCGGTTCGGTATTTTTAGAATAATTACATGTAGATCTAGACTAAATAAGGGTTTGGAATCGACAACATACATGCATAATAGTCTGATTATCGCATATTTAGATTTAAAACATGTAAAATAAAGACACTATAATGACATTAATGACACATGTGATGGGTGCGTTCAGAAAGTAACACTTAAAATGTTGTTAGGGAAATTGCGAATGGATATGATACAAATAAATATTCTACCGAGAAAAAGACGTTGTCACGTAAAATCTCCCTTCGCCCGTAAAACCGACTTTACAGGCAACCATTTTTTTACTTAATCGTCTTATTTAAATATAATACTTATTTCCCGGCCGCGGCCAATAATTTTTTTTTACGCCTTATAATAATAACGAAAGATTTCGCGGTCCAGTTTTACTACTACTATTAATGGGAACATTTCCGAGCAAGTTGCAGAAAATGTATGTTTCCACCAATTGACTGTTATATCGAACGAAACCAAATCTGCAAAATTGATTGAAACTTACAGTCACGAAGATACTCGTCAATGACCGTCGTTTCCTTGTGAAGTGTATAATTGCACCAATAGTACATTGTTGTAGAGGCTGAAAAGTAAGCAATAGATGAACGAGTAAATTAAAAAACATTTCTTATAATAATACATTTTAATTAAAGTTTATATTTATATTAGCGTGGGGGCAATTATTAAAAGACAATGAAATGTTCTTTCCTGGTACATTAATATTTGTGTTTTGCGTCATTTCAGCCGATATGGAGTAGCTTGGCGTATTATTCACTGACGGTATTGAAGGACTTGGAGACGGGGATTTGAAATCCTCACGAGACGTAGAGGGACGGGCGTGTTTGTCTCCGTTGACGTGATGTTGATGGATTCTGTTATTAAATTATTTATCTTCACTTTATTCTGAACAGAATCCTCAATATATCCTTCCGCGACCTTATCAGACATCCAACCACCATGTCTTTTTCAGGTAGTTAGATTTGGTCCGGAGTCTGCTAGGAGAGTCGCTGAGGTCCTGCGGAAGCAGTGACCAGTGTAGCATTCAGCGTTCGGTAAATTTAGATATATGCGGCCATGGTTTTTGGTACGGCAGCTATTTTATGCCTGCCTATGGGTTGTTTAGTACATTTGCCATTCAGGTAATTCAAGAAAAATCTATTAAGTATTTTCCAAATCCTTAGGGCGGAGATTTTGATATTTTTTCACAATATCGAGTAGTTCGTCTCTTATAACAAATGATCGATCTATTTTCGTCTTTGTGTTCGGCAGTCAATCATATTGTTATGATTTTAGATATCACCCATTTTCATATTAACTAATTCAGCTGCCCGGCACGCACAATTTACTCCAAAAATCAATACGACCTGTAACCGAATAATGAGATTTTTAAGCATTTTTATAACAAATTGAAGCTTAAATGTATAATGTTGACCCTGGCAATTAAAAGTCTTGAAAGTATCACGCAGATAGTTTACTTATTATATGTAACTTCAAATAATCAGATCTCGCAAAAATCATAATCCAAAATGATAAAAAAAATGAACTAATAGCGGTAATAGTAGAATAGTTCCAACAATGGGTACCGAGTCGACCGACCGTGTCACACTAGTCACTACTATTGCAGTCAACAGCCGTCTCTCAACAATTTATTAATAATCTCAAGAAATTATGACGATATATTTATTCTAATGACGTAAAATATAAGTCTCGCAATACAAATGTTTATTACTAGATATTCCACTTTAGACTTATCTTTGCAGCTAAATAAATATGATCAGGAGCTTCATTAAGGAATGTCTCTACGTTTTCGGCAGTCAATATTTTCGATTTTTTCGATTTGTACCCATCCGAAAACCTTTTCAGTAGTGTCGTCAATTTTTTGTAATTCTTAATGCTTACGTTGTGTTTAATACTTAATGTAGCTTAAAGCATTGAATAAATTCCCCACAAAGTTGAGGGTTTCAAAGTTTTTGAGAGTTCGTCAAAATATGCGAGTAGAACATTTTCGGAAAAAGATGTGGTATTTTTCTTGCTCCTCCATGTTGTAAAATTTGTGTATACTTTTAAATATTTCTCCCGGGATTTTTCGGGTAACAAATTGTCGCTGCCTCTTCTATTGCTGAAGGCGTAGCATCCATGTCACTATCGTCGCTAGAAGAATTCATTTTATTTATCAATCCGATTAGTTATTTATCAATCAATAACAAACAATATCGCAATAGTGTTTTTTTTTTTTTTTTTTTTATGGCAGTCGTCGTGAAGACATTTTTGCCAGCATCACGTCATTAAAAAAGGAAAAAAATAGAACGAGGAAAGAAAATTTAGGTACTAGAGATAACTTTAAAAGGAAAAGAAACAAACTAGAGAAAACAAAAAAAAAACTAAAATATACCAGAAAAAAGTACAGCGTTATAAATTAATTTTATTGGAAGTCAAAAATTTAGAAATTAAGCGGAAAACTACCGGACAAGGTTGCAAAAGGGAAACATGTAGGAAAGGGAATCCCTTGAACAACCAAGCCTTCCAAGAATTCCGTATGATTAAACAGGGGGCAACTAAAAAACATATGATTAAGGGACCCTTCATCTGTTGGGCGTGAAATATAAATGTACTATTTCTAATAAGATGCTTTTTATTTAAAACATAACAGATTTATAATAACGTATTTTCTCTAGCTAAAATCGTGACAAGACATTAAGCTTGACAGAAAAACCATAGAGGTTGCGCCATTCCAACACTCCTCCTCGCGACTCTATGCCAGTCCGAAGTGGATGATCAGCTCCTTGAGCCGTGGCCCTGATAGGCCCTTCGTTAGCAAGTCAGCCGCCATCTTCTTTGTCTCTAGATACTTCAAGTTTATTTGTTTGTTTTGGATACAGTTTCTTATGTAGTGCATCTTTAAGTCAATATGCTTGGATTTTGATGAAACTATAGGGTTTTGACCTAGTTTCAATGCGGCTTGATTGTCATTTAGTATCTGGATGCAATCGATTTGAATACCCAAGTCATTAAATAACAATTTAAGGTGTATAGCTTCTTTTGCTGCTTCAGTACACGCGCAATACTCCGCTTCGGCTGTCGATAGCGCTACGCTCTTTTGTTTTCTCGAAGACCAACTGATACAGCCTCCTGCATATATGAAACAGTATCCGGAGAAAGACTTGCGGTCTAATTTGCAAGCGCCCCAGTCTGCGTCTGCCATGCCGTATAATTCTTGTTCGGTTCTTTTAAAAGTTAGCCCCATATTAGATGTGCCCTTGAGGTATCTTAGCACACGTTTGGCACTCTTGAAGTGTTCTGCACTGTAGCTGTCATTGAATTGGGAGAGATAACTAACTGCGAACATAATGTCGGGTCTCGTAGCTACTGCTAGATACATAAGTGTTCCAATCAGGTTTTTATATGGCAATTCTTTACCATTATTACTTTTGTCCGCTTCAAGTGATAGGCCTGGTTCTATAGGGGTACTTGTTGCTTTGCATTCATTCATTTTAAATTTCGTTAATGTATCTTTGATATATTTTTCTTGGCAAAGCTTCACTGTCTCGTTGGTGTACTTAAAATCAATTCCGAGCATTCTTTTTGGTATTCCCAGATCTTTAATTTCAAATTTATGGGCAAGCATTGTTTGGACTTCTTGCATCTTCTTGGCACAGTTGTAAGCTATTAGTAAGTCGTCTACCCAGATGGCTGTTATTACTTTAGCTCCTCCTTTCTGTAGTATGTATACACACGGATCTGATTGTAATGGGACGAAACCAACATTACGTAGTTCCGTGTCCAATCGGATGTACCACTGCCTCCCAGATTGTTTTAACCCATACAATGATCGTTGCAATTTGCAAACTTTTTCGCCTTTATTTTCTCTAATACATTTTAGCATGTCTTTAGCTTTATTGTATATAGTCAAGTCATTATTTCCGCTCTCATCGATAATTATTTCTGTTACATACTTTTCCAGGTTTTCCGGTACCTTCATAGTAATGTCTTCCTCTATGTCACCGTTCAGATACGCTGTCGTGACATCCATCTGTTTTAATTTCATGCCTTCTTCGACAGACATTCCAACGACGGTTCTGATGGAGCTTAACTTCGCCACAGGCGCGAAAGTTTCATTATAGTCTATTCCAGGTCTTTGGGTGAATCCCCGAGCCACAAGTCTTGCCTTCTTGGTTTCCGTATTGTCCGGTCCAGTTTTTGTTTTCAGAACAAGCTTGTAGTCGATGAGCTTCATGCCACTGGTTTTCTGCGTGATTTTCCACGTCTCATTCTTAATATGTGCTCTTATTTCAGCTTTGATAGCGTCGTGCCAGTCGTCTTCAATTTCATTTTGTTCAGACAAGTAAGACATATCTGACACGAACGTGCTTTCTTCCATATCATCTTGTAAATGGTAGTCGGTTGTCCATGTAGGCTTCCTTCTATTTCTTGTAGGTCTTTGATGATGTTCTCTCATTTGTTTCGTGTGGAGTTTGGTATCCATCACTCTCAGCCCCTGCATCCTCTTCAAATGAAGTTTGGTCTTGATCAGTAGTTTCGGCCCCCTCATCCTCAGATGGCAATAGATTTTCATTTATATTTGTTTCAGAGTTGTTGGCATCTGAGGAGGACATATCTGTCAAGGGAAGAGGATCTTGAACCGGTAAGTTAGAATTTTGATGATTTTTCTTATTTTTAAGTTGTATCACCATTTCTTTTCCAGGTCCCTGCATACTGTCGTCAAGAACTGCTTTGGTACGAGCCGTACGAGTGTCATCATAGTACATCTTCTCGACGAATTTGACATCTCGACTGATTACAACATCGTTTTGGTTAGGTAAATAAATTCTGAATCCTTTAGCATTTTTGGCGTATCCCATAAATACTCCTTCTATGGCTTTAGGGGAGAATTTGCCTCTTCGTCTTTTATTCAAGATGAACGCTTTGCTGCCGAAAATGTGTAAATGATTTCCAGCTGGATTTCTACCGACCCATTTTGCATACGGACTGCTTCCATTTAAGGCTTTTGCAGGACTCCGATTAATTAGATAATTGGCTGTGTTTATTGCTTCTGCCCATAAGCATGAGGGTACATTTGCTTCCATCATTAAACATCTAGCCTTGTCTAGCAGTGATCGGTTTTTTCGTTCACTTACGCCGTTTTGTTGTGGAGTGTATGGTGCTGTCAGTCTCCTCTTGATGCCACATTTTGCAAGCAGGTCATCAAATTCTTTGCTTCTGTACTCGCCACCATTATCAGATTGCAAGTGCTTAATTTTCTTCTTTGTGAACAGCTCCACTCCATTTTTGTATTCTTTAAACTTTTCGATTACTTCACTTTTGTTTTTAATGAAATAGATACAACAGTACCTGGTGAAGTCATCAATGAAAGATACATAGTATCTGGACCCAGCAAGTGATTCCGTTTCAAATGGTCCACAGACGTCACTGTGTATAATCTCTAAAATTTCAGATGACAATCGGTCATGGCTGGCAAACGGTAAGGATGAAAGTTTTCCCTTTATACAAGTTTCGCAGGTATCTAACTTTACTTCTTTTAAATCTAGTCCTCTCATCATCTGCTTCGAAACCATCATTTTGAGATCTTTTTCGTTGATATGACCCAATTTCCGGTGCCATAACATCGATTCATCTTGCGACTTTGTTGCAAAATTTGCTGATTCTTCCGGTTTGAAATTCAGATAATAGAGCCCGTTTTTATTTCTTGAAGCTTGTAATACGATGCTGTCATCTTGTATAATCGATGCTTTTTCTTTTTCGAATAGTACCTTGTAACCGTTATCAGTTATTTTTCCGACTGATATGAGGTTCGTCGATATTTCCGGTACGTACAACGCATCGTTCAAGTTATATTTTTCATCGTTGGTGGAGATACTAATTTTTCCTCGCCCTTTGATTTGTGTGGTGTGTTTCTTCGACGCGAGACTCAAAGTGTTAACTTCGGGAGTTAATTCTTCGAATTTTTCTTCCTCGCCAGTCATGTGGGAACTACAGCCACTGTCAAGGCACCACAGATTGTCACCAATGCTGTCTGCAGATGAGTAACAGATATTGAAGTTTTTCTCGTGACTTTTATTTTTCTGTGGGTGAGTAGCTCCTTTCTTCGACCAACATGCCTCTGCAGTATGACCTTTTTTATTGCAGTATTTACAGACGACGACCTTCCTCTTCTGTTTTGCATAAAGTGCTTCGGAGCTTGAGGTTTCGTTCGGTTCTGTTTGCTTTCTGGCCTCGTTCTCTTCTACAATTTTTATTTGTAATTCTTCTGGACCAGGCAGCACATCCCGCGACTCAATAGCTATACGAAAGTTTTCGTAGTTTGCTGGTAGGCTGTAGAGCATCATGATACTCAATAATTCCGGGTGGATTTTAACGGCCACGTCCTCCAGCTTTCCGACGACATCCATAAAATTATTTAAATGGTCGCGGATATCCTCTTGGGAACTCATTTTCTTTAGAACGAGTTGTTTCAACAGCGTAGCTTTTCTCGCCGGACCAGTGCTCTGATGAATGGATTTAAGTTTGTCCCATATCTCTTTTGAAGTTTTACAACCTTTTATTTGTTTTAATTCCGCTGGTGAGATCAGCAGAATAAGTTCCGATCTGGCTTGTATGTCAAATTTTTCGAACTTACATTTTTCTTCGGCGGTCGATGTTGGCGACAATTTAATTTCGCCGCAAACGTAATCCCATAATTCGGTTTTAATTAGTACGGCCTGAGCTTGTAAACACCAGGTGTCATAATTATTTCTATTTAACGTTTCTATAGACCGATATGTCGAAGACGCCATTTTTTACGTTATTCTATTTTTTATTATTAGCATTTATTTATTTCACATTTTATATTGCATAACCACGCTCTGCTACCAATTGTTGGGCGTGAAATATAAATGTACTATTTCTAATAAGATGCTTTTTATTTAAAACATAACAGATTTATAATAACGTATTTTCTCTAGCTAAAATCGTGACAAGACATTAAGCTTGACAGAAAAACCATAGAGGTTGCGCCATTCCAACATCATCAAGGCCACATTCGCAAAGCGAAGAGTCACGAATCCTTAGCCTCGCAAGATGCACCATTGATCGACAATGACCAGACCTCATTCGAATGATTGAAGAAACAGATGTTTTGTCTAGTAAAATTTTTGAAAACCAAGGTTTTGAAGGAATATTTGGCTGTATTGATGCAAAATATGAGCCTCTACTTCTGCATGAACTACGCCACCGAGAACCCCAAGCCTTCAAGAGGTAGGATTTAGGAAGCAGCAACAGATCATTGCAGCAGTTCTTAAATGGTACTTTGTCGCCGCAGGATATTGCTTCTCTGGCATACTTATCCGCGACCTCATTTCCACTAATACCAGAGTGCCCAGGAACCCACGCTAGCACAACTTCATAATTCCTGAGATTACAGCGATGGACAGCTTCCTTAGTAAAAAACAAGAAAGGGCTATGAAGTTTTGAGGAAAAAGGACTTGCTAAAAGAGACTCCAGAGCACTCCGGGAATCTGAAAAAATAATAGTACGCTTTAATTTGGCTACCAAAACATAATCTAAACATTTTAAAATGCCAAGACATTCCCCTGAAAAAACTGATGACTCAGGAGGGCATTTACACTTTTGAATTATATTGTACTGGGTGTGATAGGTGGCAACTCCTACGCAGCCCACAGGGGACAATTTGGATGCGTCCGAGAATAAAGAGTGCCAACCATTCCAATCGTTGCCCAGGCGGCCACGGAAGTGCTCATTGGCGAATAAATTCCCTTTTGCAATTTCAAAGTCCAAAATGACTCTAGGTTGAAGAATAGTAATTTCAAAAGGAAACTGAAACATTGGAAGATTAACAGAATGAAACATCGGATCCTTTATAGATTTAAACCTATTAAAACTTAAAACTAAACAAGGAAGAGTTTTATTTATCCAGAAGGAAGAGTTGCGACAAAGGAGGTCTAGGGAAGAGATTTTAGGGAAGATGGGATGAAAAGAAAATTGAAGGGCACGAAATAAATACCGGTCAGCCAAGAATTGACGACGAAGATCCAACGGGGCCTCCGTGCACTCAACTTGCAAAGCATTAATTGGACTTGACTTCATAGCCCCTGAAATTAAACGAAGAGCCTTAGCTTGGATCAAGTCTAAGCAGTGCAGGCCAGATTTAATAGCCGGTTCCAATAAAAATGTGCCGTAGTCTAAAACACTACGAATGATCGCATTATATAAAATTTTAAGGGAAAAAGGGTGAGCACCCCGCCACACTCCGGCCAGACATCTAAGCACATTTAAATTACGCTCGCATTTAGCTGCAATGTACTCACAATGAGCTAACCCTGAAAGTTTTGAGTCTAAAACCACACCTAAAAACTTGAAGTGTGGCTGTACGGGAATTACCTGACCGTTCAAAAACACCTGTGTAGGAGGAAGAGATCTTTTCCTTGAAAAAACAACTACGTTACTTTTGGAAGGAGACAATTGAAGTCCGTGATTCTCCAACCATGAGTTCAAGGATTCCAAGGAGGATGAAATACATTCCACGGCAATTGTAATGCTATTACTGATTGAATAAACCAGCAAATCATCCGCATATTGTAGGACACTGCAATCAGGAGCTATTGAGGTGTGCAGGTCCGATGAATAAATATTGAACAGTAACGGACTCAAAACTGACCCTTGTGGGAGTCCCTTCCAGATGAAGCGAGAAGGAGCAACTGAATCTTCACAACCCCGAAACGAAATACGACGCCCTGATAAAATCTTCATTACCAAACTACTTAACTTTTTCGGTACCTGTAATTGAAGAAGCTTTTCCCAGAGGAATGGGAGTTGGACATTATCATAAGCTGCTTTGACGTCCAAAAAAGCAGCAACAACAGATTTATTATTGGAAAACGCAACACGAATATCTGTCGTGAATAACGCCAGGCTATCAGTAGTACTTCTTCCTTTCCTGAAGCCAAACTGGGAGCTAGACAGTAAACCCTTGGACTCAACGAACCATTCCAACCTATTCTTGATTAGGTGCTCAAGAATTTTTAGGAGAACCGAAGAAAGAGCAATGGGACGGAAAGAGCAAGGATCCACTGGGTCTTTATTAGGTTTAAGGATTGGGATTATCAGCTGAGTTTTCCAAGACAGCGGGATAGTACCTGAATCAAAGATACAATTAACCAAATTTAAATAATAACAGAGAAAGCCGGAACTTGCATTGCAAATGAAGGAATAGGGAATACTATCATGTCCAGGAGCGGAATCTTTAAGAGAACTAAGAACAATCTTCAGCTCGAGCATTGAAAAATGAGTATCAAGGGGATCCTAAGAATGAGAGAAGTACTCGGCATTAGCTTCGAGAAGGCTAGGAACATATTGCGGAGCAAGGGAGTCCATGAACGCTGCTGCCCATTCACGTGATAAGGGATGCGACCGCGAGGACACCTGTTTACAGCCTCGAAATTTACGAATATTCATCCACAAAAAACGAGCAGGAGTAGACGGAGATATAGAAGTGCAAAAGGTCCACCCATCTCTCTTTTTTGTCCTCAGTAGAAGTTTAGTTTCAGCAATACACTTACTAAGGGCATTAAACTTTGACTGACACATCAAAACGGTAATCATTTTCAGCCTCTTTCCTGTTCCTTATAGCCATAGTGCACTGAGAATCCCACCATGGGGGCGAGGGGATTTTCCCCGAAGCTGCATTCTTGATAGGGAACACCTCCTCAGCACATTGAATGATGGCGACTGCAAACGCCTTACTACAATTATGAATATTCGCAGTAGAGACCAATGGCAGGCCAGAAATTGACTTTTCTAACTCATTCTGAAAGTCCTCCCACTCCGCATTTAATAAATTAAACTTAAGAAGAGGGGGAATCGGGATTTGATTTTTAGCAGAGAAGTGAGGGAAATCAATTAAAATAGGAAAATGATCACTCCCGAATGAAGAATTTAGGGTTTCCCAGGAAATTTGGGGAGCCAGATCAGGGGAACACAATGAAAGATCAATCGCACTCGTTGATTGGCCTGGGCGAGTACGCCTTGTAGCCGCCCCCGTGTTTAAAATGCACAGGTTAAGGGAGTCCAATAGTTCGAGCCATATAGATCCTACAAGGTCATTTTTACCACAGCCCCATACAAGATGGTGACAGTTGAAATCCCCTAAGACAAACAATGGTCGGGGAAGAGATTGAAGGATAGATGACAAATGTATTAACACAGATTTAGAAGGATGAGGGACGTAAACAGAGACATATGTAATATTTTCAATTTTAACCGCAACAATATCAAACTCATTGGAAGACAAAATTGGAAGTCTAGAGAAGAGAGCATTATTTTTAATAAGAAATGCACAGCCTGCATATCCATCAGGCCTATCATATCTTACAGAGATATATCCTGGAAGTCGAAGGATATAATCAGGCTTAAGCCACGATTCAGATAAAGCAAATAATTTAGGACTATACTTGTTAATTAGGTATATTATGTCAGATTTTTTGTTAATGAAGCTACGGCAATTCCACTGAAGGATTAACTGACCCATGGTCTAAAGAAGAAATAAAGGAAGAAATAAGAGGGGCAACGTGGGACATCAAATCATTATGAGGCGGAAAAACTTTTGAAAAAATTTGAGAGATCAGCTTAAGAAGAACAGCGACAGAGCTCTCAGACACCGAAGATGAATGAGGATTATTTAACGCAGTACCGTTCCCAGCCTGCAGAGAATTTTCATTAAAAAGACCCATATGGGCCGACTTATCATAACCACTCCGAGGAGGAGCAGGAGAGCGGGGCTTCTTCAATATTGTTTTTTTATAAGAGTGGCTCGCTACCGCTGGAGCAGACGCCACTATGTTCGCATACGATTTCCCATACACTGGGAGGAGCTTGCTCGCTTCAGCATAGGAAATATTGCTCGAGGCCATATACTTTTTAATATTGCATTGGCGTAGGAACTCGGGACAGGACTTACTAGTGGCCTGATGACCCTCCTCACACTTGCAATTTATGCAACGAGGCTACTCTTCCTCGCAAGAATCGCCAGAATGATTGGCCCCACAACGGAAACAGCGAGGGTTCGACCTACATTTATCCTTCGTGTGCCCGAATCTGCAGCAACGATAGCATTGAATTGTAGGAAACGTATATTGCTCCACAGGAAGAGAATTAAAACATGCAAAGATTCTAGGAGGAAGAATCTGGCCATCGAAGGTTACCACCACCGTTTCAGACGGAACCCATTTAAATGACCCATCCTGAAAGTTATTTTTCTTGTAATTAAGCCGCCTGGACTTGACTATACGTCCACAGCCAACAGGGACCTTGACATAATTTAAAATATCATCAGGGGACCAGTCTACGGGGATGCCTTTAACAAGACCCACCCTAGTAACATTGAAAGATGGGATGAATGCTTTCATTTTCTTGTTCTTAAGAGTTGGCGAGTTCATGAAATCATTAGCGTCCTGGTAAGAGTGGAAACTTACGGTTACCCTGTTGCGACCCAGACCCTTAACCGAACCATCAATAATATTACAGAACTCTCGGTGGTGATTATGCAGAAATAGCCCAAAGGAAACAGGATGCAAAGTGGCTCCCGGCGATGGACTGTCGTACTGAACATGAACAGTAAATGGACCAGGGTCACTTGGCTCATAGTTTACTCTCCCCGTAAAAGCCATTGAGGAAGACATCTGTGGAGTAGTAGCAATCGAGCTAGGAGAAGTCTGTAAGTGAACCGGTGGTGTCCCTTCCGAATCTTGTAATGGTGCATCCTGCGACTTGGATACTTGACCCAACGCCAGTTCTGAATCTTGAGAGACCTGTTGATATGGGGGTAAACAAGAGAAAGAATTTCGGAGCTCAACTCCTGAACTCGACAGGTCTTCATCTAGGGTAAAACGAGTGCGAGAGTTTGACCGAGATCGAGCTCGACCAGAATCGCGTACGTTATTAGGACTATTAGGAGAGATTACGATATCCCTGTACTCCCTTCTGCGACCTCGCGCCGCAATGTCCCGCTTGTCATCAAAAATTGTGATGAATGCTCCCGGGGAAGGGGGGGGCAGGTTACCTGACCCGGGTCCCCGGGGGAATGATCCCCCATTGTAGCCCCTAAGGGCGGACCTAACAAAAAAATAAACTAATTACTAAAATATATATAATTAAACCAAAAAAAGAAAAAATAAATAAGAATATAACCCTATAAAGAAAGCTCTAGTACTAACTAAATAAGAAATTCAAGACTAATCAGGCAAAAATAAATAATTTAAAACCGATAACCAAATGACGTTCCGCTAGCGCTCGCTGTCACTTCCCCTACAGTGAGTTGTTACCGCCGGATTTTGTATTTTCTTTTTGTTTGAATTGTTTGTTTTTTTTTTCGCCCGTTCTTAGTGGCCAGTCTTACAAAATTAAAAAAACAGATTAAAAAATTAAAGTTGCATTAAGGTGTTCGCGCACTAGGTAGCCTGTCTATGGTAGCTAGTCGAACATATGGATATGTATTGGAACACGCGTACTAGGCAGCCTGGCTGCACAGTTAATGTAGTGCAGTGAGCGGAATGCTTAAAAAGTTAATGCTGCGGCGTTTTTCCATACTTAAAAAAAATAACACGATTAAGGATATTACGCGTTTAAGAAAAAAATATACCTCATAAATGACGCATTTTCATTGGTCAATTTAATTTCAAATGCAGCAGACGATTAGCTTTGATTGGTGAAAATGTCGTTTACGCAGGCTGAGAAAAACACTGAAATATTTTCTATAAAGTCGTATCTTATTATGAAATCTGTGTCTAGATACGAACTGTTACCGAAAGGTGCTACATTGTTGTCGTGTTGCGAGCAGTGGCGTGCACAGAGTTTCGCGACAGGGTAGACACAAAATTCTGAGAACCTAATAACTTACAGAAATACTGCGGGACAGTTTTTTTTCTTCGTCTTCTCAAATATCAAGCAAATCGACCATCTCTGAATAATTTTCTCTATTAACTGACGACCGCAAACACTAAACACCACCACAATTATCAAATCAAATCAAAAGAATACACTAAAAGTTTTTATTCGCTTATTTACTAGTCACTACTATCACACGTAATAATCAAAACAAACAAAACAATAATGGCGTCCAAGTATGCAAAACCTATAGGTAACAAAAATACGACCAACTTAAATAGTACTGTTTTTGCGCTAATTAAAGTTACAAAAATGCGCCTTTTTAAATTCGTTACATAGTCAACATCGGAAGTTCGAATCTACAAATAATAGCTAAGGAGAGCGCGAGACAGGCTACCCGTTCGGAATTGTTCGCTTAACATCGGGCGTCGCGGTATTCGCGCCTCGCTCGCACCGAATGTTGTTCGCCGTGTCGAGTCGCGGGTCGGAAACATCCAAATTCCGTAAGGAAGTAAAAGACATGAGTCAATGTCTTACTTCTGTATTTGTGTGCGTGACTTTTGTTATTGTGTGCAATATTTTTATAAGAACGCACACACACGCGGGCCGTGTTACCACGAGGCACACAAATATAAATTTAGACAGAAAATCGCCTGTCTTTACCGCTTACGGCGCGCAGCGGCGCTAGTGCCGCGGAATCGTTCAAGTCAATCTCCACGGAATCGACCAATACGTACGTAATTTTAGCGCACCGACTCGATAGATGGCGCGGATCGCAAATTGATTATTTTTGTACATTTGTTTTATATAATTTTATAAAAAGGTTATGTTTGTAACAATAAATAATATATTTCGTTTCTGTAATCAACTAGGGTAGGCAGTGTCTTTTTGTCTTTATTGATAAAACTAATTTATCAGTTAGAGAAAAATAGACATGGATTAGTGACAAGCTATATTCATCAACACAACAGTTGTTAAGATAGAAAAAGAAAGGAATGACATATACGTTAAAGGTTATCAAAAATATATATAAAGAAGGTTTTATAAGAAAACAGTTCTTAACATCCTCCCTTCTTTGGCAACCTTTAACGGACCATACCAATTTTCATTGCTATTGATTCAATCTGAGGCTTATGCAACGCCTTGGTCAGAAAATCCGCCAATTGGAACTCGCTGGGAACATATTCCACACATATTTCGCCATCCGCAACGAGTTCTCTTACATAAAAATGTCTTATAGCAATATGCTTAGTTCTTCTGTGGAGTTCTGGGTTATGCGAGATCTTTATGGCTGCATCATTATCGATCTTGAGTTTAGGAATCTCCTTCAACTCAGATATTTCACCAAAGAGTCTTTTGATCCAGACAATTTCTCTCGCTGCTTCACTGGCAGCAACCAGTTCTGCTTCAGTACTGGATATGGCAACACATGTTTGTCGTCGACTTGCCCAAGATATTGCTCCTCCAGAGTATAAGCATAATATGCCTGAAGTTGACCGTCCAGTGTTTCGGTCTCCACCATGATCGGAGTCACTGTAACATTCCAGAATTCCAGCATTGTATCTCCTTTTAAAAATTATTCCATAGTCTGAAGTTCCTTTGATATATCTTAGGATACGTTTTAGCTTCTGGATGTCTTCTTTAGAAGGATTTTCTAGAGATCGGGATACAACGCTCACAGCATATGCTAAATCTGGTCTGGTTCCAACGGTCAAGTATGCAAGTGCTCCCACAACTTCTCTATACGGAAACGATGTAGGCTCTACCACCTATTTATCCAGATTTGGCAATCCATCTTTTTGTATAGGAGTTGTGACAGGTTTGCAATCACTCATTCCAAAGCGATCTAACACTTTCTGTGCGTAGTGCTTCTGTGATACTTTGATATCACCGTTCTGATCCTTTATTTCTAATCCTAGAAAATAGGATGCATCTTTTGTGGTAATTTTGAATCTCCTTTTCAACTCTCTAAGAAACTTTTCAGAATCTTCCTGATTTGTCGCAGCAACCAGGCCGTCGTCCACATAGAGAGCAAGAATGATTTTGTTATTTCCACGGTTCCGGATAAATAAGCAGGGGTCAGTATCACTTTGTTTAAATCCAATAGTCTTCAAATAATCCACCATGCATTTATTCCAGCACCGAGGTGCTTGCTTTAGCCCATATAGGCTTCTCTGAAGTCTACACACCTTCTTTGATCCATCGGAGTAGCCTTCAGGTTGATTCATGTAAATTTCTTTGTTTAGTGAACCATACAAGAATGCGGTTGACACATCAAACTGTGTGAGTTTCAAACCTTCATTTGCAGCAACGCTTAAGATAGATCTAATTGTTGTCATTTTAGCGACTGGACTGAAAGTCTCATCGTAGTCGATGTCCTTTTTCTGTGTATATCCTCGAGCAACTAGTCTTGCCTTAAATTTATCGAGAGTGCCGTCTGCATTGGTTTTGACCTTGTAAATCCATTTACAGGATATGGGTTTTCTGTCTTTTGGAAGGTCAACCAGTATCCAGGTCTTGTTTTCCTTTAAAGACTTCACCTCATTTTCCATTGCTTTGATCCACTCATCTTTATGAGGACTAGAAATTACTTCTTTGTAGGATTTTGGTTCATTAATCTCATTAACAACATCAGCAGACATCATAACATAGTCTTCTAGTCGATTTGGCTGTCGAATCTGACTTCTGTCGCGTAGTGTCCTTCTTGTAGCTACATCAGCTATATCATCTAAATTTCTTGGTGCTTCAACATTATCATCATCATCATCATCATCCTCATCTAAAGCATCTTCATAAAGAGGTGATCCTGGCAGTGATGGTTCTGCAGATGGTTGAAACGATTCTGTGTCTTGGCTTCCAACTTTCTGACTGTCGACATGATCCGGCAATGTGGGAGGCACAGTCGAACTAGTGCTACTTGAAGTGCGATCATCCCCCCTTGCATCACACATCGGTGGTTCTGAAAGTGGAAAATAGATTTCAGCAGAGTGCTGTTCTTCCAAATCACCTGGGCCACATGGTGTAAGTACTGTCTCATTAAATATAACGTCTCTTGACCTTATCAGCTTTCCAGTCTTACTTAAAAGGCGGTAGCCTTCATCACCGTCATATCCAATTAGGATGCATTTCTCAGCCTTTTTGGACAGCTTCACTCTCTTTGCTTGAGGAATATGAGCGTAACATTCGCTCCCAATTATCTTTAGGTGACTGATTGCTGGCTTTTTCTTAAACCACAATTCAGATGGCGATATTCCATTTTCTGGAGTTGGACCAGTTCTGTTTAAAACGTAAGCAGCTGTATTTATCAATTCTGCCCATGTAGCGAGAGGTAATTCTTCATGCGCATGCATCATTGTGCGAGCAGCTTCGACTAAGGTTCGATTTTCACGTTCGCTCAGGCCATTTTGTTGTGGCGTATACGGCATCGTGAGCCTTTGTCTTATTCCAGCTTCTCGTAGAATGCACCTTATGTTCTCATTATCAAATTCACCTCCATTATCACTTAGGAATTCTTTTACAGTATGTCCAGCTACTTTACATTCCTGTAACATCTGTCGGAGCTTTAGGTGAACTTCCGATTTCTGTCGCATGAAATAAACGTGACGCTACTTGCTGAAGTCGTCTTTAAACAGAACGAAGTAACGAAATTTATTGAAGGAAGGAGGGAATGGGCCGCACACATCAGCGTGTATAATTTCTGCAGGCTCCTTTGCTCGTTCTCTTGTTCCAAATGATTGCCGGTGAGTCTTTCCATAAATACATCCGGTACATAACTCAGAATCTAGACGAACTTTAATTCCAAGTTCCCGTTCAATAACTCCTTTGACTTGTTTCTTATTTTGATGGGCTAGCCGTTCGTGGTAAAGTTGTAGTAAGTTATCTGCTGACAAAGCATTCAGATCTGGAGCTGACTTTGTAATAGTCTCTACATTCAGCTTGTATAAGCCTCCGTTTTTGATTCTTTTGCCAGTCAATATTACATTTCCATCAACTTTCAACGAGCAGTGTTCCCTTTCAGACATAAAAACACTTTTATTTAGTCTGTCTTGAGTGGCCAGTACAGAGAATAGGTTTCGCATAATGTCAGGTACGTACCATACATCACAGAGTCGTAACCTGGATTCCTTGCCATTAATAATAGATTTCAAATCAACAGTACCTTTGCCAACTGCTTTGACAGTAGCTCCATTCGCAGTCGTCACTGTACGGGTATCCTTAAAGTGCTCGAAACTAGAGAAGAAATCGTTCCGACAAGTGACGTGACTGGTTGCTCCATTGTCAACAAACCAGGACGCTGTATCATAGTTCGTAAGCATTGAGTTCACATCCGTAGTGACTGGCAAGAGCATTAGGTTCAAGTTGCTTGGTCCCTGTTTATTATCTGGCTTGGCTGGTTTCCCGTCAGCTTTCCATTTGTGACATTTCTTCTTTGCTTTATTGCTATTCTGTAGAGCTAGAGCTTCTGCAGGACCTTCGTTCTTAAATGAGATGGAACGCTCATAGGCACAAAGCTGCGTAGTCAGATTTTCTATAGTCTTGTCTGTCTTCGACATCAGCATCCAGCTCGATTTGAAAGGAAAATAGGCTTCAGGTAGAGTATCAAGAATTTTGCAGATTAACAAGATATCTGGTAATTCTGATTCGTCTATCTTCATCAGTTCGGTTTTCAAATCTGACCAAATGGTTTTGATTTTGGATATGTGAGTCGTGATGTCATGTGACGGATCTTTACAATAGCCAAAAAACTCCATACATAGTGTGTAACTCTTGTCTTCAGACTTGCCATCGAATAAACGATGTAATTCGTCCCAAACTTCTTTGGATGAGTTAAAACGCATGATTTTCTTAAGAGTTTCGTCTGACATATTTGCAGTAAGCAGTAGTAATGCGGAACTATCAATTTTGTTGTAGTGATCGAGAGCTTTATTATACTTAGACATTTCTTCGGCTGTGCTAGTACTAATAGGTTTTATGGGTTTACAGAGAGTACCGTTTACCGCATCCAATCCACCGGACATACCTCGTAGTAATAGTGTTGCCTTAAATTTCCAAGTAGACCAGTTTATTCCACCTTCCAGGTGACCGATGTCTATTTTGCAACTAGGTGATTGCATTTTTAATCTTTGTCTTGCTGGATTGTTTTAAAACTAGGTTTATAGCTTACTCGATTTATTTATAACTTTCACTCGATTCCTTACGCACTGCTACCATGATAAAACTAATTTATCAGTTAGAGAAAAATAGACATGGATTAGTGACAAGCTATATTCATCAACACAACAGTTGTTAAGATAGAAAAAGAAAGGAATGACATATACGTTAAAGGTTATCAAAAATATATATAAAGAAGGTTTTATAAGAAAACAGTTCTTAACATTTATAAGGTGCACGCCACTGGTTGCGAGCTAATATAGATATACAGTTTACAAATGTACAAATATACGCAGTTTTGGGTACTGTATTCAGGTAATCTATGACCACATTTTCGAGCAGTGTCGTGAAAAACAGGTTTTATGACAAGAATCATGTCTATAGCCAACAGGGTGCTTTTCTCAGCCGTTATTTTACTGGCAACGAAATTTTTTGGTAACGGATGTTGAAAGTCAGTGAATTTTACTGATGTGAAATGAGGAAACAGGACTCAATATTCCGTAAATTTCAAGTATTGTTTGCATAAAAAGTAAACACTGATGAAAAACAAGTTTTTTTTTTCAATAGAATTCAGTATTTATTTCGGAAGAACGAAGGATTGAACAGCATTTCTGTAAACAATGTTTTGAATTTGGTTGATGACAAATCGCTACTGACGTTTTATAATGCATATATATGACATATGCACATTATTACCATATGAAAGCTGTCTGTAGCGCCACTATCCCTGGGCAAGACCGACACTGTTGGGTTATATACATTATTTGAAAATTTACACCGGAGTTCTTGGAAGCTCTTACGTTCCACGATAGTTAGGACTTAGGTATTGCGATTTGTCTTGTAATCGGAGACAATTGCATGAGGAAAAAACGTTGCCATTGTCTAGGTTTTCCCTGCCTTGCGCTATGTTTAGTGCGAATGATTCTACTTCAACTTTAATAATACCATGTTCTAAGCGATAGTATTAAGCCTGTCATGCATTAAGTACATGCAATGTTGTTTAACATGTTTATTCAAAAGACAGTTTGATATGCAGGCGGATTGATAACTCCGTGACATTGGAATAAAATAAAAATATTTTCTCCAACTTGCTTGGAAATGTTTCCATTAATGTAGTAAAACTGGACCGCGAAATCGTTCGTTATTTTAATATGGCGTTAATACAAATTAAATATATATATATATTATTGGCCTCGGCCGGGAAATAGCTATTATTTAAATAAGACTATTAAGTAAAAATCACACCTTCCGTTTATACGTCTCATACAAATGAGCGTACTGTGGCGACTGCCGGGGGGATAACTTCAGTGGTTTATTAAAAGAGCAGCGAGAGGTACTTTAGATTACTTTATTGCCCGAAGGCCAGATAAAGAATGAATATATTTTTTACAATTACTACAATCATTGACGGACGTCATTCGTCCATTCTGAATTTCAAACAATCTTTATTTCTTAAATCAGTGGCCAGGCACCGATCGTGAAGATACCATCTTCACATTTCCCGCCGTCTCGGGATAGACGAGGGACGTTCGTCTTACTATATAAACGCTAGACAAAACTACTCCTGCCTAACATATTAGAGGTCCCTACCTATGCAGGAATACCCATACATTCATACCCAGATGGTCTCTTGCTAAGAGATAACCAGGGTCAGGACATGAACAGACACTAGCCTATGGCATGTTACGTAATCTGACATGTTGTCTGACATTGGCTTTGCCTTGACAAAAAACCTGCTAAAAAGGCAAGGCACCAACTTATCCCGAGTGTTATTCGACTAATTAATAAAGCATAGACCATTCGATACATCAAGCTTCAACAATTTAATCGCCTAGTGTAAAACCGGCTAACCCGATTAAATCGTATCGAATGTTCCCACCTTAACTGCCTGGAGTATGACATATGACACACGTCGCATGCTCCAAACAATTGTACCACGATATGTCACTGCCCTTATATTAGATGCCTGACACATTGTCTATGACACTTGTCTCAAACATCATACAGAACTAACAAATAGTGACAACCGTCTATCACTATCTTTATATTAGAATCCTGGCGCATATATATTAAATATGCCCCAGAAATCTGTACCATCGAACCAATACCTTTTATCCTAAATAAATATCTGGAATAAATATTTCTACTTTATTCCAAATATTTTTACCAAACTTAAATAAAAATAAATTATAACCTCATAATTGATTTTACGACCATAGACCAAAGTAGTACACGTCGTATTGACATGTCAAAATGCTATGTCACTGTCGAAAAACCAATCATTAATAAGACACGAAACGAAAGTTAACTTTATTGAGACTTAAAAATTATTAAATTAACACAGACGCAACAACAAACAAAAACAAAAATAACAATCTTCAGTCTGCAGCCGGCCCGATGCAGGCTACATGAAGTCCTTGGCATCACAGCCAAGACCTCATGTTCCTGCCGCCCCTGGAGGATGAATGCGCGAGGCATTCAGTCACACCAGCAGCTGAAATCCCGAGGAACTGGGACAGCTATGGCCCTTGCAGTGTTGGATTACATGAAAAAGAAAAACATATTAGTATACACAAATTAAAATGCTGGAAATAAAGTGTTATAATTAATTATTGGAATTCTGTGAAAGTAATAAGTGAAAATTATTTTAAGTAAAGGTATTAAAAGTGCAATTATAAATTTATAGTGCAAGTAATTAAAAATTGAATTTCCTATAGCAATATTTTAGAAATGCAGCATATATGTTGTGGAAAGAAATTAAATTATATTTACAACAGTGACATCCTATAGCAATATCTTAGAAATGCAGCTAATATCTTGTGGAAAGAAATTAAATTATATTTACAACAGTGACACTTGCAAATGCAACAAATACAACTGCATCCTTGTACAGTCAGCCTGAATTAAAAATTTCTGAAAAATAATAGTTTTATTATTTACACCCTAGAAATATATAGAACTGTTTATATTAATTAGGATTAACGATTAAAGAATTTCTTTAATCTGTTCACATGAATTATCACGTTCTTGGCACGACCATTAGGAGTGAGTTTTTGTACCACATAATTCAATGAAGACAATCGGTGAACAATCTTATATGGTAATAATTTATGTACAACGATTATTTATTATTTGTAGGACCATACTAATATCTAGAACTATCATACACCTAGCATAATTATTATGGGACAATTATTTACATCCTAATAAATACATATTCTACAAATTATATATTATGGTTCATTATTGCCTGTTATCTGCGTTGCGTCTTGGACAGCATTCATGGTGTCCATGGCGTTCGTCGGCGTTTGATCGGCTATCCTCGTACAGGCTTGCTGTTCCCGATGTTGCATTTTCTTGACGAGCACTCGATCCGGCACAGCACATATTGTGGAAATAAAATTTAACAAGCAACATATTATGGAACTAATGACATTGGTTGAAATTGATGTCTTCCACTCTTTAAGAACATTTGTTACATCATTTGACAACACTGAAACTGAATGTTTCTCACTGGTAAAATTGTATACTTTCACTGACAATTGCTTGTCTGATGTCAACAACGTGTGCTTCAAGCGTAAAGGAACAAATTATTGGGGATTCTTGCGATTTTCGCTGACGATGATAAAATTCTTGTACATTATTTTTGGCTCGACGATAATTCTTCGTTTAACTCTGATATAACATCCTCAAACGATGTCTGAAATTAATCTGTAATACGGTCCCCGAATAATTATACCGTAATTGCCATTTGTGATTATTTTATTTCGTATTTTCACACGGGCCAATATTTATACGTCGGAAAAGCCATTAATTGTGCTCGTCTCCATTTTCGTATGGGATCCAAACAAATCAAATGCACAAACAGATTAAAATCGCATGGGATGAAAAATGATAATGGGTGATTCAATTAATCAATGATTCGTCAACTTCACCCGTCTGTCGAACTCGCTTCTTCACGGCCCTTCAGTGCCGTCAATATACAATACCACAAATGTGCACTTATTCTTTATTGTGCTTCGTGCGCTTAAAGACGGTGCGCTTCGCTCCTGTTCGGCTTCTATGCAAACCGTAAGCTTTCAGTACGTATTCGTAACAGATGCCCAAGAATCTGTGGACAAAATTAATTGGGAGCGGGGAAACTTTCAATACTCGCGTGACTCTAGTTAAAAATTTCGCAGACTCCACCAAGTGTGGCGACTGCCGGGGGGATAACTTCAGTGGTTTATTAAAAGAGCAGCGAGAGGTACTTTAGATTACTTTATTGCCCGAAGGCCAGATAAAGAATGAATATATTTTTTACAATTACTACAATCATTGACGGACGTCATTCGTCCATTCTGAATTTCAAACAATCTTTATTTCTTAAATCAGTGGCCAGGCACCGATCGTGAAGATACCATCTTCACAGTACTCTTAATTTGGCCGGTTACTGCATTATAAGTATTATTATTTAAATATGAAGATTAAGTAAAAAACACACCTTCTGTTTATGACGTCTCATACAAACTCTTAATTTGGTCGGTTACTGCACTAAAGAGAATTTTTCTTTTAATTTTTTCAAAGATTGATAATCCACCATACAGCCCAATAACCAAGAATCAAAAACTGAATTAAAAAAATAAGAACCAGTATAAACTTTTTAATTGTTCTCTGCGTTTAGTTCTCGCACTGAACATTTCTCGGCTCTGCTACTGTCAATGTGTTTTTCTCAAACATCCAAGGAAATGTCGTTCTTATGATCGTGGTAATAGAACGAGAAATACGTCTTTGTATAGCAATTGTTGAAGATTCGTTATAATTTCAAATTAGAGGTCAATAAAGGAATTTCATTCAATATTATTGGCCGTGGCCAACAAAGAGATTGTCTTTTGTTTCAGTGGGGTTTATTTTTTTTATTGATAATCTATGGCATACTGCCGATAAAAAAAACTTAGTTTGTGCATGTATATTTACGTTTTGTTTCTTATATTTAACTAGATTATTCAATTATATTAAAACAGATATTTAATAAAATAAACAAGGAATCACGTTTATTGTTAAAAAAGGTGTTGTAATTTGTTAATAAATAGAATCATCTTAACATTTGGTGGCAAAAACATTAACCCGAACATCGTAAAAAAATTTTTTTTGAAAAAAGTAAAATGTTGGCGGGAATAGTAAAAATATATTAGTATATAAGTTGATCATTTATATTATTTCCTTGGATTTATTTGAGAAAAGCACTATACAAGCCTCGGCGCGAACAGGGATTATCGGCCTCGTATCTCTAGATGGCTCTATTACTACTCGGCCAACAATTCCCTATTTCGCGGCCTCTGCAGTAATGTACTATTAAATGTCGACAAACTTCGAATAAAGGCCAAACAATTTAAATAATAATTTTATATGCGTTTAATTTTTTTGTGATTCTTAGTTATTTATTAAAGATTTTCCATTTGATTTTAATAATATTATTGTATTTAATGAGTGAATTGAAAATTATAAAGTTAACCAAATTAAAAATAAAACAGAAATGATCGTGTCCAAATCAATATAAAAGTTATGTTGAACTTACGATCTTCCCCGAATGATAAAATCTGGTCTGAGGATAAAATATGGTAATGTTTCTAAAAAAAATCGTGCGTTTAAAAGTTGTTGATTTAACCAAAATTAATAATCATGCCCATATTTTTTATTATTGTGTTTTCATATAATTTTAATTCTCATGATATATTTTGTTAAACATATATCATGAGAATTAAAATTATATGAAAACATTCGGATCCGGAATTTTATTCCTATTCCATGCCTATTCCTAAAAAAAATAAGTACCAAATGAACTTCATGGCACTGATATATTAATTTCAAAATGTAGATTGGTGATAATTTCCAAGCATATTTGAAGAAAAACACTATACAAGCCTCGGCGGGAATGTCAGTTCGAAGATTCGTATTATTGAAGGACTCGGCCACGCCTCGTCCTTCAAAATCATACTCATCCGCGAACTGACTCTTCCCGGCCTCTGCAGTAATGTACTATTATAACTTCTCCTAGTCACGTTTTAGAACGTTATTTTAGCTTTTCGAAGCAGGGCTAAAGTGATCGTTTTAGTTTTTAGGATTATATGTAAACCACATATTCTAATAATTCTATTAAAAAAAAATCTTGTTATCGGCCAGCAACATTACCAGGCATGGGTAATTATAATTAAAAGCAAATCGACCTGATCGGATTTCGTCCGTGATTTTATTATTTTCATTACCATTGTCGAGTAAAAGAAATAGTCTAAACTTTCATACTTTTGTGTAAATGTCTTCTTGGTAGGTAAAGGTATAACTTCTATTCTATTATAGAATTCTAAAATTATATTGAAAATCAGTATTCTATGGAGAGGAGATATTATTTCAGGAAAAATCTATACCTACAGCGCGATGCAGCAGCGTTGCGCCAGGCGCACAGCACCACCTGTAGGCAAAAGAAAGAAAAATGTATCCTCTCATTCCGCCAAAACGGTTAAAACTGGACGGATATTAGTACAGGGATAGCTGGACAACCAATAATGGTAAAGAATGAAAAAGAAAGGTTCACTATGGTAAAGAAAACAAACGCGAGCGAATTTGCACCTTCCAGTATTTTTATAAAATGGAGGTAAACTAGTTCGGAGATTTTCGATGCAGTACACATGTCCTGGTGTGATGCAGAACCTTCACCTTATATTGTTCCAGAATACCGTCGAATGAAGTTAAAAGAGGAAGTTCTACTAACCTAGTTTTTCTATCTCATTACTACTTTTAGTTTGGAAATTATGATATGGCCGAAATTTACAACGCAAACCACAAAACGGATCCGCCAATGACGTAATATTTCTTGTACCTACCTATTACATGCACTAAATATTTAATTGTATTCAACAACGGCTACGACAAATCACCGTTTGATTGCCGGAGGAGGGTCCCTTGAGAGGTCATAATATGAATGTGTATGGAAGTTTGTATGGGGAATCTGCTAAAATGATTTTATAGTTCAAATATTAAATTACACAGGATAATTTTTATTAGGGAAATCATCGCTTAAGGGTGCATGCAGTACATTACATTGCAATTCATCTCCAATTCATATAAATAATGCAATTTTATATCTACATTTAAAAGATTTTGTAGAGCCAATTTTCTTTTTAAAAAAGGGTGTGTCAGTTAAAATTAGTGACCGACCGAAACACGTTTTTCTGCCGAAACCGAAACCGAAACCGAAGGTTCGGTTCTGATTACAGTTTCGGCCGAAACCGAACCTTTTATAAACGTGATTAAAACGTTGTATAAAATGTCAGCGGGCCGTTCTTTCTAGATCTAATAATCAATACAGTGAAAAATTTTGTTGACCGATGGAGCTAAGTGTTTCAGTTTCAGTTTGGTCCAAAATTCTTCCGTATGTACAAACAATTAGATGCTTTTCTGTTTTCGCCTGGAGGTCGTATTTCTTAACCGATGCTCATGAAATTTAGTGAGTAGGTTTGATAAGTATATAGGCACTTAGATTCTTTTTGTCGATTAGAGAAATTAAAAAAAATTGCAGATGGATATAGAGTGAGGTGGGGGTAGACAAAGTAAAAAAGTTACAAATTTCAGCAATTACACAATAAACTCACGTTTCACTTTTGTTGAATTGATATTTTAACATTGACACCTGACTAAATTAAATTACCCACAAAGTGAAAAGCATTAACACCTGTAATACTGTACTGAGGCAGCGATCTGTTAATTTGTATATGGTATAAAATGAAACAAATTAAAAACCTAACAACA
Source organism: Apotomis turbidana (assembly GCA_905147355.2). Taxonomy (NCBI): domain Eukaryota; kingdom Metazoa; phylum Arthropoda; class Insecta; order Lepidoptera; family Tortricidae; genus Apotomis; species Apotomis turbidana. The sequence continues at coordinate 23,963,310 of LR990280.1, read as the reverse complement.
AAATAATTGATTGAGTTTTAATTTTTATAATTGCAATCAGGCAGCCTAATAACGCTAATTCAAACGTACTTATTTTATTACATACACGCAACAATGACGAATCCTAATGTCATTTTATGAGATAAGTAAACCTCCTAACTTTTATCCTAAATAACCAATATCGCCGTCAATTTGTTTGTAAATAAAAAAAAATGCTTTAAAAATTACACTATGAGTTGATAAATTCATAACAAAAACTAAATTAAGTATTCGGAGATTTTCGGTTAAAAAATTACATTTACTTTAAATTTAAAGTAAATGTAAATTGTTTACCTCAAATCTCCGCTAGTTCGAAAAACTGAGTCGTTGAAAAAATACTATAATACTTATCGAACATACTCACAAAATTTCATGAGAATCGGTTGAGAAATACAACATTAAGGCAAGGCAACAGCCGGCAAGTGCATGGACATCCAAACATGCGGGCATACGAAAGAATTTTGGGCCACGCTGAAACGGAAATGCTTTGCTCGCTCGGTCAACTGACCACCTAACTGACCAAGTAACTACTTAACATTATTCGGGGAACGTCAACTCACTGAGCAAACTGATTCAGCGGCCGGCGGAGTCAGGCGAGCGACGCCATATTGCCAGCCGTGCCGACTGCCGAGCGCACCCGACTTTAGCCGAACGCGATCCGACAGTACGACGTTGTAAGTTTCGGCGCGGCCGAAAGGTTCGGTTGTTTTTTGGCCGAAACCGAACCTTTGGCCGAAACATGATTTTTAGGCCGAAACTGGCCGAAACCGAAACCGAAACTTCGGTCGGTCACTAGTTAAAATGCATGCAAATGCGAATATAAATAAAATATTGCTTAATCTTAATGTAGGTAAGTAGTTATTACTATTTACCAACAGTTTGAAACAATCCGTCAGATTACAATGAGCTCTCTGTCTGTTTTCTAACTTGTTGAACTAGCCAGCAATAACGCATGGCGTGCTAAATATTACATGCTGTAAGTAACTAAAGTGGAACACGACACCGGCATGGAGAAATGATTGAATTAAGGCTAAGGTAATTAGTAACATCACAATGCACTGGCTTGTCACGGACATTACAGTTCATGCTTCAGAAATAGAATTAAGAGCCTGACCTAACTGATCATTAGTCCTGTAGCGATATTATAAAGGTGATTAGGAGATTGTTATGATTTATTTCAGTTGTTATGTTACTATTAACAACGATGCCATGCATTGAAGCCTTTAATTATTACTATTTGCTTATGGAATAAATATTTTTTTGTATAATAAGAAATAATAAAAGTAAGAAATGTGGTATCACCACTAAAAAGGATCAATATTCATTATGTTCAATACGAGTATTATTGTTTAATACGAGTATTATTGTTCAATAATGAAGTTTACGTTTGGCTCCGACTTCGAAAGATGTTTCAAATGTAAGGTACATGAACGGGTAATTTTTGGCTTAACAGTTTATTTTTGCAGTCGGTTCTTTTTTTTATCATATCTTTGTCAATAAATTATGAGATCAGCACGTCTAACATAACTGTGACACACGACTCTTTGTCGCGCTACAAATACTACTAGCCACTTGCCTGTCAATACTGTGCGAGCAAGACAGATGACGCTAAGCGAATTCGCGTCAAGTATGCTTAGGGCCGCAGCTTGGAAATGACGATGACTCCTCTCGGATAAAAAAAACAATCGGAAATGGTGCTCTGAGGTAACCATCATAAAAAAATATAACATCGATTAAATATATCCCTTTGAATTCGCTCGAAACTTACCAGTATCCACCAACCCAACAGGCATTGAGTTTCTTAGCACTAAGTCGATAAAAGTTACAAGAATACTGTGATAACATTGAACATGTATGTTGTAGGTATATCTACTGGCAACTTTGTTATTCGTTTCATGAACTTTTGTGACCTTCATTATGTGCTTGCCGGATTAAAGATACCTAATAATGATATCATTCGGTTTAGGCAAACAATGTCTTTACCTACACTGTGGCTTGCCGAAAGTAATTTACGAGTACGTAATTTTCATAAATAAGCTAAAAGTTGTTGAACGCTATCTGTAGGAATTATCTCGTATCCGCTGATACTTGAAATTTACATACATTTGTTTAAACAGATACCTACGTCTTAACGTTAAAAAGAAATATTGGGATGTAAATTTCGCTGTTGTTTTATATGTAGGTATTGTATGTTTTTTATTCTTATAGCTAATGTGTAGAGACTATAGGGTGAAATTATTGATATTTATCTTTTTAACATATTTTTTCTTACGTCGTTGCAGAAACACACTTCGTCTCCGATGATAATAATAACCACATTAAAATACCGTTGCAATCTGACCATGAAACATCGATACGCTACGAAAAGGTAAGTAGAAACAATGAGCGAGCCCTCAACTCACTTTTTAGATTAGTTATCATAAATATACTTTTAAGAAATAATTGGGAACGCAGCATACGTAAGCTGCATAACGGGCAAGAAGAAGCAAATGTATGAGCAAAGATGGTACACCTTTCACCGATTTCATTAAACGGATCTGTTAGCGTTAAAAAATAGCTTACTGAGACAAACGACGGTTTGATTGAAATAGCTCTTTCTCACACTTCTCTCATTTCAATTATCGACGCTATCGTTTCCTAACAGGAATAGACTTATAGGCGACTGGACAGTTCCCATGTATCATAATATAAAAAAACCGGCCAAGAGCATGTCGGGCCACGCTCAGTGTAGGGTTCCGTAGTTGCCAATCCTTCACAATAGATAGGCTTAAAACAGCGGTTTTAAGCCCCAGCTTTAAATGACGAGAATAAAAATGTCGTAAACCCCAAAGTAACTGTATTACTTATTACCTTCTGGAACTTATCGATTATACGCGGCAGATTGAGAGAAATGTTTTAATGCAGTATGGCACTTAACTAATATGTGTAACGTTCGAAGTATAAGGACACCGCGCGGCACTAACGTCATTTTAAAGAAAATTATGAAATTTTGCAATAACTCAAAAACAGCTCAACCTATTTTATTCAATATAGTTTTCATTGAAAGTACTTATAAGGCCTCATTTTCATGAATTTTTCCATAATTTTTCGGTAGCGAAAACTGCTGACATTGTCAAAAAATAATGTTTGGTGACCCCTATTATTTTTAAAAGACCTATTCAACGACACCGCACACACTAGTGTTGGAAGGAAAAAATAATTCACCCCCACTTTAGGTGTACGAGAGGTACCCGAAAAAAAGTTTTTTTTTGTTTTTATTTTATCGTTATATCGGCGTGATACATACCTACACATACTCATACAAAATTTCAGCTTTCTAGTACTAATGATCACAGAGCTAAGCCGCGGACGGACAGACGGACATTGCGAAACTATAAGGGTTCCTAGTTGTCTACGGAACCCTAAAAACAGTTTGGCACGGTTCCAGAACTCATTTGATTAGTATTACACGTCACACATCCTGATAATTGGCTTATACGCCTTCTATGAGTTACCTATACCTTGATGTATCTTTCCTGAGGACATCTCTAAGTTAAGGGCTTATCTTTAATTTTTTTACTGCTTCGCATTTCTGTTCTGTTCCTTAAGATCTGTACCTATATGATTAAAATATAAGATGTACGCAAGCAATTAAGAATTGTATTGTCCATAGGAAAGAAAATTAGTTTTGTAAAATGTTTATGACCCGATTTTGCTACCTATGTATATTGTTATAATTATTGTGAAATTGTAACATTGTCAAGAATATGTAAAACTGAATAGTACGTTTATTACTCCACAGGAGGAATCTGAAATATGTCCTATTCTGCGGGACAGCGTCGCCGACATAGACACGGTCTCTGTATACCCTTCCTTTGAATTCCAGGTATGTACAGAGCTATCTATTGAGCTCCTATCACGTGGACTGCCGCCATTCCATTTCGTAGTCGCTTGAATAGAATACCTTCCATTATCCCGCATCCTCGTGACAGGGTCTTCTTTCTTCACTTTTTAATATGTTAAGATCTTGTTATAATATGTAAGTATGAATCGAATTCGACTAAACTAAAATATATTAGTTTCTATAATACGAGAATTTAATTAGATAGTATCAAATTGTAGATTGTTTTGTCGTATTTACTTAGATAAAAATCTTGCGGCTACTGCGACTGTGTTAAACTGTGTTGTTCAACGCTGAGAGAAATAATTTTGTCATGCAGACAGACGCCTCTAGCCACAATTATTAGGTTATTGCAGTTCGGCCCTTCGATGCGCTTTTAGCATTGCTTTGCATACACGATCCTGTGTAGCCTTTGAATTTCATGGACGCTTTGCGAATATTCAATTACAAGTCGTATGGTAACATAGGTAGAGAAGGAAAAGAATGAACTCCATTAAATGAACTCATATTCTATAAACACTATATACATACTCGTATGAAAATAGAGAATCATTTAAAAGTCGATTGCAAAAAAATAGTACATAGTTAAAAGCATAGTTAACAAAAAAATCGCGATCGATTCCTTTGTGTGACGAAAGTTAATCATACAAAATGTATGGGTAACTTTCGTCACACAAAGGAACCAATTAAGTTTTGTTTTAATTAAAGTCCTTAACTATGTACATTTTTTTGCAATCGACCCTTAAGATGTTCAATCGATAAGAGCTCTTTAATTTTATTTAATTAATATGTATATGTAGCTATTATTTACTCTCTTTAGCATGACTTTACAGCAAATCTATGAATCTCATTTACGAGACTTACGTGGCGAAGCCTTAGTAGTATTAGATGTAGATACCTATCCGCGTTCTAATAAGACATACGTAAGAGCCTACGATAGTTATATATTGAATACTTCGGAAATAGGTAAAATTACACGTGTAAAGAATTATAACTACTTACATGAACTCTTATGTTATGTTTTTGATGCTTAGGCAAAGTAGCCTATGGGACCAAGAACGACAAACGAATGTCATATTTTTATGAGTAGGTACTAAGTAATCGACATGGTGATTTTAAAATATTAGTTTTCTACTATTAAAGTGTATTACGCTCGATTAAAACGATTTTAATAATGATGTAACAGCATTCATTTTTTTAATTATAGCCCAATAGGGTGTTTTACAACCCACGCCATATTTCGAAATTTTAGAGGTACTTATTTAATTTACTGGTAACCACAAATTTTTGATAACATATTATTTAGAAATAAAAGCTCGCGTGTTGTGGAATTTTTATCTGCCAGTGTATCCGTGGCTTTAAGAGGAAGTCATATTTTTCGACGATCATAATATCAATTAATGTCAATTAACTTTGGGTAAATATAATCTAATCAATTTAAGTACTCCTAATACTGAAAAATGCTCACATTTGCATTTACGCGTTGCGAAAAAATATATTTGAATGTGATGTGACTATCAGCGCTGTTGGTTATTAATGTTTATGATTGCGATTGCACACATTTCTTTCTACTTAATAACATTATGTTAGCAATATGTATTAGAAGTCAACAACTAGCAAATCATTATCAGTTGGTGTATGCTGTCAGTATATACCAGTGGCTAAATAATAACAATTATATTTTGAGGATGTCCTACATCGGTCCAAATTGTGTGAAGATTTGATTAATTAGGAATATCGTTTATTTACAGCCTAGCTGGATGCGGACGAAAGAATTTTGGGATAAGACCTTTGAAGATCGCTACGAGAAGACCCGGAATGATAGTCACCGGCCCAAGTTAAAGGTACCTGTTCTTAATTATAACGTATAATCAACCAAGTACTCACCACGCTACCAATGATAACACAAATGAACTAGTCATGCTACCTATATTCTGAATTGTTGTTTCACATTTTCCAGGTTTTTGTGGTACCACATTCTCATAATGATCCGGGGTGGCTGAAGACGTTTGAACAATACTTTGAGTGGAAGACCAAAAACATAATTAACAACATTGTTCAGAAGCTCAACCAATACCCTAATATGACTTTCATTTGGTCAGAGATTACATTCCTGAACGCGTGGTGGGAGAGATCGCATCCCGTCAAACAAAAAGTAAGAGTTTGCATATGTCTCCTTATTCGTTAAATTGTATACTTTACCACGAATACATTTATCTGTCAATTTCAAAATACATTTACATAGTTAAGGGCTTTAATTAAAACAAAAATTGATTCTTTTGTGTAAAGATCGTTACCCATATCTCTTGTATGAGTAACTTTCGTAACACAAAAGAAGCGATCGTTATTTTTTTTTATGACCCCTTTAACTATGTACATGTTTTTTGAAAATTACTCATATAAAAGTATGATAATGCGCTAGAGTAAAAGTTTAGACAACTTATTTCCATTTTATTGTTGGCAATAGATTAATTCGGTACGTCCTATCTTATTGTTCGTTATTTTCACAGGCCTTGAAGAAGTTGGTTAAGGAAGGCCGCCTGGAAATAACTACAGGAGGCTGGGTCATGCCCGACGAGGCCTGCACACACCTGTATGCGCTGGTCGACCAGTTCATCGAAGGTTATTATTACATTATACTTAGTTAAAAATTTACTTCTCGGCAGTATAACGTGTTTGCAATAATGGAATTTCTTTCTTTTCAGGTCATCAGTGGGTTAAAAACAATTTAGGTATTACTCCAAAAACTGGGTGGTCCATCGACCCTTTTGGTCATGGGCCCACCGTGCCGTACTTGTTGGACCAGAGTGGCCTACAGGGCACCATTATCCAAAGGATCCACTATGCCTGGAAACAATGGCTGGCGGAGAGACAAATAGAAGAGTTCTACTGGATGTCTGCCTGGTCTGGAAAAAAACCATCTCTTGTAGTGCACAACCAACCCTTCGATATTTACTCTATTAAAAGTACGTGCGGGCCTCATCCGTCTGTTTGTCTGAGCTTTGATTTTAGGAAGATCCCTGGGGAGTATTCAGAATATACCGCCAAACAGGAAGAAATCACGGACCAAAATCTACACAGCAAGGCCAAGACCTTGTTCGAAGAGTACGACCGCATCGGGTCCCTCACCCCGCACAACGTGGTGCTCGTGCCGCTTGGTGACGACTTCAGATACGAATACGCGGTAGAATTCGACGCGCAGTACACTAATTACATGAAAATGTTCAACTACATCAATAGTCACAAGGAAATGTTTCATGGTGAAGTCCAATTTGGTACACCTTTAGATTATTTCAATGCTGTCAAGGAGCGACATAAGAATATTCCTACCTTGAAAGGAGATTTCTTTGTCTATTCAGATATATTTAGCGAAGGCAAACCCGCCTACTGGTCGGGTTACTTCACCACTAGACCATACCTCAAGATACTTGATAGACAATTGGAACATCAACTGAGATCATCAGAAATTCTGTTCACACTCGTTTCAAATTATATAAAGCAATCAAAAGACACGAGACTAGTGTCTTCGGAGAAGAGGTTAGAAAAATCTTACGAAGAACTTATCAACGCGAGGCGGAATTTAGGACTTTTCCAACACCATGATGCCATAACGGGAACTTCCAAGGCTAGCGTAATGTACAACTACGGAACGAAGATGTTCACGAGTCTGTATCACTGCATTCGCTTGCAAGAAACGGCTTTGACGGCCATTATGATTCCGGACGAGACAGTGCACTCCCAGAGCGTCCTCCAAAGCGAAATCGAATGGGAAACATACGGAAGACCCGTGAAGAAGCTAGAGGTATCTCTTATTGATAAAAAGAAAATAATTCTATTTAATCCCCTGGCAGAAGCGAGAACTGAGGTTATGACTATCAGATCGAATACGACCAATATCAGAATTTTCGATACACGGCAAAAGGAGTACGTTCTTCATCAGATCTCACCAAACGTAGAGGTCGGCGCGGACGGCAAGCACTCGGTCAGTGAGACGTCATTCGACGTGCTGTTCGTGGCCTCGCTGCCCGCGCTCACCGCCGTCACCTACAACCTGGAGGAGCACACGAACACATCTGCTCATTCCACTATCTTTTGCAATAATTGCAATAATAACCAGAAGATCGATTCTGATAACAATAACAATTTTGTAATGAAAAGAATGATGCAAGGTGATATACAGTTAGAAAATTCGGTTATGAAACTGCTGATTGCCAGAAACACCGGGTTCTTACGGCAAATTTACAGAAAAGACACAAACAAAAAACATGTGGTAGAAATCCAATTCGGCGCCTATCAGAGCGCACAGAGACATTCGGGAGCCTACCTCTTCATGCCCGATAATGACAACCCAGAAAAAGACGTTCTAGGTCAGTATACTAACGGGAACGGCCAACAGGACGACAACATATATATCGTATCTGGTCCAGTATCTACTGAAATTACAACTATGTACTTACCATTTTTAATCCACACCGTCAGAATTTACAACGTTGAAGACCCAGCGCTCTCGCACGGGCTTTATGTTGAAAACGTGGTTGACTTCGAGAATCCCCCTAAGAACAGGGAAACCGAACTATTCATGAGAATTCAAACCAATATACAAAATGGAGATCCACCAGAGTTTTATACCGATCAAAACGGTTTTCAGTATCAGAAACGGGTTAAGGTGGATAAGTTAGGAATCGAAGCGCACATTTATCCGATAACTACTATGGCGTGGCTGCAGGACGACGAGGCCAGGCTGACTCTGGTGACCAATCACGCCCAGGGCGCGTCGGCCTTCGAGCCTGGGCGCTTAGAAATTATGCTCGACAAAAGAACTCTTTACGATGACTACAGAGGGCTGGGAGAGGGAGTCGTCGACAATAAAGTAACATTATTCCAGAACTGGTTCCTACTTGAACCTATGTCTAGTGTACAGAGAACGGCCAGAGAAACCAGAGAAAAAGAATTCCGCCATTTAAATGAGCGGCATTTCAATCCGGACCCAAAGAGCCATGGGAAGGATTCGACGTATCAGTTGCCGTCGCAAACCGCTGACTACTTAAGCAGGACGCTAAACTATCCGGTCAACACGTTCTTGTTGGACACTAGCGAGGTGGGCGAGGTAGAAGTGAAGTCTCATCAGACGTTCGTGGACAACTTCCCGTCGGGGGTGCACTTGGTCACGCTCAGAACGATCACGGACGACATCCTAGAACAGTTCCCCAGTTCTTCCTGCTACATGGTACTGCAAAGGCCAGGGTACAGCTGCTCGGTCGTATCGCAAGGCCACAAAAAGTCTTCTAAATTTACAACGAAAACTTCGTTCACTGGTCTTCGTATCGATAATATTACTTCTGTAAGTTTGACCGGCCTTAAAACTTACAAGTCCTTAATGGGAATGGAAGATATAGAAATAGATCCTATGGAGGTAAAAACTTATAAGATCCGGTTTTGAAGACTGTTAGGTAAATTTTAAATGATACTGTATTAATATGGTATAGCTCTGTGTGTGAGAGCCTCTGTAGGTAATAGTTAGCTATAGAAAGGACTAAGAAATACGTATTGATACCTAAGGTGTATCAATATGTACTTTTAAATGTATAGCTGGACAATTTTAAACTAACATTTGACTGGGATACTTTCGGTTATTTACGTAACTTAGCTATGCTCCAAAGTTTCCAATAAGTAATAAGGTAGGTTAGCAAGGAAAACCAAGTCCTCAATCAATCCAGTTCGCAGGATTTTGATTGATATGTTATATGTTGTATATATCATAATATTCATACCTCGGGGTTTTGGGAGGAGTAATGTTTGACATTAGCCAAGGAGTATATAATATTCACTTGCAAAATAGAAAGTACAAACAATACAGATTATATAGAGAAGATTTCTGAAGTAGTTATCTATAACTACCTATTATTAATCCCTCATAAGAAAGCAGTACTTATTAGGTGCAAGTTATCTATAACTACCTATTATTAATCCCTCATAAGAAAGCAGTACTTATTAGGTGCATTAGACCTGGTAGCATGATCTCGCGTATCGCAAGTATAAATTATTTAACCCTCTCAAAATCGCTAACTAGTCTGAAGGGGATTGATGCTATGTATCGGTAATGTAAAGGCATATCTAACCGTACTAAAGTGCTGCATGGATTAAATTGTCTAATTGTGAAAACTATTTCTAAGAGTGTAGGTACAATATGAATGCTTTGAAACTGATCTATCTATTACTCTCTACTCTTTGGCAAAAAGTATTCGTGCCCTCAATAGGCCGGGGTGTGAATATTGCAGAATTAAATTTTATTTATTATATTGAGTTATTGTGTCAGTAAAATTTTATAAGAAACTACCTCAGGACCAAATGATATAACTGCACGAAGTTATGCAACTATACAATAATAAATAGGTTTCAAATGTTTATTTATACGTAACTGTGTAACCCAGTAGAAATCGGCACTCAAAAATGCTTAAATTGCAAGGCTCGATGTAGCTGTGGATTTTTATGTCTTTGGTCTAAAAATCATGTGTTTTTGGCAATCAAAGTTCAGGAAGTTATTAAAGTTTGTTAAATTAGTAACATTTTAAGCCAAACCGTATCAAAATATTGGCGAAACCGCTTATCATATGAGAAAGGTTATTGAAAAAAAGTTGTAGCGCATTGAATTTACTTTCATTTAAGAATAACACAAAGTCTGTAAGACTAATAATTCACATACAATCTCAAAAAAAACGAAAAGAGGGTAAAGGTGAATTTTTGGATTTTACATTTCGAAGTTGGATGACCACTGCCTTAACTAATAATTGCAACATATAATATATAATAAAATCCACAACTACATCGTGCTTTGCAATTTGAATGTTGATTTCTACTCGGTTAGTTTTGGTTCGCGTTTCCATTAATTTGTTATAGTTCAAAGTGGAAAAATCTAACCGTGGACTGTAGACGGATATTAGTTTAATTTAAACAATACTTTTATTTCCAGCATCTCTCTTTGACGTGAAGTGTCTATGCTTACTTATACTGTTTTCGATTTCTATAATTGCGCTCCGTTACATTCCAGCGAAAGTTTCTCAAGAGAACAGTCGTGCATTGAGCGGTTAAATCGCGCGGTATGTTTTTTGAAGCAAATTTAATAAGTTCTCTTCCTCTTCCATGCCTTTTCCCTTTTATTATTTGAGGTCGGCCGTCCTCGTTTTCAGGCGCCAAGTTATTCTATCTTGGGTTGTCTTTTCTTTGATTTGTGTCCGTTCCATGTCCTTGGCCACGGTTGTCCACCACGTGGCCTGTGGTCGCCCTCTGTCGCTCTTCAACTATGGCACGACCAAGGCTCATTGCATTCCCGCCCCCCGCTGAATTTTGAAATATACAAATAAAATCTCTAAAAACGTGCTATTAAAAGTTAAGGGAAGGACTACAGGAAAAATTATAACTAATAGTAATATAGTTTTGAGATATCCTCCAAAAAATAGGATAATCACAAACTTTATGAAATATGAAAGTAACAAATTTTCTAACTTGATTACTTAAAAAAATATTTTGAATTTCATTATCAATAGGGAAGAAATATTACGTTTGTATACAATTTGAATTATCTTCCTTTATCTATTAGTTATTATAATTTTTTCAAAAATCGATTCTAAATGAAATAAATTTATTCTGGTAAAATCAAAAGGGCCCAAAAATTACGAAATTAGCTAAAATCTTTGAAAAACATTATATAATGAATGACAGTGGAATGAGAATTCCAAAAACTCGAATAGATATTTTGAATTTTACGAGGACATGTCTGTAGCAACTCATAAGGTTATCGCTAACCGCTCGGCACCGGATCGGCGTCAGCACCGCCTCAACCCGAGCCGTCCGGTATTCTTTGTATAAACCTAGGCATTAACGCATACCTATCAACTCCGTAACGGCACCGTTCGGTCTCGGCCGACAACATGCCCTCATCGCGCGTACGAGTGTCGAGTGAACGTCGTGCTTGTGAAATGAAGCACTAAAAGTCGACAACTCGTCGCAAGCGCGCTGTCCCTCCGCAGTCGACGCAAGCTCATCATCTCAGCGGTACTGGTCGGGTGACGTTACAAGCTTGCATTTGGGTCGGCGGCGAACTGATGAGTTAAGGCAACGCTGGTCCGGTGCCGATTAGGTGTGCTAGGGACCTTTAAGGAGTCAATACGTGTAATTCGTATGATATTATATGGTAGGGCTCCTTGAGTGTAGGTATATAGAGTACCTTCTCACGACTTATAGGTACTTCTGCTGCGTTTCGAATATCCGTACAATAAAATATTTGCTTCTATATTAGTAAGCCCTCTCAAATTGTCTCTCTATTTTCAATTAACTGTAAATCAGACATGATCTCATTGATGTTTGGTTTCTACAATAAGTTAAAATACTCAGAAGAATCTTACTACTAGTAAAACTGAGTAAATCAGTTTCGCTAATACCAAATAGTAAATATGTTTACTTTGAAATATAGTTTATAGGTAGGTAGTCCAGGATATAATAATTATTACGTATATCAGATAACTTAGAAATTATAGCCTTTAATTTGTTTAAAACGCTGTCACGATAATATAAAGTTCTCTCTTAAGTATAATTATTGCTGTGATTGCGGTCATAATAATTATTTTTGGCAACTAAGGTCCGTCGTATTATACGACTGAGCGACAAAACAACGACGCTTCATCCAAAAGTATAAAAATGGTGAATTCTCGTCTCATAAATGATGCGTCATATGCGTTTTGTGACTAATTTTTTGTGACTATATCATACACGCCATAATTATAACATCATAAGTTTAAAAAAATCAAACACTTGTTCAATTATTATATTTTCTGCTGCGTGTGCTTAACTTTTAAACCACACAGTCGGCTTACCAAATTACGAGTATTGGTCCACTGAGGCCAGCGAAGCGCTTAATGTTATTATTAGTCTCTTGCTGAATTCGTGATTGACCTGCGTTGAGCCACTGGTTGGTTGGTAAATTGATCACTTGTATAATGAAGTACATAATTAATAATTTAAGATAAGCACATTGTTTTAAATATTTTTTAACGAATTTTTGTTACTATTTTTGTATACATTTAGTTATTTTTATTTATGTAAATAGAACAATTTTACCACCAGGGCATGGATTTAGGTGTAAGTGTTGTTTTATAATATAACAAATGTAAAAAGTAGTCATTATTAATAATATCCTATGTTCGAGATATAAAATCTGTTACAGTTAAATAAAACAGGCTAATAAAACTGACTAGAGTGCGTAATAATTATCGTAGATAAGACGATAAATCCTCTTGCGCCTTTTTATGCACTCAATACTAGAATGATATTTGCTCTCATCCGCCTAGGCGTTTCCTCGGTTGACGCTCGGTAAAAAGCCTGACCAGAAATATATGAGGATGCGCCATATTGCGGAATTTCACTGAAACTAATTTCTTGGAATGATTTTATGATGGTTTGTCAACAATGTCAATGTCATTCGTGCTGGTTTCTTTAAAAGACAAATATTTAAAATTATCCAAAGAAAATGCCGGAAACCATTCACCGTTGTGAACGTAATGTTATAAATAAAGTGTACGCGAGTTTACTACATGAAAAACAGTCAGGAAAAGAGTGCATTCCATTAAATGATATTACGAGGTTAACATAGTCGAACTGACAGGTATATAAACTAATGTCATTATAGTGGGTTGCGATTGGTTGCAAAATTGTTGCCATATAAATCTTATAAATAGCGCCCCTTTGACAATCCTCATATATTTCCGGTCAGGCTTTACATAACTGATACAACATTAGTACGTAATTTTAAGTTATATACCTACCTTTATTGAAGGCATACTTGGTGTAAACTACGATTAAGTACAGTCTTTTTTTTGTTTGAATGCAAATATATGCCTACCTTCATAGGCTGTGACACCCTCTCCCTTAGTATTCAGGTTCAATTAAGCCCAAAGACCTTTTAACATGTCAACGATTAGTAACAACTGAGAGATACTGTTTAACACGTTCAATCAGCTGTTAATGTCTGTGTGTTAGGTCATTACACGGTCATTATCATAAGTAAAGTAAAACTTTACTGAAACAGTTGAAAGGAAGATGAGCAGATTTGTATGTGTGCAGCCCGTCTAGCACAACTACGCTTCGCGACTCCTGTCGTGCGACTTAGAGTAGCTCGTCACTCTCTCACAGTTCAGCTAAGAAAGAGATAGGGCACCTAGGTTCCCCCTGTTTTGGCATAATGTTTTTAGTCATAATTTTGCATGGCATAATCTACGTAGGCATAATTGACTTTCCGCTTACTGTTTTAGTATAATCAAGGTTCGCATAGTTTGATAACGCAGATATTCATTTGTCATAAATGTCATAATTGATTTGCGCATATTTTTGTTTGTCCGAATCATGTCTACACTACATCTACACATAAAATAAATAGGCATATTTTCATTTCTCATCATTTATTTGCGCATATTTTTGTTTTTCCGAATCATGTCAACGCATAAATTGAATAGGAATATTTTCAACTTATGTTTTTGTTAAATATACTTGATGTTTGATGTCACCGGTTACTGTCTTTATCTGTAACTATGGAACTGAATTTGCGAATTTACTGTAGCTAATTAAAAATTGGAGATTAATAAAATTCATTTCTGAAATTAATACAGACTGACAGCAAAAAAAAACAATAGAGCTGAATTTTAAACAATAAAATAATAATAGGGACGTTCTTCAGCTGTGTCATGATACCCCTTCGGAGGCTTACGGTCCAGCCACGCGCGGTGCTGTTCTAGTGGGTTTTCGCAGAGCGAATCGCAATTGAGGCGAGTGGCGCGGGAACAGATTCAGGCTGGTTTTAGTGTCACGCGGACCGTAACGTGACCGTAAGGGAGCGTTTTAGACTAATGCGGACGGGTCCGCGCGGACGCGCCATAGTATTGCTCCGCGCAGAGCGATCCGCGCGGTCCGCGTGACACTAAAACCAGCCTTACGGTGATTCGCGCCGACGGATCGGGTAGCATGCTTACCGCCCCGCACGTAGGCCGCTGCGCTATCGGGAAACGTTCTCGAGAACGGCACATCTATACGCTGCGCCGATGGCCGCTAAGAGAGAAGAGAAGTCGTGGCTGATCCATGAAGATAATTAGAATACTGATTTATGATGTTCTTTCTTTCGTTAGATAGCTTTTTTTAACCACAGATACACATCTACACAACTCCCGTTGTGCGAAATAAGAAATATTTTGGCTTAAGCTGTTAGTTTTCGACACGTTTCTGTACATTTTAGTCAGCTAAAAAGGCATTATTCATAAAATTTGCTTTGGGGCGCTATTTGTAAACGCAATTGAGTGATAATACTATATTTGTACTATACATTCTACTAAATAGATTACAAATGTTGCGATTACGTTTAACAAGTAATTTGTTTTTAAAACTACAACGTGTAACTGTATGCAAATTATGCAATAAACGAGCGCGTCGTGCAAACTTACTATGGCTATAAAACGTTACACTTTGAATAACGTTCGTGGTAGAGAAATCATTCGTCAGAATAGTCTACTGATGATTAAAATTTTCCACTTGCACGGGTTTAGTTTTCAATGGATCATCTAAAGAAAAGTCAATTAAAACCATCCTAATAGGAAATGTAATTTGTATATCTATTTTATATTTAGAAAAATTAATAAATATCGGACAACCTCACACAAATCGATCTCGGTATGTAGTCCCAGAATAAGCTCTACTAGGCACTAGACGAGGATATATAATATATAAGTATGTACATACTGAGAAAACCATATAACATCCATGACCCAGGAACAAATGTTCTAAGTCATTACATTTTTTCCCCTTGCTGGGATTCGAACCCAGGACCGACGGCTCAGTAGGCGACTGCACCATCACTGCGCCAACCGTGTCAAAAGACTAGTAGAACATTACAACGGTGTCGTCACCATCCTGCAAAATAAACCGAGACTCGAGACCGAACTGATAGAAGGCTAGTTATGAATCCTTTCGAGCGCCAAGCGGTAAAGCAATTCACCGTGCCACTGACGCCAAACCAAAAAAAAAAAAAGTTGCTCCAAAATCAACAGAGATTGAAAAACACAGATAGTGGGTTGAATTAGCATGTTTTTGACCATTGAAATTTTTGACGTCAATAGGCGTCGTTGGCGTCAGTGGCACGAATTCCCGATGACGTGATGTGCCGTCTTTGGCGGTCAAAGGGTTAATAAATAAGGCACAAGAATTCGGCTACGTCGCGATAAATCTCAACGAAGAAAGAAAATAAATTTTAGTTTTTAATACTATGGTTTATTTTAAGCCTTTGTGATCCCTGTGTTTGTATTAATTGTACCTATATTTATTTTAGTGATGATTTTGGTTGTATTACTTATGCACTTTATTAGTATCTAACAGTAATCATAGACACGACATAGGGAAAATATCTATGTACAACTTTTGTTCAAAATTCAGTAGTTGAAATAAAATTTTAAAATTACAAGATCAGTTATTTTATTTAATTACACTTAATTTTAGTAAACATGCGAAGTATTAATAAATATCTTTACAACTTCGCCTTACAGGTAAGAATCCATCAAATATAAATCATTTGCAGATAGATTAATCACCGTCCAAAACATTTTTATTTACCTACCCAATAACAAGATTCCAACACTCACATTATTTAAAATCATTAACAATAAAAACAGTTTCACTTATTAACTTTCAATGTAAACACTCATGTGTAAATAAGTACTTTTACAAGCATTTTACTGTGTTCAAATCGTTCGTCTGCACAGTACACACCTCAGGCATCACATAACATTAAAACCGTCCCAGAGTCTCGGATTGACTTGCAATTAATATTAGTAAAATATACATTTCAAATATGCCCTTTACAACCATTTCGAAGATCAAAACAGTATGTGGTGGATTAGAGGTGGTCTAGCATTCATTGTTATAATTGCTATTAAAATAATATAACTGCAAAATAGATATAGCCTGTCCAATGTCTAAGATAAAATGAAGTCACTTTGGCACAAGGTACAAACAACCGTATATTATATTTAAAGTTTTCATTATGTAAGTTTTTCACTTGTGCCACTTTGATTTTATCTTAAAATTCCGGATAGACTTATACACAACTAATAAAATTTTAATTAAAACACAATCACGAATAATGAACGTGTAAAACGTTAAGCGTATCGAAAATTATATTCATTCACATCATTCAACTTTGGGAGAATCCTTGTCATTTTATCATTTTAAACCTGACGATTGAATTATAATATAAAACTGTTACAATAATGGAACTCGTCGGATTAAAAAAATAGCCGTATAAATGATACTTTTGTTATTTTGATTATAATCCTGTATAAGAAAAGAATATGTAAACGCTTACTCTGAATGAAATTCACATAATGTGTACCGCTTTCTAATGGTCGTGATTGTCTTGTATAGATTATTTATTATTATTATCAATTTATCATACTGTACTAACCTACACCTATCAGGTAACGCTAAGACATATATACATATATATATATATATTTGTATTTTGCTTCATATCATAACATACATATATAGATATTGTGTATATATATGTATCATGAAACTAATGAAATAAACGACATTTCGACAAAAATACCTGCTGTTACATCATATGTTCACTTTGCTCAGCTTCACTCTGTACAATAAATTGTCATGCTCACCACCACAAGATTCACTTACGATAATACATGTTAATGTTCATAGAAATGAATCATAGCCGAAAGATGCAGCGCGTTAATAACGGAGACATAGTTATTGGTTACCACTATCGAATTATTGAGTACAAAGAAAATTTAACACACATTCCTTATTACATGTATATTTCGATTATAAACCCATCACTTTAAATATTGCTATTTAACTCAGTTAACAAAGTCTACCGTGCCATGTTGCTATATCTGAGAGTCGCAAAAGATTACTTCAGTTATTTATTACGAAGGTAATCAATCGTTATACCTAAAACAGCCGACAGTGAAAGATTTAGGCTAAGCCCATATAAATAAGTAATTTTCATAGCCGGAGTTGCGTGTACCTATAATACCACCTCGCAATTGATATATCACTCGGCCGCTTGTTCATATGATATTAGTATTACTCAAGCAATCAACTCTCACGCAACACAAAAATATAGCTTGTCAACTCACGTCATGAAGATAATTATTTAGTTTTCATACGGATAAATGTATATGTAGTAGTTTGATAAATGTGATGTTGAAATCGAACTGCAAATGGTTGTCAATAAAAAATATTTCTAATAAAAGTTGGTAACCAGAAAATGACCGCTACCACGGTATGCAATGCCAGAATGTTGAGTGGGCCATATTTAACGCCGTTTGTGTCTAGTAATCCGTTTTTTGTGATGATTGTTTGGCGGTAAATAAATGTGATTAGTATATTCACATTGTGATGTTACTTTTCAACAAGACCACTTCTTTTAAACATTACTTGTTTTACGTGACTGGATACAACAACCTTGTCCTCGTAATTAAGGCGCTCATTTAGTCACCAGCAAACTGAGACAAACATACCAACAAGTCAAGCGAGATGAGTTTATGAAAAAGTTTACATGTGTGAGCAAGTCGTTGCCAATTGTTTTATTTACCTTTTCCGTGCTAATTACATGAGGATCTCGTCCATAGGGCTTAAAAGTTAACAATATAATTATATAAATCTTCGTCATCGGCGTCTTGTCATTTCTTTTTTATCCTACTTGCGATCCACTCGAGTCCTAAGTGTAACCTGAAATATAATGAAAATATATACAGAATAATATAGTCCACTACTAGAAAAGCATTTCATTGTAGTAGCTGTGACGGTCGTTTAATTTATGCTTTCTGTTTCGGATAAATTAAACATCGCAATGTTTTGATTAGGGATGTTACGGAGCTCCGCCTCCGCCTCCGTTAAGTCGGAACTTCCGTTTGGTTTTACACCTCCGGCTTCGCCTCCGCCTTCGCTATTTTTTATTTTAAACCTCCGCCTCCGACTCCGACTCCGTTATTTTTTTACCGAAGTTATACCGGAGGCGAAGTGAAGGTATTGCTATTGCATTTGCCGCGGCACGGCAGCGCAGCGCACGCCTACAAGTTTTGACTTGTCCGGGAATTATTTACCTATTACTCAAGATCGCTCGCTTTTATAAATAAATAAATATCAGACAACCTCACACAAATCAACCTAGTCCCAAATTAAGCTCAAGAAGGCTTGTGTTATGGGTACTAGGCGACGATATACATACTTATATAGATAAATAAATACTTAAATACATAGAACATTCATGACCCAGGCACAAATATTCGTGTTCATCACACAAATATTTGCCCTTGCCGGGATTCGAACCCGGGAACGTCGGCTCAGTAGGCGGTTGCTTAACCACTGCGCCAACCGCGTCGTCGTCGCGCTTTTTGTCTTATTATTCAGTTAGTTCCGTCAGTTACTTCCGTATTGGTGGTTGTGTCATATTAGTGAGTGTTTTTACGTTAAAAATTAAGTCTTTTACTAGTGCCATATGGAATTACTTTGTTTACATAAATACAAACTCGTCAAAGTGTAAACTGTGTGAGAAAGTGTATTCCAAGAAAGGAACAACAACAATATCTAAAGGGCCACCTAAACTCGCTGCACCCTAAAGGGTATAAAGACTGAAAAAGCAGACTCGGAAAAAGGGTAGTTCCGTAGGTAGACAATTAGTTACAAATAATTAACGCAAAAAGTTTGATTGTATAGTGTTGTTTAGTTAAACTTGCACTTCAATACATTATACTTCTACTTAAAACAAGGTTACAAAGGTTCTCGGCTCCGGCTCCGTTAAAACTCCGACTCCGGCTCCGGGTACCAGCTAAACCTACGGCTCCGGATCCGACTCCGTTATATAAAAATTGAAACTCCGGATCCGGCTCCGGCTCCGGTAAAGCCACCTCCGTAACATCCCTAGTTTTGATGTTCAAATGGGGAACGGATGAAATTTTATAGTCTTTAATTTGTTTGTAGATATGAATAACCCCTTCCTAGAAACATCACAGTACAATCTGTAAAAAATACAGATTGAATTTGTCTAGGAATGAGTTCAGTAGTCTGTAGCTTAAAAAAAAAACGTTAAAAATGTTTTTTCCCGCCATGTACGGGCATAGTACGGTAACCTTAACGTGGTGATAATTTTCCGACATGGCAGGGGTGCTGCTGTGTACCTAGATGCCTATTTAGGTAGTAAAATTAAGGAAAATTATGTGAACAGTATAATTAGCTTAGTAATTGCATTCTGTATTTTTTTCTAGGAATGTTATTCTTACTCATAAACGATTATTCAAGTTTTTTTTTAAATTCCATCCACTGTGACCTTTGCACGATATTGGAATGCCATGGTTATTTTAATCTTTCTTAATCTTAGTATTTACTAGTCCCCTGAGTGACAGTCATATTATTTTAAGATATGAGGCAGATATGAGTGGAGATAATTACCCCTCCCCAGTGAGCGCACAGCACGCCTGTATGTGCCAAGGGTGTTGCTTGATCGACGTCAGGTCCAACTGCTCAGATATTTCAGCAGCACTCATGGAGCCTTTCACGTCCTGCGAAGTTAAAACAAGCACAAGGAATTACAATTTAAGTAAATTATGCATGACAAGTGTTGTTTGGTAGACAGGAGTATAATATGGTTTATTTGGCATGTTTCATAAAAAATAATTCAGCCGTCTTCTACCTGCAAGAGCCCAAACTTGGTATGTTTCGATAAAGTGTTTAAGTTTATTTCCAAATAAGTAGCAGTAATGTAATAACTAATAATGCAGTATATAAAGAATCAGTTCATGAAGCCTTTTCATTAGACACCCTACATGATAGCATTCACAACACAAAATGTCGAAATTTCATACAAAATTAGCGACTCCTTCCAGCACTAAAATTCAAGATGGCTCTCCTTTAAAATGTTCTTAGGGTTCAGAAAGTTCATCCTGCCAAACGAAACCTTCTGATCATCAAATGCCGTATATTACGCGCATACATACATATGTCGTGAACGCCGCCCACCATCTGGGCTCCTAAGTTTCAATCAGTACAAGATACCTATCTTAAAATAACTGATAGTCGCATTTCGATAAACCAACAGTTCTTGAGTCTGATAAACCATAATTTATTTTCTTAAATATTACAATATAGTAAATGTAATAAAGACGCATGTGATGTTTGCTGAGTAACGTCATCGTTGAACATATATAGACACAAACTGCTAACAACGGAAAGACGACGCACATCAGTTTGTTTACTTTATTCCGTATCTCAAGGACGGTAGGCGTCTGCCTTATCTCCGCCAAAACAATTTAGTAGAATTCATATATTTGTTAAAGAATCCTTAAAAAATGTGTCCATCACTACGGTATGACAAGCATATTTTAAGCCTACAGGATAATTCTATAACATATATCCGATATCCGAGACATTTCTGGGTGATTCTACAGGTGTTACAACCGCCGTCGGTCCGCTGTAAAGATATTGAAAGAATGAGTTACACCCAGCTGCAAACTTTCATACATACTGTTACCGTACTTCTTACCATAATTGATACAATTTAAAGCATAGTATGGCCTATTGCTTAGATATTTTTCTACTCCAGTATTTTTTTCTGTCATTTATATAGTTACTAACTAATATAAAGACATAAATTATGAAAGTCTTTAAAAGTCTACAAACTCTATTGCCTAAAAAAACACTGCTAAACGATGTTATAATGTCGCAAAAAAAGCATCACTTAGTACCACAGATTACAAGATAAACAGCTGCATTCAAACAATTTGCAATTTTTAAATAAAGCTAATTGTACTAAGGCATTGCTGCCAACTTAAAAAAAAGTTTTATCTTCAGTGGATGGATGTTTAGTACGTATGAACGTATACCTTTATGTATAAGTTCATATTTTTTTGACAGATGTTTAGTATAGTGAACGTATACCTTTATGTATAAGTTCATATTTTTTGACAGATGGACGTCAATAAAAAAGTTTGTCAGACTATTTTTTTTTAATTTTGTTGATTCCGAGCGGGGACATGTAATTATTTTCTTTGTTGTTTATTTGCATTTTATTTATGAAATGTCGAGTCGTATAAAAAGTTTTGTATGCAACGTTGAATAAGTAGGTCAAAAACGCTCGTGGCATCTTTCTTACGATGTTCGCTACGCTTACATCGTAACCCATGCCACTCGCGTTTTTTGCCCCTCTTATACAACGGTTGCATAAAATACTATTATGATAGCGGACTGACGGCGGTTGAAACGACTGTAGGATCACCCTTCTGCTACTCTGGTTTAGATCCCTAAATTCTTCGACTTTTTATCTTGCAACAACATAGAAATGGCCAAAGTGTAATCATATATGCTTCCTGCTTTACACCGTACGACTAGTACTAGAAACTATGGATGGCGTGAGAACGACAAATGTCTTAAATAATTAATCAGTAAAACCAACGCTCGTGGACTACGTCCCAACGTACATCAAATCAAAAGAACTTACGACACAACGGACACTTATATAGTAATTTTAATTGAGTGAGTTAAGGTGGTTATAAAAAAAACCAAAAAGTTTACTACCTTAACTCACTCGCTGCACCTTCCACCGATATTATACCAATTTATAATCAATAGCAATCTTCCTATAAAACTAATGCTTCCAAAATATCCTTCCAATGTAAACTAATAAGTGATTATTTTATAAGGTACATATCTTAAGGGTTAAAGGTCTAAAGTGATGTTACCGGTACCTGTTTGTTCGCGAACACGAGCAGACACGCGCGGCTGAGCTCCTCGTGCGTCAACATGCGGTGAAGCTCTTCGCGGCAAATTCCCAGCCTCTGCCGGTCCGTGGAGTCGATCACCATGATCACGAACTGCGCAATACACAACGGCTCGTTTACTTAGTACAATAGTTCCATGGTATTATTGCAAGTGCGGCCAGGTTGATGCTAGGACCGAGACCCCAAAGCACAAGATGCGATAAATATAAAGGGGTTCTGCACGACACTGCTTCTATTGTGCTAAGACACAGTGGTACATATTTGTATTAGCTAACAGTGCGATTAGTATAGGGAATGCAGCATTTGGCAAAATCATGTTTATACAAATTGATTTGCAGAGGCAACAACATTTACAAAATAGTGACTATCCTAGAATACGATGCAACCGCCCCTTCGGCCGCCGTCGCAACTGTGGTTCGCAACCAATTGTGAGGAGAGAATCTTTTTTTCATCACACTTGCTCGTAAATCAAGGGTTTACATGCTAGAAACCCGGGTGGTAAGTCGTAAATTACGCCCTAGGGCGGTAAGTATTTTTTTTTATAGAAAATATTGGCGTTTCGAAATATAATTTAGAGCAAAAAGTTTTTATTAAAAAGTTATTATCTTTCTAATTTAATGTCTTAAATGCTTGTTTAAAGAGAAGAGTAGATAATTATTATTATGAAAGTATATAAACACGTATTTCCATGATATTAATTAAAGCCTGACCAGAAATATATGAGGGTGCGCCATATTGCGGAATTTCACTGGAACTAATTTCTTACACTAGCAATGATTTTATGATGGTTTGTCAACAACGTCAATGTAATTCGTGGTGCTTTCTTTAAAAGACAAATATTTATAATTATCCAAAGAAAACGCCGAAAACCATGTACAGTCGTGAACCTAAGATTATAAATAAAGTGTACACGAGTTTACTACACGAAAAACAGCCAGGAAAAGAGTGCATTCAATTAAATGATATTACGAGGTTAACATAGTGGAACTGACAGGTATTTAAACTAATGTCATTTTAGTGGGTTGCGATTGGTTGCAAAATTGTTGCCATGTAAATCTTATAAATAGCGCCCTCTTGACAATTCTCATATATTTCTGGTCAGGCTTTAATATATTTTCATTTATTTTATTGTATTTTGTCAATTTCTATTTTAATAATTAATTTCACTCGTTTGTAATTCCTCGTTTACCACCCTTGTTACGTAATGTACTATTAAAAGTCGATGTGACATTTGGTCACATTCCGAAGGTAAACAACCTTGGTCTACTTGGAATTAGTAAGGAAAATCAAAAAGTAGTCGTAACATAGACAGCATTTTTAGTTTTTGCAGAACCTCAATAACTTAATTATATAATAAGCAAAAATAAGAAATAACGGGTAGGCTTAAAGTAATGAGAATTTTCATTTTCAAAAACATAAATATAAACTCAACTGCTATAGGTTTAAGGATTTTAATATGGTAAATTCAATCGTGTTTTATGTTTTAATTCAATATTATAATATTGCAAAAGGCCCCGCATCTTCGATCTTCCGTAGCTTACTTTTCACCGTTAGCATCATACTTTGGACGACACTCAAGTCAATTTTTTTTAATTGACTTTGAATCCTTCGTTTCAATTGTTGCGATGATTTTGCTTCCCAGCCATCACTGTACACGTGTCTACTCAAGATTGCCCAAAAATCTTCGATCGGTCTAGCTTTAGGGACCTTCGGAGGGTTGGCGTCCTTTGGTACAAAATGTATGCCATGGCCTTTCAACCAGTTTTTTGTGCTCGTAGCGTAGTGAGAGCTAGCTAAATCGGGCCAAAAGATATATTTACCATCAGAATGGTGCTTATTAATGAATTGGCGAACGATGGGTAAGCAATCACGTTGATACACGTCGGCATTTACTGCTGGACCCGACGAGTCTCTGACCACTGCCCTCGAAATCCCTTTTTCCGAAATCACGACCCAGACGAGGATTTTTTTCTCAAACTTAAGTTTACATTTAAACTTTACATTTTCCGGAACGTTTTTTTTATTAGCTGTGTAATAACCGTCGTTGCCAGGCATGTTATCATTAGTGAATGTAAAGTATTTTTCGTCATCCATAACTATTGAAGTGTTTTCACTCAAGTACTTTCGCCGCAACAATCTGCATTTTTTTGGGATTTCCTGAAGTTGCTTTTCGGTGTACTTTGGTGCTTTCTCTCTCTTGAAATATTCGATGTTGTGTTTTTTCAAAATATTTCTGATGCACCCACGGGAAACCTTATATTTCGCGGCTAATTTGTTTTGCGACACACCAACCTTATTTTGTGCAAATTTTGCCACTTTTTTCTGATTGGGTGCATTTAGAATAAAGGAGGTCTACCCGTTTTTGGTAAGTCACTAGCACCAATACCAAGTTCCCATCGTTTGATCATGCGGTAAATAGTCGAAACGGGAACTTTTTCACTTTTGAAGTGAGCGATTACGTCAGATTTTTTCCATAGTCCAAGCAGGTGATAGACGCGTTCACGAAGAACTTCCCTTACCGATATTTTTTTACTTAATATGATAAGTTTTTGGAGAATATTTAGAGCAACAGACGTTTTTGACAGATATTGGAGTATTTTTTTTTAATTATGTTTTTTTTTCTGGCTGCCAGTCTTATTTGAAAACGTTCTCATTACTTTAAGCCAACCCGTTATCCAAGCAATACTTAACGCATAACTCTATTCTTTACCCACTGAACAAAAACGAAGTATTTTAAAAATTATCAAAATTTGTCGATGTAATTCACGCTCCGCTCCGTGTACTAGCCTATATATCTATCATATAATTTCTTAGTTGCATTGTCAGAAAAGAGAAATATTATTGGCAACTGGTTGCACAACTTATGGAAAATGGATTTCATCTTTGCGACAGATTGCGTATTAAGACAAAACATTCGTCTAACACAACTAGTTGCCAACAAAGGTCAAAAATTATCTTATCACAACATGCAAACCACAGTTTCGACGGTGACCGAAGGGGCAATGTTCAGGACATTCAACATCAGATATTTTCTTATCAAAAAAGTACATGCAATCTAAGCTACAATTCTTATCTGCTTTGCGCAACAGTAGCATTGCAAACTTACATACATCCCATAGTAAAATGTAATCTGATATGTTGTGAGGGACTATAAATCCATCAGCTTATCACAATCGCAACAAAGAGCTCGCAGAAAAACAGCTTAATACTTTTAATAAATATCACTTTAGTTAAATGCCATCAGAATGTAAGGGGTAATTGTGCAATATGAAAAGCATTATTTGAAAACAAACATTAAATCATACCTTTATACCAATCTGCTAGCAGAGCAATGCAATACATTACTAGGATGTATTGTCTAGGCTAGGATGGTTAGTGAGTGTTAAATCAAAATGCACAATTATGTGACCATAAGCAGTTATTTTGTTTGTTTGTTTATGGTGTGTGAGGTAGGCCCATCCAATGACGGGATACCTTAAGATGTTTATTGTTTATTTAAATTAGTTCTTAAGTCCCATATGTGTAGTCGTTTGAGGCGTCTCTGTGGTAGGGATTCACTCAATACAGATGCCAGCTCATTTTGGTGGCAGAGTAGTTTGTTTCTGTATATGGCTGCCATTCGGTCAACTTCTTCTTTTATAGTAGGCATTTTCAGATATTCATGAACTTCTTTTGTTTTGGTGAACCAGGGTGCAGCAACTATTTCTAAACAAAATTTAAAATGTGAAATATAGTAAATTTTACTCTACAATATTGTCTAAGCTTTTTTCTAGCTAAAATGCTCCTAAACGAAGATATAAGCAAAAATCTGAAGCAAGTGGTAGATTTTTCAATATGGCGGCGGGCGCAGAGCGGGGGAAATTGTGCATTTTGCATTATAAACACTCGCTAACCATCTTAGACCACATATCAAACATTCAAAACTACCGGACCGTTTGTAAGTTCATCCCTAGTACTTTAGTCTATTCACCGAACGAATATGTGCACAAGGAAATATGTGCTGGTTTCATAAACAATGTCTTATCTTTATATAGAAATAGCGTAATATTTTCACAATAATTATTACATTTACTACCCTGAGTTATATGATAAACTATTTATTGTTTATAGAACTGCCTTTCTTGCCAATGTGTGAAGTTATGGGAAAGAATAGCATGTCGGTGTTATAAAACACCTATATTAACAGCTAGATGCTGAGCCTTAAATTATGCATGGAAAGTGGTAAATCATTATTAAAAAGTATGAATATAATAGAATTATGGAAGTGTGATAACATGTGGGTTAGTACAGTATTAATTCCTTTTGGTGATTAAAATAATTCAATGCTGAAGAACTTGCAGGCAGAAGCTAGTTTTCTAAAATGGTACCTTGAATTTTAAACCATGTTTAGTACTGAATTCACTTTTGTTCCTCAGATGAGATATAATGCCATTATTGCACTTAAACATTAACCTTGTGATTGTCATCTAGAGACCAATCAACCAATTTATGAATCTTTGGGGCCATTGAGCACATTACATCTAAGACACCGCTTTCCAGCTGTTATTTGAACCAAAATCAGATGCTAATAAGAAACTTCTTTCATTTACTTAGTTTTTTCAAAAAGCCAGGTAAACTTGGTACTTAGAAACCATGATGATTCTGATGAGGTTAAAGTAGTATAGAGTTATATACTCGGTAATGCAACCATGAACTCCAGTTAATTAAACAATATATCTGTTTTATTTCATCTTATATAACTGTACATTACCTATAGGGAAAGTAATTGGTTATTTTTTTGGAAGATATGGTAAGCATTGTGTTCCCTAATTCTGCCAGTAATCTATTTTTATTAAGAAATAATATTTTGTAATTAAATTAAGCTCATGCTGAAGATATAGAACTAAATTACTTACTTTTAAAATGGTTGATGCTGACATGAATGGATAATGTTATAAACCATAAGAAAACCTTTGGAGACCATTGCATTTGCTTGTTAACAGTGAATGACATGTAATATGAAATTCACCTTAACATCTATAACTAAAAATGCATTATTAGCTATACTGACCTCACTGTTAGTGTAGTAAGTGTTCCAAGCAGATCGCAAGCTCTGCTGCCCACCGAGGTCCCACATGACAAACCGCAGGTTTTTCCACACAACCTCCTCCACATTTGAGCCAATAGTAGGCCGCGTGTGGACTGCCTCGCCGAGCAGCAGCTGGTACAAGATAGTAGTCTTCCCTGCATTGTCTAACCCAACCAAGACCAACTTGTGTTCTGTAACAATGTTTGTTGACAATGTAGTTGTATGTAAGAGAAGACTGAATGGCTAGAAGTATGCTGAAATTAACATTGCACATTTTCTGTTAACTCGTTTCTGTAGATCACGTGATGAGAATTTCAACATGCTACAGTTGCTTCGACAGACACTGTAGAAAGATTAAGAAGCACTGTTCAACTCGGTCTTTTAATAGGTATTTACCTTCGTTCCCGAAGAGACTCCATATTTTTGAAATCAGTAAGCCCATCGTAGTCCGGACGCAGTGAAACGAGGGTGGGTTGTGTACAATGAACAAAAGTGCTACATGGAAGGTAAACTTGATTCACATCTGAGATACATCAGGACACTGTTGCTTCGAGTTGTTCCGTTACTTAATTAACCTAAATACTGCGTTACACTTGCTGCAAACACATGCAGTAAAAGAATTTAGTTTATCTAAATCATCGTCTATTATGAAAAATATGTTACACTGGGTTACACTACGCGTCAAACACCTTTGAATTCGACATTTTGGACTAAATACAAGCAGCAAGGTGATTGCAGGGGAAGGGCAAGGGGTAGGACGTGTGGGGGACTATTATGAAGTCGTATAATAGTTACCAGACGGGACTAGCTTCGTCGGCCGATCGAATCACTTGGTGTTTAAAGTTGAAACCACAGATGAACGATGTGTCCTATGACACCTGTCATCTCAGTACATTTTTCCGATTATAGGTTACAAAATGTATTGAGGTGACAGGTGTCATAAGACTTCGTTCGCCGCGCGGGGTGTAGTTGATGTAACTAACGTCACAAAAAACATCCAATTTGATCAGATCAGATTATCGGAGACGAGAAACTCATACTTCGCCCAACTTACCTCTGTCAACTTCGCGATAGTGTGGAGCCGAGGTAAGAGTAAGGAATCCCATAGAGTACTTGTAACTTAGTAGAAACCTACGAATATAGTGCTATCTCTATAAAGTTTCTGTATGAAAAAACGCGACGTCAGTATATTTGTCAATATGTCGATCTCAAGATGGACCTAGCATGTACTATAGTATACCTGGACTGCTCATTGCTACCATACAACGATCCAAGTGAGAAAGCCACCAAAGGGACTATCCTTACTCCATTTTATTATAAGTCCAACAATGTGTATTGACTGGCACTGTAGCTAGAATTTATTTTATATATGGTTATACTCATAAATAAATATGTATAGTGAATGTGCTACTATGCCACAAAAAACACATTTTTGGCCCCCGTTATTATAACAGAACGCAGCAAACTTAATTGTTTTTAACTTGATTTGATAAAGGTCAGATGTCGTTAAGACTAAGTTAATATTTTTCATACTTAAAAACAATAAACATATTCTGATACTAATGTAAGTGGACATGAAATAAAAAAAATAAGTGGTTATGTATTTTTAATTAAAATCCTGAATCTTACCGTATATTTCCAATTTTTTGTAATATTACTAGTAGCATTTATGGGAAAATACTCACTTTGGTAGTATTTCCGGTAGCTACCCATCACTAATTGTGACTACCGTTATTTTATAAACAATCTGTCCTTTATAGCTCTCTTTTACCAAAGCAAGACTACGCACTACTTTTTATTACAGTACTTACGGTTAATAAACCTATGGCGGAAGAACGGGACGTAACAGTAAAACATATGAGTTGAAAACATTCATAAAGTTATCAACCTATACTTACTTTTTGTACTCATTATGAATGTTGCAATACTGATAAAAGTTGTGTAGGTACTAGATAGATATTAAAATAGGTTTTATGTGTTGTTAATTTGTTACTTATGTGTCTGCTTTGAATTAAGGTTGACTGATAGAGAGTGCCTCTAGGCATTACAAAAAAGTCCGCCTTTTGTACGATAATTTTACTTTGTGCAATAAATGGTTAAATAAATAAAATAAGGCTAAACACGTCAGGTACATCATTATGTATTGTGGATTGTTGGTACTATCGAAGACACTGATAACTGTACATATTATGTAAACGAATTTAAACCTTATTGCACCATGTTAAGGCCTGTGGGTGTATAGTGTTACGTATCCTCCTTCAAATGTATACCAACAATCGTTATCTACCTACATACCCACACTAATATACTTAAGTCAATGCGTTTTATTTTGTGGGTGGCAATAAATTGCCGATTAAGGTTAGCCCATCATTAATACGAGCAGTTTATCTTTACTTCTTTTTTATTTAATATTATCTTATAGATTGGTTAATAATTATAATTTATAATCATTAAAGTAATGCGTTCAATGTTTATATTTAAAGCATTCACATTCTGAAATTATTTTGCGTCTAGCAACTCTGTAACTTTGTATGTTCAATTGAGCGTTTAATTAGTGTAAGACTGATTAATTCCATTGTTAATTTAAATAATAGTATTTATATTCTTCCAAATTAAAATCAGAAATAATTATTAATATCGTCTAATCCAATTTTTAAACTGATAATCGATAATTTTATTTTAAGTAGTAGCTAGACTGATGTAATAGTACAATTTCTATAAATAGAAATGATTTGTTAGATTCGCTCACTATTTTTCCCGCCGACTCTTGAAGAAATCAAATATACGTCTGCACCTGTGCTGAGTTTTTGTTCCTGCGTCCCTTTCTGTAAAAATAGTTAACTGTGTCTTCGTTTGTACATTGTACCTAAATAAATAAGGATCGGGATAAATTTGTTTTTACACGGATATTTAAAACTGAGGTCGTTTCGGCCGTAGGCGCTTCCACGCGAGTTTTTAAAAACCCGACGAGCGTACACGGGCTTATGTTTGCTAGAATTACACCTTTTGCGGCTCGCGCTTACTTGTATGAGCATAGGGTAAAATCGCGCATCTAAGCTTGTACGAGTCACTCGTATTTTAAGACACTTAGCAAGAACGAACGCACTTACAAGAATGATTGGAAACCTAAACCACCCTTAGATAGCGAAGGATTATCGTAGTATATTGAAAACGACATTACTGCAATTAATTTTTGCTCAGGTTGTTGTACGAATAATATTTCTCGAAGTAAAATATAGATTGGAAAGATCCGGTAATTTTTTAAATTCATTGTCACTCTATTAGTACTTTATCAGTTTGACATGCTTTCATATTAATATACTATACCATATCTTACCTGAAAAAATATACTACAGCCACCCAAATATTTACTTTTGCATCCTTTAATTCAGCACATTCTTACCATGATGCAAATATAAGTATGTATTTTATTAAATAACCAGAAAAGATATCACTAACCACTGTCAAAAGTGCTGACAGTTTTTAATTATATTAATGTTTCAAATATAAAGGTTTTATCCTGCCATGGTACTATCATAAAATTATTATTATAATTATGCTAACGGATTTAATAACGTTCATAAAATTTTCCGTTAGTTTCTTTGGTGACGCGAAAAAACGTTAAGCGAATAAAATATTTAATTATCTGGAGTTATTTGTGTTAATTTAAAAGAAAAATGTAAACTACTAATAGCTACTATTTAATTTGAATACTACTAATCACTACTATTTTTTGTGACTAGCAATAATAGAAAGGGGCAAACAGACTAAGTGCGTGCGGTCTCTGTCGGGTCATGGCCCCTATTTTACCTACATTAAGGTTGTATTGTGAGCACACTTTTCTCAGTCCGCACTCCTGTTGTCTTACATATGGTCAAATTTCAATTCTAGTGAATATAGTATTAGCCCGTATATGTGGAATGGTAGTTTTATCGACATCGATGCGATAAATATTATCGTAAAGGCGCGAAAAAAATTACACGACTCGAATTACGCTCGTCTGGCTGCACCCTATCGGCCACAGACGTCCACTGCTGGACATAGGCCTCCACCAAGACTCGCCACAAAGTGCGATCTGACGCAGACCGCATACATTGAGATGATTGATGTTACGTGAAAACTGTGTCCATGTGCGTGTAATTTTTAATGCGTTGAATTTTTCTGTATTGTTGCTTTTATCGCAACAGCAATTTGTGTCTGTAGAGTTATTCATCCTTTGGTGGTTTGCTGTACGCCTTGGGAGCCCTTTGATTCCTAGAAACTTATTCAGTCAATTGTTTCAGTTCGCCAAAAAATAATTTTTCTTTTTTTATTCTTCTGGAGTTTTTAATAAATCTTGGAAATATTATCCTATTGAGTAGGTTAGGTTAGCTTTGTTTTATATTATAACAATCTCCAATAGTTTACGGTTGCAAAGAAAGATGCTTTCTAGGAAATGAGTTTCGGCAAAATGAGTCAATATAAATTTTAGGAATAATTAAGTGGTTTGGCACCGTCTTCAAGAGGTGGTTCAAATTTCAAATGTAATCTGTACACGAAACAGATCCTAACTTGGCGACGATATGACCACCTCAGGGACATACTATACTTACTAAAAAGAATACAACCAACAGTCTTAAAACTACCTATAATATTTAATGAATTATCCCATTTTTCTCCTAACCATTAAGGAGTTGCACCTTCCATCATCAGCTCAGCATAATGAGACGCAAATACCTGAGTAGCATTATAAAATACATGAAAAACTTTGCTAGTGGTCATAATAATAACATGTGAGGGTTGCCCTCGATTTCCTTGGGATCCCATCATCAGATCCCGATATGGCAATCGGACCACCTCAAGAGTATACTATTAAAACTAAAAAAATTATATTGAGAATCGGTCCACAATTGGCGAAGATACCGGTGTACTTATGTACATAAAATACATACAGTGTAACATATTAGAACCTTACCCTTTTTAGGAAGCCGATTAAAAAGAATAAAACATATCTATATACAGTGACATATAGAACTTCCTCCTTTTTTGGAAGTCAGTTAATGCCGCCGTCTTAATAACAGGCTTTCGGTGGAACACGGATTTATATAGGAATAGGCATATTCGACAAAAGGACACTTGAAATACGAGTACTTATCGCCTACGGTGACAGGTAGGTACATAGTCTATAATTAAATAACTAAGTCGATGTCAGTTTTCTATAATGACTTTATTATATTACAATTAACTATCGACTACATGCTTAATATAATATTATACAAAATGTATACATCAAATTTCTATATTGAGAGACATGTTGCTGCGAGTCTTAAACAATTTCAGAAATGTATTCGTAAACTTAATAATTCCATGGGTGGGAAATTATCTAAATTTATATAACTTGTACGTACTCCCTTGTCAGTGCCGGCCAAATTAGTTTTAAGAACTGATCTTACATTTGCGAGGATATTGTCAATAGAAAATTCAGGTTCTACATTGCAATGAACCAGTGCATCATAATTGATCTGGCAGGTGAAACTTTGTCTGTGCAAAATCATTAGAGCCACAGTTGTTGAAAAGGGTTTTACAGCAATACCGTCCACCACCGCCCTATAATTAAGGAGAGTAACATCACAAGGGAATACCGTATTTATCAAAGGAATGTAAGCATGTTCACAATGTTCTGTTTCGTTATTTTCTATTATAAAAAGTTCTAAGTCATAATTTAATGTATTGGATAAATAATTAGCCCGAAAGCTGGGCAATTGCAGAGCTTTTGAACGAGGTAATTCTCGCTCATATTTGATAGGACCTTGAACGAAATTTTCTAGCAAAATATAGTGTCGCTGGCACGATGCGCCACTACCAGCGAGTCCCTCTTCGGTGGCTCGACCGTTGTCTAAGAGCATTCCTCTATCCAACATTACAAGCAATTGCCCCTCCTGCAGTGCAGTAACTCCTTGAGCATGGTCTGTTAAAACTGACAAGCGATGCCTGTGGTCCTGTATGTAGCTCAGCGTAGTAATAGGGTACACGTTTGATTCAATACGTCTGCTTATGTTTACAGTTCGTAATGTGTATTGAAATCCATTATTATCGGTGTAAATCTCGGGAGGATCACCGTTACTTATATCCGTTTGGATTGACATGAATAGTTCTACATCTCTGATGTTAGGAGAAACGTCTAAATCGATCTTGCTTTCAATGTAAATAGCTCCTGATAAGGGATTGTCAAGCAAATTAAATATTTTAATTGTATGTTGCAGAAGTCGTCCAAATATTGAAGTAAATTCTGTCGTTAATTGTCCGGTCACAATGATAAATACTTTAGATTTAAACCCTGTCCTGTAAGGCATTAATATATCTTGAATTGGTTTTGTCGTATTGGTATTAAACAACATTTCCGAATTTACAAAAGAACTGGTGAATGCTCCATAGTCGATCGCAAGCGCCTTTTCTGTATTACTATCCTTTTCAACAACAGCTTTCAAGAAACCCGAAGATTCATCAATCACAAGTCGATGTTTATAGTTCTCCAGTTGAATATCGCCTTTTTCAATAGGTTCAATATTAAAGGGAAAAATTATTCTACTGTTCGTGTATTCTTCCACAGTGCACTTTACACAATATATCGTGGCTATATTGTGCTTGGCAGTATAGGCCTCCTTTATTTTTAATAGTTCGATCGTCAGTGGGGGGATTACAATAGCAAAAATTATTTTATAAAAACGTTTTGATATAATTATCAAATTTTTTGAGTTATATTTCCACACCGGATTAACTTGAATTGTTACATCTTTTTCGTTGTGATCAATAATTCTGATGTTTGGAGTCTTTGAGAAAAATTCCACAATCTCAAATCTTTCATGGTTCATAGAATTAAACATCAACACGTGGTCTCCCGGGCCGATTGTCCTAAATACTGATATAAACTCACCATGTCTGTAAACATACTTCTTCACGTAGGGCTTTTGTCTCGTTTTGTTTGTAAGCAAACTAATGAGGATTTCCTGCAAACGCCAGCAATCTTTCGCTGTCAGTAAAATCTTCTCATGGATGTACCGGAGAGCATTAGCAGTGAGGATGCCGCTTACTACATTGCGATCTAACAATTGGGCAACAGCTTCTCTACTTTTGGTTAAAAGCTTAATAATATCCGTAGCACCCATATCCCGAATACGGTTGGACGATCGCATAACAGCGAATGAAAATAACATTTCAGTAGATCTTAATGTTGATTGAATACGCCGTAGTAAAATTTTAAGCAGCGGTCTGAATGTGAAAAAGCCACTCCAATATGAAGGACTCCCCTTCTCCACGTCGGCGAAATTCATAAAATCACCTTTCAAACTTGGGTAACTTACATTCTTTTCAAGTATTGAATTAAAATAATCTAACGGTGTACCAAATTGCATAGTAGCTTTGTATATGTCACGATTGACGTTAGTAAATTCTGCAATTTTTAGGTAGTTATTGTACTGATAATCGAACTCGGCTTGAGTTTCGAAGTGATGCGAGCCTCCAATTGGAGCCATTATAATATTATGGGGCGTTAACGTGCCAGTTTTTGAATACTGCTCAAGAAGTAATTCAGATTTCGCTTTAATATTGTAGTCTTGTATGTCCAATAGTTTAGTCGATCCCATAAAATCAAATTCTGAAGAGCACACACGTCTATTTGGTCCACAAGCTTCAAACCCATCAGCATTGAATTGTAAGTAATGAGAAATAATAGAATTGCTAGGATAACGATCTTTGCCTATTCGTTTCAATAGATGGTTAAGCTCAGAGGAATGAAATTCTCCATTGTTCCAATTCTGAACCCAAATAAAGTCACTTATTTGATACTCAGCAAAATATTCTTCCCAGGAGTAATGGACGTTGGTGAAGATTAATTTTGTTATTCCCGACTTCGACAAAAGGTAGGCCATAGTAGGACTGTGAGTGACAGTATTCGTGAGCCAGCCCACTTTGGGCCAATAGCTCAAATGCTCTGCAAGCCATTGATGCCCTGCAAGAAAGATAACCAACCAAGATAAGCAACTATTGAAACTCACTTTTCTAATTTTAATTTTGTGCTTGAAAACAGAACAGATATGTTACCAAGTTCTTAATTTAATTATGTACTAGGTATTTATTTAGTGTGACAGATTTTGAAGATGCTTGGTAGGTACCTACCTTGTATAAGATTGTGCACCAATCCAAATATATGGGTAGTTGCTTCATCGGATGCTACCCAGTATCCAGTGGTTATTTCAAGCCTTTTTTCAGTAAGTAATTTGCGAAAAACCTGTAAACATAAAGTTAAAACCCGTTCCAGACCTTCCGATCCGATCCGATTTATCGGAAGAAATCGGATAATGTGTAGTGTTTTAGGTCCTAACTATTGCACTACACATTAATAATGTGTAGTGCAATAGTTAGGAAAGCGGATAATGTGACATTATCCGATTTCCTAACAATTACGCTACACATTATCCGATAAGTAGGATCGGATCGGGTAGGATCGGAAGGTCTGGAACGGGTTTAAGGGGACATTATAAATTACATACAACTTATTCATGGATAGTTCTCATAGTATGAATATACTACTATTAAAACCCGCTCCAGACCTTCCGATCCGATCCGATTTATCGGAAGAAATCGGATAATGTGTAGTGTTTTAGGCCCTAACTATTGCACTACACATTATCCGATTTCCTAACAATTACGCTACACATTATCCGATAAGTAGGATCGGATCGGGTAAGATCGGAAGGTCTGGAACGGATTTTATTTAGTACCAAGCATCCGGAAATACGAAATCTTTTTTGGCTAAGCTGAAACCGATGTCTCCTTTTTTATCTTTACTCGATCGGTCAATTAAATAGTCATTAATTATTAATATTTAACAGAATCAAATGTTGATTCTATCTTTTGTGGAGAAAAATATTGATTTATTCATTTAATCGTATGGCTATTATATACGTCCCTGTCCTACCAAAAAGAGTAGAAATTAAAAAGTGGCAATACCGTAGTATCCTCCCTTTCTAATCAATATAAGAAAACGGGGACGAGGCTACAGTATTGCCACTTTTTAATTTCTACTAATTTTGGTCGAACTGTATCTCCTTGATATTTTTAGGGTTCCGTACCTCAAAAGGAAAAAACGGAACCCTTATAGGATCACTTTGTTGTCCGTCTGTCCGTCCGTCCGTCTGTCAAGACCCTTTTTCTCAGGAACGCGTGGAGGTATGAAGCTGAAATTTATATCAATTACTCAGGTCTACTGTCCCTTGAAGCTGTGAAAAAATCAAACTTCTAAGCCAAGGCAATCAAAAGATACAGCCGTTTATGCCGCAAATTTTCGACACTTGCAAGGGAATCAAAACCTACAGGGTGCTTCCCGTGAACTCAGAATCTTGAAATTTGGTACGAAGCAACGTCTTATAGCATAGATAAAGGAATAATTACGAAAACCATATTTTTTTTTTTAATACCTAACTTTGCACCTAATTTATATGGGGCGCTATACATACCAGGTGCAAACTTAACTTAACCACTTAGGGATGGAAAGTGTTTGTACGGAACCCTCGGTGCGCGAGTCCGACTCGCACTTGGCCGGTTTTTTTATATTACTCAAGCACACATGCATGCCACATTATGATGAACGAAATGGCGCACAACATTTTTAAACGGACCGCAACTTTGAACAGAACAACGATCACAAACAAAATAATCGGCGTTATACCAAAACTAGCTGTTGCCCGCGACTTCGTTCGCGTGGAACCTTTATCTTGAAAATTTTACATCTTTATTATTTTCAGATCTAAGTAATGTTGAAATTGCTAAACGTGCTTTTTTGCATTTTTTTTACGAAATAGTAACGAACCCTTCGTACGCGAGTCCGACTCGCTCTTGGCCTTTTTATACTTTTTTTCTGCTATTTGGCTCTAATTACGCGGTATCATTATAAAATCAGGTACATCTACGAACGAATAGCTTTACTACATTCGTTGAGAGAAACGCTGAAATGAGTTTTCTTATCTTTTAATAAACTACCTTTTTACAAAGTTTCTAATTCCAAACCTACAATATAAGTTATACCCGACACAACCTTTCATCCACAATCTGTAACCACAAACCAGGTTTCTGGACGTGATATTGTAGGTGTATTAAAAAAAAAGAATTATTCAAACGTGCATATGATTTTAGCCGGCCTGTCCAGATCGCCCTTTATTAGCGTGCGTTGATTGGTTATTCGAAGATTTATCGACTGATGAGTCACGCGTTGAAGGAGTCTTTAATATAAAAAAGTTACATGCACCACAGATAATCAAAAACATCGTGTTCGAAATTCAAATGACTTTTGCACGCTAGCGAATAAAATAGAGGAGTTTTGCACGCAGATTTCGCCCTATAGGTAAACGGAGGTTTTCCGAGCGAGTGAGGTGAAAATAACTATTTGCTATTCAGTAGGTAATTGAAATGATTGAAACACTAGATATATATATATAGAGGCGATATCGGAAAGGTCTCGTTTGTAGGTATGCATCTCGTTTAAATTACCTATCGCTAATTCCTAACCATTAAGGACTCATACTTTCCATCGTCAAAAACATGATAAGTGCCTGAAACATTACGATTGCCCTAGATTTCACCGCTGGAGTATAGGTAAGTACTCTTCGAAAAAAAAAGAATATTGAGAATTGGTTTGCAACTGACGGAGAAATCGGTGGACATTCATAAAAAAAACATCCTTGCATACAGTGAAACTTTTTTGAAGTCGGTAAAAGAAGCGACAGTTGAGGTGTATTATTTATTTATTTTATTTTATTTATTTATTTATACATGGAGAACCAACAGCTTAACTTACGCTAATAGTGACATAACTAGTAATACAGAGCCAATTATAGGATCTCACATATAGCAACGTAATAATATTTAACATTAAGTTAAATAACACGCACAGTTTTACAAAGACACAGTATGCAATAATAACAGCAAATTAATATTAAAAAAAATAATACAGAAACTGAATTATGAAGTTGGAACGAAGTTGCACAATAAGTAGGTACTACCTAATTAATTACAGTGTGCTATTTATAATCTGCAGAGTACATGCACAAAAGCTAACAATTCATAAACATAGGTACTTTACGCTCGGGCATACCTACTACCTACAATGTTTTTTTTTTTTTTTATCAAAGAAAAATTATGACAATTTACGCCTCACGGAAGGAATGGAACAATTAAAAATGTCAATATCTTGGTCTCGATTTTGCCTATATTTGGATGAAACACATTTGACTGAAAGGGGGGAATTATGTAACACTTATTAGCTTATTATTATTACTTTCATGAAAAACTTACCGTACGAATTTTATACGTTGCTGTTCTCCACCATTTACTCAAATGAGATACCTCGTTCCATGTAAAAGTAAGATTTGCATAAAAATTCATCTTTTTAACGATGTTCGAAAGCGTTTTGTTCGCTGAGCTGTTATAATGTTCAAATGCGTTTTCCCAAATAGTATCTACATGAGCGCGGGGTATCAATATGACCTTAAAAAAATTAATCAAATAAAAAAACTAAATCAGGTTCTGATAATATGCTGGAAGATTGTATCATTTCATTGCATACTACAAACCTTTAAAGGTGGCCATTTAGGGTTTCTCATTAGGAATTCATAACGCCTGTTAAAAATACTGTCCCAATAATGGTTTTTTGTCATCCAAGGAGGCTGTGGAGGCAATATCATGAATTATTTTAAAGACTTGTCTATACAAGTCTACATTCCGAACATGAACATGTCAGTGCGGGGCGTGCTTGCTTATAGGGCTCCGATGAGAACCTCGGTACACAGCCTAGCTCACTGGTAGCTGCGCCACTGATCTGATATCAACTTCTGTAAAACTTTTTGGTCGTTTCCATGGTGTAAGAAAAATAAAGAAAGGCACATTCATAGAGGTAACAAGGGAATCGGGGAGTATTATAAATACACCAGTGGCAACGGATTGACAGAACGGACAGAACCAATCATAGCGTGATGACGATGACGTCAAAAGTCTCCTCTGTCATTCCGGACTCCGGAGTGCCATATGTACCTTATTTTTTCTTAACCATGGTCGTTTCTATTCGGCGAGCGAGAACGACCGCTCCCGAACATTTTACAAACACAGCAAAAAGACTCCGCGCGACGGGCCGCTGCCTGCTGCGGATAGCGGGTGAGAACGGCCAAGGCCAAACCGCGACAAATAGTTTCAGAATAATAGGTAAAGCGTTGACAAACCTCTATATTAAACTCTAAAAACCGCTTCTGCGTCTCAATATTCGACCTTGTTGTTTTTATGAGCGCGCATATTTGTGAACCATCAATGGATAAATTGTAACTCTCGTAACTTGAAGCATCCGTAGTTGGATGTCCTGGTTCACTATTTTCATTATGTTCAAAAAGCTCTATTCCATTTATTGGATCTTTAACTAGTTTCGCTCTAAAGATTCCTTTTACAGATAAACTGTCATTAGTTTTACTGTCATATAGGTGTTCTGGGGTAGAAACGAGAATAGTCTCTTTTGTACGCGGTGTTAGTTCTATAGTTTGCAACTCGTCGTCATTATTTGCGGGTGGAAATATAGAAAAGGGTAATCTATGAACGCTAGAAGACTGTACATTCCACGTTGAACGATTGTCTGCATTTTGTTCGAAAAAAAATAAGTCATATTTGTCTTGCATGGTCTTGGAGACGTTAGGGAATATGTTTCTGGTTGATCTGAAATCCAAGTCTTTTGGTTTTTCGGCTTGAGACGTGAATTGCGGATATATGTGACCGCGAGCAACGCCCGGTGATGCCATTAGGGAGACTACGGGCCGCACGTTACGGTAGGACAGAGTTCTCACGGGCGAGCCTCTGGAGCCCTGCTGGAAATTCAGTGGGTTTATGACTGAATCATCACTTGACGCGAGTATTCCACTCATATCGCCGAAAGGCCTTTGTACCATTTTAGATTGATTTCGTACAATCTTTCGAAGAGCTGTTAACAAAACAATTGACGTGGGTGTATCATCATACTATTAATGAAATAATTAATTCAATCCAAATGTAATGTTATGTACCACGTAACACAGAACGGATCTATTATTTTTCCGTCCACTAAATCCAATAAATTCAATAATAATAATTACTTTTTTATTTACATCAAATCGGTTTAATTACAAGTGGATTTTGTTAAGATTGGATATAGTCCAATAAATTCAATCATAATAATAACTTCATTTATTTTTACATCAAAGCGGTTTAAATACAAGTGGATTTTGTTACTTACTTTTTTCGTAGGCTCTTATTGTGCCCGCTACTGCAAATAGTAATAGTGTGCCAATGTACAAATTGTTAGGTTTCCTTCTGCATAGCGCCATTGCGCCCGAGCGCCAAGTTAAGAATGACTGTGCCGCATCCATCCAGCCGGTGTTTAGGAAACCAATCATAAACAAGGGTTGTATTTCCCGATATCTGATATGCAATTGGATCTGTCGATTTTAGGGTTCCGTACTCGGTGTATTAACTGGACCCTGCGCTGTCAGTCCGTCTGTCACAGTCACTGGGTTGTATCATTCCAACCGTAATATGCAGAAAATTGAAATTTACACATGTAGGTATTCCTATAGTCGCCATAACAACAAATAGAAATAAAAAAGTATTTACAATATTTGAGGGTTGCCTTCGATTTCCTTGGGATCCCATGTTTAGATCCCGACATGGTGACAAGGGGACCATCTCAGGATTATATTCAAGAGACGAATTGAGAACCTCCTTCTTTTGGAAGTAGGTTGAAAATAATATACATTTTTAATTTTTATGGTTCGGAGCCTTTCAGGCGAGAGTCCGACTCGCACGTGGCCGGTTTTATAAAAGCAAACGACTATATTTGTTTTCAAAGTCAGCGCCAATGAGTGGTAAACGTCTTGCATCGTTAAAACTTTAAACATTATTTGTCCGATCCTCGAATTCATCGAAACACCTTAGAAAGCATTAACGCCGTAGAAGCACTGAGAATGACTTAGAGGCTAAGAATGTTTAGTTTACCAACCCAACCCAAATAATAGTTACGGATCATAATATTCGAGAGAAAGAGTTAATCTTGGAATAAAAGTTTGATTAAAATGATTCAATCCAGCCTTAGAAGGATACCTATCTTTATACCAGTTGACTGATTCAGGAGCAGGTTGAATTACTATCGTCAAACTCTTTCATATATTCGGTTTATGGAGAAAGAATAAACTTTTTTGATACCTACGTATTTATTATATAGTTACTGAAACATTTGTGTTACCTACCATATGACACAATATCATTATAATCATGACGTGTTTCCACATACGATTATAGCTATAGGCCCTTTTAATCTGTTGTGTGGACCATGCACCATGGAATGGAATGCAAACGGTTAACCGATTTGTATGAAAAACCACGGTTTCGGAAAAAGTAACCGATTGCATACCTACCCTTTGTGTGTCTCATTATAATCAAAACGTGCAACGTTATTGACACTTAAATTCAAATAGTTTTAAACATTCTGTCTTGAAATTAGTATCACATTATAAGACATCATGTAGCTGCAGGTAAGTATGCTGTTCCCAGAAGCAATTGCTATGGGGACAGGCTCATCGAAATGCGCTTACCATATTTACTTAACGCCTTACCTGCTACTATTAGGACAGAGACAAATAAAAATACATTTAAAAAAGCTTTACTAAAATACTACCTAGACAGTAGTATTTAACTTATTTAAACTAAAAATTGTATAGATATTTGCCTAGTACCTACCTATATTAACTATTATTAATTAAGATTTAGATTTCATTAATTACAGATACAGATACAGATAATTTGCTATTGTATAGGATAGACTCACGGATCCCACAGTCAACCTGTGAAAACAGTTTTGTGGGACGATGCACCTTATAATATGTTCTTGACAGTTGAATAAATATATAAATAAATAAAAACACATACATAATAATAATAATTATTATAGAAAAAAAAACTCAAAAAAATGTTACAAGTTAATCAATAATTTATATGTAGGTACGCCTGGTAGGTAGATAGTTATTGAAATGTAAATTTAGTTCGACCTCGTAGTTACTAATGATAATACTTAATGTTAGCTCTAATTTTCATATTGTTACCTTTTTTAATAAATTAATTACGACGACGCGGTTGGCTCAGTTTGTAAGCACTTGCCAACAAGCCGTCGGTCCCGGGTTCGAATCTTGGCCAGGGCAAATATTTGTGTGATGAACTCGAATATTTGTGCTTGGGTCATGGTTGTTCAATGTATTTAAGTATATATTTATCTATTAAAGTATGTATATCGTCGTCTAGTACCCATAACACAAGCCTTCTTGACCTTAATTTGGGACAAGATCGATTTGTGTGAGGTTGTCTGATATTTATATAACTAATAATTTGATTTCTTACCACAGGATATTGACGATGACGACGTATACAGGGGACA
Source organism: Apotomis turbidana (assembly GCA_905147355.2). Classification (NCBI taxonomy): domain Eukaryota; kingdom Metazoa; phylum Arthropoda; class Insecta; order Lepidoptera; family Tortricidae; genus Apotomis; species Apotomis turbidana. The sequence continues at coordinate 23,920,045 of LR990280.1, read as the reverse complement.
AAATGCCTCTAATCTCGCAAAGATAACTTTTGATTACTGCCAATTCAACAATGTGGCAATAAGAAAATTACTTAAAATAATAAATGTCAAAAAAGCCTCGAAAGTAATCAGCATGGGATGAGATAACAACGATGTGATGCAGGATTATGTCATGTTCATGTACCTAGCTACAATGTAGAGAAGGTAAAGTAGTCATATCCATATTACGGGATTTTTTTTATTTCCTAAAGCGTGCAAGTTACCTACTTATTCTTTTTACGAGTTCGCGACAGCCAATACAAGCTTTTTCTAAAACAGTACTTCCTTCATTCGTCTCTATATGCAATGCCTTTGGTAAAGCAGATTCTTGTAAATATTGAGCTAAGAGGAATGGACCTTACGGTGCGGTACTCTTTTATTTTACCCGACTGTACATTAATATTTTTAGTTTGGAACTATATAGTTAGATTTTTTTTTATATTTTATAAATATAGAATAAATAAATAAATTAATAAATAAATAAATAAATAAATATTAAGGGACAATCATACACAAATCGACCTAGTCCCAAACTAAGCAAAGCTTGTACTATGGGTACTAGACGACGATATACATAATATATAAATACATATATAGATAACATCCATGACCCAAGAACAAATATTTTGCACAAATATTTGCCCCGGCCGGGATTCGAACCCGGGACCGCCGACTCAGTAGGCAGGTGTCTACCAACCGAGCCAAACGCGTCGTCAAAATATTTACATAAGAAGAATATTTACATAACAAGAACATAGTCAATCCGCATGCGTTAAACTTAGACCCGAAGTTAGCATCTTCCGGGACGTGATACCAACGTGACGGGGAAAACGGGGCGGGCGGGCGGTTCCCGCGAGTATCGATCCTTATTCACCCCAAGCGCTCCGCGCCGCCTCCGTACCGGCAACAACATTGCTATGCTTTACGGAGTTTTTAGTAAATAATCTAGTTATATGACTTGGTTTACCATCGGACTAATATATAAGCGACATGGTAAGTTGATAGGTTATGCTTATTTATTATTTAAAAACATACAAATAGGTGTAGTGTTTCATATTGAGTATATCTAAATACCTATTTAGGTTTCAAGAAATAAAGAAATAAATGCTAAAATATTACAGTTATAATTTTACATTAAGTACAATTGTGTCACTAGATAAATTATATTTGTCCGGGGAGTAGGTCCGTTAAAACAAATTAGTTACTTGTGAAGACCGTGTATAGGTATAAATTTCCCACCGAATCCATCGTATCAATCTTAGAGGCACAAGTCACATTGTGAACACGCTCTAACGAACGCCTTGACAATAAAGTCGCGATCAGATGTTTGAAAGCACCATTTTTTTTATAACTACTATCCAGCCCCGGAGACACTCCTGCTAGTTTTGTTGTGTCTATTCAATAGATAGCACTCTTCACTTCTAACTAAATAAGAGCTATCCGTTCTTGTCGCCTTCAAATAAAAAAAATATAGACATGTTTTATGTATTTTAATTTCCAGGACACGACTTCTATGACAACTTCGGGTCTCCTCGAATGGGAGTTCTCTCTGCCGTCAGAGCAGATAATATCGCACGGCTGGTACCACGGAGCGCTGAGCCGTACCGCCGCCGAGAACCTCCTGCAACAAGACCGCGAGTTCCTCGTGCGCGACTCCTCGTCGCAGCCCGACAACTACGTGCTCAGCTGCCGCTCCAACGGACAGCATCTACACTTCGTCATCCAACGGGTACGTATTGTACAACCTCTTCCATCTACACCCGTATCATACCCTTCTGCAACAGGACCGCCGCGACATCCTCGTGCGCAATCGCAGCCCGACAAGTACTTGCTCAGTAAGCGCTCCAAATAACTACACTACGTTATTCAACTGAACTATTCTTATTCAAACTAGTAGTTGACCACATTACCTACTCTTTTTAGTTCACAAGACAGACTTCTTCCGAATATTATTAGTTATAACATCGATTTTCCTACTAATCCACTAAAAATACAGATGCACTCATTGTACGATTTGTGTAACGGTACTTAAGTCGTTAAAATGATCTTCTAATTTTAGATTGTCGTACATCCAGAAACTGTTTACGAGAGATACCAATACCAATTTGAAGATGAGGCATATGACACGGTGGCGGATCTTATTACTTCTTACGTAGGCTCCGGAAAGCCTATATCCGCCGCTTCGGGTGCCAGGATACAGTACCCAGCCAACAGAATAGTCCCGTTGACGAATTATATCCCAACTGATGACGCCAGCTCAGTCGTGTCCCCCGTGGGGGACGGTTCATGTCACGGCAACCCCTACAGCCTGTACAGCCATTTTGCCTCCAAACCAGGTATGCAATTACGCGCACCTTTCAAAAAACAACGTTCACATTCACTAACTCCCATTGACATGGGTCAGCATGCAAATCAAGCGAAAAGCGCAAGTGCAGATGGAGTAATTCAAAGCCAAACCATGAAACATGCTAAAAACTACCCAAGTGAATCCAATTCTTGCTCAGGTACTTGGGACGCGAATCTTCCGACCAGCCCTCCCGCCAAGCCAGCTAGATACGATGGCCCGAAATCCGATGACAGACGATTGGAACTGCAAAGATTATATCAAGTGTCAGGGTCAGATTCCGGAAATGGCTCCGGAGACTCTACTCAAAGTTCAGCACACAGCGACCCGAACAAGTCAAGAATGGACTCGGATTACAACTTGGTCACCCCAACGATAAAACAACAGTTCGATTACGAACTAACGGAAGCGCGACTATTACAATCGGAAAATTTGGACTATATAGTGGATTCCAGAATTAACCTTAATAATTTCCAATCTCAAATAATACTCTCAGGACTCTCTAAGCCTTTGGAATCTGAGACTTTACACACTATCAAATTGCTTTTACGAACATCAGGACCTCGCATCCTAGCAAACCATATGACAAAAGTGGACTTGCACTTTCTGTTAGATGACGCAGTACAGATCGAAGGTCTTGAGAAAACAGCTTCGGGTTTAGAGTTATGTTTTTTACCCCAGGGGCGTGCATTGCGTTTAGATGTTATAGAAAGGTGGGTATCTCAATTGGCACAAACTGAGCGTTTTGATTTTATGAATGCCTATCTAATTACTTTATTGTTTACCTCTTACAGAATTGAAACCTTTCGTCTTTTAATAGCAGTGACAATATTAACTTGCCAAACAGATAGGCAAAGGGCTGATACTATCAACGATTGGATCCTGCTCGCCGTAGAAACCAAGACAGCCCTTGGAAACCTTTACGGATTTTCAGCTATTATGTTCGGATTGTGCATGCCCCAGGTTAGGAATCGTTCAATGGACATAACATATACTTACATAGTTGATCAAATCAAATTATAAAAACACACATAAATAAATATTATATATTTTAGGTGGAGTGCCTGGAGAACGCCTGGAATATTTTACGACGTGTGTACACGGACAACGCCTTCATGTTCGAAGCAAAACTGCGTCCATGTTTTAAAAGTATGAACGAGGGAACGAATCCACTGCCGCCCAATACAACAACTCCTCACATCCTTCCGCCAGTGCTGTGTTTCCATCTATTCGGTAAGACAAACATAGGTACTTACCTGTACTGTACAATGAGAGTAGAGGTTACTTGTTTCTTGTCAAGTCACGTGTTTTAGACCGACATTACGTTAATATCAAGTTCGATCATTAAAATAAAATATGAAGTAAATTACGTTTCCGTCAGCCTAGGCAGGCCGGTGCTATCGACTATACAAATACCTAATACCATATACTTACTCCTTTATTGAACTACAGATGGAGAAGGCGGCGGCCTGATGCAACCAGACGACTCGTTTTCGAGCAGCCTGATGAATATGCTCGGGTTCGACTTCAACGCGACTGCAGCGCACCTCGAGAGCGCGCGACATTTTCCAGATCAGGTGGAAATGTTCAAAAGAAACGCTAGAACAGTCGTACAAGAGATGTCTTCGCTGGGGCCCACATTGGATCCTACACTATTAGAATTATTTAAAACGGAATTCCATATCAATTTTCTGTGGGGCGAACGCGGGGCATTGACTACTCCCAACCAGCGGTTTGCACGGTTAACAGACATATTAACGGCGATGGCAAATAAACTTGCTAGCCAGCCGCCAGATTGTGAAGGGGCTATGTAAGGAAAATCGTAGAGACTCTATCAGAGACAACCGTTAAGGAATAAAAACGAACATTTATTCACTCTAGCATATCATCACATCACCATAGAAGAAGACTGGTGTCTGCTAAGTTTCACAATTCCGTTACCAAATGAACCTGCGTAGCGGGCTATTGGCGGAAACTGTTTAAAAACACGAAGTAGAAGTATTTACTCGAAGGTACAAGTAATATACATATACCTAGCCTCTAGTCATAACTGTAAGTAAAGCCCCTGTTACACGGCTAGGTCTTTAGCATATGCTTCGTAGAAAATCATTAAAACAGTGTTAAAACCTAATTGACCTAACCTTTTAATTTTAATATGCACCATCTGACCAACTGGAAGGTGGACCTGTCTATGTAACAAGAAGTAGAATATTTGACGTCAGCCTGGGCCGTAAGGAAGACTTTTTGCCCGCTACGCGAGGAAAATATCTCACTGCTCAGCCAAGGCAAGACGTAAAACTTTAGACAGACTACGGGCGGTAATTCGTAAAGCCCCAGATGCGATTTGGGACATTCATCGACCTCACTGCCCTTGGTATGTATAATGTACTATACTCATGTATTGGTGTAAGTATTTGTTATATTTATAAAATCCATCTAAAATACAATTATTAAAATGAGGAATGCTTTATTTTTTCTTTGGACTCCCTATTCTTTTATTTGCCATAGCCGGCCGAAACTTAAAAACAAGACTTTAACGAAAACAATACGTAAATTATGCTTTTCGAGAGCACCGGACGAGTTACAAGAAATACCCAAAGCACGACAGGTGGTAAGATTCAACAGTCGACGATTTCCCCAAGATCTCATTATCGGATGCTGACCGACACCTATGCATCTATGTTATTTCCGTATGCAAAAGCATAATGTGACGTATTATTTATAATTTATAGTAGAGAAGCGCATGATGCTACATTTGTCATGATCATGATGATACTTTTTCGCTCTTGTCCCAATGACAATAAGAGTCAAAAGGCTACGGCGTTTCAGACTACTTGGCTGTACTTTACTAAATTAAAATACCCTAAGGGCGAACCACCCACAAATAGGAGCTTTAGCCATAATAGAGCCGCTGACCGCTTATCGCATTCACTGCCAGGATCTCTCTATAAGCCTTCACCATCTTACAAGTTTGTTCCTAGGCCACGGCCCCTGGCACTGAATGCGTTATACGGTATTCTATAATCTTAAATAAAAAGGTGATCTAATTTGGATCCATAATAAAAACTGCATTCATGTGACTTTTTATTAGAAATGGGAAAACATGCAAAAAATATTATAAATAACGCTATTATAATAATAGTCTAAATTTATGACATTAATTAATTCAAGTAAAATAAACCCTTTTACATAGGTACATACATACATAATTATATTATATCTACATACATAATTCATTAATAGTAATTTATTTATTTATTGCGTGGTTCAATCAGACTTCAGAATAGATACTCTTAATAGTACCTGATAAAATTATCTGCATGAGATAATTCTCATAAATGTATACACAATTATAATATCTGATAATAATTTCATATAAGTACCACCGTTTCCTGAAAAGTAAGAATACAATCGTGGCGTAGTAGACTTCATTAAATTACATTAATTATTTATCTATGTATAAAAACCACTATTATGCTAATTGAAAAATTACCATACTGAATGTATGAAATGGTCAAAGGCTCATGAAGACTTGAACGGCAGCCGCTACTAAAACAACCTTACAATACATAAAGATCAACTAGCGTGTGTTATTTTAAAACTCCAATATTATCAGTCCGAAACATATCCTCCTATCATAATGGATAAAAAGGTAGAAATCGCGATCTACACTTCTGAGTGTAAGCCCAACCAAAACCGTTACAATATATAAAGTTATGAACTATTTGGTCAAAATAAAATCGTATAACTACCTAAGCGACAAAACCATAGAAAAGTAAATGGTTTAAAATTATTACAGTGTCACGAGACGAACATTTTACTGTTCTCGTAACACAATGGATATCTATTTATCTTCACCAAATAGCAATACAAGAGGAAATCGGCTTTTCGTCATCAGAACTTAAGTGATTTCGCAAATAGCGCGACAGTTGCCTGGGTCTTGTCGCCGTTGAAGCGGCGGAGCTCCACGATAGCCTGGAACAAACAATACGGTGTTTGACTATATAGTGAATATAAATTGTGGCATTGAAACCACTAAACACACATTAAAAAATACGCGGAACCAAATAAACTATCACTATCTTTTGGACTTTATACTATCTTTAATTGAACAATAACTAAAAAGAAGACGTGTTCTGACCAGGGCCTGAAAAGGTACATTTAGAAACGGTTTTAACTGGGTCTTTTTAAAGGTTTCCAACCGTTACGAGGGCTGTTCCGAAATTTTTTAGTTAAACAAAAACTATAACGAATATAATAAAACTTTATTTACAACTTTTCAAAGTATTCCCCTGCTGCCTTTATGCACTTATGCATACGACTGAACCAACTTTCAAAACAGGAGAAAAACTGTTCTTGCGGAAGGTCAAAAAAAAGTCGCCTGAATTCGTCCACTGCTTCATCCGCCGTCGAAAATCGTCGCCCACGTAATGATTTTTTTAACGTGGGGAACAGAAAAAAATCGCACGGAGCCAGGTCAGGGCTGTATGCAGGTAGTGGTAGCAATTGCACTCCTGATTTGCTAATATATTCCGTGGTTCTGGCAGCCGTGTGGGCCGGAGCATTATCTTGATGAAAAATGATGCCCCGAGCTCCAGTACTTAGACGACTGACGTTCAGCTCCTGGAAGGCCTGTGGTAAGCAAACTTCAGTGTACCATTGGCTGGTAACTGTTTTCCGATCTTCAAGTGGAATTACGGCTACAGGTCCACTACGTCGAAAAAAAACAGCAACCATTTTTTTGTTGACGCTTCGACCGCGAACTACTTTAGTAGGTAAATCATCTTCTTCAAAGACCCATTGTGTTGATTGCTGTTTTGTAAATGGGTCGTAGCTATATATCCAAGATTCGTCGGATGTCACAATGTAGCTCACTTGTTGTGAATTACCATTATCAAATTTTTTTAGCATAAATTTGCACCAATCGACACGTATGTCTTTTTGCTCCTGTGTGAGAAAATGTGGTATCCATCGAGACGAAACCTTCCGAACTTGAAGGTGGTCATGCAAAATGGTAGAAACTGCCCGGGATCCAATATTCAGTTCGTCCTGAATCTCTCGGTGGGTAATGTTTCGAGATTCCTTGATTAGCCATTCCACCTTGATAACATTTTCTAGAGTGACTGCCGTTGGCGGTCGCCCCGGTCTAGGCTCAACTTTGATGTCGCTCCGCCCACGCTTAAATTCACGGAACCAGTAACTGACAGTGGCAACAGATGGGGATAAGGCCCCAAAAACACTAGTTAAATTTTCATGAGAATCCTTGTAAGTTAACCCTCGTTTATAATCATAATATATCATAGCACGAAATGCTTCCCGCGTTAGCTCCATTTTTGCGAACAAAAAGTGACAGACATGTTTTTTTTCTGATTTCATAAAAAAATAACTGAATGTCACTGGCCAGTGACTCTTATGCGAAAGAGTTCGTAATGAAATTTGCCTTTAGGCTACAGTAAAATTAAACGAATACAATTAATAGTACGCCGTTGACTAACTATTTTCGGAACAGCCCTCGTAAAATGGCATTCCGGTACCGGTATCAATATTTTAGGTATCTAAACAAGCTTCTGTCCAAACGATACCTTTAAATAAAAGTACCTCGATAAAATAGCATTTCAGAACCGATGTCAATACTTTAGATAATATATCTAAACAAGCTTCCATCCAAACGGTACCTTTAAATAAAGGTAAGCTCGCGACTCTCGCGTGTAAGGTTCATCATCAGCTCTTCACGTCTTTACTCCTTTCACTCTTTTCATCCCTTTCAAACTTCACCCTACCCACTTCTCCCTCTTCCCTCTTCACTTTTTACTTTTCGCTTTGCTCGCTCGGTCTTTTAGTTATACAAAACGGCTTGCTTCCATCACAAAGTGCAGCAACAAATAGGATTATCGCGACGTTGCCAGCTTTATGGGTACCCGATACTCGAACCGAGATCATTGAGGTATCCGTTTTATCGGTCACCGTAATTGTACAGTTAATTTCTCGGTCAAGTACCTTTACTTGAAACGGTCAACCTTAACCCCTCGTATGCGAAGTCAAAAATTTCCTAATCAACTTGAAACCAACTAATATTTTAACGTAAAGTTGAAATGTCCCGCACGTATCCGTGTTTAAGCATACGAGGGGTTAACGGTACCGTTTTAAAAAGGTACCTATTAAAATTTATTTTTCGGTATCGTTACTGTCAGATACCTTTTCAATTTATACCTTAAAGGGTACCGGTCTTTTGCGGTTTTTCAGTCCCTGGTTTTGACTACTGCTTTTTATGACGTCACATGCCTGTATCATCATAGAAGCTTCATACTTTGTTTGACGACGCGTTTGGCTCGGTTTGTAGACCCCTGCCTACTGAGCCGGCGGTCCAGGGTTCGAATCCCGGCCAGGGCAAATATTTGTGATGAACTCGAATATTTGTGCTTGGGTCATGGTTGTTCTATTTATTTAAGTATATATTTATCTATATAAGTATGTATATCGTCGTCTAGTACCCATAACACAAGCCTTCTTGAGCTTAATTTGGGACTAGATCGATTTGTGTGAGGTTGTCCGATATTTATTATTATATTTATTTATACTAACAGATCGTTTTTGACATTTCATAAAGAGTAGCTGATTTGAGCTGTCATCAAATACCGTATTAATTAATGAAACAATGGTAGTGCAATCATTATCATTATGCATCGGATTTCTGATATCTCAGTAGGACGGAACAGGGTCGGTTAATGCGATGAAACAAAATTGGCAATGTAGGCCGGCACCAATATTTTGCTGTATAAATAGCATTCAGTTGTTACGTGAGTTACGGTGTTACTGCGTATAGATTCAAGCGTCCCTTGTACTTGTGATTTTTTAGTTAAGTACTAGTTAACATTTTGAACACCAAGCGATGAAGTAGGTCACTTCCCAGTGACCTACATCATCGCATGCGAACGCAGATCAAACAGCAAAAAAATTAAAAGCAGTCCTCCAAAATAAACAGGGATTGAAAAATATTTCTAACGGCCAGATTAATGATTAAATGAAGTATTTTGATCATTCAAATTTGGACGTCGTTTGATTCGACGTTGCTTAGCGACTGGGCACAGCTTTCCGTCGCCGCGTTTTCCTCTCTTTTATGCTCTAAATTAGTAAAGTAGATAATTTGAATCGTTACAGGGTTTTTATTTATTGCTAAAACTATTATTTGGCATATTTTACAGTTTAAATTATATACCATCATATAATAAATCATTTGTGACGCACCTGTTCTCGTGTGAATCCTAGGGCGACGATTTCCTCCACTTCCGTCTCGCCAAAAGAGTCCGTTGGCAATATTGTCAGACTGGGGTCACCTATAACTGAACACGTTTTACGCTCAATATGAACAAGCATGCAAAAATTTTAAAGCTCAATACTCTTAATAGCATAGACGAAAGCGTCTATAGAAAACCATTCCAAAAACGCCTTAACCATTTTGCGTGTACCTATGTAGGGCCAACATAGCTACGTGAACGTGACAGACAGTGTTCCATAGACGCCTGTCTAGCGAACATAGTATTCTTATATTCAAGTGGGATAAAAGAAAAGATTATAAGACTTACGAATATCCGAACTAAACACAGTTTGTTTGAGTTGTGTTTCCAAAAGTGTATTTTGACCCGATTAAAATACGTCAATTATTACGCAGTTTGCCCGATGAAACGAATTATATGCTAAGACAATACTGGCACTTGCATTTTTTAATACCCATGTAAATATAAATATGTAGTATATTAAACCGTATTGGTGAAACAACCTTTAAGGAATGGAAATTTATACATACCAATTCTCTGGCTGGATGATTGTGTCGAAGTGGAGCCGGATGCGGTCTGGACGCTGGTGGTGGCCCTGCCGCTCAGACTGCCCCCTCCTGTTCAATGAACTCACTGTCATTGTCATTGCCAATCATCAAACCAAAAAACACGCTATATACATTAGTAATGAAATTGATGAAGTACAAAAAGCTGAAAGCTAAAACACATGACTGTACGATTTATTATCAATAAGTACCTGTTTATGGTGTTAATCTTGTGTAGCTAGTTCACTACTTTGTTTTAACTAGTGACCATTTATTGATTATTTAATGCATGATAACCAATGAAATTACATTAGAAAGCCAATGGCTACCAAAAGGAATTTTACTATTTTACAACAAGTTTCAGAATGTACTAGAGATATATTTCTGTGACAACATTAGGTGCATTAACATACCGCCAGAGATGACGAACTGAGTCTGATAAATCACCGATTAAGATATCTTCCTTCAAATGTCGGTACACATATTTGACACATTTATAGTAGAAAAAAAAAACGATTTTGGCATAATTATAATTTTCTTAATAGAATGTCAACATTTAATTATATTCCCCCTCAATATATGGTACTGCCATATTATTAGAAAACCCGTTGACAGCATAAAATTAAAAAATATATCACTGGTTTAAGATTAATCGTTTAAATTATGAGCAAAAATACGCAACCATACTACCCCACCATACCATAATAATGTAAATAACTGTCTCACCACACAAATCACTACTTTTATTCATAAACGTAATTTTTGCAAACAGTTATATGATAATGTTTTGCATCAATCAATCAATCAATCAATCAAACAGAGGCATTTCAGTCTTTACAGACAGTGTCATCAAAGAAAACAACGGTTTTCATAGCAATGCAAGCCAATACGAGCACACGCGACCACATTATTATCACTATTACATCAAACTAGTTTTGCTATTTTTTTATTTTAATTATAATTTTATATCTATTACCATTTTTAGTTGTTACTTTAAAAATATAATTTCAAGAGATACATAGTATTATAGTTTATTATTTGCTAAAATGTTGACACTTTTTCGTTCTCCCACCTTGTTTCGATTTTTCCATTGCTTCTTTGACTTGTCTCTCTTCATGATCCTTCATGGACTGGTTGACTATTTCATCCTCTGAGTAGCCGGATAGACGGGCGCAGTCAGGTAGCTCTGATTCTGGCAAGAATCGTGTTTCGGTGCCAGTGGTTCCGATGCGCAGAACATTTCTCTCCAGGTCTATATTGCACTGTGCAACGTAATAACATTCAGACAATAAGAAAACCATAAATCTCACTTAATATTACACTGAATCATAATCATAATTTTACCATTATCAAGCCTACAATGTACGCCAAAAACCTCATTACGGTCATGTCATCCATGACATGATAAGTTCGTTAACTAGATTCACTTGTAGAGTAATATTACTTTCTGGGGTAGCTTACTGGACATAATTCTGTCGTGGATTGTGCTGGAATAACGTCACCGTCAATGTGCCAATAGGATCACCTGGGTGATTTCATAAGACAATTATTTGTCCAATACAATCACCTGGGTGATCGGGTCAAGTGATCTTAGTTGATCCCGCGGGCATTTTAGCAAACCTTTATGGCTCTTAAGGTTATAACGAGGATAAAGTCGCGGGCAGAAGCTGGTGAGGTGAGCATAATAAGAGCGGTTGAGTGGTACACTCTATAGTAATAGTCACAGTAGGTATGTTCTAGTTCTTATTCGTGTCGTCTTAGTTGGTGCCTTTATAAACAAAATCCTATTTTCGTGACTCAATGTACGCCTGTAGTTGACAGTAGTACAGGTATACATTCACATAAACCATAAATGTTCATACCTGATGCCTTTTCAACATGTCTAATCCAAGTAACATATCCATTGGCTGTTCCTCCAAAACTGAGAAAGATGTGGTCAGGAAGTCCTTTTCAATTCTCATTTGCACCATGTGAATACGACCTATGATTCTTTGCACACCAACACCCTTGGCAATACCAGCCCATCTGTACACAAAACAGTAAATGAGGAATGTTTACATTAAATACGAGGCAACAACATTCTTAATGCGTGTAAATACAATACAATGGAACATTTAAATTGTGGCTAACATAGGTTAAAACTTAAAAGTTTATAATTTATTTTTTTAGCAGATAACACATTTTATTCGATAAAGGAATACTTAGATTATAATGACCAAAAATATTAGTACTTACATTTTATTCAATAAAGGAATACTTAGATTTTAATGTCCAAAAATATTAGTAATTATATTGTGTGACTGGCATAAGTAATGCATGCTGCATGCTTACATAAGTATTTGTATGCCACCAAATGGCTAAACATAATGAGACTATTTGTATTTCTGTACTATCCTGTGTTATGTTACCTATGTTTTACAAATAAATAATTACTTACTTACTTACTTACTAGATATTGTTTTTATTTCTCACAGTTTAATCAGTATAATGACATCAGTATGATGGCTCTATCAGGCAAAAGTTTAAGTAAACAAAGGTTTGTCTTACCTGGTATCAACGAGGCGCATAATGTTGCATCTCTCTGCACAAGCTGCAGACATTATAGTAGTTTGTGCACCGGAGTCTATAAAAGCCTTGACCGGAAAGCTGAAACATTTTATAATATAAGATTGGTAGTGTTTAAAACCAAACTATCTTTGCTCGACACTACATAATGTTTGGGTGCATGCCCAGTTGTGCATGAGTTACATTTTAAGCACATTGGAAAAATACAAATGTCATTCAACCCTGTTGCATCAAAATACATGTGCCAAAATTAAATTTGCTGTGTCACAATGCACTAGCATGTGATGTTCCAACAAAATGGTTGAAACATGCATGACATTGCCTAGTGTACATTTGTATTCATATTAATTGAATTTATTAATAGATAACATGGTTACTACCCACTAAAATACTAGATTAAGTAATACTCGCAAATAAAAGTGTCGAATCCATTGAAGGATAGACATGTACCAAATGAACAGTATTTCTGTATGTATCATGAAAATGAGAATATAAAGCAAATTACCCATTAACATGGCAGTTGATGTAAAGCATAACAACAGTTCCAAAGGTCTCCGGGTTGTATTCCATAGCTGCTTCCATATTGGCTTCAATGTTTTTCTGTCTAATTTCTTCAGCAATCATCCTCTGGGCTTCAGTGTCAAATGGATCAGAGTTCATCATTCTACAAACGAAAAATAATATATCTCACTGTAACTGACTTCAGTAATATCACTAAAATAATAAAATTACTGGTTTTATCAACATACCTTATTCTTTGTTGCTGGCGTTGAGTTCTAGCTAATATTTGTTCACGGAGTACAGTTGCAAAGTTATCTACAAAGTAAAAAAGTAAATGAATATGGTGAATTTTTAAAATACTGGGGCTGTAATGCTCGAATACCATATTCAGTACCACAGCCTGATACACAAAAAATGTGCATTATAAGACATCAAATTGCAGAAAACCAGCCGATAAAAACCTATGCAGCTCTAGCTTTAAGTTACATCGTCGTTGCGCTTTTCAAAACTGATATGTGTAAGATTTTAATTAATAGAAATAACACCTTAAGTGCAATTACTAAGACATTAATTATATTAAAACAATTGATGCACATATAAGATTTGGTAAGTGCAACGACTACATGCTTCTTTTAAAATATTAGCACTATTGAGTGCTGCCAACAAATTGGTTTGTACAGCAGTTTTATGTTTTCAACTATAAAGATGCTCATTTCAGTAATGTTCCATTATTAGAAATAGTTAGAGAATGAAATCTGTTCAATGTCAATGTGAGCATTCATTTACAAAAGTTAATTCATATAGGTGGCTATGGTTAGCAAATTCTTGTTTCAAGGGCTATTTAGATTTGACAGCATACCCAAATGTATAAATATAAATACAAGTGACCCAGAATCACATTGAGTTGATGCTTCACTACACGTAACTATTCACCAGCTTTCAAAATAAACCACCCTAGAGGCACTTGCTTGGTAATTAATTAAGTTGGATAAATGATTTTGTCACTCACCAAGATTCCCACTGACAAGAGCATCAGCTAACCTAGGGTTATTCTGTTTAAGGAGAGCTAGTTGGTCAGGGTTAGCCAGAAACATTTCCCTTATCATACGAGGATCCTCTTCAACAGAAGGACCTCGGGCAGCCATGGAGGTAGATGCAGCACTAGCGACTGGAGGCACTTGAATATTGCTGAAGTCCAGGTTTGCTAAACCTGTTGGTAGAGCTGAAATAAGGTAAAAATATTTATGATAAAACAAACAATGGTATTTGCAATATAAAAAAAAGCTAGTCTGACAGAGTCATGTTGTTACTTGACAATTTTATTCATTTTAAATTTGACATTGCATGGGCCACTTGAGTTGTTTGCGTGAAATGTCAATATTGACATAAAATCATGACAAAGCAAATTGGATTGTCTGAGCAGGGTGCACAAGATAATTATGTGGGTCGCGTGAACTCACATTGGCTGGCGTCGGTGGCGTTGAGCGATGGTGCGGACTGCAGCATGTGCAACAGGACCACCACATCGCCGTCGTGAACGCCGTGTTCCTTCATCGACTTTTTGTCGTCCAATAGTGGCTTGCCATTAAAATTTAACGTGATATCTTTAGCGGGAAATCCCGATTCTATTTCACAAAATGCCTTGAAATTTTCCAATTCCAAATCCTCCGATACATCTAGGACGAATATTTCGTCGTTTAGAGTTGTAACTGTAACTTTCATTGTTGGATTTGGTTGCTTTGCCGACTTTCTGTCTACCTACTTTACAAAGCTTAGTCACAGTTTTGGATAATTTATTTTCAGGAAACAATAGACCAAAGCATTTTAAACGGGTTTATAATATATTATTATGACGTCTCGACTTTTACTTAAGAACGAAACAAGCACTTTACACTAAGAATACGAAATAAAACTTTCTTGTAAAATAATGTAAATTCATGGAGGTGGGTGGGAGGTAATTTAGTGATGTGATGTTAACTTGCTACAAGATTACCGGTTATTAAGGTAATGTCAAACAAGACGCAGATTATTGATTGCAGACAAACAATAAGTCTAACGACTTTTTTCTATTTTTAGCAAGAAGCCCATGTTAGCTCGGTGGATAATGAGTATCGACTCCATCCGTTTAAGAATTATGACCAAAATAATCATGTTACTCAACATTGACTGCCTTTTGCCTAAAGTATTTAGATGCTATATATTATAATGTAGAGTTCTAAATGGGACACATTTACTGCGGTTTGTGGCCAGCAACTATGGCCGACCTTCTCTGACACCGTACGCTAGAGCAAGATGCCAATAGTGGCCGGGCCAGAAATTGCAGTAAAATGAAGACTTAGAAGCCCCTTAATGCGCAAGCATTGGAATCATTTTATGGATCTCCTCAAACATGAATAATTATGTATATTTAATAATATATAGGACCAGAATTCTGCTAGACACTCCTATTCCGATATCTTAATGAACGACGACGCAGTTGGCGCAGTGGTTAAACAACTACTGAACCGACGGTCCTGGGTTCGAATCCCGGCAAGGGCAGATATTTGTGCAATGAACTCGAATATTTTTGCCTGGGTAATGGATGTTATTTGTATTTAAAGTATGTATTTATCTAAAGCCTGACCTCTGGTCACACATATGAGGATTTTTAAGAGGGCGCTATTTATAAGATTTATATGGCAACAATTTTGCAACCAATCGCAACTTACTATAATGACATTAGTTTTAAATACCTGTCAGTTCCACTATGTTAACCTCGTAATATCATTTAATGGAATGCACTTTTTTCCTGACTGTTTTTCGTGTAGTAAACACATGTACACTTTATTTATAATCTTACGTTCACGACTGTGAATGGTTTTCGGCATTTTCTTTGGATAATTTTAAATATTTATCTTTTAAAGAAATCATCACGAATGACATTGACATTGTTGACAAACCATCATAAAATCATTGCCAGTGTAAGAAATTAGTTCCAGTGAAATTCCGCAATATGGCGCTTCCTCATAATATATTTCTGGTCTGGCTTTATATAAGTATGTTTATTTTCGTCTAGTGTCCACACATACCGTGAGTGTCCATAACACAAGCCTACTAGAGCTTACTGTGGCACTAGATTGATTTGTGTGAGGTTGTCCAATATTTATTATTATAAATGAAAATTATAAATATTATACCATAATCTTGACTGTTAATTAGCGGCGTCGTAGTGCAGGAGATATTCGAAAGATAAACGAAATATCTCACGTTTGCAGTGTGTCTGTTATTGAATAATTTTTGAGACTTTTTAAATCGTTTTTTCTCTTACAATAACGACGTTAGTTCGTATGAAACGAATTGTTCTTCTTGTTTTGCTGAGCTTGCTAAATACAGCTCCAATAATGTCTTAAGAGTCTCAAGAATGTCTTAAAACTAAAATAATCGGGTTATGGGTTGATAAAGTGAATAAAAGTGATTAATAGTAATAATGGCAGGTACGTCTTATCGTATAGAGCAACTAAACAGGAATAATTATGATACTTGGAAAATTCAAGCCCAAGCGGTAATGATAAAAGCAGGTTTGTGGAAATACGTTTTGAATCCGAAACCACCCGCTACGGAAAATGATTCCGCTGCCATCTCAAAATACGAAGAAGACGAGCTCCTTGCCAGGTCAGAATTACTTTTAATTATTTCTTCAGAAGAGATAAAAAATGTCAAAAAATGTAAAACAGCTAAAGAAATATGGCAAAAACTTGAGGATATGTATGAAAGCAAGCGACCTACAAAAAAGGCTTCACTCCTTAAACAGTTAATTGTATCGAAATACAAAGAAGGTGATGATTTACGAGAACATTTAGATAATTTGTCGGATATCGTTGACAAACTCGCAAATATGGATGTCGACATTAATACAGATCTTTTATCTGTTATAATGCTTTACTCATTATCATAAAAATTTCGAAAATTTTCGCATCGCGATCGAATCTCGAGATAGCCTACCATCACCAGATGAGCTAAAAATAAAAATTCTGGAAGAAACCGAAGCTCGCAAATATTCAGAAGAAAATACAAGCGATAATAATGCGATGTATTTAAAGAAAAATAATTATTCTCAAAAGTACAAACCCATTTTTTGCCAAATCTGTAAAAAACGAGGACACAAAACCCAAAATTGCAGATACCGTAACGACCATAACAAACAAGAAAGATCCAATACCGCACAAAACATATGTCTAAGCACGGAACCTATAAAAAACATAAAAAGATGGTGCATTGACAGTGGATGCACATCCCACATGTGCCAAAATATAAATGATTTCTCGTCAATTAAGAAACATGAAGGTTTACTCAAACTTGCAGCTGAAGACAGCAGTGCGAAAATCGAAGGAAAAGGAAATGTCCAAATCACAGTTGATAATAAGAATGTAAAACTAGAAGACTCACTATACGTACCGAATCTTGCAACAAACCTATTATCCGTATCGAAAATTACCAAAAAAGGAAAGACAGTATTATTCAAAGAAAATATTGCTACCATAAAAGATACGAAAACTAATATAATTGAACTAACAGCAAGAAACGTGAATGGTCTCTATTATCTGATGAATAAAAAGGACACAAATGATTTTGATTATAAAGAAGAAACCACTTTTAATGCTGAAATTGACGAATGGCATAGAAAACTTGGCCACTTAAATGAAGTAACATTGAAACAAGCTTTAAAAGATGAAGCAATGAATGGACTTAAGTTTGACCTTAATCAAAAATTAAATGAATGCGAAGTATGTGTCAAGGGAAAGATGAGCCGATTGCCCTTTCCTAAAAACAAAGACAACTCAAGAACTATACAACGCCTTGAAATAGTACATTCTGACGTCTGTGGACCAATGAATGTAGAATCTGTTGGTGGAGCAAAATACTTTGTAACATTCATTGATGAGTACTCAAGATACTCAAGAGTATATATAATTCAAAGAAAAAATGAAGTGTTGGATAAATTTAAACAATATAAAGAAGAAATGGAAAGATTTACCGAAAATAAAATTAAATTCCTTCAAACCGATAATGGGACGGAATATATTAATAAAGAATTTGATGGATACTTAAAACAGTGTGGTATAAGTAGAAGACTGAGCTGTGAATACACACCACAGCAGAATGGGACAGCTGAACGAAAAAATAGAAGCTTACAAGAAAAAGCAAGATGCTTATTACTTGATGGTAACATACCAGAAAAATATTGGGCAGAAGCTGTATCCACCGCAAATTACCTACTAAACCGGATACCATCAAAATTCATACAAAATAAAACTCCATTTGAAATGTGGGTTGGACGAAAACCATCCATACAACACTTACAAATTTTCGGATCAAAAGCATTTGTACTCAACAAAAACAAAAAACAAAAGAGGAAGTTTACATCTAAAGCAACCGAAGGAATATTTCTTGGATATGCAGAGAATAGCAAAGCTTACAGAATCCTAGTACCTGACACAAAAAATGTTATTGTAAGCAGGGATGTAAAAGTAATGAAAATCTTATACTACTCAAAAGAAAAAGTAGATGTTAAAGACAACAAAAACGAAAAGAAAATGATTGAAATAGTTCATTTTGACAAAAAAGAAAAAAATTACGAATTTGACCAACAAAAAGAGAGAGATGATGAAATGTATGAACCAACAGAAGTTGATGAAAATACTACTGATGACGATGATATGTATGAACCAACAGAAGTTGATGAAAATACTACTAATGATAATGATATTCCAGTAACAAATTCAGAGATTGCTCAAAATGATGACAATCAAACTTTAGGAAGACCCCAGAGATCTAGAGCACAGCCACTCTGGACGAAAGATTATGTATGCACAGTGTGCATGAGTAAAGAAGACAATCTAGAATGGAATGATGCAATTCTTTCTGAAATAACAGCACATTTAAAAAATGAGACATGGTCCATAGTGAAGAAACCACCTTGTCGTAATATCATTGACAGCAAGTTGATTCTAACAGAAAAATTTGGACCAGATGGCAATGTTGAACGTAAAAAGGCTCGATTAGTAGCCCGAGGATTTTCACAAATACCAGGTGTTGACTACCAAGAAGTGTTTGCTCCTGTGACTCGACTAAGTTCAATAAGACTACTAGTATCATTAGCTGTACAGAAAAACATGCATTTAAACCAAATAGATATATGCACAGCATTCTTAAATGGTGATATCGAAGAGGAAATCTTTATGAAAAAGCCTAAGGATCTAGAACAGTATCTTGAAAAGATTATACAAAACACGAAAGATTCCGATATTAAGAAAAAAGCTACTAGAATGCTACAAATTTTAAACCAAGAAAAAGATAACGCAGTATGCAAGTTAAACAAAGCAGTTTATGGACTAAAACAAGCGGGAAGACAATGGTATAAGAAATTAGACGCTGAATTAAAATCCATTGGTTTTACGCCTACTAAAGTTGATCCATGCATGTACATATATGCGAAAGGAGGAGATGACATCATTATTAGCATATATGTTGATGACATAATTATCGCATGTATATCACAGGAAAAGATTAATGAGATAAAGAAATTGCTACTGAAAAAGTTTGAAATGCGTGACATGGGAGAGCTGAATTATTGTCTCGGAATAACATTTGAACGAAATCCTGATCGAATGGTTCTGAAACAAAAGAAATACATCGAGACAGTGTTAGAAAAATTTGGATGTAATGATTGCAAACCAGCATCTACTCGTATGGAGATAGGACTAAAGTTGGCAAAAGGAACCAGTCCTGTAAAAGAAAAGGATATACCATATCAAAATCTTATAGGTTCCCTTATGTACCTAGCTGTTGCAACCAGGGACCGGAACCGGTTACCTTAACAAGGGTTTTTGATGAGGTTATTTTAAAAGTTGTTTTTAAAAACCCTTACATATTGTTAACCCTATGATGTGGTTGTCTCAATGATACGGTTACTGTTTTGTGGCAGTTAACGCGGTTAATAACTACCTTAACTAACTTACCCCGTCCCACTAACCGAGTCTTTAGGGTATTGAACCGAGTTCAAACGAATGTGATCCTTAAGTAATGTGTTATTAGTTCAGTTTTTGAATAGCAGTTATAATAACTACTAACCCTAACTTAATAACCTTAACGTAAGGGTTTTTGAACGAGTTCGAACGAATATGATCCCTAAATTATGTCTTATTAGGTCAGTTTTTGAATAACAGTAACTCAGTAAATTTCTTATCTCTTGCAAGTCATAAACGTGTTTGGCTTTCGAGGTTTGTAACAATATACTATAAAGCGTCAAATCAGTCAATATTCAACTTTAAGTCTTTAGTGTAGAAACTTCTTATGTTACCATGGTAGCGTTGCTTAACTTGAGCGGCGAAAACAGTGTGTTGTTTGTTTTTTTTTTCATATTTCATCTTTGCCTTTGGGGCTTGACAAATAAATCTAAGACGGAAAAAATAAAACTCATTCATTTATTTTTGCCGTCACCATTGATATCACATATTGGTTTATCCCAAACACAATTAACTATAATTTCCTTCATTCCCCATAATACAGATAAGAATTGTTTCGATAAAAAAATATAACAATTAATGCGGCATTCAGTTAAGGCACAACTGCATTTTGATTATTCTTAAAACAATAATAAATACCGCGTCTCATTACGGTTTGCGTCTTAGTGTGCAGTAAATGCCATAAGCCCGATAACAATAAAATAAAAATAATCCTTAGCATTTCACTCATCCCTTTTCATCTAAGTATATATTTAGGTTGATGTATGCGTCAATAACGAACTTCAAATTGTTTTAATAAAATTACACCCTTAAATTGTAAAGATTAACAATATTAATGATGGTTCTGTGGATATTCTTATTATTAAAATTGATTTGAACAAGAATATTTCTTGTACGCTGTGTCTTGATTAAATCATGATGCTTTTTTTTTATTAATAGTTAAAAACGTAATAATTATAATAACATTAAAAAAAATGTTTTAAGTAATTAAAATGTTATTTGAAACAAAGTTAATTTTGTTATATTCTGTATTCTATAACTTTTTTTTTAACTATAAAAAGAAAATTATTTACACACAGACAGATGTCATTTTGTCCGGATTTCCGGCTGGTCTCGCTTAGGGGTCACATTTCTCAACCGATTTATGAAGTCTAGGTTAATTAATTATATGAAATATTTGTGTCGATAAAATTATTTGAAACTTTTGAAATGGCAGAGGTATGAGGTTTGAAAACTAAAAGAAAACAATTTTCATCCATTTGGAAGAAAAAATAAAACAATTTAAATTAATAATCAATTAAATTAGTTAATTGTTATGTTAATTAGTTTAGGTATGAAACTATATTTGATAAGTTGACTAACCTAGTATCATGGACCATCGTTTTATTTAATATATTTTAAATTTGAATTTGAATTAAGTAAAAAAGGTTCTTTCTTTGTTACCTGCCATGACTTACTATCTCTTTCGCTTTCCGCTGATATTAAAGGGATAGTATACGTTGTTAGAAATAGTAAATAAGATCTAAAATTCAGTTGCCTATTGTTAATACTCTTACTAGTAACTTGTCGGTACTTATAATGTATGTACGCGATAAATCTGTTTTTTCAGTAGACAGTTATAATGAAGTTGTGATGTGACACGAGATATTGCAGTTTCAATTGTACACTTAAAAACAAACCATCAGACCCTACACTCGAAAAGTATACAAGCAACCGTCAAGGAATTCCACTATCCAACTCCTGACTACACCATACGACATTAGTCTCCATATTACCAATTCATTAAAACAGCAAACCCCATATATTCGCCATATTGAAAAATTACTAATAACTGAATCAACAATTCATATGAATCGGACCTCTAGTCGACAACAGCCGGAAATCCGAACATCTGGACATATGAAAGCATTTTAGGACAAGCTGATACGGAGATGCGTTGCTTGTTTGGTAAATTACCTTAGTATGCAAAGGTATATATATTTAACCATCAAAAAGTAGCGCCGTTCACTTTCTAGTTTCATCATCTGATCTTTATCACCGTTTTGAAGATACCAAAATACTCATCACAATACCTACTTAGGTAGCAAAATCTAACCGACTGTACTAAACGGTGATAAAGATCAGATGATGAAACTAGAAAGTTTCATCATCTGATCTTTATCGTTTTGAAGAAACCAAAAAAATACTCATCACAATACCTACTTAGGTAGCAAAATCTAACCGACTGTACAATAAAATTAATCCAAGTAAAATTAATCATTATAATTGAACGTTATTTGAAATGTATTAGTATAATAATTATTTTGTCTTTTTTTTTCTTCAATTAATAAAATAATGCTATGTTCATAAAATAAAAATACATTTTAGGTGTGTAAATAATTTACTAGAATATACATTTTTTAATCAGATAACAAAAATAGTAAGTTTAATTATAATAACTAAAACCATAAAAATATCATCATCACAGTTTAACATGCATAATCAGTCTTAATAACTACCTATTCTTAACAATTAATACTTATAACACCTATACATTAAAAACACCATAGTAAAAAAAAAACAATGACATAAATCACAGCAATTAAAAAATCAAATCAGTTTAAAATTAGACCATATCAAATATAATACTAAATTATGGATTACTTATTATTTACGTAATTTTAGAACAGCCGTATGATACAATTCTGTCATAAATTTTACACGTGCCCACATGTCCTTCAATTTATCGTCCGGTACGTCTTCTAAAAATTCCTTGAATTCAGCCAAAATTTCTTTACGTTTTTCATAACCTTCCTTCCTCTCTTGATTTCACTGAGTCTGAAATAAAAAAAATATATACTTAATTTGGTGTTTCATTTTAAGTTTAGTAAGAAATACGTCACTAATATAAGAAATGTAAGCGTCGTCCAATAAAGTACAACGTTCCTGCATGGCCTATTTTTTGTTAGGAATGCTAAACTGGCAGCTCTAAGGATACCCGAACATTATAAGTAAATTGGAATAATGCAAGATATACAACTGAGATTTTTAGCTAAATGTGCCAACATATTCTGAACAAAGTGTATAATAAATGAAAATGCACAAACACACATTTACGAAATGTCATTGTCGTAGGTATTCCGAATTTGTATGGTAATTAAATATTATATATTTACTACATTCATTTAAACAAGTTGTCTGGCGGAGAACGCCTCATTTCATGGCAAAAAGCCGCCATTATTATCTACGTTTTTGTGGAATGCAATGTGCAATCAAGTTGAAATAAATAAATATAGGTACGTATATATATAATTAGAATATGGTTAAAAAAAAAACATATTGCAGATACTATTAAGGAAAAAATATCAGTTCGAGTACCTTTAAGGTCGATAGTATTTACAACGATTTAATGGTAAACAAAATAGAAATATAATCATAATAAGAATGCATAACTTACCAGTTTCTTCTGTCTTTTAAGTTTATTTACAAAGTC
The DNA here is from genome assembly GCA_905147355.2 of Apotomis turbidana. NCBI lineage: Eukaryota > Metazoa > Arthropoda > Insecta > Lepidoptera > Tortricidae > Apotomis > Apotomis turbidana. The sequence continues at coordinate 23,896,322 of LR990280.1, read as the reverse complement.
ACTATATTCCTCGGGAAAATTGCATGGCAGTGGCAGCAAGCGCTTTTTGTAGTACATTTTAAAGTTTTTTTTTTTAATATTTGTTATTTTATGGCACCCGTTTGTAACTGACCAGTTGGACGATTTGGAGGATACTGAGTAACTAACGCTTAGCATCCATGATGATTCAAAACAATACTAATCCCATCTCTTTCTTACATTTTTATCTAATCTGTCATTTTAAAACAGCACGTTGCACACTTAAAAATACTCTTTTGTTCTTATACGATGGTTTTTACTGTTATCAGGTATAACGTTACCAGCAAAGCTGCCGATCGTTCCTCGATAAGAAAAAACCGGCCAAGAGCATGTCGGGCCACGCTCAGTGTAGGGTTCCGTAGTTGCTCATCCTTCACAATAAACTGCTGTTTTAAGCCCGAGTTTTAAGTTAAGAAAGATTTCAAGCTCTATAAAAAGGTCGTAAACGCCCTAGAAACTGTAATCACTTATTACCTTCTGGAAGTCAACTTAAAAGAAAAAATATGAAATTTGACGATAACTCAAAAACAGCTCGACCGATTTTGTTCAGTATAGTTTTCATTGAAAGTAATTATAAAGCCTCATTTACAAGAATTTTTCCGATTTTTTTGACCCGTGGTTGAAAAGTTAGAGGGGGGGGGACACTATTTTTGTCAGAGCGAATATTTACAAAACTGTTGACTTTATAAAAAATAATGTTAAGAGACCCCTATTATTTTTACAAGACCTATTAAACGACACCCCACACACTAGTGTTGAAAAGAAAAAAAAAATCACCCCCACTTTAGGTGTTCGAGGTACCCGAAAAAAAAATTTTTTTAATTTTTATTTTACCGTTTTGTCGGCGTTATACATACACATACTCATACCAAATTTCAGCTTTCTAGTACTAATGATCACGGAGCTAAGCCGCGGACGGACGGACGGACGGACAGACGGACGTGGCGAAACTATAAGGGTTCCTAGTTGACTAAGGAACCCTGAAAACAGTATGAAAATTATAGTTATTTATTATTAGATATTATTACTTTTTTATTAGCAGAACAATCACATCAAATTATCAACTAATTAACAACATCAGTGTAGGAGAAACATATAAAAAGCAAAGATAAAGTACTTATTATCTAATAACAACAACAAAAAACAAAAAGTCAAAACAAAACTAGTGTAAAAAAAAACAAGGCAATACGTAAACATTCTGCCAACTCCGCTCATCTATAACGATCCTTCAACGTTCAGTTCCAAACCCTAACGCGATGTGGTTTAGAGTTAACTGCTATAAATAACCCTTACGCGTTAGGGTTTTAACCGTAACTGTGTAACTGTGTTGAGGTTGTAGTTAACTGTTATGATAGGGTAACCTTAACATAGGGTTACCAAATGAAAAGGTTACCTTATGTTATGGTTACCAAATTGTTAGGGTTACCTTATATTAGGCTTAACTTTAAAGAGGGGTTTTCCGGTCCCTGGTTGCAACACGTCCTGATATAATGTTTGCAGTAAGTCACTTGAGCCAATTTAATAACTGCTATACATCTGAACATTTCAAAGCAGCAAAAAGGGTTCTGCGTTACTTACAAGGAACTAAAGGTTTGGGACTGACTTACGTCAAAGGAAATATGAAGCTTGAAGGAACTGCTGACGCAGATTGGGCATCATGCAGCATTGATCGTCGATCAGTCACCGGATACATATTTACCTATGGTGGAACACCAATTAGCTGGGAAGCGAAAAAACAAAGAACGGTTGCACTGAGTACTGCTGAGGCGGAGTACATGGCTCTTACGGAGGCTTCAAAAGAAGCCATATACCAGAAAAACCTATTAAAGGAATTGAACATTGAGACAGGCACAATTGACATATACAATGACAATCAAGCTGCTCAAAAACTGGTCAAGAACCCAATCATAAGCACAAAGTCAAAACATATCAGTATCAGAGAACACTTCATTAGAGATACTGTGAAAGATGGGCACATAGATATCAAATACCGTCCAACAGAAAGCATGGAAGCAGACCTTTTGACAAAGGCATTACCAGCACCAAAGTTCATAAAGTTAAGGACTGTTATGAACATAATTGCATCTCGTGAGGCGGAGTGTTGAAATGAGTTTACACACGATGTGACACGAGATAACTGGCAGCTAACTATGAGAAATTGTAAAAGGAAAAAAGAAGAGTGATTCTTGTTATGTTTGTATGTCAAGCTGTCACTTAATTAAATTGTAAATTATTATAAATATTGTAAACTGTTTTTATTCACTAAATAAGACTAGTGCACTGCGACTTTTTTTGTGGCGCGAAATATTATCATCACCAGTCTTTCTTGAGCGGTATTGAAATTAAAGAGATAGATAGTGATTATCACGATTGTGCTGGCTACCGAAGCGCTATTACCGATTAAATTAAAAAACCGGAATTATTTACCATATATGACAACACTATAAAAAATATGAAAATGACATGTCGTTTTGACTATACGATGCGAGTTAGAACAGACAGAACTCGAGAGTACCCTGAATCCTTTGTTGAATGAGACTTTTACGTGTGACTAATATTTAGAAACTACTGTGCATGGGTGCAATGTGAAAATATGTCATAAAATTTACAATAACTAAGGCACTGTCTTAAATCATTTTATTAGCACTGCGTCATTACAAAATACGATGCGAAATCGAAATACTCAATGAAGAATGGTAAGTATTTGACATGATTTGTTTATACGTGTAATATTTTTACCTTAGAACTTTGGAACTATAACATAACTGTGAAGTGAATCCTTCGTGATGTTATGGTTTAATTTCTAGGCCTGTCTTTACAACGAATTATTTTTTTATTAGTGTACTAGTGAAAGTGTGTACGAACGTGAAATACCTGCTTACTAATTGTTATTTGGCTTCTCACACTACCGACCGGTAGAAATCGTCAATACTTATTTAGCCACTTTCTTTTTCTGCTGTGTTACTTACTGACCAAATAATAATAAATGCATGAAACCACAGAAATTCACAAAATCATATACCTACAAAAAGGTTTTAAAGTATTATCTACAAATTCGTAGTTGTATTTTATAGACTGTGGGTAGGTGAACATATTCGGGAAGTTTACATGCTTCTCAATTATAATATAATTATAATTGAATTATATTCTTACAAAGACAAGTAATTGATCATGCTGAATATGTTGTTTGAACTGACTTTTGTTTTCTGCAATAACTCTATTTTTCAACTGAATTTGTTATGAATATTTTTGATGTTTCGCCCATAGGTGTCTTGTCCCGCAACATGTTAAACATGATGTGTCATATTCATATAGTTAAAAAAAATATGTTCAGAATACTACTTCTGTTTTAACGTTTCTGAAGTTTAAAATCTATAATAAAAGTGTTTTTCCAGAATGATTTTGCTGCGCATCCAAGAAACTGAGTCTATCAATTTCCTAATCCGAGATGTCATCATCAGCAGGGCAGCTCGTGCCGCAGTCCACTCGAGCACCTCCCAACATGACTATCAAGTTCAGCGGGCCTCACATTGAGGGCTCCTTTTGCACCTCAATTGATTACAATTATGACCCCACTATAAGTGTCATCTGTGCTATGTATATTGTGTTTGGAATTGTCTACACACTATTTGGTTAGTATTTTACAATGCAGCTGAAAATTAACTAAGAAACATGTTTAATTTTTGGTACAATTACATCTTTTGTTTCAGGTTACCGATGCTTTAAAGCCAGTATGTTTTTGACGGGATTCACATTTGGTTCAATTATTGTATATTTAATATGTCTTCAAGATTACCTAATGCCTCCATATGGGAATGTTTGTAAGTTTTTTTAACAAGCTATAGATTTACATGGTCCAAAATAAAGAACACAAATGGTTAAACAAAACAAACATATTTTACTTAGGTTTAAGTTTATCGAAATAATATGATGATTGTTGCAGGTGTGGCTCTATGTGCCGGTCTCCTGTTCGGACTGATCACCATGCTGATACAGTATGTGGGCCTGTTCATGACTGGCTTCCACACTGGCCTTCTGCTAGCTCTTGGTGGATTGGCTGTTTATGACCATTTCATGGACAATAGGCCTGCAACCGTAAGTAATATAAGCATTTACCTAACTTTGCGCAACCTGTTGAAAAAATTATAAAAAACGTTGAAATACTTACGAAACGGTTTCACGTGTACGGAGATTGTTCGATTGACCGCCTCTGGGACTGATCAGCTCTCCTGATTATGAATTGCTAACCGATTCGAAACATGTTGGAGACTCACGGTAGTTTTATAGTAAAAAAAGGTTAACAACAAATACTTACATTCATTTATATAGCTAGTTTAACATAGATTTTATAATATGACAATTAAATCATGTACTATTAGCTGCAGTATTGTGTGGCCAATTTATGAATAGATTAATTCATAAATTTACCATGCATTTGTGCACCCCATAGTACATTAGCAGGGGTCGGACTTTCGTTCGCACGGTAGGACTAATGGAGAGCTATGGAGCAGATATTCACATTAAAATACTATTCATACTCATACTCATAAGTGTATTTCATTCGCAATTTTACTTTTATAGTCAAGGACAAAGTCAGAAGAATATACAAAGACCTGATTTGTGTAGGCATTGTTTTTTTCGCCACCATAAAATACGTAAATATTTGCAACTTTATCCATGTTTTCTGGAGTGAATTGGGTTTATATTGATCGAATATCCATTTATTACTAAAAAGTTCATGATATTGAGCATAAATTGAGGTAAATTAGGAGTTTGAAATATTGTAAAAAAAATATTTTACTCATAATTTTAGTCATTTAATGCTTGGGAATGTTAACCATAATAACCACAAAGGCAGTTTGGAATGAAATAAGTAGATGTATGAGTATGAATTGTATTTTAATGTTAATAACGGCTCCATGTGCGAACGAAAGTCCGATCCCTGTACATTAGTCATGGATCTACTTATAACCCCTAGATAGAAACAATTTGAAATTCTATTTATTGAAATAATAGTTTAGGACAAAAAGTAAGTAAGTAATCAAAACATAAGTCTGACATGACGATACATATTGAATAAATAAATATCAGACAACCTCACACTAGTCACTAGTCCCAAATTAAGCTATATACATTCTTAAGCACAAATATTCTAGTGCATCACACAAATATTTGCCCTGGCCGGGATTTGAACCATGGACCACCTACTCAGTAGGCAGCTGCTTTAAATACCACTGCGCCAAACGCGTCGTCGAAATAGTTTTCACTAACTGCTTAGTTCATTATCTTATCCAACTTTGTTTATGAATTTATAAGAATGATGAAAATGGTATTGAACAATTTATGAAGTAATATATTGTTACTCACTTAATATTGACAGCAAACTTAACTCGCTGACCGAATGACTCACTTTACTAAGAGTTTAATTAATACATATTATATTACATAGTTGCGTGCTTCATGTGTATGAGATCACTTCATCATGAATACATTTTCTTTTCTTATCTGCTTAATTTTAGAAATTGAATGGTAATATAATAACATTAATAACCAAACAAATTAGTAAGGCCTAATGACACGAGTTTTTATGGATGTTTTATTTAATAACCAAATTATAGTATTACTAGTTTTTTTTGCCCTTGACTTTGCCCGCGTAGAAGTGCGATGTAGCACGTCTACCATAAATGTGACACGCGACTCTTTCTCGCGCGAGAAATATTACCTATCTCTTTCTTCGCTGTACTGTGAGAAAGTGACGGGCGATGCTATGTCGCGCGACAATAGTCGCGAAGCGTAGTTGTGCAGAGCGAGCTGGACCGTCTTTAGTTTAGTATGGTTCCGCGACGCCATGCCAGTCTGGCGCCATCTGTTGTGCAGAATTTCTTTATCCTCTCTTCACGCCAAAATAACTGGACGGATTGGAACCTATTTTGTTACGGGGATAGCTGACATCCAAAGATCGTTCGGGGTCTACTTGAAGTAGAGTTTTCATACGGTATTTTTTTTGTAAGTATGACGAGCACATAGCAGATTTATCTTTTTGCGTCTATGTATGACACAGTTCATATAAATACGGTCTGGTCGGTGGTACTAAGTACAGGCAATGCTGCATAACAATGCTGTTTTGTTTAGTCCAAAATCCGATGCAGGTACTCATTATACAAATTTTATGTTTCTATTAAATATGGCTTTCTATTAGATTTACGCATAAAATACGAACTTCTATAATAAGCTGCAATGTAATAATTTATCCTCTTGACCTTTGACGAGCGCGCTACTTGCTGGACCTGACTCACTTGTTTTTCTCGTTTGTAAATCAAACGCATACAATTTGAAGGAACTGAGGGTATACGATTATACTGTGTTCTTTGATGTTGACAAATGTAACTTCTAAAGTTCGGGGTTATTAATTACTAAATGTACATTATGAACCAGATATGAAGTTTCATTTACTTTCACCTATCGCGGTGTTCGTAAGTAATCTAGTTTTCTTTTATCGATTTCCTGTGGTCGAATTAAACTAAAATAAAAATATCTATAAATGGGACCCGATCGTAAAAGGTTTGTCAAACTCAAAAATTTGCATAAGTAGGTACCTACACGCTTTCCAGTTTCTCAGTTGAACCGAACCTATCATTTTATTTGCTTAGGTGTTACGTTTAACTTTCTTATGTCATGTTGGAAATAAGATATTTTAGTGGTAGCCAAATCAATATTTAGGTAGTTTTGATTTGGCAGACACAAATAACGCCTTAGCCAAGCAGTGGAACATAACAGGCTCATGATAATAATATAATAATAATAAATGACGCCAAGAACATATTCAATTCATTCAAGTCAGTAATCATTTATTTTAAGATAAAGGAAACTACAAAAGTTCTTAATAACTACATATTAGGTGTCGTTATAATCAGCCAATATCTGACGACGCGGTTGGCGCAGTTTGTAAGCACCTGCCTACTGAGCCGGCGGTGCCGGGTTCGAATCCCGGCCAGGGCAGATATTTGTGTGATGAACTCGAATATTTGTGCTTGGCTCATGGTTGTTCTATGTATTTAAGTATATATTTATATACTAGCGACCCGCCCCGGCTTCGCACGGTTATTATGCATGTATTATTAATTTTGAATTCGTATTAAAAATAAAACATCAAAATCCGTTGCGTAGTTTTAAAGAGCTAAGCATACATAGGGACAGACAGACAGACAGAGACAGCCAGCAGGAAGCGACTTTGTTTTATACTTTCTAGTATATCTTGACGACGCGTTTGGCTCGGTTTGTAGACACCTGCCTACTGAGTCGGCGGTCCTGGGTTCGAATCCCGGCCGGGGCAAATATTTGTGCAAAATATTTGTTCTTGGGTCATGGATGTTATCTATGTATGTATTTATATATTATGTATATCGTCGTCTAGTACCCATATTACAAGCTTTGCTTAGTTGGGGACTGGGTCGATTTATGTAAGAGTGTCCCTTAATATTTATTTATTTATTATTTATTTTAGTGATATAAGTATGTCGTCTAGTGCCCATAACACAAGCCTTCTTGAGCTTAATTTGGGACAAGATCGATTTGTGTGAGGTTGTCTGATATTTATTTATTTATTAATAAAGGTTGCACAATAACAAATTGCTTCTAAAATAGATGAGTGCACCCATTCATTGCCGAACATCGCTGAATAGAAATTTGAAGCGTCGGCAATGAATGTGTTAATACAGTGGAAACTGGATAAGTGGAACCTGGGTTAGTGGAAAACCTCTTTAAGTGGACCCAAGCTCTTGGTTCCAGTCCCTTGGCAACGAATTACCTTATTTCTTATTTTTACCTCTGTAACTGGAAGTCGCTGTCTCCGAAACCTCTATGAGTGGAATAGCTCCGCGTTATAAAATTTGTATTTTTAATAAACCGTCACAAGGAGGGTAGTTTGTTTCGTTAACATTATGGTTCGTGTTGTAACTACGTATTTTGTATGAGAAAAAAATGTACCAGTAAATGGACCAATGATAAAAGAAAAAGCTGTAGAATTTGCAAAAAGGCTATTATTCATAATTTTTCTAAGAGTAATGGATGGTTTGAAGGATTAAAAGCTATAAGGATTTGTTTTTTTTTAAATGTGCAGAGACCTCTACATACATATTTAATAAAAGAGGATTATTTAAGTCTTGATCTTTTATTGACCATATATTTACACGTGACCTCTATAAGCGACATTACTAGCATCCACCACCTCTGTTAGCAAGAGCCTCTGTTAGTGAGAAAACGTTTTAATTGAACCTGGTTAAGTGGAAAACTGGATAAGTGGAAAACCTGGATAAGCGGAACTAAACAGCCGGTCCCTTGCGATTCCACTTATCCAGTTTCCACTGTATTATAAATCTTATGTACTTATACTGAAATTTCAAGTTGTTTTTAATATTTGCGCATAACTGTTACTATCTTCGTGTAGATTAGAGCTTTGATTGATTATTCAATTTTTATTCATGTTGCAATCTATAACAAGTTAAACTTAACTCCGGTAATTCATATCAATAGGATGCACGCTGTGATACAATTACATAATGGGGACTCAATTGCAACGCTCAATAGACCGTATTTGGTTGCAATGTAACTAACAAGCAGATTGATAGAATAGGGTACTACTGATGTTTTATTTACTTATTGATTTAGATATATTATTATAAATCATTATATATATTTTATAGGATATTCTCATGGCATTGCTTTCAAGGCATATTATTAGTATAACTACTACTGCTATAGTATAATTTTATTAAACTACGTTCATCCACTTACCTTCATTCACAATGGCATTGTGTCTAATACAATCCTATCTGCTTTTGTTCTCGTAAGCGCCAACCAGTTACTTACAAAAAAAGGTTAGAACTACATACATTGCGTGGATATTGAATTTTCAACCTTATTCCTTGTTGAATAGGTTTAAAATGGTTGATGATGAGAGTTCATAGTCCTTTTTCAAGACAATACGTTCTTGTGGAGAGTCGGGCGGTTGTAAAATTCCAATAAAGTTATGATTACCATTATTCTGTTAGTGTATTTTGTAGTTTCATGTCCTAGGAAATAGAGTCGATAATCTATATTAACCTTTCAAGGTGGTTACAATCTGCTTTTACTACGAGCTCGCTATCTTAATTTGTGGTTTACCACTCAATGGTATTCAGTTCTTAAGTGGATAAGCTTAGCTGGTAGCCAAATCAATATTTGTACTATACTTACTATACTTCAGGTTTTGGCCACGACAACTGCTGTCAACTCCGATCTTGTCGTTGGTGAACTCGCAAGGGGCTAACATAGCCTACCTTTATTGCTGAAATTTCGTGAACCTGCGGACATGCAAGCCAAGGAATATAATATTCATAAATGCGAGCACACCGTTGACGTAATTACACGTCACTGCCACTGGTGATTGAGCTGAGCTTTTGTTAGTTCGCGCTCGGTGTCTTGATCAATATAAATGTTTTCATAGTAATGGACTTTGAATTTCACGATAGCTTTGCACGACGTGTCTATTAGGTACAGTTATCATCAACCTTTAGCATACTTAGGTAACTTTGATAACATACAATTATAGGAGGCACCGTGGAGCTGTTTTGAAGATGATACCAGGTGTTGGTTATAGGAACTCTGTAGTAAAATAACGCATTCTTATATGCCAAGTCTGGGCTCTTAACAATCCTCTCGGCGAAAAGTAGATGTATGTTTAACCCTTTGAGCGCCGAGCGGCAAAGCAATTCACCGTGCCACTGACGCCAAACAAAAAAAAAAAAAAAAGTGCTCCAAAATCAACAGAGGTTGAAAAACACAGATAGTGGTTTGAATTAGCATGTTTTTGACCATTGAAATTTTGACGTCAATAGACGTCGTTGGCGTCAGCGTCAGTGGCACGAATTCCCGATGACGTGATTTGCCGTCTTTGGCGGTCAAAGGGTTAAAGAAAGCACAATCGGCAATAAAAAAACTTGTTACTAATATATTTTTTTTCCACAAATTATTTATTTATGTGAAAATGCCTCTCACTGCTGAGCAAAAGCCTCCCTTTTTGTAGAACTTGCCTTGATAAAGCGCATGTTTCTGCCCGCCCGCTACGCGTTCTGATTTATTAAAAGAAACACGAATAATGTCTGATGTGTCCTATTTGCCAAAGCGAAATTGCTATTGCATGCCTTAAATTGTAATGTCTAATGTAATCATAATGAAACAATCAATACTTAATAATGTTAATTGCTTATAGTGTGTAATTATGATTACTCCAAGTGTATTTCTTTCATATGTATGCACCCGTTTAATTCGCGACTATATTTGAGCTGCATGCGATGTTGGCGAGTTTCGATGGTAATAGCTAACTAATCATAGCATATATCATAGAATAAGAGATATGTATAAAAATAAAAATGCGCTTAGTTGATAGAAAATGTACAAACAATATAGTAGGCTATTTTAAGCCTCCTGAAATTTTAAATATTTTAAATACTTATATAAAGTCACATTTGACTAAATTATACAAACATTAAATGTTTATAATTATACAAACATAATGTTTGTAATACAAACATTTATACAAACATTGTATTTTATAATTTAGTCAAGTGTAACAGATTTGTTTTTTTTTATTGCCTTTGCATTTGTAAATTAGAATTTTGTGAATCAGGCACGATGAAACAAACGAAATAGACACCCGGGCAAACAGTGGTCAAGATTTCTCTTAATGTTATCAGTATCATGAAATAATGAATTTTATTCTTTATCTAGGCTACAAGGGCACTTTTACATGCATACATACACTAGTTTTTTGTAAACTTGGCATGCATTTTTCAGTCCGATTTTATTTTGTTGTTGTTTTTTTGCCATCCGATTTTAGGTGAGTTGGTAAGTACGTAGTATTCAACCTTCTGTGTATGTAATAGTACATTACGGCAGAGACCAGTAAGTAAGCCATACTGGCCGAGTAGGAATTAGACGGAAATAATACGAGGCCAGGATGGCTCTTACGGTCGAAGCAAATATAGTGCTTTTCTCAAAAATTAAACAAGAAAATTAGATTAAAATTATATTTTGTAGGTGATATTCATATTCGGCCATTTTCCAATGAATATTATTGTTATATCCCATTTTTATTATTACACATTGTGATATTCGTCGTCGCAGGCATCATTAACTCCCATGATAACAACCTATAACAAAAATAATTATGAGTTTATACTTGGATAAAAGATATAGTTATATCGTTATCAAATAGTGGCAGCATTTATTTACCTTCATCGCCAAAATGGTTATCATCTAGAGCTTGATTTAAGAACTTTTCTATATTTTGCTGCTGAATATTTGTGATTTCTTTCCTTTGTAGCCATCCGATTGTCTCAGAAAGATTGTTGAAATATTCTGACTTTATCACACATTATCTGACCAATTATTAACTTGATTTTCTTCCTTCCATTTAATGAATCTCTTGTATTTTTTTATATCTCCTTGGATTTAATCGGAAGTAAATTATTTTAGCTAACTCTGCCTCCGCTTTTAAGTATGGAGGACTGCCGTCTATTCGGAATCAGACTCGTCTGAACTCATTTTTGCTGAATTATTGTAATAGTAATAGATCACACAAACAAATTTGAAATTTTTGTCTTTTAATTTAAATCCCGCCTTAATTTATTTTTTTATAAATACTGCGTTTAATTATTTGCACTGTCTTACAAATCTAAGTCTTAAAGATAAAATTTAATTATTGTTATACATTGTTGTATTTTCTAACTAATTTTCATATCATAAAGCTTACCTTCAATTTTAACTCCGAGGTTTTTTGTAAACGGCACAAAAAAGGAAGGAATTCCGAAATATCATAATTGTCATTTTACACAGCACAATTATGAACTAAACGCTGCATACAATACAAACTTCCGCACTAAACCTTGTCGCTACTTTTTTTTTTTTAATATGCATCTTGAGTTACGTTTATACTGCCAATAGTGCTAACCTTTTTTTATTTTACATTTGCTCTTAGTGTAAATTGCAAGTGTATACTGCAATGTCGTCTCTTTCTATTTAATCTATGAAAAAGGGACGCCACTTTTTAATTTCTACAATTTGCTGTCGCACTGTACTTATAATTAAAACAATTTGTGGAATGCATCCTTTTTACATTTATATACGACCTCATCGCCTTCACATCCTTAGTTTTTTTATAGGTCGGTGACGATGTAAATCGTGTTTCGATATTCAAATATCTTGATACGTAATAGGATTACATACTTACTTACTGGACAAATAATGATTCCAAATTTAAAATCTCGCTGTTTACTGGACACTTCTAAAAAGTCTTCGGTATGTTCCACTTACTGTAGTCTATCTAGCGATGGTAAGGCAACATTACATGCAATTTTTGAGAAAAACATAATTTCTCGATATGGTCTACAAACTTTGTATAAAAAAATATATCGAGAAACAAAAGTTCTATATAATACCTATTATGTTTATTTATTGTAAGTCAGTGAAATTTTTCATGTTTTTCATACACAGAAGGATGAACTGAACACACAGTGCAGCGTTCAGTGCCACTTACCAAATTTGAATGAATCCGAAGGAATAAAAAAAAAAAGGAAATAAAATCAGCCCTTGTTTTTAGCTATTAACTAATTGTTTGTAGCTATGTTAATAATATCTTGCTATTATGACTATGATTTAGGAGTCTTGTGAATAAATAAATAAGTACCTAACACTAAAATCATTTATTTTGTTTCAGTACTGGCTTTGTGTCGTGGCGCTGCTCGGTTCTGGAATATTTTTTGCTGTCATCAATTTGTACTGGAAGAAAGGTGAGCTTTCCCACTCAGGCTGAGATATTGCAAATTGGTGACTATTGTATATACTGTGCTATTGTATTAGGTTAATTTGTATGCGAGTGTTGATAAAGCAAATATACAAATATTAGTGTCAACGCAGCCTATTATTATTACGAGGTAGCATGATTGATGAGTATGATGACATTTCGTAAAATTTTGTTTTGTTATTATAAATAAAATAAATAAATAAATAAATATTAAGGGACAATCATACACAAATCGACCTAGTCCCAAACTAAGCAAAGCTTGTACTATGGGTACTAGACGACGATATACATAATATATAAATACATATATAGATAACATCCATGACCCAAGAACAAATATTTTGCACAAATATTTGCCCCGGCCGGGATTCGAACCCGGGACCGCCGACTCAGTAGGCAGGTGTCTACCAACCGAGCCAAACGCGTCGTCAATTATACAGAAAAAGTATGAAATATTTCCTTTCATATCGTTACCTTTTTGTATCGCATTTGCAAAATATACAATAGGTATCTAACTATTTAATACTTATCATCAGTATTGAACAATATTTTGCCCTTCGGTGTATGTAGTTGTTGGAAATTGGCACTATGAGGCTATTTAAAAAGATGATTAAATAGATGTTTTAAGAGATAATAAAAGTGAAGTTAATACACAGTACGACTTCTATATTTAGTAATCTACCTATTAAGAACCCTATATTTAGTAACGTACTACCTATTGTAGGTGACCTCGGGAGGTCGTATGCTCCCTTGTCGCTATTTTTAGACGCGGTATGATTGGCACTAATGAACCTATACTTACCTACGCAAGCAAAGTATTTTTCTCAAACATGCAATGAGATATCGTCATAACCTGCGTTAAAACAGGCTTCGAAGTGTCAAGTTTCGGGCGGAACAATTCGAGAGAACTGTAAAGGAATTTCATAGAAAATTTAAGGCCTAGGCCGGGAAGTATTTTTTTTTTTATTTTAATGTAAACATGGCGTCGTGTTCATGAACAGGCTAAACAGCTGAAATTTATTTTTTTATATTTTTTCTTAGTGGCTGAATGGGTATCGGACCAACAATATTCGTGTTAAGGCCTATTACACACGAACTGATATTACCTAAGAATACAAATCTGTATGATTCAATGTGTTGATGAATAAATTTAAAATATTGTCTATATGTATGTCACCTACTGTCTATATTATCATGACTAGCTCAAGATGACGGAATAGAAACGTGGCCATGGAAACTTTGTTATAAAAAATTCATCGAGCGCGGGGTTGTTTGATTGTATGTCCAGGCGGTAGGTAGTTAAAGTTGTATAATTATTTTCCAGTTCTGACGATATTCGGCACGTCGGTTTACGGCGGCGCGGTGATCGCCACGGCGCTCGACTATTTCTTCGAAAGAATGATGATGCTCAAGTGGGTCAGTATTGCACGCTGCGCTGCGCTTGTCCGCTTTCATACGCGTCGGTGCCATCGATGGACATGTCCATTATTGTTAATGCGTAATGGGGCTATCGTGCTTATATCCGCAAGAGGCAGTAATGTAATAATCATTGGGTGTTTGTCAAATGTTCTCAACTTTTAATTTATTTGTTATTGATCGTTTTAATATTATTTTATGATTAACTGTGGCACGCTTATTGTGCCTCAGGCTTAGCTATTGAGATCATAGTTTTAGATTATCTTAACAAATCTGAAAAATTATCTGGATTTAAACAACATTCGTTTCGGATTTCAGATGTTAGTAATAGGGTCGTTTCTTCTTTTTTACCTACAATAAATCGAAGATATCCGTTTTTTGGGTTTTTGAACTATCGATAATTTTGGTTTCAGTGGTACAATAAAAAAAAAATGCATTTGTTTTTTTATTAGGACTGATGTTAGTTGCCTTTACGACCTATCTGTTTTTTTTATTGTGTTTTTCTTAATTGCGTGACAGAGTGGTCCTTTTCAGCGGAGACCACATTTTGGCTTACTACTCTGTCTCAGTATTCTACAAAAAACAAACGTCTGAAAAAAATGCTGGTTAGAGAAACTGAAATATTAAATATTAATAGATAGAAAAGTATGGACGATTATTCGACCATTATAAAACCGAAAATATGAATACTCAAATGAGATGCCATAATAACACGAAGGACAGACTATTGTAGGTAAAAAAGAAGAATGATCCAATACCATTTGGCAATATTTGTGAACTTGTTTGACAGCTGTGGGAGCGCGCGAAGCTGGAGCCGGCGGTGGCGCCGCCGTGCCGGCTGTCGTGGCTGGCGCTGGCGGCGTGGCCCGCGGCCGCCATGGTGGGCCTGGCGGCGCAGTGCGCGCTCACCGCCTTGGGCATCTACCACGAGCAGAGTGAGTACTGTGGTGTGGCCTGGCCTTAAATACCTGGACAAGCCGGAGCATAATTGCCTTACTTATTATCGACGTCGGTGGAATTCGGGTTTGCCACGCAATAATGATAGACACGACATAACCTTGACTGAAAGCGCGCGTATACTTGATGTAAATTACATCAGCCTTTCCGAAAATATACTAAACTTATTTATTACATTTTTGTAAGCTTTGTTTTTTAGGACTTTAGATGTCTTTATACCAATATATCCAAACCAGTTCGTTTGCTTTTCAACTGCTGAATTCTATCAGCAACACTGGTAGCTATCTCGTTAATCCTTATTCCAATTTGTTTGAATCCTAATTTGGTTAATTGTGTATGCAGGTATAGGCGCACAGAAGCGGCGGCTGAAGACGCAGCAGGCGCGGCCGGTGACGCGCGAACAACGCGCCGAGATGAAGCAGCGCAAGTACCGGTACCTGTACCAGGTGCGGACCGCGCACGGAGACGTCATATCGCAGGTAATCTCAAACAGTAGGTCGAGAACGCGGCGGGTGATGACACGCGGCAGCCATAAGTAGGAGCGGGAAACCGCGCTCCGAACTGTGTATTTACAAAATGTACCTTGTATTGACGCCCTAGAGCCAGGGTCGGGTATAGTTTGTACGCTGCTTTCTTAAAGTTCCAACTTCAAAATATACCTGGGCCAGGGCGCCATGATCGGGTATATTGTGTACTTATAACTAATGATATTTTTTGGATGTAATTTGTACGTGTTGTTATTAGTTTGCAACTCCTAGTCATACCTGAGTTGGGGGTGTGTTGGTATATTTATTTCCACAGTAGTAATTTTTATGAAACGTCTTTTGGCTATACTTAAAGTCGACGGAGCCCTCGCTTTCGATGGGCTCCTATTTATTGGTGGTTTGCCCTTCGAGCATTTGGAGAGACTTAACAAACCTAATCTACCTATTTTGAAAACTAACTCGTTCAATTTTGGCCAAGTGTGATCGTAATCGGGCACATTTAACCTTTTGACCGCCACAGTCGGCTGTGGCCGTCAACAAAAAATCGTGCCCCTGACGCCACGTCGGCCACAGCCGTCCAAATTTCAATGATCAAAAACTTTGTAATTCTAACCGCTACAAGTATTTTTCAATCCCTGTTGATTTTGGGGCACATCTTTCTTTTTTTACTCTGGCGTCAGTGGCACGGTAAATTGCTAGACCGCTTGGCGGTCAATAGGTTAAGAGTGCTCCATTTCAATATTGTTTCTCCGAAATGTATCCAAAATGGGCTGGGATACTGTGTCTAGTAGAGGTATATATTTTGGAGTACCCAATTCAATAGTTTCATCTGTCAACTATACGCGAAGTCGACTAGGCATGTGACGTCACGGGCGTCTCCACAGGCTATTTTTTATACCTAATACTAAACTCAAAATTTAATTTTTCATGTTTGGGCTGAAATACTAAATGTGTCCTTGTGTGCGGCACGGGGATCAACAGGTTATGATTATAGCGTAGGGCTCATTCAATTCAGCTGCTACTCAGGAGGATTCCTTTTCAGTTAAATGGCATTCGAACGGTTTTATTGCAGTCGTACGTGCAGGCGTTGCAAAAGAAGGCTCACTGCGGCAACTGGAGCGGCAGCGGTGGCGGCGAATGCAGCACTCTACAGAGCGACTCCACGCACCTCACCGTGTTGGCGCCGTCCGAGCACGCGCCGCCCACCGACTCGGACGACGACCTCAACCAGATCCGTCCCGCGCACTAGCCATACGTAAGTCTATATCCAACACTGAGGCCAGATGGTCGTCAGTAGAGACAGCAGTGCAGTGTAGATCGATGACAGTATCGCTCGCGATACATACGTTGTTGTTATACATTACATCATACTGACTTTGTACCTAGAAATAGTACTTTTTCTCAAAAATGGTCGGGAACTTTATTGATAAAAAATCAGGATACGGAGAGCATAGTCAAAATTTAAAAAAAAAACTTTGCCGGCTCGATTTGCTCGACAATAATGTTCTTTGAAATTCATTTATTTGTCGTGGTACAAACTTTTAAAAAGTTAAAACGGCCATACCTATAAAAAAGGCATAAATCCTAAACAGCCAAAACGAAAGATCAGTAGCTACGACTTAGTTATGGCATTCAAATAGGTTATCGCGTTTTCGAAAGAAAAATTCAATTCTATTCTTTAAAAAAAGGCGGCGATGCAAGATTTCAATTCAGTTTTCACATATAGTGGCTAATAAAACTTATCTGTACTTATTTTGTTTTCTTGCAGCATTTTTGAGAAAAGCACTATATATATATATATATCTCGACGGTAGGGCAATTGCTGGCTTCGTATTAAATTAAACGGACGACCTTGGGAAATACTCGACCAGCAATTACATACCTACCTACTTCCCTCGCTTCGACAATAATGTACTATTTCTTAGATGTTCGTTCTCATGATCGAAAAGGCACATAACAAGTTTTTAATAGACCTGTGCAAGAAATAATATAGCTAGTCATTCTCCAATATACTGGAATTACTGGATACATTTTTTATTCTCCTGTCACTATCCAGTATATATTTTATCATAGCAGTAACTTGATATTTAAAATGTGAATATATACTTTTTTGGTTTCAGAATTGCGTTGGGAAATTGACAAGAAAGGTGAGAGCAATAATTTCCATTCTGTGTATCCAGTATTACTGTAAAACACTCATATTTATTAGTGGTTATAATTATTAATCGTATTTATATTAACTGTGACTTCACTGTATTATACATTATAGTTATATTGGACGTTTCGTGAGTAAGTCTATTGGGGGTTCAAGATTCTTTAACTTTATAATAATATTTGACAATATACTGTTTCGCTGACTCGACACTGCCATAGTTATACGAGTACATTCGTTACGAACACTGAACTAATACATCGCAATTATAAGATCCACTTCTGATTTATCTAATTTAGTCGACCTGAGAAACTAGGAATGATTTGATAATGTTGTAGAATAGATAACCCACTAATATCGTAATCTTTACCGGGTTAACTAAATGTACATACATAACGGACAAATAAATATACGTATTAAAATATTGATTGCTAGATTTAGATATAATGATTATAAATAATATGGTTGACGTGCAATCTATTTTAAATATTTGTCGGAACAACGGCTCTACGACAAAGTATCCCCTGGGTAAACGACATTGTAAGAGGCATTCTCTTTTTATCGACTTTTGCAACACAATCTTGAACCCCCCCTTTTTGAGATATGGTTGTGTTTGTTGATTCTTTTATGTTGTATTGTAATTTTCTATTATTGAAAGGTGTCAAATATATTGACTTTCTATAAAAAGTATCAAGATATATACGCTCAGCTTACGAAGATCCTTACGGTGTGTCGTTTAGCATCATTTTACATGCAAAAGAAAATCGCCTCTATACTACAACTGGATTTTATTATTATCTTACTACTGCAGTGAAAATATAAACTAGTAGGTATATTCATTGGAATTTTACGGATTCCTTTATTTTCACTCGCATGGAAAGATAGTGAAAAGGTTTATATGGAGGGTGATGCGAAACGATCTATATCCAATAAATCGATGGGTCTTACGGTAGATTCTCACATTTTTCGGATTGGTAAGGCCTAAATACTTTACAGCTGATTCTGAATTAACGCACAAGCTGGTATAGCTCAAAAATGTATTAAACGGAATTGATTTTTGATGGCAAATATCAAATATTATTTCACGTTGTTACTTTGTTATGGTGTTCAGGTCTTAAGATTCCTTTTCTTGAAACTAAATTAATAATTTAACATGAATTTTACTATCTAAACTAGTGGAATGATATGGTGAAACACAAGACGAAAGGCCGAGCGGCTCCCAGCGCGCTCTTTCGAGCTGCGGGCGTATGATGGTGGCGTTAATCACGTAATAGATAAGCGACAAATCATCTGTCACTCACACTCGCATTTTGTCAAAACGTTACGGATGCTTTGTCACTTATTTAACATGTGATAAAAGCAACCATCATAGGCCCGCTGGAGTAGATAAGTGATAGGTATAGACGATGATACTTTTCTTGCCAAAATCTATTTATGGTAAAAATATGCTTTAACTGTCCATTTTTGTAGTGAACTTTTATTTAATAGTATTTTTTCAAGCACATTGCGATTTGGATGTGATGAACGGGTAAACTCTTAAAAGAGTGTAGGATAAGTGAAAGTACGCACAACACGATTACTTGGAGTCTGCAGCGCCGCAATGGTTGATTTTTATCGAAACAGATCAGAATGTACACGAAATACATTTTGCTGCATATTTGCTATAGTTAGTAGTATAGTATGCATGTTAGACTTAAACAGTAATGTGTCTCATCTGCCACAATCTAATTTTGTACCGTAAACCTATATAAACACAGATTTGACTTGATTTCACTATGAAATCGTATGAATAACATCATAAAAACACCGATAGTAAATCATTGATTAACGCGAACATATAAATCTTTTCCTACGTTATTAACGATAAATACATTCACTATAAGAATTAAGACCGCTTTCGTAAGTAAGCTAGTGATAGGTTAAGGTTAATATTATTTATTTTTTAGATCTGGATGTTTTGTGTGTGGTATTGTCATTAAGTTCGCATCACATAAAGTACTGAATATACGAACTTCGTGGATCAGCTCTACGTTCTGAGCGGTAAACTCCAAGTAATCGTACTGTAATTATATTTTTCAAGAAACAAATGAGTTATAAAATGAATTGGCCAACTTGAATCACAAGTTTAGAAACAGGTTTGTTATGTTTAAAATATTTATTGGTGGTTTATATTTATGTTAGTTAATGCAAAGCATTAAGACACATAACTGCAAGTTTAGTGTTTCTTGTATAATCTTATAATCTTTTAATTCGCGGTTGCTGGTCACTTGAGCTTTCCCACGCCTACGAATCCAAGTCACACGCTTTAAAAACAACTGGATTTCACTTTGGTGATTAGATTGGAATGTTGGTTATTTAGAATTAGACAACATTTTTATGCCTAGCAGTAATCCATAAAAGTATCAATTGACCAGTAACGAGAGTTCCGTTAGCATGTGATAACTATTATTTTTTTCACCAAAGTTTATTTTAGTTGTTATGTTGGGTTGGATAACGACCAAAAATTGTTTGATGCATTGAAGACGACCTTTATAAAGAGCAAATGATTCGTTTGTAATTGATTATATTGATTTTGCTGTAAATTTTGTTGTGTTGATATCAGTCAACTGTCGAATCGAGCTATATCGAGTAAAGAGTAAGAGGTATGTACATAAATGTATATTGTGGTAGAGATAGTGGTAGCTACCAATTAGGACTAGTTGGCGTATGACGTTCCGTAATTCTTCAATTTTTGAACTTGGTCCACTCTATCGCTCAATTTCTAGTCTTATTTTTTAAAATAATTATAAAAACATATTTACATTTAGTTACAAATTTTAAAGATCTACCGGTATTACGTATAGTCGAGATCATTTCCATTGGATTAAATAGGACTACATTGTCAGGCATTCTGGATATTTTTTTATTCTCATGTAAAGACTTCCCCTACCCGATGGTCATTCTGTATCTATAAATATAAGCGTTTGATAATATATTTCTTGTCTAAAGTGAGTTGCTTTTGCATTTTACGATTTTATGTGTGCGATATGGAACTTGGTTGCATATATGTATACTATAGTTTACTGGAAGTGGAACCTAGTATAACCGAGCGATATACTTACATACCGTCCATGACTAAAGGTATATTTATAGACTGGATAAATAGATACATAGCATTTAGCATTACGTTACGTCTGACCTGCGGATTCGGTCATATAACTTGAGTCAAGAGAATGCACTAATTTGTTATGATATCGCTATTTTAAACAAAATGTTGTATCATAATTATAATAGCAATAATAAGGATTAAACAACAATACTATTCTCTATAGATATTAAATGCGATACATTCATGTACACATTTACCGAATGCTTTATATAATCGCGTCTAATATCATTTTACTAAACGTTTTAAGGTTTAACTAGGTTTGACTTTCAGTAGTGAAACTATTAAGTGAAGATAATAAAATTATTTTAATATTTTATTATTTATGCACCTGGGGCTAATTTCTACGTTTCTCATGACACTTGGCCTTAATATTGTCTACTTTAGCGATATGTTATATTTAACTTTATTTGTCAATTTGTTAATGTCAACAAAAAAGTCAAAATTTACCATGTCCTGTCCATATGTCCGTCACATAGCTGATACATTGTTAAAATAATATTCGAATTTGTAATGCAATTAATATTATAATATATATGAAGGGTACTCTACACGGAAAGAACATGTCTAATTGTCTAGTCACTTTTATTATTAAAAGAGATTTTAATCTCAAAATATACAGCACTCAATAGACTACCACTGAATTACAGATACAAATATTTAAGTAACTTGTATTTTTTATTATATGGATTAAAATTATATCGTTCGTTCCAAAATTTCAAATCACGCTAACTCAAAAAGTTGCTAAGGTGACTATAGACATGTTCTTTCCATGTACCCTTCATATTAAGAAACTGTGCAAGTCTATCCCCTGCTCCACACTACTCGTAAAGTTTACCGAGGTTGGGCGAATACGATAGTGTGGAGAGAGAGAGCCACTTCACTGCAGAATCTCTTACTTCGGCCAACTTCCTCTCGGTCAACTTCGCTATAATGTGGAGCCGGGGTATAACTTCGACAGAGTCGCATGAGAAATGAGAGAAAACGTAGACATTATCGAATGTTATGTATAGTAACTTATTACACAAGTTTTATTGTTGTTTTGTATGTTTCTATTACTGCAATTGACATTCCTTTTATATAATTATTTTTGGTTTTATTTGATTATCGAATTCTTAACCTGTATATAGAGTAGGCAGTAATATATAATGTGCTATTCTTACTATACAATAGTTGTTTCGTCCAGTCAAGGTCAAACATACAAAAATACACCTAGGTACATCAGACTTAGAACACACTCTTACAATAGATTCAAGTTCTGCTTTCAACTCACTCGACTGTGCTATATCCATAACAGTGTGCGTCAGAATGATTGGTTGACTGTTGAATTCAGCATTGATTGCTTACGTAAAAATTGCTACCTATTTGCTAGTATTTGCTACCATTTACCAAACAATTGCTTCCTCAGTATAATAAAAGAATTTTTTTTTTGATCAGTCATTCTGACATCAGGATGTTTGTACAAAGTTCATATTTTGCGAAGGACTCACAATTTTCATGTTATTTACCAACCAAAATTTGCTACCTAATTGCTACCTACATTTAGCTTTAAATCAACTCTGCAGCGTTACAGATCAAAAAGTTTCGCGTATAATTATTTTTTGGACTACTTACAACATGAACGCCTGTGCGTATCAGCAGAGCAATCCAAATCTGTGGTGTATTTATGTTTGTGTCAGGCGCTAAGTAGGTAGAAAATTTTGGTTAGTAAATAACATGAAAATTGTGCGTCCTTCGCAAAATATGAACTTTGTCCAAACATCCTGATGTCAGAATGACTGGTCAAAAAAAAGTGATATCTTTTATTATACTGAGGTAGCAATTGTTTGGTAAATGGTAGCAAATACTAGCAAATAGGTAGCAATTTTTACGTAAGCACAACTTTCTACGCAATAAATGCTGAATTCAACAGTCAACCGATCATTCTGACGCACACCCATAACACATGTGCAATTATGAGTAGTATATAATAATAATAATTAATGAGTAAACATTAATATGTTGAAATACTCCTATTATTTTGGTTACACGCATAATGTAAAGTAGAATGTATTTATTTATCAAGTTGTTACGACTCATAAGACATAAGTCATGCCACATTCCTGTCTTTTGATGATTTCATATACACATAGCTTTAACGTCTTTATAGAATCACTTCAGACTATTTTTTGATTGTAGAAAATAAACGTTGTCAACCCATTGGTCATGATAAGATAAATCAACAGTTAACACGCTGAAGAATTAAATTTAATGAACGATAATACAGATGATGATTTGATATTAAGTTTTCCAGACAAGTTGTACAGCAAAATGGAACCTGTGTTGTGTTGCTCGGCGTCTTGTAGTCTCAGTGAGGACAAAGTTTATGCTTCTAACATATTTTTATAGTATTCTATGCAAACTTATACGCTTTCACGCATTTACTGATTCCATGTTTTTTATTTGTGCTTAGATTGTTAATGAATCCTGTCAAATTAGAAGCACTGTCTCCCTGAGGTATAAATTCAATGTTCCTGAATCTTTCATTAAACAGGTTTTTGGGCTTTTGGTTTGTAAAACTGGTAAATCACATATTTTTTTATAGGTCAATGGCATTGTTTGTTTTAGACATACCTAATTATTATTATAATAAATATTAAATGGGGAAAAATCTTTTCTAAAGCACCTCTTAAAAGGTAGTATCTAGTATACTGTTCGAAATGTATTTATTTGTGTTACAAATTTTAAACTGTCTATTCAAACAGGTCACAACTACATATGACAGGTGCTTTACTAAAGTTTTTTATAAGAAGGTAATCTCTTGTTTTTAGCGATTGGTCGACAATCTTTTGATATTTATTGGTTTCTTTTATTTTTTGTCACTATATTTCCGTGATTATAAAATATGAAGTTTGAGGACGGAATGGTAAGTGATAAAAAAGCTGATATAGCGACAGTCCTTATTCTCATGTTTCCCTTTCTCACTGCCATATCTCTAGTATTATTACGTCAAAATGGAATATCGTCTGAATTACAATTCTGGGTATGATTACAACTTGAAACTAACGTAAACAAACTGACTTCTCAGATACATAATCTTGATTATTCAAATTACATGTTGGCTAAGTATGTACCGCCTGGTAAATAAGTTAGGAGAACATTTTACTCTAATTCGAATATAGCATCCAATAATTATTAGAAATATAAATAAAAGATTAAACCATATAATGGTGCATAACAGTGTAAGTATAAATTATGTCATGTCGGTAAAAAATAAGTAGGTAAGTACAATGATTGCCGACAATGAAGACGTAATTTAATTATAAAATAAAAATTAAGAGAATCTGACTCAAGGGAAACGTACAGGATCCATTTTGTAATATATTAAAATGGTTAGACACAAAGATCCGTGCGGTAACCCATAGGTTTACACTTATAGACATTTGAGCCTATTTTAAAATGTAAGGAGAACATTTTGTGAACCTAATTTTCACCAGCAAACATTATCGTGTAACTTTTAGTAAAACTTCTTTCTTCTTAAACTAGTCTATCTCATTTGTTAAATGTGCAACCAAACCGCCGTTCAAAAGACGTGCCGTATCCGTACCGTTTTTACCCACAGACAATCTCACACTGTTGCTCAAAGGTACGCTGATGCACGTCAATTGTATGAAAAAAAGTGACGCGAAGTCACAGAACATAAGAATCGCGAAGTCAACGCGTCTATTGTTTTTCATTTATTTGACTGCGTTTACGGTACGTCGTCGTTTTTTGAGCAGCGGTGTGGTCGCACCTTTAATATGTATTTGTCGTTATTGATTACATATTAAAATTATTTTACTACCCTAAATTAAAAAGTATGACTGACGCGGGGTTCTCTCCATAGTGGTCGTGAGTAAACAATTACAATACTGCGATTTCTACTTGCGGAGATGCCACGACTTTGCGTGACAGCGGCAGCGATGTAGGTACGTGTGTCTCGTTCACTCGTATGGCCGACGCGCTCGGATGTCTCGCTCTACCGCTGCCGCGCTAAATCGTGTGGTCTCCGTTAGGATTAGGACTACCCTAGTTTTAATCTTATGTACAGCCCTGCCCGCTTTGTTTATGATTATGATTAAGACCTTGCATGATGTGATATGTCTGAAGATTGTCGTAGAATTAAGCAACCGTGGTTAGTACCAAATAGTGGACGTTGGTCCCTACTTGCCAATACTGTAATTTACGGACATTATTTTAATAAATAATTAGCCGTCGTATTTTGTGTTTTCTTGGCCCTGGAGGAATGAAACAACATTACCTAATACTTAGACAATTTATTATTAACATTAAACAACACTTTGGTTTAACTTTTCTTTAACTAAATTTACATTTTGGATTATGGATATAATCATATATCGCTACGAAATATTCATTGTTTTTTCTTTCAAATTTAATTAGTTGGGGTGCATACATACCTACATACATCTCCTATTCGTATACAAATATCAATGTTCGTTTGCTTAACAAATATTAGTGTGCATTTTTAATAAATACGTTACATGGGTTCATATGCAGGTGGTAATCTCTTCGACGTAGGTGGCGGGGAAGATGCCGTAGCGGCCGTCCAGGTCGCCGGCCCACCAGCCGTCCGCCTGCTTCTCGTGTATGTTGATTATGTCGCCTGCGCACGAACGGCAAATATAACATATTTATTTATATAACTTAAACATGCCCAACTTTAACTGTGTATCCTTTTTTTCTGTACCGCAATCGAGGAAAAAGTATCCTATAACCATCTTTGAATGTCCAGCTGCAAATGTTATCAACCAAATATTAAAACATAGCTAATAAGTAGAGAGCGAATTTGAAGTAGCATATTAATATGGATATGACTACTTAGTCTAATTTGTTAAATAATGTCAGGTCTTACAGTCTATTATTATTACACCGCACACAAATAATTAGATTAAATAAATGTTATTTTTGCAACAAACTACATTTAAAGAAAAGTATTTTACTCTAAATAAAGGAGTTTTTGTACAACTCAAAGATAGTAGTTCCTATTTATTACGTACCTACATGATAGTGCATGTCAAGAATGTCACTTTAATATAATTATCATCATAATTTTTGCCCAATATTTACAAAAGCTTCCAAACAGGTTTTTACTTTTTGTTCCGATAAGTTACGTTATAGGTAATTGTGTGTAGAAAAAATAATGAATTATACCAGTCATATCCATATTAATATTGAGATCGCTACTTCAAAATCACCAAATCGGCTCTCTACTAATAAGTAAGAGTTTAAAATGTTTTTAGTTTAGGGTTAAAATTCAATTAAGGTTTATTAAGAAGGCAGAATAGCAGCATCACTTTCACGTGTCACCGCCGTTTCGCGAAGTATTTATGAAGTTTGGCAGTCCTCACTCTTCCGTCAACATTGTATACAATAAAGTAACAAACAGCATTCGCGGCTAATAGAATTTCGCTAGGCTCTTAATGTAACGACTTACACTCTCATTAGTGAGTTCATACATTTTCATCATCATCATCATCATCTTAACGCAAGAGGGGAATGTAGGTATAGGTACCTAAAGCAAAATGTGCATCGGGCTTAATACACATTTCATTATGTTATTATATTGGACAGTACCTACCTAGGTTTATAATTTTAAGCCGTCTCGGATGCGGTGTGTAATACTAATGAATGTTATGACCAATTAAATTCGTACTGTCTCCGCATCGAAACATAATTAGGTATCTATAAAAGTTATCTTAGTAAAATACGTACCCATATAATTTCATAATGTATCTACGGGAAGTGGATATTTTACTGAAAGTATTTACCTACATATTCAGATAGTTGATAACATTTAGGACCGTTCATATAGACACTAGCGGTGTTATCAGCTCATCCCACGGGATCACTAAATTTATTCGGGATGAAAAGTATCCTATGTCCTTTCTCGGGTCTAAGGTAACAGACAGACAGACACACTTTCGCATTTATAATAGTATGGATTGCCATCATACATACGAAATGTAGGTACTTAAGTAGAAGGTATACGTGCGCCGTGAATGGTTTTACTTTACTACACGTCTTGTCTCTGGAATGTCTGTCTGCGGCTATAGCAGATAATAGCAATTGCATCTATTAACTGCATACAAAATTAGAAATAGGATTTATTGTACCTGGTGATACAGTGAGTTCATCATTTTGCCTGGCTTCGTAGATGTACAGCGCACGACATTTTCCTATGGACTTCGTTGGCGAGGTGCTGTCGCCACTCTCATTCTTAAGTATATCGGTCAGATCCGTTGAACTGTCGCTTTGTGATGAAAATTCGTCTGCAAATAAAAATCAAAAAAAAATGAGCTATCGGATGAGGTCGGCTGTATTGCGAAAATATTGACACAGAGGGATTGGGATTATTTCTTTCTCTGAAGCAGTTGTTATCGAATTTGCGATCACGTTACGGCATGCAGATAAAGCATGGTTTTTAGGATAAAATGCAAGTTGCCCTATTAGGCCTATTAATTAAATAAATCCATCGGCTCAGTTAGTTACTTGGTTTTTTTTCAAGCTTAGACCTATTCGCCAAACAACAGTCGCATAATGTTCGATCCTTATCACTACCTTCCAAATATCAGGCGTCCGTGCAGGTATATTCCGGGCCACGTCCGGCAATCCACAGTAACAGATCTGCAGATCCGACCGCCCTCATGTTTCAAAACTTGCTTACCGAAGTCGCTGTCCTGCCGGTTGGACAGTCCATCTCCGGCGCCTCGCTCGCTCCAATCCAGAGGACTTTCAGGCGGTGGGGGGGCGTCTGGCGTCGGCGGCGCCGCGGCGGGGAGCTCGACGCACACCGGCGTCACGGGAGCACTCTTGCTCTCCGTGTTCCTCCTGAAGGACAAGTGCTCTATCCGCAGCTTGCTCGACGCCCTGCTCATTATGGAGTCTCGCCTCTCCCTCTCGTCGCCGCCACCGTTTACGCTTTTTGTTAGCGCCGAATAATTTGGTTGCAGGTTTTTGTTTACTTCGTTCTGATAGTCTTCTTGCAGCCACGGCGGCACCTGTGATATTTGATATTTAAGTATAGGTACAGTTAAATTATTAACCATTATGATACATTTAGTACAGATTTTTGAATTTAAATTCTACTAGGTATTTACGAAATATAAGAAACCTATTCTTGCGAATAATTAAACCTTTAAGTTATGCAGTGAGGTCTTACAAGACTACGTACTACATCTTAAATATATTTTTTATTATGATTATGATAGAATATATTATTTCCTACTTAGCATTATGTAACTTCACTACATAACGTAACATCTTTACATAATATGTGATGTCGTGGAAGACGAGGAAATTTCAAGGCAAAAAGTGCTTCATATCTGTTACGCTTAAGCTGGCAGTCGTGACGAAGCGATAATAATATGAAGTTATTGATTTAATCTTACACATTTTCACACATCGTCACAGCAAAACGGTACCTATTTAGTCACGTAGGTAATTTCGACGAGTTTTGTACGTGGCATTTCGTTCATAGTAGCTGTTAAAGAGAGAGAGAGATCTAATAAGATCATGTTTTCGAGGTAAATAACGCTTATTTATACGCTATTAACGTTTGTTTGTGATAGCGGCGAAAATGTGCTGAGGCCTTGGGCCAACAGGGGGATATAGTGTACGTAGGCTACGCAAAAAAATAGAATACTGACTTTAAGCACACTCTGTTGCAGGCCTTGCTTGTCCCGGATGACCTTGATGTGCGTAGCGAGGGGGTGGCTGACGGGCGCGCGGGCGTCCAGCTCGTTCAACGTGGACGTTATTTTGTACCGTACGGCTTCCAAGTACGTCAGCATTGATTTCATCTGGAATAATTTATTAAATATGAAAAAAGTTCAAAACAAAATGTACCATTAAAGCAACGAAAGGTTCTCTTTCAAAAATATAGTTTGTAAATTGTTTGACCAGGGGCTAAAATAAGCCGTGATGACTAGAAGTGATTATTTAGACGAGCGAACGAAGTGAGCGAGGACTAACAACCTGAGTGTCATAATGGTTTTCAGCCACGTGTTAAACACTCTGCTTATCACTTCGACTAGCAGAAAATGATAAAGAACATTATTCTAGTCAATAAAGACCTGCATCTACGATCAATTTTTTTATTCGGTATACTAAAATATAAATTCATATTTAATTTATTTTGACTTATATATTTAGGTTATAATCCATGACTATGTAGGTAGTATTAATTTAATTTACGATAAGTAAATGTTTGAAAATTCTTTTGAGTTATTATTTTAGTATTCAGAATAAAAACATAAACTGTACAGTACTTAACAGAGAAAACCTCTTAAATTATCCGTTTTGGCTGATTTGGTTGGTTTGTTTTTAATTATCTGTACTGGGATGTTTATGGAAGATAAAATTAACTAATGAAGAGGCGGTACGGCCTATGGTCTTAGCCTGTCCGGAAGGACGAAATAAATAAAAAAAAGTACTGGGATGTAACTGGCCGCTTAGCAAGGTTTCAATTTCATAGAAATTATTATATGGTATTTAAACCATAGGGCCTAAAAGTACCATTTTAGCCCCGCTTCACGAAGCTAAAATAACGTACTTTTTGAGTAGGAGAAGTAAATTATTACTCTTCAAAATTACCACTCAAATTATTAAGTTGCAAAATTACGCACAAAACTAGTGAACAGTGACGTAGCATGGTAACTGGTGAAATTAAAATATTTTATCTCTAGGTATGTGAGCTCGAGATTGCCCCAGGGCCCCTTAGCCAAAGGATAGCCTTTGCTTTGAGGTCATATAGGTCATAGGAGCTCGGAAGGGTCCAGTACACTTTACCGTTGAGCCCTCCAGTAACTGGGCAACTGGGTGTTTAAGGAGCACTTATAACGATCATAAATTAGACATCGTCGGTTACACACTGATTCTGGTGTCAGTTCTGTCCCTTATTTTGAACTGTCATTCACTCATTCTCGCCAGTCTGGGCCGTCAGTCTGTGGGGTTATATGATCATTCTTGTCATTCTGACCGACTGATGGACTGAAGTGACGCCAGACTGAGCGTGTACCCGCTGTCTTACATGATATAGTTTGTCGGCGACGTTCTGCTGCGAGTCATCGTTGCCGAACGTCGGAGTTTGCTTCATGGCCATGGACAGTTTCTCCAAGCCCTGCTTAGATTTGCGCTCTCTGTCGATATCTTGTTTTACCAGCTGTAGAATTTTTAGTAGTGCCTGTAAAAAGTAATTGATTACATATTATAATATACTATTTATTTGAACGCCGTTGCATTCTGCTTGAATTCTTAATTTGGCTGTTAGGGGTGCACCCGTTATCTACGTTAGTGCGTGCCCAAGCTTATACCACGAGTACGAGTGACAATTGAAATCTAACAATCATTTAGGTACAGTTTTATTTATAATGTTGTTTTATTGATGTATGTAAGAGAAGTGTCACACTAGAACTATGCACAGGGACCCGACGTTGTAGAATCACAAAAATGACGGGGCCCGGATCCTTTTGACGATTCTACAAAGTCATTTACAGGTCGGAAAGTCAATAAAAGGCTTAGAGGTGAAAAAAGGTTAAACTCAGTTCTGGCTAATCCTTAAGAGTAGGTACCTAAGTAACTTTGCATTTGTGAAGTCAACGGCCCTTGGCGTCGCGTAGTAACTAATTAAATCAAAGGAGTTAAATGATCGCAGCGGACGTAAACGTTCATGGTGGAGAGTTATTTAGTTTAAAATTAGAGGAAACGTAGTGTACTTGTTTCCGGCGCTCCTTGTTCATGGCGAGCGTGGTGTGCTCGCAGTAGAAGTCGGGCAGCAGCTGCTCGGTGGCCCCGGCGGGCGCGCTGCGCACGCGCCTGACCACGCGCATGTCCACGTGGGGCTCCGCCTTACTTATAGGGCCCACTAGGTTGTTTGATATCTGTAAATGATACACATAATTACAACACCAATCATCTTTTTTGTTGCAGCCTAGTCGGATGACCTAGGTATAACCATCTTTATGTATCCTGTTTCTGTTGATCAAAAATGAAGTCGAGCGGTCAAAAACCTACAGGGTGTAACCGAC
Source organism: Apotomis turbidana (assembly GCA_905147355.2). NCBI lineage: Eukaryota > Metazoa > Arthropoda > Insecta > Lepidoptera > Tortricidae > Apotomis > Apotomis turbidana. The sequence goes on along the minus strand of LR990280.1, from coordinate 23,865,244 downwards.
AGCGTACCAAAAACGAAAACCGTCGTTTTAGACCATAAATCACGAACTGAAAACAAGTGTTAATTTTCTCGGAAAACTCAAAAATAAGATTTTACAAAATAAATTATAAAACTCAACGCGCAATGTATTGCGTCCAATTCTCTCGGGTGCAGACGCGCGGGGAGGGGAGCACGCGGTGAGCGACCGGTTCTGGTGCTCCCCACTCCACTCACGCGTCAACGCAAAAGATACCGTTACGCCAATGCGCATCGAATGACATGAATGAATGCAACCACAAAAACAACGCAACCACAGATCACAACTAGTGTACTACCTAACACCAATAACAACTGACCGATAAATTAAAACATTATTTTCATTCAAGCAAGTAAATAAAATGTGCGGGTAGGTAAACATTACTCATGCGTCCGACCGCAGCGGCCTGCGCGAGCGTACTGGCCTGGCGGATCAATGACCAGCCAGTACCGTTATCTTTCCCACTCCACGCGCTCTGTATTGTACCGTAAAGCTTACATAATACTGTTTGTTATACATTGTGTGTTTTGCAGAAAATGCTATTTTCATGCGATTTTTCATGAAAAATTGTTACTGGTAGAGTTCGATTAACGGAAAAATAAAGAAGAAATGAAAACTCGCGAGGAAAATTTGTGAATTTTCTCAGAGAAATTTCCACGATTTTCCAGCCCAGAATAATGGTCTGAAGCCATGGTTTCAGTTTTCGGTACACCGTCGGTTACACCCTGTATACATACTTTTTTGTCAACTGAATTATTATGTTCGTGTTGATGAACCAGGGATGTCAAGCAACACCATGGTTTGCTGAAAAGAAGGCCGGCGGAAAGAAAACCGAAGGGGAAACATCAAGAAGTTCCGTGACGTTCGGTGACAAATGGTCGCGCGATCTCATAGCAACGAAGAGGCGTTCCTCCTAGAATAAGAGGAGCATGATAAAATCTTGAAAATAGGCTATGAAACCGTGTCAGAGGTTTGGCGCAGTTACCTCGGCTAGCTGTGGAGGGACCGCCGCAGTCAGCCTGAGGTAGCAGTCGGCAGCAGTCTTTAGCTGTTCTAGCCTCTCCTCCTCCAGAGATTCCAGCATGCCAGCGCCTTTCATAACGCTCGATTCCCACTCGAGCCTGAATAAAAAATATTGTTAAATGCCTCATTGATACCTATCTATAGTGTCGAGGAGTCGAACTAAAATATATAAATATAGGTATTTTTTATTAACACAGTCTACAGCGCTCCAGAACTAACAGCGGAAACTTTAGCCACTGAGAAAGATTTCTTCTTCCTAGAAAAATATTATTAATAATATACGTATTAATTTCGTAATATTTCATAATAATAGCCCAGTTGCGTTTAGCTACGAATAGTACGAATAATTATTTCGTCATTGATAGCCATGCGGCTATAAAGCCAGGTTAATGGTTATACTTACACTACACGGGAATATAAGTCTGTCGTAATGGCAACCAGAAGGTAACGTAATGAACACACTACCTGGCCCTTTCCGCGTGAACACAAATATTGTAATATTCGACTTCAGTCTTTTTAACAGCATCTTCTGTTTTCCTCTTCTTGACTAGGAGCTTGGCCGCCTCCCTCTCGCTCGTGGCGCCGGGGACGCGATCGGCACGCGCGGCGCTCAGGATCGAGTGCGCATGCGGGATGTGTCCTACGCTGGAGCTGCGCGGCATACGACTGGAAATAACACGAAGCTGGTAATGCGTTTAATAGCGTTTCTACGAGTATCTCAACCAATCTGATATCTTTTATCACCAGCTCTAAGTTGTAACATGCCGTGTAAATCTTGCTGCGTACCAGTCATAGACCATAACATTGGTAGACTTGCATGCTTGCAATGCCATGGGTGTAGAAAATGTCAATGAAATTAATTAAATATATGGGCCAAATATACGATATCTGGTTTTTACTGATACCAGTAAGATTTGTGCGGCATAGTTCTGAAGAATTAACAAACTTGTGAATTTTCATTTTAATTTCACGGTAGGTCAGAACGGTTGAAACGACGATCGCACAGCATTCAATTTAAATTCGCAGAGCCTTCGCATAGCCGTACTAACTAAGTAAGCGAAGGATCCTTCAACTCGACAACGCAATATCCTGTTTAAGTGTATTTTATCAAATCAATATAAAGATATTGAAGTCATCGAGGACATTCCAAAGCAAGCAGACCTAATATCTAAAGTAGCATCTTGCAGTTTCTCGTTTTCTCTGGCCGCTGCGTGTGAGTTCTTCTTAGATTTAACTTCATTCGTGCGCCATTCGGTGAGAGACCGCGAAGTTTTATCCACGTTACCCTCGATCTGAGACAATAAAACAATCTTTAAGTGCGTATTCGAGGCATAATGGATGGAAATGGACAATAATTACTAATGGACTATATATATACCAAAATAATTATACGTTTATGATGTTACTGATTTACCTTTTTTCTTAGCTTTAGTTGATTGTCGATTACAATCTTCATAGGTTTCACTAGCTCTTCTGTAAGAGCATGGGAATAAGTCCTGGAACATACAAAGAAACCTCATTAATTGTTTTTTTATGGTAGCAATATGTCATTAATTAGTGGTAATTCCGGTTCCTACCTATGGATGTCTGCTCGCTTCTCCATTTCTGTCGCGACATGTTTCCACGCCTCGGCGCAGGAACCGATGCTCTCTTTGCAAGCTTTGCTCAGCTTATTGCCAAGTTTCGCTAAACATTTCGAGTAGTAATTTTCAGCTTCTATCCTGAAATATTGAAATATATATATATATATATTTTCGAGGCATTTTAAATCCCTGCAATATTACACGATATTTTCGTGGAATTTTATAGTAGATAATAGCTACTTTCAATTTACCTACTTATACGAGAATTGTATCAGTACCAAAGTATTTTGTTTACGACCGGAAAAGAAACGATAACGTTTCGTTCGGCAATGCAAGAATACAAATGTAAACGAATGGTATATTTGTAGCTATCGCGGCGTGTCATGGCCCACTTGGCGGCACCTCGCGACGTTCTATTTTTGATTTTGTTGCCATTAATGCGTCGTATTCGAAATATATCTTGTATCATGTGCATAACAACATCGGTTTTTGATAGTATATTTTTATCTGCATACATTGGTACCATTTATGAAGCATTATTTGGTTATCTGTGGCTTCGCTCCCTTAGGAATTGAGAAGACCTGTTCTTATTAATCTCAAAGTTGTTTTTCTGGTATATATATTATGTACATATAGATTATATTATTCAATGTTTTCCAGATACATGTTATATGTTATCCATATAATGCTGATGTTTTTTTTATAGGTTCTTTAACTTGTAAAGAGCAGGCACATTGTACATTCGCCATTGTAAAATATGCAAAGAGTGGAATTCAAAATGACTGGTAATATGACATGTGTGTCCTCGTATGCAGTCATAGTGATGTACTTTAGTTTGTGTATTGTGGTGTTAACAAATGCTAAACTCAATTATATAGCGTGACGAGCGCTATGGTTCAGCTCGCGCAGCCGCAGTTGTTTCGCCTGAGCGCATGATCATTTCGTTGAACGCCTCGAGCGATATCATAAACAATAAGGTATTGTCTCATACCTGTGTTTCTTTGAAGCGTTTGCTTTCTACGGAGAATATTGATAAGATTGCTTATCACAATCCTAAATCAGGTAACTTTCTTGTCAAGGCTATTTTCAATTTGCGGCACTCACTCAGCCCACTAATTAAGTCTTACCTGCACGGTAATTAAGTGTTGATATTCGATACAAAGATCTAACCATACGTGTTTTCTGAAGTTGAAGGTCAAAAACAGTGTTAATTTGTAGTTAGTGTTTCCGTTTATCAAAACAATTACTCAACATTATTAGAGCTGATTATGATGTTACCAGGAAGTTGTGTTGGCATGTTAACAGGCCAAAATACTAGAGGCATAGTATAACATGTATATACATACTAGTTTTTAAGTTGTGGTTTAGATAATGGAACCAACCATCTTAGTATAAAACATATCTCAGCCCGAGGAATGAGTAATTTTTTTATCATCTCTCAGGCCCTCAGTTTAGGCATTATCAATTATATACTACGCAGTTTTGCATCTCGCTATTTATCTTGTAACGTCATATGTATATGCTTAGGTATACGAGTATTTATCGGTGGCTCAAGAGAAAAAGAAAAGGGCTGTATAAGTCAGATGGATCCTTTTGTTTCTCGACTTAAAATACTCCTTTCACTAGGGCCACATAATTTTTTTTGGATATTCATATAGAAATCCGCAAAGAAAAAGATCGCAGAAATAAAATGTATCAACTATGATTGTACCTATTATTATTGTAGGCACCTAATACACCAATTTTAAGAAGATTAATAGATAAGTAATACCTTTCTTGTAATATTGCTGCTAGTTCTTTGCTGAAATCACTGCCTTGTTTCACGTATAGACGGAGCTCATCAAAGCCGCTAAGAGCCTGAAACAAAAATCATCGTAATAAAAATAGTGGTTTACCTGACTACTTTATAGAAAATATTAATAAATAGAAAAAGAACAGACTTCACTGTAAAACAAAATAAAACTAATCACGTACATACATATTAAATTTGAATCACCTTTTGGAGTCGGTGGCAGACCTCATTCTTATTACTATGAACACAGATGCCACGCATGGCGCCTCTAATTATTACTATTTAGTTATATAATACAAGTTTTTAGGGTTCCGTAGTCAACTAGGAACCCTTATAGTTTCGCCATGTCCGTCTGTCCGTCCGCGGCTTAGCTCCGTGATCATTAGTACTAGAAAGCTGAAATTTGGTATGAGTATGTGTATGTATAACGCCGACAGAACGGTAAAAAAAAAATTAAAAAAAAAAAATTCGGGTACCTCTCGAACACCTAAAGTGAGGGTGAATTTTTTTTTTCTTTTCAACACTGGTGTTTGGGGTGTCGTTGAATAGGTCTTGTAAAAATAATAGGGGTCTTTTAAAATTATTTTTTTAAAGTCAGCAGTTTTGTAAATATTCGCTCCGAAAACAAAAAAAATAGAACTCTAACTTTTCAACCACGTGTCAAAAAAAAATCGGAAAAATTCATGTAAATGAGGCCTTATAAGTACTTTCCATGAAAACTATATTGAACAAAATCGGTCGAGCCGTTTTTGAGTTATCACCACATTTCATATTTTTTCTTTTAAAGGACGTAAGTTTACTTCACGAAGGTAATAATCAGTGAGTAGTTTCTAGGGCGTTTACGACCTTTTTATAGAGCTTAAAATCTTTCTTAACTTAAACCTCGGGCTTAAAACAGCAGTTTATTGTGAAGGATGAGCAACTACGGAACCCTACACTGAGCGTGGCCCGACATGCTCTTGGCCGGTTTTTTGTTCGGTAGAAAAGTTTACGTGTGGTTTGGCACCGACTTCAAAAGGTATTCATTCAAATAGTAATCTGTACATGAACGGGTTATTTTTGAATTTACGGTTTATTTTGAAGTTGGTTATTTTTTTATTATTATTGTTTTGAATTTTAGTGATTTTAATAAAATATACTACCGAGGAGTAGGTATTCGGGGAGATCAAGACCTCCCCGAATTTCCGCATATTGTACTTTCCATCATCAGCTCAGCATAATGAGACGATGACTACCAGATCAGACGCAAATAACTTTATAAAATAGGTATATAACTTTTATATATTTTTATAACATCGATTTCCCTGCGATCCCATCGTCAAAACCCGACATGGTTACAATGGGACCACCTCAGGAGTATATACTCTTTCAAATAAAAGAAATATATTTGAGAATTGGTCTACAATTGGCGGAGATAAAAAGTATTACGCAGAGGTAGTAATTACGTAACGTAAAGTGGTGTTGAGTTCTAATCTAACTGTGACTTAAATATAAGTAAATAGGCATATATGTGCAGGTTGGCTAGGCGCAGTTAGGCGTATAGGTAGGTAGTTAGACTTCATAATGCCTTGTATAGAACTTCAGAGGTACCTAATGATAATGATAGTACCTAAAATAATAGATATTTACACAATGATTAACCTATTGACCGCCAAGCGGTCTAGCAATTTACCGTGCCACTGACGCCAGAGTAAAAAAAAAAAGATTTGCCCCAAAATCAACAGGGATTGAAAAATACTTGTAGCGGTTAGAATTACAAAGTTTTTGATCATTGAAATTTGGACGGCTGTGGCCGACGTGGCGTCAGGGGCACGATTTTTTGTGGACGGCCACAGCGGACTGTGGCGGTCAAAAGGTTAAAGTTCCACTTTAGCAAAACAAGACATATAATTTGCGTCATACAGAATGCAAAGTATAAACAAACAATAAAAAGTAATATATACTTAACTATGTTTTTTTTTCGTTTTAGGAAACTATGAGCGGCGTAGTATACCTAATTACCTAATAACCTCGAATGATTTATTGCATTTCAGATTTCCATTAATAACACGGAACAGAAAAGGAAATGAAATGTTCCTTATATATAGGCAATTATCTTATGTAGTTGTGGTGTAATACACTCATGTTAAATTGTATGTTTGAATTCGAAAGTATGTTGTTAAGTATTCTCTACGCTGCTTCAAGTTTATTATGTAAACTATGTATGTACAACATGCAAAAGGTTGCCGTCGCTTTCAACACGACCAGAAATCTGCTTGTTTAATTTACTTCCGAGACGAATGTTCGTATGTAATGTAATCCTAATCTAGGCAAAGTAATTTATCGATTGGAATGAAATATTTCGAACTATATAACATCCACTTCACAGGAAATAAACAATACAGTTTTTTATTGTCACTAAATCGATATTTTTTGTTTCTGAGAACACTTTTTCGTGTCTTATAGTTTCAGACTTGCCCTAATTACAGATCTGAATGACTTACCTCGTCACCCAATCACTCCCGTTAGTGGGATAGTAATCCCACACAAAGGTCGACTCACTGGTAGTGAGAGTTAAACAGCATTGACACCAGTTTAACACATATTAAAAAAAATACTCACCGTCTCTGGTCGAATTGATGATACGGTAAATATCGGCAATCTAAACATACCATCAGGTCTAGCATAATCTTGAAGCCACTTCGCTTGTCGCGCGACTCAGTTCTCCTGTTGTTCGCACGATACTTATGGAAAGGGAAGTGACAGGTAGTATTTGTTGCGCGACAAGGAGTCGCATGTCAAAGTTATGCTAGAGACGTCGGGGTTCGATTGCTATAGTTGACCGCGAGTTAGACTATGTAATAATTTTTTTGTTCGCACGTAGATCCCATATTAGTAATATCTACTTATATTGCATTAGAGTTGTGACCAGCAGTGCAGATAGCTTTCCATAATGCATGCAGATTAGGTGTAAGTACACTTACGGAATACGTATTTTAGTAGTATCCGTTGATTAATAATAGGTGGCCATCACGGTTGTTAAAGTCAGAGTAATTAATTACGATATTGCGTCACGAGTGGCTTTGTTTATTTGTTGTTAATGCGTAAAAGGCGCAGCGTGGGCTGCAGCACATGTTCCTCCACCACATGGTCGTGCTATGGCAAGTATTTTACATACACTATACACAAGGTACATTTCCAATTAAAAGTAAACCCTCGGGCATTATCAAATCGACTGACAGATTTGATCTTCGCCAAACAATTTGAAGTTTGCATTTAAATGTTTTATATATATGTGGACCGAAAATTTAAATTGGTTACACCAAAATCACCTACGTCTAGTGTTGCTGCTGATCGAAACTGGCTGAGGTTTTTGATTCCCTTTCCAGATCAGAACCTGACCAAACTTTCTCGAATTAATTATGACATCAGTATAAAGTAGGTACTTATTTCAATTTCTATTACAAGATCACCAATCACCATCTGTTAATTCTAAATGATAATTGGATGGCCGGATCATAAAGAACAAGTTTCCACATTCGTTAATATTATTAAACTGGCTGGTATATGTATATTAAGTTAGAATTTTCATCAATTTCACTACCTAAAGGTTGTCTGGAAGAGATCGCTTTTTAGCGATAAGACCGCCTGTTGTCTACCGTTATTTATAAATTGTATTTGTCTTGTTTCCTTTTGTAAACTTTTATTGGTGTGCAATAAAGTATGGTATTATTATTATTTGTTTCTCATTTTTTGAGTCTCGGGCTCATACGTCCCGGTCTTTTGGAAGGCTTGCGTGGATTATTATTATTAAACTAATGCTTAATTATTACAATTCATGAGGTAGTTGAGGTATACCTACTATTAGCACTAACAAATTTGGATGTAGAATGGGTCGCGTAGGCTGTACGAGGGACGATAAAACAAGTTTGAATAGTCAATGGGAATATGCTATTTAAAACAGAATGTTTAAATAAGTAGGTAGAATTATGGGTAAAGGATGTCGTTGTGCAAGTTGACGGAGGGTGTCTCAGAAGAGAACCAAGCGGAGGAGAGAGCGGGCCGGCCTCGGACGCTCTAGCGTAGGTTTGATAACATAAGTTGAGTTGGGAATAACAGATCTGTGGTTGGAAATATTCACTTGAGCTCTTCTCTCGCTGTTTTACTATTCCGTGGTATGCATATGCACCCACTATACCAACTTAAATAGCTGTACATGGGTTGTCCCTTGTACAGCTATTTAAGTTGTATAAGGGCTGTATAAGTGCTTTCTACAGCTTGTGTGCTACTTAGGGTGTGTGTATACCACGGAATAGAACAAACAGATTTATCTAAACAGTACAAACTGTTTTTTTGTGCTGTGGGGCATACCAACTTACCAACAATAAGCGCGTCTGTAAGCATAAGAATGTGTCGACGACCTCACAAAACAAACCACAGGGTCGCGACATGGATGATAAGATTAATATTACTGACTGTCTATGGCCTGCTTTATTTGTCGGTAGTTCATAACACACTTATATATATATATATATATATATATATCGATCTGTTCCATTTATTATTTAAAATTTTAATTCTGATCACACCACGGTCTCACCAATCCAATATTTAAATTATCGAACTACAAAATCAGGTTTGCTTCAAGTATGTTCTGTGTGAATTAAGTACGTTTAGGAATCTGTTAAGTATCAAAAAAATTGGGCATAAGTATGGCCGTCGTAGAGAATATAAAAATATGGTTTTATTTACTTTTAAACAGTATGTATGCCAACGCAAAAATTAAGCTTCTTTTTAGCTAATAGTTAGACCTATATTTTATTTTTATATCGTCCATTGTTTGCTAAGTCAACACAGTGGATATATTATAAGAAAAGTGTTTCCTCGACTGACACAGGGCGCTTCCTGTTCTAAACCAGGAGGAGGATTTCCTTTGAAGTTATGGAGCGGACTTTTAATAATGCCGGTACTAGCGTTGGGTGGACACCTGCTTGTATTTTATGATTATGACAATGAAATCTTTCAACCATTACATATTGGTTAAAAAATCGCTAACTGGATATTACCACACTGCATTGTTTATGTTATGGGTAACGAAGAAGACAGCGGCGACATTCTTAGGGGCATACAATAAATATTAATGAGTATAAGGACTACGCGGCATTGACAATGTATTACGCAACGGTTCATTTACGAAATATAGGCCTTTTAACTATGAAATATGTCGTATAGCTGTACTTACGTTGTTTATAATTTATATTCTTTAGGATTCCGTACCTCAAGGAATAAAACGAAGTCATTATAGGATCACTTTGTTGTCCGTCCGTCTGTCTGTCTGTCAAGAACCTTTATCTCGGAAACGCGTGGAGGTACTTATTGAGATGAATTATTGAAACCATAAAATTATTAATAAAAAATCAAACTTCAATGTTCACGTGAAAAAAAAAAGACGGCGATTTATTCCGCAATAAAACGTATATTTCGACACTCTCAAGGTAATCAAAAATTAAAGGTTATAAGTATTGGAAAAAATCTGAAAACTATATTTGTAGATAAATCGTAAAAATATAATCTTTATTTAAAGTAGGTACGTAATCTACATCGAGGTTAAGCAACGAGCCCGACTCGCACTTGTCCGGTTATTTTATTATATTACGTGCTTCTCTATGGGCAGACAGGAGGCAGGCGTATTCGTGTTCGATGCAACTTCACTACTCTACTGTCTACTGCAGTATTAAAGTTTTTTTTTAAATTGTTTTTATATGTTATTGGAAATAGAATAGTGTTCATACTTTTACTTCAGTTCATAATTTTGTCTATGGCGACCTAAATTTATCGATCTAATTCGGTAGGTTTTTTAAAACAGATCACTCTGGACTTTAACGTAGCACCTTGCTCGTTTCATTAAAGAGAATAATTTGAAGAATTTCAACACGGCTCCAGTCAGTTATAAAGGTCTAATCGCAATACGAGATCTAAGGAATATGCTACCTAGATTCTATCCTCTGTTGATTTAACAAGTTTAGTTTGTACAGGCATGATAAAATGATCTTGAATGATTAGCTCATGCTAGTGCTCAAGTATCGAGAGCTGGCGTTCCGCTGTCTGCCGTGACTGGCGGCGGCCCGCGGGCGAGCCCCGACATTTCGCAATCCGGTTGATCTACGCATAATTGCTATGTCGTATTTTAATCGCCTTGATACATCGTTTCAACAATTTTCTAGATGACGTACGGTGGCTATTCTTTTGTCTTCAATGTACATATTTTACTAGTTTTCCCGCAATTGTCGCATATAATATGGAAACGGTTTTTATTGTAACGCATTTCTTAAAGACAAATTAGGTTCATATTTTACCCACGATGTAATGTTAAGGACATTAACATATACATACAATGATGTCTGTAGTGTTTTAATTGATGTTCTTCTTTGCCTTATCGTTTTTAATTCGAATAGAAGTAATTGGAATGTCATTATAATCGGTACGTTTTCATTATATACATATATATTGAATTGTTTGAATGCTCATGTTTGCCATACTTTAAATAAAACAATTAACATACTGTCGTTTTGTTAAACATGACAACACTAATATTCAGGGACCTTAATATTTATCCAAACTTTAGAGAGCACTTTGGCACGGGTTGGTATTTACCTACTCGAGGTCGAGGTAGAATGTTAACAACTTATTTTATTGACAGTGAAAATAATGATTCCAACGAGGCTATATCGAAAATCAATTTATAAAACGTGTAAATTAGAACAGTAATAAAAACCTTATAAATTTTCTTATTTATAGGTAAAAGATTAGAAAAACATAAATAATAAAATAGGTAATAAAAATTTAAAAATGAAATCATTGTCCTCTCATAACGCTTACACGGCTAGACCGATTTCAAAACATTTTAATACAAGAGTAGTAAGCCAGTAAGGCCTCCCCAAATGGATACAAGATACTTTTTACCCGAATACGGAGAAGAAAAATCATATCCCTCCTTTTTTCTGCAAGGACGAAATTCGAGGGCACCTTCTATATAGGTAGGTAGTACCTATCTATTAGTTTTTTATATGCCGGCAATTAAACACTGGCCAATGACAGGGTACCTACATGATTTATTCAGATACAATATGTATACATCTACTTATGAATAATAAATAGATTGTACGGTAAGTACAATAATGTCATCGGTTTGACTGCTTTCCCCCAAAGAATATGAACGTAGGTTCATATTCTCAAGTCAACTTTTACGCAAATCTGACGTCCTTAACCGTCTAGGTATAATTGAGAAGTCGTGTCCAGACTTCGGCAACGTTTGTGTTTATTATATTCACATCACTAGCTGACAAATTGAGCTTTGTCTGCGGGTCACGCGCCGCAACGGTAAACTTCAATGGATTTAAATGCTACCATCGATATACGCGCATGTCTAGTATGCAACACGCGATACAAGAAAGTTATCGCCAAAGAAACTTTCACTGCTATAAAAATGCAACGTAAAACTCGTGTATGAAGACTTAAAATGGTGCGAGTGCCATACTGAGTTATGTCAATTCAGAAAACGGTCGCGAGTTGAATGGCGTCCGATGCACGCGCTTCCGCTTGCCCGGGAAGCGTGCGCGCAACCATCGTAAAATACAAACGGGTTCGGTACGCAGTCGCACACGCCCTGGGGGGTTACCTGATGTTCGGAATTAGAACTTTCTTGTCGTGTAGTTCAGCTCATTCAAATATTGCTCGACGCGAGATCGAGAGGTACGGCACGCTTCTAACTTCGGAGTAGCCCTTCTGATGTAACAGAATATACATATAATTTTTATTTGACTGATAAATAGTGACGATGATGTACTTCGTTCGGGCGTTTAGGTTTCAATCTGCCAATGGTAGACCTTTGATTGAAATAATTGTCTAAACAAAGGGATACTTGTTTCGCGCGGTAGCCGCGGTGGGCACGAATTAACTAGTGTCGTTATGATAATATTTAGTAATTTTGAATGACCCTGGAACCTTTATAGGGGCATTAACTGAAAAGTATGCACAGTTAAAGCTCAATCTATAAGTAGGAGCTTATTGCTCAGTGTCAAGTTTTATTTTCTTGAGGGGGTATCGTCGCTGAGCGACCACATCGCCCTGTATCAGTGTCGACGTGACGATTAAGAATGCATTGCAATCGGACGGACTTACCCAAGACGTATCCTTGAAGGCCTGATGGTTGTTTGAGGTGCGCAGGTTGATCATCTCCTCGAGCGTGTTCTGCCAGCGGTCCATGCCCGCGGCGATCTTGGTGGAGACGTTGTCGCGGTTCATGGCGCCTGCCGCGTTGCCCTCGCCCGAGCGCGCATCACCGACGCTGCTGGCACCCTTGCTGCTGGTGCCGCTAAACGTCCTGAAAGGAAATCAACTAGTCAATTAACTACATATTTGTATCCAACACTATTCAAGCTGAATAATTTTGATCGGCCGGCTTACGACGTGGCGTTTAACGCGCACTCTTAAATTTATCAGAGTAATTTATCTATGAACAGATAAACTGGTCATCATGAGCCTGATGATCTTTAAAAAATAACTTACTTTAATGTAAACTGAGTGTAAGAAGGTAATTTATTTTTTATCGACGAGTTTGGACCTTGTAATCTGCATTACGAATAAAAATATACATGACCTTTAACATCTTATAGCATTAACCGTTATGACTACCTTTTGGCTCTTAAGTGGCCTTATTCCTTTTAAAAGTACCTATTTTTTATTATGACAAATATATTGATAATTTCAACCAACTTTTTGAAGTGGATAATAGATTTCCGTGAGTTCTAGAAAGTAACATAGCTATTTCATGCTTTTATTGCGTGCAGTCGAAAATAAGTTAAAAAAGAAACAGTTTTCTGCGTGAATTTTGTCAATTTCGAGTAGTTTTTGAAACAAACATTATAATTAAGAAACGTGTTTGATCATAAAGAAACATGTCTAAAACAATCAGCATTTTTAAGGAATAAGGAACCTTAACAAACTTTTATAAACGAGAAACAGAACTCTATATAAGGTGTACAGCCGAATAGTATGAGTATTATGTATGACCAACAATTATAATAATCTTGAAAAATACTGTAGCTTATAAAAACCGATTCTTTAATTTTATAGGCCTCCACATAAAAGGTAGTAAACAACGGTCTGACATACATAATGAATAACACTATAATTTTGTACGTTACGAGATTAGTTCCTCCCATAGGTATAGGCAATCTATTCCCCATAGTAAGTTACGACAGCTTGCTCGGTTACGTCAAAACTTTCCACGATTACCTATCAGCAAACAATCGAAACCGCAGTCAAGGCATAAAAGTACAAGTGCACTAGTATTGTTTTTACTGAGAGTGTATACAGGCCGGTGATATCTAGTTTAAAGAACGGTGTAGTAGTATTTAAAGTCAGTCCTTCAGCTAAATTATCTTTTGTTTTCTTACGACCCAAGTTACAGAACGCCATGATAAATATTTCAATTCAGTATCAAAAGCTTCTGATAATCCGTGTGCAGATACAAGATCGAATTTAACCGGATCATGTATTACGGTTGACCAACTTTACACAATTCCAACCCCTTTCTAAAGGTAATTAAACAAATCGAATTTAGAATTGTAGGTTTACCCATTACCGTTGTCTATTCCTTGATTCAGATCACATTTCAGATCTAGACGTGAATCATAAGTGGGTAACACATCATATCCGGTGTTGATGCGTTACAATTTAGTTATTCATCGCGAAGAATGGTGAGATATTTTACAAACTACGTATTAACACTATCAGGAAGATTCATCGAAATGTTCCAAAGTCTTCCCATATCAGGGGAAGGTAATTATATCTAGCCAATCCATACTAATATTATAAATCCGAAAGTGTGTCTCTGTCTGTCTGTCTGTCTGTCTGTTACCTCTTCACGCTTAAACCGCTGATCCGATTTAGATGAGATTTGGTATGGAGATAGTTTGAGACCCGGGAAAGGACATAGGATACTTTTTATCCCGAATAAATTTAGTGTTCCCGTGGGATGAGCGGGTAACACCGCGGGGCACAGCTAGTAAGTAATAAAACCCAATTAACGTAAAGGACCAAAGGAACGTTGCAGGTGAATATTGAGGAGGCCTGTGTCCAGCCCAGCAGTAGACATCCTATGGCTGAAATGAATCTACTCTATCTACTCGTAATACTTAATATTACTACTTAATTTCTAAATACGTATGAAATTATCGCATGATTTGTTACTTTAAAGTATTGCGTAAGCAGTATCGGGCAATATAGTAAAAAACCGGACAAGTGCGAGGCAGACTCGCCGACCGAGGGTTTCTTACTAACTTATGCCGATGCTTAAAACCTTGATGATTGATTATACGTACGTTAAATAAATACTTTATTTTTTATGATTTGATTACAAAGGTATTAGTTTTCAGTTTGTTCCTATAGGTACTTGTAGTGCAAAACGGTACGTAATACGGAACCGGGTATTTCTACCATTTCGTGTAAATCGGCAGACATGAGGAGAAATTTTTATTTTTTATTTTTTTCTATGCCAATGGGAAGAAATAGGAAAAAGAATAACTGTAATATAATCTATTTAGAATTATACCCAAAATTTACCGAGATATAAGTAATTTTGTTTTTTCAAATGGAATGGTAATGAACTACGGAATATGGTAATGATATAAAGTGGTATGGTAATGAAAATGTGGTGTTGGTAATGAAGGATTAAGCAAAAAGCCTATATTAGATTTTTTTTTATTTCTTCCTATCCTTAGTAATTACTCTATGAAAGAGTGATTACAACATATTCACAAAAAAGGAAAAAAAAACAGCCTCATAAAAAGTAGTGCAGCAGTGCACATGTTTTTGATCTATCATACTTTACTAAAAAAATATAACTCTTCACGTAATATAAAAATCTTTTAAATTCTGATTGTTATTGTATATTATACACATTAACATTCCAGAACAAAGTATTAGTTAAGTATATGTTTTATACTCAAAACTAATTCGTAAACATTTAGTATTTTATGAATAGAAATCCACATCTAATTCTACAAACGCCTAAATAACCTAACAGTACAGAATTTCGAAATGAGTTAAATTTACAACGTACTGTGTAGTGCAATTTAACCTAATAATGTTACTTTTTGCTTTCAATTTTACCTACTTCAAACCATATAAGTCCCTAGAATAAGTTTTTTATTATTCTTATTTTTATGTCAAATTGTATACCCATAAATTAAAATAAAACCCATCTCACTTCTGAGCCATGTCTACAAGTTGTTTTCGAGAGTCGTTACAAATCGTCTCGCACGCAGGCTCGACGACTTCCAGCCTCCCGAACAAGCCGGTTTCCGAAAAGGCTTTAGCTCTCTAGACCACATACACACGCTCCGACAGGTTATACAGAAGACCGAGGAGCCTGAACCTGCCCCTTTGCTTAGGATTTGTGGACTACGAGAAAGCCTTCGACTCGATTGAAACCTGGGCTGTACTACAGTCTCTCCAACGGTGCCAAGTTGACTACCGGTATATCGAAGTGTTGAAGTGTTTATACGAGAACGCCACTATGTCAGTCCGACTCCAGGACCAGAACTCGAAACCCATACCACTGCAGCGGGGAGTCAGGCAAGGAGATGTGATCTCTCCTAAACTGTTTACCTCTGCACTGGAAGATGTTTTCAAGACTCTGGACTGGGTAGGGCTAGGCATCAACATCAACGGTGAGTACATCACTCACCTTCGATTCGCCGATGACATAGTAGTCATGGCTGAGACCGTGGAGGACCTAAGTACGATGCTCGAAGATCTCGGTAGAGCCTCTGAGCGAGTTGGTCTAAGGATGAACATGGAGAAAACAAAAATCATGTTTAATGCCCGTGTTCAACCACGACCGGTAAACATTCGAGACTCTACGCTCGAAGTTGTGGACAACTATGTATACCTTAGACAAACTGTCCAGTTAGGTAGGTCCAACTTCGAGAAAGAGGTCAATCGTCGAATCCGACTTGGCTGGGCAGCGTTTGGGAGGCTACGTACTATCTTTTCGTCCAATATCCCGCAGTGTCTCAAGACAAAAGTCTTTGAACAATGTGTGTTGCCAGTGATGACATACGGAACTGAAACGTGGTCGCTCACGATGAGCCTTCTAAGAAGGCTCAAAGTCACTCAAAGAGCAATGGAGAGGGCTATGCTCGGAGTTTCTTTGCGAGATCGAATCAGAAATGAAGAGATCCGTAGAACCAGAGTAACCGACATAGCCCGAAGGATAGCAAAACTTAAGTGGCAATGGGCAGGGCACATCGCTCGTAAAACCGACGGCCGCTGGGGACATCGAGTTCTTGAGTGGCGACCACGCACCGGACGACGCAGCGTGGGTAGGCCCCCCACAAGGTGGACTGATGACCTGGTGAAGGTAGCTGGAGTCCGCTGGATGCGGGAGGCGCAGGACCGGTCATGGTGGCGTTCTCTGGGGGAGGCCTATGTCCAGCAGTGGACGTCTTTTGGCTGATGATGATGATGATGATGATGTATACCCATAAATAGTATCTCACAAATTGCTGCGCCCTACTTCAGGATACATGATGTGATCTCAAATTTGTAACTTTACCACCTGTTTTGTAAAACCATTATGTGCAATAAAGTATTGAGTGTATAATTAACCATTTAACGTCTAATCATCAGTTGAAATCCACTTCTTAGAATACTTTACTTATTATATTGTGTAACCCGAATTAATATTACAATAACAAAGTTTTAGTTGTGAATTTGACTCAAACGAATTGGTTAATATTTAACAGTCTTGACAATAGAACGCAACATAGATACTCTGTACCACAATAGAACATTTCAATTAGACTTCAAACAACGTGCTGTAGGAAGTTCTTCATTATTATAATGATTTAAGATTATATTTCAAAACTTAAAAAATGTTAAATTCATCGTCAGATGAAGAACTGTCGAAAAATTTGCTCACTTTTTTAGAAGTGTTTAGAAGTACTTTCTTGTTTATAATTTGCTCCAACTTTCGTTCCTTTATCATTTTCCTCTGAAGAACCATTACTAATTGTGGCCTTCAGTATTAAAATACTGAAGGCCACAATTAGTAAGTAAAGTAAGTAAAGTAAGTAAAGTAAAGTATTGCTAAAACTGGAAAGGGCTGTAAACAGCAGCAGGTTGGTTCTTTTTCGGGTGACTGGAATCTGTTTTAATAAAAGATTCGTTAGTCCAATGTCGTTTTATATTCGAAAGCAAAGTGATAGTTTTGCTTTGAGTAGCTCCACTCGCCTTGACATGAGCAGCTCTGATATTATGTTGCAACTGTTGTGTTTGTTCTAAAGTGGTTAAGTTTTCTATTATTGGGGAAGGACAGGTTGACTCGTTTTCCACTTCTTTAAAAAATCTTTCGGTGGTACGTTGATGCATAAAGTCTTTTAGTTCTACAAAAGCATTGTCAGATGCAGGGATAATATCAATGAACCCTATAACGAAGATAAATAAAAAAATCGCAAAAAATATATATAACGTTCTGCATACATATACCCACTGAAAACGTATTGTCACGTAAAAGAGGAACGGATAGAAGATAGGATTTTCACAATTTTAATACTTAAATTCATTACCAGTATTTTATATTCATTACCATTCGCCTAAAAGTGACTGGTAAATCATGGCAATGAAGAGGATGGTAATGAATTTTCTTTACCTTTTGCAGATTTACTCATTATAAACAACTGCAATCGTAGGTATATTCATACACTAAGTTTTCGAACTTAATGTTGCTTATTTAAGTATCAACAGTACAATAAAACTCTAAAGCATTAATATCAAAACAGCACGAATGGCAATGAAAAAAAATCGTACCAATTCCAAAATCTCGCCACGAATTATTTTTTTACAAAATTATGGCACGCGTCCACTCTCTTCACTATTCACTGAGTCGACTGAGGTGGGATCGCGAGTGGAAGGGACAACGCATAAAATACTACTTTGTACGTCTACAGGCCGATGTTGCCATTGCAAATTTAATTGATGGTAATGAAGTTTTTTGATGGACAAAAATATTTTGCTATACAATCAACGTAAATAAGAATTATACGACTGTTAGACTCTCAAAGTTATATCCCTTATTACATAGTTCAAGCATATCAGAGATTAAATTTAATGTGATACATGTAAAATAGATTAGTTATTCGCTGTCTAATCTATACATTTGTGTTCTGAACGGTGATGGTAATGAATTTTTCGCATGTTATTTTTTTTTATATTTATTTATTTTGCAATAGTATAATATATTTTAGATGCAAAGTATACCCATGTACCTGACACAATACATAAAAAATATTTGAAATCAATTTGACACTTAATACATGTTTTTTTTTCTACGAACATGTGATTTGCACGAAATGGTAGAAATACCCAACCATAAATATCAGCAGTAAATATTCGTATGCAATACTAAAAGTTAAATGTGGAGTCTTTAGTTTATCAGCCCTGATAACATCATAGAAATGTAATAAATAGTTTGTACATACTTATATAACAATCTCCAGAATAATAAAAACCGTCATCCAATTAAATTACTTTTTATGAGAAATATCTTTTCTCAAAAATTGCATGTAATGTTGCCTTACCAACGCTAGATAGACTACAGTAAGTGGAACATACCGAAGACTTTTTAGAAGTGTCCAGTAAACAGCGAGATTTTAAATTTGGAATCAATATTTGTCCAGTAAGTAAGTATGTAATTCCTATTACGTATCAAGATATTAACAAGATATTTGAATATCGAAACACGATTTACATCGTCACCGACCTATAAAAAAACTAAAGATGTGAAGGCGATGAGGTCGTAGGTATATAAATGTAAAAAGGATGCATTCCACAAATTGTTTTAATTATAAGTACAGTCCGACAGCAAATTGTAGAAATTAAAAAGTGGCGTCCCTTTTTATAGATTAAATAGAAAGAGACGACCTTGCAGTATACACTTGCAATTTACACTAAGAGCAAATGTAAAATAAAAAGAGGTTAGCACTATTGGCAGTATAAACGTAACTCAAGATGCATATTAAAAAAAAAAGTAGCGACAAGGTTTAGTGTGGAAGTTTGTATGCAGCGTTTAGTTCATAATTGTGCTGTGTAAAATGACAATGATATTTCGGAATTCCTTCCTTTTGTGTCGTTTAGAAAAAACCTCGGAGTTAAAATTGAAGGTAAGCTTTATGTTATGATATGAAAATTAGTTAGAAAATACAACAATGTATAACAATAATTAAATTTTATCTTTAAACGCAGTATTTATAAAAAAAGAAATTAAGGCGGGATTTAAATTAAAAGACAAAAAATTCAAATTTGTTTGTGTGATCTATTACAATAATTCAGCAAAAATGAGTTCAGACGAGTCTGATTCCGAATAGACGGCACTCCTCCATACTTAAAAGCGGAGGCAGAGTTAGTTAAATAGTTTAATAATAATAATAATAATAGCCTTTATTTCAGATATAACTACAAGTACATTTATAATTCCACTATCTCCCATCTTTTATATGTTGTTCTATCTGTTTGCCCTTCGGCATAGGCCTCCTCCAGCCTCCTCCACTCATTGCGATCTTGTGCAACTCTGCTCCATGTGTGCCCGGCGACTTGTCGAATGTCATCGTCCCATCTTTTTTGTGGCCTGCCCCTGCTTCTTTGGCCGTCTCTGGAGTACCACTGTGTGACCCTTTTGCTCCACTTATCCTTGCCTCTGCCAACGAGCTAAAATAATTTACTTCCGACTAAATCCAAGGAGATATAAAAAATACAAGAGATTCATTAAATGGAAGGAAGAAAATCAAGTTAATAATTGGTCAGATAATGTGTGATAAGGTCAGAATATTTCAACAATCTTTCTGAGACAATCGGATGGCTACAAAGGAAAGAAATCACAAATATTCAGCAGCAAAATATAGAAAAGTTCTTAAATCAAGCTCTAGATGATAACCATTTTGGCGATGAAGGTAAATAAATGCTGCCACTATTTGATAACGATATAACTATATCTTTTATCCAAGTATAAACTCATAATTATTTTTGTTATAGGTTGTTATCATGGGAGTTAATGGTGCCTGCGACGACGAATATCACAATGTGTAATAATAAAAATGGGATATAACAAAAATATTCATTGGAAAATGGCCGAATATGAATGTCACCTACAAAATATAATTCTAATCTAATTTTCTTGTTTAATTTTTGAGAAAAGCACTATACTTGCTTCGACCGTAAGAGCCATCCTGGCCCCGTATTATATCCGGACCTCGCCTACGGCTCGGTCCGTCTAATTCCTACCCGGCCAGTATGGCTTACTTACTGGTCTCTGCCGTAATGTACTATAACTTGTTATAAATCTATTAAAGCCGTCTAAGTGGTCTAATGCGAAGCGGCCCCTCAAATAATTTAATGTTACTCGCCTCGTATATCATTAAAAAGAGCAGGTTCAATCTGTTTTGAAACCTAACTTAACGGAGGTAATAACGTTTTAATGATACATAGATTTACTGGATCGCTAGCGTGCTTTAAGTGATTAAATGTTTCGTAAAAACTTTTGGCTTTAGTGATATTTCGGACATGAACATTTGAAGACGTATATAGGTTCTCATTATACACATACAGTATCACTAGGAATAAAAAAAGACATCTATTTAAATAAGGTAGGTGCCTTTTACGGCCAATCTTTATAGTTCGCTATATTCTCCATTAAATTTTCTCCAAATGGTGAATTCATCATTTTATTTGGTAACTTGCAGAGTACCACCGATTTTGACTTTTAATTAGTAAGAGATTGAGTCTACTATCTCAAACGGAATTGCTGTTTTTATACAACTTGGAAATCACTCTTTAAAATACATAAGCTAAATAAAATGCAACTTAAATATAAATATGTATAGCGGCCGAAAAATTAAAAGTTCACAAGTACAGGGGTCTCAGCTCTGAATACGATTTTGTTCCATTCGGGGTTGAGACCCTTGGTCCGTGGGGGCCCAGTGGTCATCAACTTTTTAGGCAGATCTCAAAAAAACTGGTTGACATCACGGGGGACCGAAGGGCTGGCCGCTTTCTCGCTCAACGCATTAGCGTTGCTATACAGCGAGGAAATGCTGCCAGCGTCTTCGGGACTATGCCAAAGGGGTCCGATTTTTTAAAGTCTTTTTTAATATTAAATTTAATCTGTTTTAGCCTTTTATTTTGTTAAGTTCTAAGTTTATATTTAAACGGATTATATCGCGTATATTAATTATTTGAGCCTCCCTGACGTTTCAGTACCTTTACAGATACCGTTGTCAAAGGTTAATCCGTTTAAATTGTTTTATTTAAATGTGTGACAGTCGCGGAAACCGAAGAAAATATTTTCTAAGTTTATAGTTATTATTTAAATTTCTGTAGGTTTATGTGTTGCTTTATCTATTGTAAATTGTTTGTTGTTCAATTAAATATATTTTCACCCAATATTTATAAATAAATAGAATAGAATAGGTATTTATTTGCTTAAATAGAATACGTAGGTACAAAAGTGTCAACAGTGTAATACACTCTTATCTATGGTCACAGTATGGTATGTGACATTAGGTAGCTTATTCTGCTATCTGTACTTACATTCTAGCATGCAAATATTTTGGACATTACATCTCACGAGAGAAGAAATCCTTCACACTGCAATACATTATTTTTTCAATTAATAGTTGTGTTACTTAATTTTTAAAATCTGTTTAAGTATAGGAAGCTCTTGTATTCTTTTCATCGGCAATATGTTGAACACTTTATTTATATATTTAATCTTTATTGCACAAGTGAAAAACAGATCGTACAAAAGGCGGACTTAATGCCATTGGGCATTCTCTACCAGTCAATCATCGGGCAAAGCAGATAAGTTGTGGGCGTTGCAACTAACTTCTTCTTCTTGTTCGTGGGCTTCATTGCTGAAGGTCGTGTCCGTCCTGAAACGCTTTGACGGCATCGTTGACGAGTTGCTTCCATCCTACTCTATCCTCGGCTTTTCTCAGGGCAGTGGTAATAGTAAGTCCAGTTATAGATTTTATCTGGTCGGACCAGCGGGTAGGTGATCGCCCACGTGGTCTTTTGCCGTCTACTTTTCCTGCTACCACCAGTTTGTCGAAATTATCTGGCTGTCTGCGGGCGATATGACCAAAGCAACTAACTTAAATAGGTTTAATAGATAAATACATACTTAGATAAATACATGTATTTATTATATATATATATAAATACTGCACTTACATGCACATGCCATAAGAAAAATGTGATTCGAGTACAATGCTGTCCAAGGAACGTAATTCTGAACCATTTCGTTCAGGATTCCGTTGGTTTCTAGTGGAATTGCTACTTATTTTACACTACTATATACTTCTTTTCTATTAGAGTACCGGAGTCGGCTTCGGAAGGCTAGGCGTTGATCGACCGTTATTATGTATACTCGATTTCATATACCATGGCCCGATGGACTTGAAACTTAACAATAGGGCTCATAATGTTTGCCTTTTGTTATCTAATTAGGAGCACTTCAAAATGGCACGCGTCGGTACAATCTGCATGCAACTAAAGCGGGACTAAAACATTTTGGTACTTGAAAATAAAAATACGAAATATTAGTTGTTTACGGTATTGTTTAATTATAATGGTACGGCATCTTTATAGTAATTGAATAGTAATAGCTTTATATTTAATACTTTATAACAACATTTGTTAAAATAAAAATTGTGTCAATAAAATAATAACAATCAATTTTCAGGTAACTTAAGACTAACTTACTTTAATAATATTAAACATACAACTGTGACAATAAAACATCTATTTATATCTTAATACATATTAATATATATTTTTAATTTAATAATAATAGCTAACATTTGTAAAACAAAATTTGTGGCAATAAAATAATAACAATCAATTTTCAGGTAACTTAAGACTAACTTACTTTAATAACAATAAACATACAACTGTGACAATAAAATATCTATTTATATCTTAATACATATTAATATATATTTTTTATTTAATAATAATAGCAAACTTTTGTAAAACAAAAATTGTGTCAATGAAACATTTATTTATATCTATATACATATTATTATTATTATTATTTTAATTGTGTCAATAAAGTAATAACAATCAACTTTCAGGTAACTTTAAGACTAACTTAATTTAATTACGTTAAAACATATACATTAATTACATAAAATATAAGAATTATTCGCTTTCTGACGTATATTCTTCCAAACTTGAGGTTTCGCAGGTGTTTATGATGACCGGATACACAGGGTGGGCTAAAAACTCGTTCTCCACTTTGATGACATGCTCACAAGCATTTTTCCAAAGCGTAGGGTTCGTCATGTCTACCACAGTTCTTAAATTTTGAATTACAGAATCACCTACTGTTGGTGTAATGTTCGTCTTACGAATTTGTTTCTTGACATAACTCCACATAAGCTCGATTGGGTTCAACACACAATAATAGGGGGGAAGTCTCAATATTTCATGCCCAGCCTCAGCCGCTATTTTGTCGATGAAGTATTTCTTTTCAAACTTTTGACTTTGTACAATTTCCAGCAATTTCTTAACAGTTATTTTCTCAGGTATAGTAATATGACGCTTTCTTAAAAATGCTATTATGTCAGGTTTTCTTGAATTGGTGTTGGGAATCTTTTCCTCTTGACGGCTATGATATGACGCATTATCCATAACGATAACGCTATTGGCAGGGATATTGGGTAAAAGCTGCTCCACGAACCATTTCTCGAACAACTCCGAACACATATCTTCGTGATAGTCTGCACTTGAATTTTTCAGATGTTTGCTCGAAACAAGAAGAGCCCTTTGAATCCAACCATTTTCAGTACCGGCGTGCAGTATAATTAAACGTTTGCCTCTTGAACATGGAGTATTTGTAGCACAATTTTGAGAGTCGTCCCTGTATCCTTTTTTCAGTGTGTCGTGGGTATCAAACCAAGTCTCGTCCAAATATACAATACTTTTTCCAGTAGACCTCTTCAATCGTATATCGGTAATAAATTCTTCTCTTAATTTTTTAAGCCGTGATGTTTCCATAATGATTCTCCTTTCGTTTAACTTTCCATATTTAAAACCAAGTTTTCGTAAAAGTCTCCATAGTGTTGTTTCTGAATACGGAAATCCCACTTCGCTTGCTAATAATGCTTGATGAATCTCTGTGAGCGTTGGAACTTCATTTTTTCTATAAAAGTCGTAGACAGTTCTCCTCACAACCTCTTCTGTAAAATTATCAATTTTTTTAAAAGAAGCTTTTACTCGTTTTCGAGGGAGGTATCTTGGTCCTGATGAGAGTGATGAGACAATCCTTTTAACTGTCCTTTCCGGCACACTGGTGAATATAGACGTTTCTTTAATCAAATTTTTTTTACCCATTCGATTTAGCAATGTCTTATAAACACTTATCACCACATCTTGGGCGTCCTTGCTTAAAAATCGTTTCTTACGTTGCTGCAAACTAACATCACCACTGGACGGGTTACTTGTGGGTGTTTCCCAAGGTCGAAACATAATTATTTAAGTATACGTGTAATCACAAATGTAGTCAGATGACAACTAACATGAAATATTGTTTACATTAATAAAGATTACTAGGTTAAACGATCAAGATCATTAGGTTGCATGTAAAATACCACGCCGCAAAAGGGTCCGGCCAGGTATCTTTTGTTATCACTAATCCTATTGTTAACGCCTAATTACCGTCTCAAGTGCATCGGGCCATGGTATATGAAATCGAGTATACAATCTGCATGCAACTAAAGCGGGACTAAAACATTTTGGTACTTGAAAATAAAAATACGAAATATTAGTTGTTTACGGTATTGTTTAATTATAATGGTACGGCATCTTTATAGTAATTGAATAGTAATAGCTTTATATTTAATACTTTATAACAACATTTGTTAAAATAAAAATTGTGTCAGCTTTTACTCGTTTTCGAGGGAGGTATCTTGGTCCTGATGAGAGTGATGAGACAATCCTTTTAACTGTCCTTTCCGGCACACTGGTGAATATAGACGTTTCTTTAATCAAATTTTTTTTACCCATTCGATTTAGCAATGTCTTATAAACACTTATCACCACATCTTGGGCGTCCTTGCTTAAAAATCGTTTCTTACGTTGCTGCAAACTAACATCACCACTGGACGGGTTACTTGTGGGTGTTTCCCAAGGTCGAAACATAATTATTTAAGTATACGTGTAATCACAAATGTAGTCAGATGACAACTAACATGAAATATTGTTTACATTAATAAAGATTACTAGGTTAAACGATCAAGATCATTAGGTTGCATGTAAAATACCACGCCGCAAAAGGGTCCGGCCAGGTATCTTTTGTTATCACTAATCCTATTGTTAACGCCTAATTACCGTCTCAAGTGCATCGGGCCATGGTATATGAAATCGAGTATAACCGCCACGGCGCGCCGTGAAGTAAATAGACGGACACGTCACCGGCAATCTAACCGTCACAGTATTCGATATCTCACCAATTGGTTCGAAGTTTAAAAAATCCACCGTCAATTGGAATTTATTATATCTATCCAAATATCATAAACCCTCCATGATGCGTTCAAGAACCGCACATTATGACCACCATAAAAATAGACTGTGTTGTTAGCACAAATTTCTTATCTGTAAAAATGTTATTATTGCTAAATAATAACATCGATTTCGATAGTATTATTTATTCAAATTTCGAACATGTATGAAAAACAAAGTAGTTGGGGCCGACTCTAGTTTGTCTCTGAATTAAAAAAAACCTGCCAAGAGCATGTCGGGCCACGCTCAGTGTAGGGTTCCGTTTGCTCGTCCTTCACTAGAGACGGTCAAAGACGGAAAGACGGAAAAAGGTCGTAAACGCCAAAGTAACTGTAATTACTTATTACCTTCTGAAAGTCAACTTACGTCCTTTTAAAGAAAATTATGAAATTTTGTGATAACTCAAAAACGGATGGACCGATTTTGTTCAATATAGTTTTCATTGAAAGTACTTATATAAGGCCTCATTTTCATGAATTTTTTATATTTTTTTGACCTGTGGTTGTGGTTTGTCGGCGTGATACGTACACATACTCATACCAAATTTCAGCTTTCTAGTACATCATCGTGATCATTAGATCACGGAGCTAAGCCGCGGACGGACTGACGGAGAGACGGACATGGCGAAACTATAAGGGTTCCTAGATGACTACGGAACCCTAAAAACTATGACAGCTGCCAGAAAACTTCATTACCGCAATTGACGGGTAATATTTGTTATAATGTGCGACTCCTGAATGCATCATGGAGGCTTATGATAAGTGGCTAGATAAAGTAGTGTATGTAACTGTACATAATTAGGCATTAAAACACTCGTGTGATGTTATCATGAAACTTGCCTTCGGCTCTTTTCATAAACCCACACTCGTGTTTAATATCCTTTATTATGTACAGTCACATAAACTACTATTACTCATGTATAACTTTCACCTTTTTCATGATAAACCTAAAAAAAAGAGATTTCTAATAAAATAAGCATGCTTTGCTTAGAAATAATTATGAATAAAAATATCCAAGAATATTATTAGAAATTTAATTGCCGATTACTTTCGATGTCAATAATAATTAAAATATAGCATTACTATACAAAACAATTTAGATATAGCAATGCGAAACGATTGAGAAGTAAGAAGTATAATGGCCGATGGGATGAAGCTGGTATGTTCCAGTTTATAGTTCTGCTACAAAACCTTAAAAAAGTTTCGCAGGACAGTGGGGGCTCTCCCTTGGGATATATTAACATACACGTGTGGATATAGTAACATACACACATGTAGTAGTCTCAAAGAATGTCAGCTAAAATGTTATAGAAGGAATCCTTTTATAAGGCCGAATTTACTTCGCTTTATTCTCACAAACACACAACGTATCGGAAACACATAATGTATCGGAATCTTCATAACAAGCGATATATAAATACGGGTAGTAAACAATCAGCCATTCAATCAACATAACACCTTTATAAACATAAAGTGTCAGTATTATACGAGTACTTACGATATGATATGGCATTGCGCGTAACCAAATCCCGTGCTTATTAATTTCATAATAGAGGCAATATTAGAAATTTGAGCCTCGCCTTTACGTAATCGCTGATGTTTCGAATAAACGCGAGAGGTGGGTCAAACGTACTTTAAACACGGTGTTTTGCATGCCGCCTGCGGCCTTCTATGCAAACAATGCTTTCATGCTCTGCTAATTCCTCAAATATGCTTTGCCTGCAATGTAAGGAAGTGCCCCACAGATCACATAGATTACCCATATCAATTTTTTAATGGGCGTGTGGCATGTCGCCAAACCCGACAGCTTAGTTTTATTAGATTGTGCTCTAGGTCTAGAAACTTGTTTCCTTTATACTGTATCGTATGCTGTTATTAATTATCATTTTTATAAAAAACGATGAACCACGTAACATGACCTAGTGATTTAAATTAACATTACAGTTAATTCAAATCACTAGGTCAGGTTATTGTGTTGTAATAAAATAATAGTTAAATTCTTACTGCAATGTTTTTTACATTACATATTCATATGTTATATATCATATTACATTCATAGTTTATTCTCCTATCCTAATCTCCGATCCTAAAGGTCCACAATTGGCGGAGTAATCGGTGAACATAAATAAAAAAAATACATACAGTCGAACATAGAACCTCCTCCTTTTTTGGTAGTCGGTTAAAAATGTATCCATTGGACGTATATAAGGATTCTGAGGGCACGGTAGTGCCCCCGCCAAGTCGAGCTATGTATATGGTTTTTAAGACACGTTATTCTTTATGTCATCAGCCTGTGTTTTAATATGGATTCTGTTCAATTACTTAAACGCCTATTATACAATTTATGAAAGCCAATGATCCTAATTTATTATAGATATAAATGTAACTGTACATAATTTCGTTAAATGAGGAAACGTGATTCCAAATCAAAACACCATGGGATTTGTACCTACTTCCGTTGCACATAGTGTCCAATAAAAGTGATAGGTACGGAAGGGGAGGGAAATCGTGCCGAGTATCGGCTTCAGAATGACAATTGATTTACCGCGACGAAAGTGTTGCAGATTGATGCCTCTATGGCTTCGATTTGGCGACTTTCACTAAAGCCGGTGACCGTTGTGACGTCACCGAGATGTCATCCGAGATTATTGAGCAATCGAATCGCAATTTGACCGTTATATGGCTGCCCTTTATACAGTATTTGAAATTATTAGTAAATAGGTAGGTATAGTATCGTAACATTTGTAACTAATCGTGACCCAGTTTTATTAACATCTAAAAGTTTATAGAATAACTGATATTAAAGTAGGTCGCACAAAATAAAGGCTGACCAGAAATATATGAGGGCGCTATTTATAAGAGGGCGCTATTTATAAGATTTATATGGCAACAATTTTGCACCCAATCGCAACCCACTACGAGTTAGTTTAAACACCTGTCAGTTCCACTACGTTAACCTCGTGATATCATTTAATGGAATGCACTCTTTTCCTGGCTGTTTTTCGAGTAGTAAACACGTGTACACTTAGTTTAGAATGTTACGTTCCCGACTGTGAATGGTTTTCGGCGTTTTCTTTAGATGATTGTAAATATTTGTCTTTTAGAGGTCTTTTACCACCACGATTGACATTGACATTGTTGACCAACCATCATAAAATCATTACCAGTATAAGAAATTAGTTCCAATGAAATTCCGCAATATGGCCCATCCTCATATATTTCAGGTGAGGCTTTATTTTATAGTAGCAATCGGGAATCGTAAATATTGCGCTAATTTATAAGAGGCTCACTATTTTAGCATGGATTTATCTTATTTAGATATTATATCTATGCAATATCACTGTAATGCGATTAGTCATTACTAATCATTAGTTTCAATGCACACACTACAGCATCTCTGATACAGGAGTAGGGGGGTGTAGCTCAATCATCCGTAACCGACTCTGGCCGACTGGAAGTTCCAGTCGGATGGATACATTCCAGTCCGGAACGAACACAGGTTAAAATAAAACTAAGTCACTTGGGGATTTCCGCTCGCTCCGGTTACAAACTACGCCGTGCTTCAGCGGTTTTGTATGCTTTATAACCATAACTAGTATTATCTATGGGAAAAGTGTGACAGAATAGAAAGGGTATCTGATCTTTAAGTTAAGGATAGGATACTGATTACTAATTTTTGCTGTGAACTACGATTATGTCTGCATAAAGCGTTTCACACACAGACAACCCGTTTCACACGACCAGTTTTGAGAGACTCCTTACGTAGTTTTCATTTCCATAGGTACTATATCAAGATTGTGAGCTTTATAGCGTCCTATGTCCGGAATTATAAGGAACGGCACGGCAAAGACTAAATTAAACTTAGATCCTAAATCTTTCTAAATGCCTCTCATACACATTACGATAAATTATATCGTCACAGCTTTGAAAAAACGTATCTCTACAACCAACCTTGGGGTAACAGTAGTAAAGTGCATGCGTATTAACATCATACAGTGCCTAACTACGACTTCTTTCGTAGGAGTTAAATATTAGATACGTGATAAGATATTAAATAAAATTATGTTTTATGCCATAGGCAAAAATGTGCGGAAAAGCTAAAATTACTAAGTAGGGGAAATTACAAGCTTGTTTTATAGATAGCCTAGGTAGGTATCAACGATTATATTGAAAACGACTCATAATCGTTGAATAAGGTCGTTGTTGTAGTTTGTCCGTCAACGTAGACAATGGGCTATAAGGCATATAATTAAGAAAATAACAGCCCAGCATTAGTTGAACTCCACTGAGCTTCCCGTTTCTCTACACATCGAATAAACTGGAATACCTCAGTGTTCTGGCTGCAGTGACTTTCATTTGAGGATAGCAAAATAATCTGATTCACACAAATGGTCGCATTCTTTGATTGGGTAAGCGATTGTTAGCTCTGAGGATTCTTTCCCGTATACATATATTATGTATACATATATATATATAATTATTTTAAGGTCGTTTAATTAATTTTGTTGCATGCCTATGCAAAATTTAAGCTGTACCTAAGAGGAAATCTGTGTAAGTACTTTGAACTTTTTTTAAATAACGTAGACGTGTTATATATGTGCATCTGTATAAAAAAAACAGTAATTGTACATATTTACGTATACCCCTACCCCTACACAAGTGATCTGTCGTGATTTTTGAAGTGAAAACTTCTTTAGCGGCGCTTGGCACTTTTTTAGATGGGTAAAAAATGTTAAACTCGCGTCAGATCAAAGCGTCAGAACCGTAGCCTGCGGGGCTAGTACAACTTGGCGTGACTTCGCTTGTCGCGCGACTTAGCGTCGCCTGTCTTTTTTAACCCCCGACGAAAAAAGAGGGGTGTTATAAGTTTAACATGTGTATCTGTGTATCTGTGTATCTGTGTATCTGTGTATCTGTGTATCTGTGTATCTGTGTATCTGTGTATCTGTCTGTGGCATCGTAGCGCCCAAGCGGATGGACCAATTTAAGTGCGGTTTTTTTTAATGGAAAGACCTTTCCGTCGAGATGGTTCTTAGCTATGTTTGGTGGAAATAGGACCAGTAGTTTCCAAGATATTCAGCTTTAATTGGAACAAGTGATAAGATCTCAGCCAATATTGAAGCCAATGATTTCAAATTTTGGTTAAATGTTAAGTTTTATTAGCATTTTTTTATAACACTCACTAAATAAGTGTCTCATGATGACCAGCTAGTTGTGAAGGGTTCTCAGCAAATATAGAAGCCAAGAACTTAAAATTTTGGTTAAATGTTAAGTTTTATTAGCATTGTCTATATCACTCACTAAATGAGGGTCTCATGATGATCAGCTAGTTGTGAATGGATCTCAGCCAATATTTAAGCCAAGAATTTAAAATTTTGATTTAATGTTAAGTTTTATATTTGCATTTTTATATGCAATAAATGTAGGTTTTCCTTAATTTTTGACAGTACAATAATTTGGTATCTTGAAGCTGAAGGTGGCCGAAAGAACTCCTAAACAGCACAAGATAAACCCATGGTGTTTGGACTCGTCTGATTGGTCTTGACGCTTAACGTTTGTGTAAGATAGTACAATCGGTAATAAAAGCGAGTCTCAGAAATATTTTCATGACAAAAAAAAAACAATATTACCCATAATTTCTATCAAAGTACTGAGTCCCTGTTTCTAAGTCTTTGCAATTCTGCTAAAGCTGATTTGTCATTAGGACTATTGAACAATTTCCTTTGATTGAGGTCACAAATAGCAACACCCTGCAAACTCTTAACGCGACTTAAGGCCACGTAAGCTTGTCCTTTAGCAAAAATGCTCTTGCCTAAATAAATTACAGCTTTTTCCACGGTGGTCCCTTGTAATTTATGCACTGTAACAGCCCAGCTTAAAATAATGGGAAACATTACTCGTTCAATGTTGCCATATCCTCTAAGACCTTGAAACGTTAAACTTTGAGGTTGAATTGGAACCCATCCGTGAGCATCTTTAAAACTCCTTCCAATTGTTTTATCGTCAAATTCTATGAAGATGGTCTTTGGAAGTTCGCCTTCTTCTAACTGATCTCGGCGAAGTCCGTTCCATTCGAATTTTTTGACGATTCCGATGCTACCGTTTACTAGTCCTTCCGAAACTTTCAAATTCATACGCAACATGACCCTAGCACCAACTGCAATTTTTATGAAACTAAGTAAGCCACCCGTGTTGTTTGGATCTTGAGGAATTGAAACCTGGTTCGGTTTTTGCCCATAGGTGGCAGGTTCTTTTGATTCGTCCAGTGCATTCAAAGTATAAATTTTGGACGTTTTAGCCATTGACTCGACCATTTTGTCATTATAGGCATTCACAAGTTTAACTGTCGGAAAAATACGCACAGCTTTGCCGTCAGCAAAATCACCAACCAAGGGCACACGACTTCTTTCAAGCAAAAGCTCATACTGTTCCATACTCAACTCGCCTACACGAAGATTATTAAGAATGTCTATAAACTGGCCATCGTTTTGCTGTCGCACGTTAGTTTGTAGCTCACAAAGTCCAAAATAATGCCACAAATGCGGCTCACCATGGAACATATTGGGTTGCTTAAAGCACCAACTGCCCTTAACAGGCGACAACTGCATGATATCACCGAATACTAAAATATTTAGACCACCAAAAATTTCTTGACAGTTTTTTAACTCTTGCAAACGGAGGTGGATGGATCTCAAAACTTCATAAGACACCATCGATATCTCATCTATTATAAGCCAACGAATATAACGCCATTTTCTTCTCATATCCTCCAGACGCTGCCCTGTCATCTGCCTATAGACTGTTGCTCTACCTTTCTCGATGCCTAAAGCAAATGCACTATGAATAGTTTTCCCGTTGACAAGACGCGCTGCAACGCCTGTTGGAGCGGTTACTTCAACAAAAGTTGCATTTAACAATTGCTCTGTTGTTGGAGCATAACATCGACGAATATGGTGTACTATTGTTTTTAACACAAAAGATTTTCCGCTGCCTGCTCCCCCAGTCACAAATATTTTTAAGGGAATATTTGTGTCAAGTTCATTTCTCACTTCATGCCGAATTCGTTTCGTTACTTCGTCAAATATTTTTCTCTGTTCTATATTCATGTTATTGACCATGATATGGAATTCTTCATCTGTGATATTTAAGTGTATTTCTTCTCCAACATCTTCTACGTCGACGTCAACATCAGCCATTCTTGGGTCGTATCCATCAACAATTGCCCCTACTTCCAGATTTTCTGTATTCACTTCTTGCTCATTGACCTCATTAAACGCTGTGGGTTCGGCTATTGCTAGTACTTGGCCAATAACTTGCTGAAGTTCGCGTTCAATATATTGGAATTGCTCAACAGAATCTCCGTGAAATGGACGTAACCGACCTCGTTGCGCCATAAAAGCTTCTTCACTCGTTTCATATCCCGCTAGTAATGCATTTTCATCCCTAAACGGCACGTGGGCGACAAGATAACTATAAAAATAGCCTTCTCTGTCTCCTATTTGCGTGTAATAGCGAGTCCTTAGAATGGCAGGCTTTCTTCGCTTTTTCATAACGTTTCCATTCATAAGTCTGATAGTCGTTTGTCTCGCTTCAGCGCCTCTATTTAGGTCCTCATAAACTTCCACGTCCCCGTCTTCTTCATCATTCTCTGGTCTATTTGTGTGTTCATAATTTACAGCAAATTCTGCCAAACTCAGGTCCTCTAGATAAAATGGTCTTTGAATGTACTTGTCAAATATATTTTGATATGTTTGACCTTGGTCACTGTCATACCGAAGAATTCGGTATCGTTCATGAGGTTGGCATGTGTTAACAAAAACCACTTTTCGAGAACTGTCTCTTAATTTAAGGTGGCACAATCTAAATGCACATTCACACGCTGATACTCTGCGGTGGTTTAAAATTGCCATAGAAACGGCAAACAACTGCCTACCGATATCACCATGACAGGCTCTCACTCTACTAACGGCATCTTTTACCGCTTGTCCTACATCCTGGGGCTCGTGCTTAGAGGTGTATTTGGCAATATAATAAGATACAGCTGTCACATTTCCACAGGGCTGGATGTCCATATTTGCTTTCCAGAGTTTCAATATTTGGGTATTATAATTATTTACATATTGTTCTGCGGGATTTCTTTTCAGAACGCAAAATCGTCCATTGTTACGCAAAGTTTCGTCTGGTCCTAACAAATTAGTTTGGTCACTTACTGGCCTAGGAAAATCAAATCGACAGTGATGATCATTCCTGTTCTTATAACATGTTGATGAATGGGAGTGTATTTGAACACGTTTAACTATTTCATTTAACTCGTCATCTTCGCTATGTAAAGAACAGGAAACAATCTCATTTATCAACGATCTGCCTTGCGGCGAGTCGAAGTTTGGTGCATTTTCAATCCAACATAACATATGTAAGTGTGGGCTTCCACGATTTTGGAACTCGATCCTCCACCAGTAATCTATTAACCTTCCTCCTAAAACTTGATCGTTGTTTTTTAAAAAGGTCATCATAGCATTAACACGAATCATAAATTGACGGCTTAAAGTCACTGGGTGTTCGTCTACAAGTTGTTGTCTAGCACTGAAACTCAAATCGCTTGGATTTTCAGTAGATCTTCCAGCAGCAATTAAAAGTGATTTAAGAATGTCGTCCCAATTGAGGTCATTACAACTCAATGTGAGGAACCATGTAGGGGGACCTAAGTTCTTGACCATAGCAATGAGGTTAGAACATGCACTTTGCCAGTATGCATTCGAGCCTCGTATATTTCGCATGTTAAGATGTATGTTTTCTACCAAATTATCAGGCCGATTTTCACCTTGGCGCATTCGTAAAACCACTCCTACATTTTGCTTGGCTCTGAAAAATTCCATAACTGACAATGCATAAAAAAGATAGTCATGTCTTTGAAAACGTGTATCGTCTCCCATTATTCTAGCTTGACAGTAATCTAGTGGTGTAATAGGGTAAGGCCGATTTTCTTGTAGTCCATTTCTGCCACGAGGGAACAAGTGAAACCAAGACAACTCTTCAGCTCTTCGTTCCCTAGTAATTTGCAAAGGTGGTTCTGTTTTCCTACGTAGCTCATGAACAGGTAATTGAGAACAGTTATCGTTGTCAATAACAGTAGACAATTCAGGAATAGGTTCGTCTATAACACGTAAAACTGACGACGTTATAACAATATTGTCATTGTTCAAATCATTGGTTGATTGTAATGACTGGTTCGTATTTCTTATAATTCCATTATCGGTTTCTGGAACATTTAG
The DNA here is from genome assembly GCA_905147355.2 of Apotomis turbidana. Taxonomy (NCBI): domain Eukaryota; kingdom Metazoa; phylum Arthropoda; class Insecta; order Lepidoptera; family Tortricidae; genus Apotomis; species Apotomis turbidana. The sequence continues at coordinate 23,829,960 of LR990280.1, read as the reverse complement.
GATTTGATGTAATGGATCTACAATAGGGGTAATTTTTGTAATACAGTATTGATCATCGTCCAGTCTATTTTGCTGTGACTTCGGTATGTTTGATTTTAAAACAGTCCATAACGATGTAACATCAGGAAAAGATATCAAACAAGCTGCACCATCCTGAGCCACACGACCTTTTGGCCCTCTTGAGTGAGAGTCGAACATGTAATATGCATTATTAGTTTTCCAGATTGCCACAGATATGCTATTACATGTAACAATCGCCCTGTGATCTGTACCACCATCTGTAAAAAACGCTTCTAAGCCATTTTTAAGATTTGGAAATCCAATATCTTGGTTATTTATGATCAAATGGCCACAAATCGATGATGATTCATCATGAACTTGTATTAAACATGAATAATTCAATACCTCGAAATTGACTTGTAACTCTTGTGCACGCAAATATTCAGTATTAGCCTCAGCCAAATCCGGAGCTCTACGAGACTGTAAACTATTCGAGTACAAGCGATCACCGGATATTAAAATTGAATCAATTATATCCGAAGACCATAACTCAGTTAGTTTAATTTTTGATACTGCGATAGCTACGGCAGCATTTGCCGTACATTGCTTACCACGAGAAAATTCCAAAAATTTTGTGTGACTTTGATGAAATGTACCTCTTAATATACGCCGGCTATTACCCATTTCTTGGAAACAATTAATAGTTTCGTTTACGTTTTCCTGTTGTATTGTATCGTTTTGTAAAATATGGCAAATATCATTAATATTGTAATTATCGTCGTCGTTTAAGTTAATTGTCACATTTCGGTATAACGGATTATTAGCGATAAGCCAATGTAGTGCATCGCGCAGCCTTTGAATGTTTACAGAAAAACGACGTAATCTTTGAACGGACTCTAATTGCTCACAAACGATCACTAAACCAGCACTACTCATTTGTAAGGGTAGCTGCTCAGCTATTTCTTCTACTTCCTGGCCAAAAAGTACAGCTTGACCATGGAAACCATGTTGTCCGAAACGACCACTAAGTTTAACCATTTTTACAAATGGAATTATCCTACTAAGTAAGCGTATTTCCACATCAGATAAGGACTTTATTTCTGGGGGAATTTCATCTAGTGACATGCCATTCCAGTAAGCTTGCGTAGGTGTTCTTCCCCTGCGAAGTATTCTTGCACACCGATGACAGGTAGAGATCATGTCATATTGAGTCATCAGTTCATTTGGTAGTAAATCACCTGGTAAATCGCTTACTGTAACTGACTGAATTTGTTTACGATAACAAAGCTTTTTACACACCAAACAGACTGTATCTGCAAATGTGTATATAGAATTATTAAAATCTACCCTGAGTTTGGCTCTAGACTGAGCCGTACACTGAGCATTGTTGGCACGCCTCATTGAACGCTGGCCTGGAGTCTCATTCAAAATGGACCGATCCGTGGCTTCTGCGTCCCTGGCAAGCCTGGAGGAACGTTGCTCTTGAGTCTCATTTAAACGAGACTCAGCAGTACACTGCGCATTTTGGGACCGTCTTATAGAACTTTTCTCAGGAGTTTCATTGAATATGGACAAAGCCGTGGCTTCTGCGTCCCTGGCAAGCCTGGAGGCACGTTGCTCTTGAGTCTCATTTAAACGAGACTCAGCAGTACACTGCGCATTTCTGGCCCGTCTTGTGGAACTGTGCTCAGGAGTTTCATTGAGTATGGACAGAGCCGTGGCTTCTGAGTCCTTGGCAAGCCTGGAGGTACGTTGCTCTTGAGTCTCATTTAAACGAGACTCAGCAGTACACTGCGCATTTCTGGCCCGTCTTGTGGAACTGTGCTCAGGAGTTGCTGTGTTGAGGAGCGGTCCCCCGACGCAACGACGCTTGGTTTTTTTTTTCAACTATTCATCGCAAAGGCACATTACGTAGATTTTATTTTTTTCTTTTTATAGGTTTAACTGTCGGGGGTTTTATAAATTTTTAATTTTATTTTTATTTCTTATTTTTTAAACCTATACATTCCGGGGCGAAGCAGAAGTTTCGTCCCGGAATGTGTAACTCTCAAATCTATTAAGAAAGTACAAAAGTATTTTTTATTTCAGTGAATATTGCCAATGCAATACGAGTAGGACAGTGTGGTTTCAGTGGTTTTAAATTTGAACCCATAACAACTTTTTCGTTTCTTGAGTATTTTGTAAATAGACATTAATTTTGTTTTAGTGAGCTACTTAAGGTGAAGTAGATTTCTTTCTGAGTTAACTTAAATTGATACTTGATAGTATATTAAGGTGATTATTTCATAGACATAGTTTAAGATTTCTGTGTGCTATACCAAGCGCTATTTAATATTATTGTTGTATATAGACTTATTGGTATATTGAAAAAACATTTAAATAAATTTGTTTTTTTTTTCGTTGGTAGAGGTAAAGAGTTAATAAATATTAAGTTTAAGAGTAACATGTTCTAGGTTACTCGTTCTTCTTAAAAGATCATACAGAAAATGATTGTATTTTTTTTTTGTTTTCATTACTACGGGAGTTCATAAAATTATCTATTATTTATTGTTATCGAGTTGTATAGACGTACTTTATTTGCAGTAATTATTGTTTAGGTATAGGTCATTTCAGTGATAATCCCAATTCTAATGGGACTGGGGCGGAAAACTAAAAAAGCTCTTAATGAAGCTAAAAGGCGTAAATTGGCAGAGCCTGAAGAGAATACTCCTGAAAAATATCAGTTACTGATATCTCAAGCTAGTCGAAAAGCTGAATTGCGTAGTCAAGAATGTTCTCAAACTAGGCAGCGTCGCTTAGAAAAAGATGCGGCTACTAAGGTTTTGCAGACATCAAAAGAGAATAGTGTTAAACGAGCTTTTCGTAAAATAAAAAATGCCATATCAATTAGTATTTCTCGATCCAATGAAACTACTGAGCGGCGTTCTTCCAGGCTTGCCAGGGACGCAAAGGCCACTGCTCAAGCAATATTAAATGAAACTTCTAAGGAAAGTTCTTTACGACGGGCCAGAAATGCGCAGTGTACTGCTGAGTCTCGTTTAAATGAGACTCAAGAGCAACGTTCCTCCAGGCTTGCCAGGGACACAGAAGCCACGGCTCTGTCCATATTCAATGAAACTCCTGAGGAAACTTCTATAAGACGGGTTCGAAATGCGCAGTGTACTGCCGAGTCCCGTTTAAATGAGACTCAAGAGCAACGTTCCTCCAGGTTTGCCAAGGACTCAGAAGCCACGGCTCTGTCCATACTCAATGAAACTCCTGAGGAAACTTCTATAAGACGGGCTCGAAATGCGCAGTGTACTGCTGAGTCTCGTTTAAATGAGACTCAAGAGCAACGTACCTCCAGGCTTGCCAAGGACTCAGAAGCCACGGCTCTGTCCATACTCAATGAAACTCCTGAGCACAGTTCCACAAGACGGGCCAGAAATGCGCAGTGTACTGCTGAGTCTCGTTTAAATGAGACTCAAGAGCAACGTACCTCCAGGCTTGCCAAGGACTCAGAAGCCACGGCTCTGTCCATACTCAATGAAACTCCTGAGCACAGTTCCACAAGACGGGCCAGAAATGCGCAGTGTACTGCTGAGTCTCGTTTAAATGAGACTCAAGAGCAACGTGCCTCCAGGCTTGCCAGGGACGCAGAAGCCACGGCTTTGTCCATATTCAATGAAACTCCTGAGAAAAGTTCTATAAGACGGTCCCAAAATGCGCAGTGTACTGCTGAGTCTCGTTTAAATGAGACTCAAGAGCAACGTTCCTCCAGGCTTGCCAGGGACGCAGAAGCCACGGATCGGTCCATTTTGAATGAGACTCCAGGCCAGCGTTCAATGAGGCGTGCCAACAATGCTCAGTGTACGGCTCAGTCTAGAGCCAAACTCAGGGTAGATTTTAATAATTCTATATACACATTTGCAGATACAGTCTGTTTGGTGTGTAAAAAGCTTTGTTATCGTAAACAAATTCAGTCAGTTACAGTAAGCGATTTACCAGGTGATTTACTACCAAATGAACTGATGACTCAATATGACATGATCTCTACCTGTCATCGGTGTGCAAGAATACTTCGCAGGGGAAGAACACCTACGCAAGCTTACTGGAATGGCATGTCACTAGATGAAATTCCCCCAGAAATAAAGTCCTTATCTGATGTGGAAATACGCTTACTTAGTAGGATAATTCCATTTGTAAAAATGGTTAAACTTAGTGGTCGTTTCGGACAACATGGTTTCCATGGTCAAGCTGTACTTTTTGGCCAGGAAGTAGAAGAAATAGCTGAGCAGCTACCCTTACAAATGAGTAGTGCTGGTTTAGTGATCGTTTGTGAGCAATTAGAGTCCGTTCAAAGATTACGTCGTTTTTCTGTAAACATTCAAAGGCTGCGCGATGCACTACATTGGCTTATCGCTAATAATCCGTTATACCGAAATGTGACAATTAACTTAAACGACGACGATAATTACAATATTAATGATATTTGCCATATTTTACAAAACGATACAATACAACAGGAAAACGTAAACGAAACTATTAATTGTTTCCAAGAAATGGGTAATAGCCGGCGTATATTAAGAGGTACATTTCATCAAAGTCACACAAAATTTTTGGAATTTTCTCGTGGTAAGCAATGTACGGCAAATGCTGCCGTAGCTATCGCAGTATCAAAAATTAAACTAACTGAGTTATGGTCTTCGGATATAATTGATTCAATTTTAATATCCGGTGATCGCTTGTACTCGAATAGTTTACAGTCTCGTAGAGCTCCGGATTTGGCTGAGGCTAATACTGAATATTTGCGTGCACAAGAGTTACAAGTCAATTTCGAGGTATTGAATTATTCATGTTTAATACAAGTTCATGATGAATCATCATCGATTTGTGGCCATTTGATCATAAATAACCAAGATATTGGATTTCCAAATCTTAAAAATGGCTTAGAAGCGTTTTTTACAGATGGTGGTACAGATCACAGGGCGATTGTTACATGTAATAGCATATCTGTGGCAATCTGGAAAACTAATAATGCATATTACATGTTCGACTCTCACTCAAGAGGGCCAAAAGGTCGTGTGGCTCAGGATGGTGCAGCTTGTTTGATATCTTTTCCTGATGTTACATCGTTATGGACTGTTTTAAAATCAAACATACCGAAGTCACAGCAAAATAGACTGGACGATGATCAATACTGTATTACAAAAATTACCCCTATTGTAGATCCATTACATCAAATCCTAAATGTTCCAGAAACCGATAATGGAATTATAAGAAATACGAACCAGTCATTACAATCAACCAATGATTTGAACAATGACAATATTGTTATAACGTCGTCAGTTTTACGTGTTATAGACGAACCTATTCCTGAATTGTCTACTGTTATTGACAACGATAACTGTTCTCAATTACCTGTTCATGAGCTACGTAGGAAAACAGAACCACCTTTGCAAATTACTAGGGAACGAAGAGCTGAAGAGTTGTCTTGGTTTCACTTGTTCCCTCGTGGCAGAAATGGACTACAAGAAAATCGGCCTTACCCTATTACACCACTAGATTACTGTCAAGCTAGAATAATGGGAGACGATACACGTTTTCAAAGACATGACTATCTTTTTTATGCATTGTCAGTTATGGAATTTTTCAGAGCCAAGCAAAATGTAGGAGTGGTTTTACGAATGCGCCAAGGTGAAAATCGGCCTGATAATTTGGTAGAAAACATACATCTTAACATGCGAAATATACGAGGCTCGAATGCATACTGGCAAAGTGCATGTTCTAACCTCATTGCTATGGTCAAGAACTTAGGTCCCCCTACATGGTTCCTCACATTGAGTTGTAATGACCTCAATTGGGACGACATTCTTAAATCACTTTTAATTGCTGCTGGAAGATCTACTGAAAATCCAAGCGATTTGAGTTTCAGTGCTAGACAACAACTTGTAGACGAACACCCAGTGACTTTAAGCCGTCAATTTATGATTCGTGTTAATGCTATGATGACCTTTTTAAAAAACAACGATCAAGTTTTAGGAGGAAGGTTAATAGATTACTGGTGGAGGATCGAGTTCCAAAATCGTGGAAGCCCACACTTACATATGTTATGTTGGATTGAAAATGCACCAAACTTCGACTCGCCGCAAGGCAGATCGTTGATAAATGAGATTGTTTCCTGTTCTTTACATAGCGAAGATGACGAGTTAAATGAAATAGTTAAACGTGTTCAAATACACTCCCATTCATCAACATGTTATAAGAACAGGAATGATCATCACTGTCGATTTGATTTTCCTAGGCCAGTAAGTGACCAAACTAATTTGTTAGGACCAGACGAAACTTTGCGTAACAATGGACGATTTTGCGTTCTGAAAAGAAATCCCGCAGAACAATATGTAAATAATTATAATACCCAAATATTGAAACTCTGGAAAGCAAATATGGACATCCAGCCCTGTGGAAATGTGACAGCTGTATCTTATTATATTGCCAAATACACCTCTAAGCACGAGCCCCAGGATGTAGGACAAGCGGTAAAAGATGCCGTTAGTAGAGTGAGAGCCTGTCATGGTGATATCGGTAGGCAGTTGTTTGCCGTTTCTATGGCAATTTTAAACCACCGCAGAGTATCAGCGTGTGAATGTGCATTTAGATTGTGCCACCTTAAATTAAGAGACAGTTCTCGAAAAGTGGTTTTTGTTAACACATGCCAACCTCATGAACGATACCGAATTCTTCGGTATGACAGTGACCAAGGTCAAACATATCAAAATATATTTGACAAGTACATTCAAAGACCATTTTATCTAGAGGACCTGAGTTTGGCAGAATTTGCTGTAAATTATGAACACACAAATAGACCAGAGAATGATGAAGAAGACGGGGACGTGGAAGTTTATGAGGACCTAAATAGAGGCGCTGAAGCGAGACAAACGACTATCAGACTTATGAATGGAAACGTTATGAAAAAGCGAAGAAAGCCTGCCATTCTAAGGACTCGCTATTACACGCAAATAGGAGACAGAGAAGGCTATTTTTATAGTTATCTTGTCGCCCACGTGCCGTTTAGGGATGAAAATGCATTACTAGCGGGATATGAAACGAGTGAAGAAGCTTTTATGGCGCAACGAGGTCGGTTACGTCCATTTCACGGAGATTCTGTTGAGCAATTCCAATATATTGAACGCGAACTTCAGCAAGTTATTGGCCAAGTACTAGCAATAGCCGAACCCACAGCGTTTAATGAGGTCAATGAGCAAGAAGTGAATACAGAAAATCTGGAAGTAGGGGCAATTGTTGATGGATACGACCCAAGAATGGCTGATGTTGACGTCGACGTAGAAGATGTTGGAGAAGAAATACACTTAAATATCACAGATGAAGAATTCCATATCATGGTCAATAACATGAATATAGAACAGAGAAAAATATTTGACGAAGTAACGAAACGAATTCGGCATGAAGTGAGAAATGAACTTGACACAAATATTCCCTTAAAAATATTTGTGACTGGGGGAGCAGGCAGCGGAAAATCTTTTGTGTTAAAAACAATAGTACACCATATTCGTCGATGTTATGCTCCAACAACAGAGCAATTGTTAAATGCAACTTTTGTTGAAGTAACCGCTCCAACAGGCGTTGCAGCGCGTCTTGTCAACGGGAAAACTATTCATAGTGCATTTGCTTTAGGCATCGAGAAAGGTAGAGCAACAGTCTATAGGCAGATGACAGGGCAGCGTCTGGAGGATATGAGAAGAAAATGGCGTTATATTCGTTGGCTTATAATAGATGAGATATCGATGGTGTCTTATGAAGTTTTGAGATCCATCCACCTCCGTTTGCAAGAGTTAAAAAACTGTCAAGAAATTTTTGGTGGTCTAAATATTTTAGTATTCGGTGATATCATGCAGTTGTCGCCTGTTAAGGGCAGTTGGTGCTTTAAGCAACCCAATATGTTCCATGGTGAGCCGCATTTGTGGCATTATTTTGGACTTTGTGAGCTACAAACTAACGTGCGACAGCAAAACGATGGCCAGTTTATAGACATTCTTAATAATCTTCGTGTAGGCGAGTTGAGTATGGAACAGTATGAGCTTTTGCTTGAAAGAAGTCGTGTGCCCTTGGTTGGTGATTTTGCTGACGGCAAAGCTGTGCGTATTTTTCCGACAGTTAAACTTGTGAATGCCTATAATGACAAAATGGTCGAGTCAATGGCTAAAACGTCCAAAATTTATACTTTGAATGCACTGGACGAATCAAAAGAACCTGCCACCTATGGGCAAAAACCGAACCAGGTTTCAATTCCTCAAGATCCAAACAACACGGGTGGCTTACTTAGTTTCATAAAAATTGCAGTTGGTGCTAGGGTCATGTTGCGTATGAATTTGAAAGTTTCGGAAGGACTAGTAAACGGTAGCATCGGAATCGTCAAAAAATTCGAATGGAACGGACTTCGCCGAGATCAGTTAGAAGAAGGCGAACTTCCAAAGACCATCTTCATAGAATTTGACGATAAAACAATTGGAAGGAGTTTTAAAGATGCTCACGGATGGGTTCCAATTCAACCTCAAAGTTTAACGTTTCAAGGTCTTAGAGGATATGGCAACATTGAACGAGTAATGTTTCCCATTATTTTAAGCTGGGCTGTTACAGTGCATAAATTACAAGGGACCACCGTGGAAAAAGCTGTAATTTATTTAGGCAAGAGCATTTTTGCTAAAGGACAAGCTTACGTGGCCTTAAGTCGCGTTAAGAGTTTGCAGGGTGTTGCTATTTGTGACCTCAATCAAAGGAAATTGTTCAATAGTCCTAATGACAAATCAGCTTTAGCAGAATTGCAAAGACTTAGAAACAGGGACTCAGTACTTTGATAGAAATTATGGGTAATATTGTTTTTTTTTTGTCATGAAAATATTTCTGAGACTCGCTTTTATTACCGATTGTACTATCTTACACAAACGTTAAGCGTCAAGACCAATCAGACGAGTCCAAACACCATGGGTTTATCTTGTGCTGTTTAGGAGTTCTTTCGGCCACCTTCAGCTTCAAGATACCAAATTATTGTACTGTCAAAAATTAAGGAAAACCTACATTTATTGCATATAAAAATGCAAATATAAAACTTAACATTAAATCAAAATTTTAAATTCTTGGCTTAAATATTGGCTGAGATCCATTCACAACTAGCTGATCATCATGAGACCCTCATTTAGTGAGTGATATAGACAATGCTAATAAAACTTAACATTTAACCAAAATTTTAAGTTCTTGGCTTCTATATTTGCTGAGAACCCTTCACAACTAGCTGGTCATCATGAGACACTTATTTAGTGAGTGTTATAAAAAAATGCTAATAAAACTTAACATTTAACCAAAATTTGAAATCATTGGCTTCAATATTGGCTGAGATCTTATCACTTGTTCCAATTAAAGCTGAATATCTTGGAAACTACTGGTCCTATTTCCACCAAACATAGCTAAGAACCATCTCGACGGAAAGGTCTTTCCATTAAAAAAAACCGCACTTAAATTGGTCCATCCGCTTGGGCGCTACGATGCCACAGACAGATACACAGATACACAGATACACAGATACACAGATACACAGATACACAGATACACATGTTAAACTTATAACACCCCTCTTTTTTCGTCGGGGGTTAAAAATAGACATATATACCTACACATAATAGATGTAATCCTGTATATATTATAAACGTGAATGTTTGTATGTAAAGTCGCTACATTTTACATTGTTTGCAATTTCAATTGACGGTGTCTTTACGTTCCACTATTGCGCAAAAACTATATAAAAGATTTGCGTAAAATTCTGTAGTAATGTAGCTTAGATATCAGAATAGGACATAGGCTACAAATTTTGAGGGCATTCATTCATAAAAGGGTTTATTTAACAATAAATCTAAAACCATATAAAACACCACTTCTTGTTCATTGTGACATTTTAATTTCTAAATAATGTATTAACAATTGGTAACCTAGTAACCGTGTCTGTTTCAAAGAAAGGGGGCCTTCGAGCAACAAAATGTTGTAAGTGACAGATGGTGAAGCATAATCATAATCTTACGTTAGTTAAGAAATACAGATTAAAATAGAAATCAAGTGTCAGTGAGATAGAATAAAATCGGATAGTTCAAACGCACACAAGGCGGATTTCATGCCATTGGGCATCAATACCAGTCAACCTTTGAGCAAAGCAGATAAGTTGTAGGCGGTGAAACAACAGGTTTTAATTATCTCACTAATATTATAAAGACGAAAGTTTGTGAGTGTGTGCGGGTGTGTGTTAGTGTATGTTTGTTACTTCTTCACTCTCAAACGGCTGGACCAATTTTCATGAAATTCGGTATGGAGGTAGCTGACACCCTGGATTAACACATAGGCTACTTTTTAACAGCTGGTAACACCGCGGGACACGGCTAGTATTTGTAATAATATGTTAATACTTAATACGCGCGACATATTTTAGCGACATACAATACAATACAACAATACTTTATTGCACACCAATAAAAGTTTACAAAAGGAAACAAGACAAATACAATTTATTAATAACGGTAAACAACAGGTGGTCTTATCGCTAAAAAGCGATCTCTTCCAGACAACCTTTGGGTAGTGAAAATGATGAAAATTTTAATAATACAGAGTAGGTGCAGCAGAAGTGCGATATATTCGAGGGAAATAGTTCTTTTTTCAATAATACATTAAAGCAATGCGCGCGTGACTCATTGGTTATTTATTAGGAGTATCAATTGTGATAAATTCACATTACGTTATATTACGCATAAAATCATAAAAAATACGATACCATCAAACAAATAATTTCAACTGAAAATAAAATAATAATAAATAATCTTCGTTTTTCAGAAAAAAAAAGGAATAGAAAACGGGAATATCAATGTGCATGGCGTCATAGCTGAAAAAAATTGAAAAAAAAAAATATTCGAAGGAAGAAAAAGAATAAGAAAAAAGAAAGACATCGTGAAAATCAAATATTATCAACGTACAAAAGAGTTGAAGAAAAATGACAAAAATGTCGAAGAATTGTCCCAAAAGAAATTTGATGATTTGCAAATGTAATTTAATTTCATACTTTAAATATTGTAATAAGTATATTATGTATACATATATAATTCAATATGGTTGGAACGGAGCGAGCGAAGTTCCCATGGATCGACTCGAATGGACTTTGTGACAATGCGCAGATCTCAGCGAGTTCTCAACCGATTTTAGAAATTTTTGTTTTAAAATGCAAAAAATAAATTTCGCTAGGTCGTGACGAAGAGAAAATTTCGAAAAAAAAAAAAACTCCGCTCCAATTTATGGTGCAAGCTTAGCCGGTGGCTGACTCTCGACCTAGTTATTATTTCTTTTTATGATTTCTTTGTTTTTTTTTTCGCAGAAAAAGAATGAAATTGGACTGCAATGAAGACCAAGAAAATGTTGTGCAATGCGCGAAATCCTCACCCAACAACTTCGTATATATGAAGAGAGTCACGAATGCATTACCCCCACAGTCATTCTACACAGAAGATAGTACTTTTATACTGATAAATAAAACATTATAATGTATGTATTAATAGTTTGTATGTGTAATTACTAGTAATTAGACTACTAATAGTCTTATTATTTTTAATACCTTTTTGTACACGGTGTTAGTTTGTCTATCTTCTTCTCGTACTCACTCAATTGCTCAAAGGTTAACTGGAAGAGATCCCTTATAGGGATAAGTTCGCCTTTGTACAATACAATACAACAATACAACAATACTTTATTGCACACCAACAAGAAAAATATTACATGAGAAATCTTAAACTAAACAATGGTAGACAATAGGCGTCTTATCGCTAAACAGCGGTCTCTTCCAGACAACCTTTGGGTAGCGGAGAAAACAAAATTAAACAGAAAATAGTAGGCGGTAAGAGTTTGTACCTATATGTTATTTGTAATAGATGTATTTTTTATCTGTTTTTGTGTACAATAGTGTTTACTTACTTACTTACAATTTGTACGAAATTATTGCCTAAACATTCCAAAATATTGAAAAATGCACAACGTTGATGTTTAGGTTTTCACTTCTGTCGGCACTCCCGGAGTGCAACCCGTCCTTTTTTTTGCATAGGTGTCATGGTACTTTACCATTCACAGTAAAACTATGCCATAGGAAGTTTTTTAATATGAGAATGTATTTATTACAGCTTTAGGGAAGAATTGTATAGGTACGAAATAGAAGGCCATCCGTAAAAATACCTCTATAAGGTAAGGAAAATACCTGTCGGACGTTATAACTTATAACTAACATTCTTACTGCTCATAAATTGTTGATTATTAAAAAGAAAGAAAGAAATACATTTATTAAAGAGACGCAGTGGACCGGGAAGACCGCTATAAATACTCGCACACCTCCGTTAGTACCGCATTATTTTACGATTCGTTGGCAATTATTGGCTTCTTCTATTCTGTTGAAATGAGGCAGTTCACTAGGAAAGAAGTGAAACTCCGAGTGCCATGTTATCACGTTTTCCACATAGGCATTACATGTTACCTACGCGTCGTTGGTGCGCGCGGGTCGCCTACGGGTAGCCTTACATGCTCCGTCTAGTGGGGGTGGTCTGTGGTTTTATATTATGTAGTGATAAACACTCATGGATTTTCTAAATTCAGAAGACGGTATTTACAGTTAAGGAAACTGAAACGCGTACCTTTTTGACCCTTATTGTCATTGTGTGTGACAAGACCGAAAAAGCTACCTTTAGGTCGTATTTCTCATCCGACTTTCCTGAAATTTTGTGAGTAGGTTTGAGTAGAATAGAGCAGGGAGGGGCGACAGATTGTGCGTCCGCTAATGACAGGCCGCGGCCGCGTGTCCACTCGCGACCATTCAATGCAAATAAAACATGTGCGCGGACGGGGTAGACACGGTCGAGTTCAAATACGGGTAAGTAGGTATAGTCTATCCGGAATTCTATAGTACATTATTGTAGAGACTGTAAAGTAAGCAATAGATTAACGAGTAAATTTCGAATGCCGACCCGCAGGGGAGGCCTTCGATAGTACGAGTTAATCTATTGCTTTTTCAGCCGAGACTTAACATAGTGCTTTTCACGACACGAGGAAATATATTAATACGAGTTTTTCATATTGGTCATTAAACTCGGCGCCTTGTTGCAGCCTCATTGTTGTAAAAATCAGGGCTATTATAAACATAAAGCTGATCGTGCCCCCAGATTCAAACGACATAAAGACGATTTTCAACCCAGTTATGAAGAAATAACAAAAATATTCTAACTTACCTCACTTTCAACTTAATTTAGACATTTAAATATTTAGTCTAGGTTACACTCAGGTAAACAACCCTACGATACATTATACACTGAAGGGTCATTGTAACGGTACGCAATAATAACATACGTTCCTTTTATATAATATTTCGTGAGTCAATGTGAACATTAATAAATTAATCACATTATCATATTACAAAACCAATTTTAATATTAAGGTACTAAACAATACATTTTTTTTTTAATATGGCCGGCTGCCCCTTAGCGCTTGCGCGCTTCGCATCTCATTGCAGTGGAGTCATAGCTTTTCATGAACTCAATATTTATATAGGTAATTAAAATTGACAACATTTCATATTTTTAAGACTATCATTTTATTACTTTTCTGAATTCTGCTTAAAAAGATGAAGTAATCTCTGTTTTTATTTATTTTCTGAGATGATTATTTATTTTATTATTAATTTATAAACACATACCGTGAAATACGCCAACTTTGCCTCCACAGGGAACTTTGCCCAAAACGCTACTTAAAAAAAGAAACATTACTGTAGACAATTTCAAGATGATTATGGCAACACTACTATTTTTAGTGGAAAATAGATTATATCTGTGGTATCACTGACATTTGCGCGCAACTTCATTCCGTAACGTGTTGGGACTAGTCGAATAAGGTGCGTGATTTGGCGGGCCAATTCTAGGTGAAGTTCTGGTGTATTTTTTACAGAATTGGGAAGCCTCAGGTGAATGTATCTTATTGCTTGTTATAAAATAAGAACTGTAGATCATTTTTATTGTAGTTTGAACTAAAAATACTTATTAAAACCGGAGTTATGATGGTGGGCAATGTTATCCAGTAACTTGCTAACCTATGAATGCCAACATTGGCCAGACTAAAAAAAGGGTTAGGGTTGTCACCTTGTCGTAATTTTACCTGACTGCGTAAATAAAGGAGGGTTATGTATTTAAGGTAAGGTAAATTATATTTCTATTAAGCCGTTGTACTTTTAGCATTAGCTGAATGTCATGTCATATCATGTCCATAAAACAAAAAAACATAGAATATTCAATTATGACAATATTTATTTAGATTATTCTAACGTGAAGTAAAAAAATAACCGCCAAACTATTAGTATCGAATATTAAGCATACATTTTTCATTTTGATAATGGTATTGGTAAAGATGGTTTACTCAACCAAAAGTGACAACCCTGACAATTTCAAACTGCTTGATTCGGCTTGTATGGAGAAAAACAAAATACTCGTACCTATTTAACATTGCCCACCCATATTACACACGTGTTTGTACAGTTAAGACCAAGATATTAAGTAGAACGCCATTATTACCCCAGATTTTATACTGATCCTTATTTTAACGTTGTAGGGGCTATAGTTACGAAAATAATCGATTTGGGCAATGTTTGCAAAAGTTTAGATAACTTTACCCGAGGTGAAAATTGATAAAAAAATTGGTTAAATGTAGATTTAAAAATTGTTTCTCGTAATAAACGCATGCATATGAATACGATGGATGCGTAAGACAAAAAAAAACTTTATCCCGTCATAGAAAAAATGAGAGAATTTCGGGTTTTTACGAAAAAAGCGGGCAAAGTTGGCATGTTTCACGGTACTCATTTTAAAATGTGGCAACACCAAAACCAGAACTTAATGGAACGGTTACTTTAGTCGATTTTCTTATTAATAAAAAACTTAATAAAACTCGGTATACATCTATCATCTGTCAACGTCAATTAAAAAAAAAAACAATTTTTCGCTCTTTGGTTTAGAGTTATTTGATGTGTTTTCTTATATTTCGTTAAATACAGAAGAATAAATTCTAAGATTTTTTTAAGGTACACGACATAAAGCCCTGTCGATCTCTATATTAATTTCCACCTGTTTTATATATGAAATGTTGACAATTGTTTATTTGTTGAAAACTGTTTATTTGTTGAGAATTTAGTAATTGTAGAAATTAGAAAATTGTTTTACGCCCCATAACTAATTTTAAAATATAAATGTTCATGATTTTCAGAGTAAAACCTTTTTAACAAAAAACTAATTAAAAAGTAAACCTGAGGAGTAAGAAAATAAAATCGTTTGTGGGTATTTATAAGTTAAAGAAAAAAATACACCTTATAAATGACGCATTCTCATTGGTCAATTTAATTTGACATTCAGCAGATGATTAAGCTTTGATTGGTTAAATTGTTGTTTAAGCCGTCCGAGAAAATTTGTCTAAAATATTTTCTATAAAGTCGTATCTTACTATGAAATTCAAGTGTATAGATACGAAATGTTACCGTAAGGTCCAACATTGTTGTCGTGTTGGGAGCTAACATAGATATACAGTTTACAAATGAACATATATAAGCAGTTTTGTGTACTGGATTCAGGTTTTCGAGCAGTGTCGTGAAATTTTATTTTTCACCTCACTAGCTCGGAAAGCCCAGTTTGTTTGTTTGATATCTATTGAGAAAATCGCTTTTTATCCACATGTGGAGAAAGAGTTTTGACGTTTCAACGCAGCTAAAGTAAAATTTGACATGAGCTTATTTTCTGAAAAATCCCGTTTAAAATACCTACATGAAAGCTTATTAGACCTTAGTTTTAATAAATGTCAAATTGGTTGATTATTGTAGATATTTTTCAAAGATATAGTACAAACCCTTATTCTTTTTTCCTCGCTGTAGTGAGGTGAAAAGTTTTGTGTTATACACGGTCGAAAAGTTATTTTACGTCTCGTGTATAGAAACACTCGCTACGCTCAGGATTCTATTTTGAACCACTCGCTTCGCTCGTGGTCAATCATAGGATCCTTTCGCTAGCTCGTGTTTCAAATAAACACTCGCGGGTAAAATACAACTTTCCCCCCTTGTATAACAAATAACTATTATCTTCACCTCTAACGTCGCCGAGGTCTACGGAGGGTCATTGATGATAGGCCGGCCCACGCATAAATAAAATAATAGTATAGTGTTCCTTTTTTACAAGCTTTTGATCTGATGATGGTGCCGGAGGGTGGCACTAGAAACTGTAATAGAAAAGCAATCCTACCGAGTTTGGAGTCTTTAGAATCGTCTTAGTGAGCAATTGATAGATGTTCAAAGAAAAGTACAGTCGGCTATAAAAGCTTGTCACAAAAAGAAACTTTTTGACAGAAACTTGTGTCGATGCCGTTTTCCAAATTTTCTAAAATGGAGGAGATATTAGGGTTAAAACGTTATAAATTACAAATGTCAAGACAGAGCCACTAGTTTTAATCGGTATTGGTAATATTATGATAACATTTTGTAGAATGAGCGGGCAACACTATTTGCAAATTACTAATTGTGCATTGTTTTCAAAAGACAATACCTATGCTTTCAAATGTCATCATTTCTGAAACTAATGATGACTTAACATCGAAACGTATAGGAGACCGATAATTATTTCCAGCTAACTATATCTATTAATTATGTCTGTGTGCAACACACACTAATGCACCGTATATTTAACACCTATTAAATATGGACCTACCGGGCAACCTTCCATATAAGATTTCACAACGCGAACATTAATCGACATTAGTGAAGGCCGAGCTCGAGCGATTCTGTCCTGCAGGTTTTGAGACTTTTTCTACTTAATTAGGTACGCGTACCTAAGTATTCCACCACACGCAAGGCTACCAGCTTTCCCTCCATGGGACTGGAGTTTTTCTTTCTTATCTGTTTTGTTGTTATAGACGTGCTGACACAATCATTGTTGACTTGCCCACGCAGCGACCTTGGTACGTGTTGAATAAGGCTACAAGTAATACCTAAATATATGCTGCTTGTAGCGACTTCAGCTGCTCATTGCAAATATTAATACGGATTTGGAAATGTTACTTGAACATTGAGATGTGTAAATAACTGTTGAAAATTGACATAGAATTGCATTCTTGTTTGACATTTTTGTGTTTGAATATGGAAAAAGGGACTATACATTTACCAGTGCTAGAGATGTAGCCAATTTTTTGGTACCCCTCACTTCACTAGTCATTCAATCAGTCATCATTCAACTACGTAGATTTTTTATCACAACTGTAATCTCTCTGTTTCAACTAGACTTTTTTGATCACAAAAATGTAGTATTCAGAATATTAATCGTTCAAACTTGCTCGAAGAACCATTTTATTTTCGAATAACGAGCACCACGCGTTCTATTATGGGGATCGTAATTACAAGTTCGGCCTGCATCTTAGTCTCGTGAGTATTGGCTACAAAACACGTTCATATCATAAAGTACTACTTAATACAATTGTAGTCAGCATTCTCTTCTTCTTCTGTTCTGGTACACATCACATAGTGTAGTAGACGGATGTGCCGCCGCCGCCGCAGCCGCGGCCCGCACTAGTTTGCCGCGCCGCTCGACTTGTGAAAGTTCAGCCCGCCGATGGCTGGCCCTATTTTTATTTTTATCCTCCTCTCGACCCAAGGGCAGCTGCTCTCGTTTAACAACGCGCGATTGCATTAACTTGATGTTTTATTTCATATTGTTGCAACGTGCGATCGGTTCTTATTACAAAAATTTACGCAAATCTTTTCCAGAATACAAATTATCATTATTCATGCGACATCGCTTATCAATATCATATGCAAAACAAGGTGGATGTGTGTACTTTTCTAGTTTCGTTTAGTTTTTGGATATGTAAGTAAAGTAAGTACCTATAACAATCACAATATTATAGGATTGAGATGTAGGTACGCGTATGAAAATTGGCTGTCATCAGGTGACAAATACAGGACATAATGATTATAAATTATACGAAAAACGATTGATGATTCATTCAGCTTTTACAGTATAGAGGTATCAAATGTAACACAATATTTTTGTTTTATTTCAGTTGATTTAAACCATGAAATCTTATTTATTCTTGCAATTCTTTAATGAAATGACTATTGACTGCTAACCAAATTAAAAACACAGCGGATTTACCACAATAAACCTTGATAGACAGTAAATATTGACTTATCATACAGCATAGCTTATGCAACAGCTCTCAGTTACATAGACCTATTATCATTTTCCACGGTTGTTAAATTTAATAGATCCCTGTCATTCATTTTCATTACGTATATACAGCCATATTTGACTTTTGTTACCTTTAAAGAATGTTATCCCTATTTAACTTACGCGTTACCATATTTGATCAAAATATATAATGTTTAACCGATTACGTTTACCTATCGTTACTCATAGCATGAGGATACTCGTACCCAATAATATTTACAATGGTTGACGATGACGACAGGTAAAATTTGCTACCTACGTTTTTTCGGAAGGTCAATAAAATCTATAAACTAGTATGAAGTTTGTAGGAAATTACTAGTGAGGTCCAAGTGTTCAATAGTACAAATATATTTCTATTACTCGTAGTACTGATAATAGGTAGTTTTTCGTCGGCGAAATGCTGGGTTCCCTTATTCTTCACCAAAGCAAATTATATAATCAATCACCGTTATCTATGCAGTTCACGTTTTAATAATGTAAATTATATATTTTGAACATGGTTTTGGAGAATTACGGGGAAAACTAAACATTGCATTAATCGATATTTGTCATATTTCAGAAAGAGAGTGGACATATTTTAGTCCTCATTGTATTATATCAGTGGATATCTACCACTGCATAATATTTGAAGGTTTTTGTTATTGAGTCTGTTAATTGAAATGATTTCCTGTCTGAAATAGAGTAGGTGCCTAAGAATGGGTTAACAAAACACTATTGTTTAAAAACTTTTGTTTCGTCAGTAAGTCCTCGAAATCATTTACCGGACTACCAGAAGTCTTAAATGTTCTGTTTATTTTTTTACAATTACAACTTTTATAAATGGAATACGTTTACCGATTCCGATTTTAAGGTCGCCCGTTCAATAACGTGGATTCTAGTTTCATTTCACTGTGGAGGTACTGCGAGGTAGGTATCCGTTTTAATTGTCACGTCCGCAGCACAATGTCACTTGAATGTGACAATGTAGCGGCACAGTAAATGTATTGCATGAAGCAGTATCCCATCAACTACCCACATACAGTACCGGCCTTATCCATTTATGCACCCTGGGGTGGGCGGGTCGCACTACCCTACAGCCGGCCCTGCGCATATATCCCATACGAGAATCGCTCCTGGTTTTAGATGAAAGACTATGACTTCATCGCCAGGTCCTATAGATATCTTAGCGGCGGAAATACACACGTTTGTTGACACGTTTTGAGACATAGGTACATTTTGTATCGAGACAGTGCGACACGCACACTTTAATGAGCACGCCGACACAAGTGCAAGAATGGCGGATGCTATTCCTCAGCCATCCCTCATATGATGGCCCACATGCACAGTATCGTGACCACGAGGCTGCGAGTCTGTTAGTGCTCACCAGAGGGCCGGAGGGCAGGTCATGAAGGCAAGCCGTCACGAGTCTGAGTATTGGTGATCTTGAATGCTTGCTTTATGATTTATCTATCGTACCGTAAATGTGAATAATTAGCGCTGCGTATAGATGTGCTGTTCTCGAGAACGTTTCCAGATTTGTACGGGAAATTCTTTCCCCCGTCTCACACGAATCCTCTCGACGTTCTTGAGTGTGTGCGCCGTCGGCAGACATTTGTATACACATGGGACATGGGACATGGGGCTGGCTGGCTAAATTTATCCAAATTATACGTCTTTAATAGCCGGATCTGTGTTTATGTAAGCCTCGCGGCAATATGCATTTGTATCACTTCAGAGTTATGGCTTTATATACTGTGATGGTAGTGGACTTGGTCCATTGCGTGTAGTCGCTCCATTCAGGGACGCGCCTCACGCGCCGCGCCGGTACGCGGGTGATTATTCTGTTTATCTCTAGCGAGTTTGTCCCACGAATCGAAACTGCAAAGCTATGGAATTCTTGTTAAAGACCATAGACGCTGTAAAGTAAAGGCTTAACGGTCTACTATTATTATATTATGTTAACGTTACCTAGTTTTCGTGGTCTCTCATGCAATGGAATTATTGGCTTATCATCACAAAATATAATGCCAGATTTTGATAAAAGCTTAAACAAACTTTTAATCGACTACGAGAGATGACATAAAAGGGACCGGTTGAACCACAGACTACTGAGGTTAGTTAATCCGTGGGTTGAACGGAGTTAAGTAATCAAAGTATTAAATTATGGCAGACCTTGACAAAGCTTAAAACGTAGGGTGTATGACCGCAAAAACGTAGGCTGTTATTGCTTTTGGCCTTACAAGGAACGGCCTCGCAAGCATCTGATAAAAGCTACCAAAAAACTACCGATTGTCTGACGATACGACGACAGGCAATTAAATATTGTAACGTGACTAAACGTGTTCCTTTTTGTCTATATGTGGACTAAAAATACATTCAGCAAAGAAACGCCTTTGATACCCCTGGGCCTGTACCTTTAATCCAAGACTCCAAAAGTCATCGTTTTTGTCCGAGTAGTGTAACATACTCTTTATAAAAGACTTGTGTAGGAACGTAGGTACCTACTTACGTATTTATAATGTAGGTAACATGCTTTTATCAATGAAACAGCTGAGTGAATGATCTCAATATTTAGGTTATACAAAAAGTCCAAAGCTCGGTGGGCTACTTTCACTATTCTCACCCCACCCCGCGACTGTTGCATTGTCTTCGACTCATTATGAAATCGCGAATAACATCTACTTTAGGGGAAAGTATTTAATGCAAACTTGATTGGGTGCAGTCCCACTCGCCAATTATTTGTTATTACAAACAACTTCCGCACTGTCCGGCTTTTGTGCTATCGCCATGTAGATTTGCTCATATAACGCGGCATTCGCATGAAATTTAATATTGTAAAGCTAACACACGTATACGGCACAATAAGCTTGTGTAAGGTATTATTTAAAGATTAATGACGCTTTTTATTACGCTCAAAGTAAATCACGAGCCGAACAATCGCGCAATTGTACAGGTGCCTTTTATGTACCTAATCACCCGTCAATTGCTCTAATGGCGGCATAGCTGTCGACATCGACTCACGCGCATCACTGGCGACGTCCACATCCACTAATGCTAACTAACGGTTAAGTAATTTTCGTCCCATTTTATGTCAACGTAAGGTTTTTGTACGGCTAGCACCTCGCTGTGCCGTATTAGCCACATACATAAGTCTATGTATATAGCCCTTCATATGGCATATCAGAGAAAAAAGGTGAAACGAAAATTTACAAATACGGCACTGCATGGAGCCGTCATAAAACGGATACTATAGCCGCTGATCTAGTGCACGCATTCGCAGCTGACAATTGACTCCAATGGAGAGGTCGTAATAATTAAATTAGCAATGCACTCCTAATGTGAAAATGCGAGTCAAGTCGTGATTGCAATCAGCTCAGCTCAGTTAAATAGCACTGAACTGAAACATAAAATTAGGAGAAAGGCAGACTTTGCTAACCGAATACTATTATATTGTAAATAGATAACTTACTGATACCACAGTCAAATAAATACTTAGCGATTGCGTTTAACATCACAACAATGATTTAAATCTACTATCTACGAAAATACGATGGAGATGTCGAGTTGCGTGAACGGTTTAAGTGTTGAGATTAAATTAAGATTAAATGAAGATGGAACCAGAAACCTACTCGCTGCAAACTTATCTGTAGCGAATAGGTTTCTGGTTCCTGATACTCATGCGGTTACTTTGTAACTGTACAGCCGCAGTTGACGGATAGCCGATGTCGTGGAGACGCTAATGCCTCAAACGAGGTCAGTAGAACCTGCGCTAGCGCCGCGCACGAAGACTCACTACTTACTCTATTTGAACTTGAACAAATAAAAATGCCATTTATCAGGCGCACGCTATTAGGGCGCGATTATGCTAACCACAAACAGAATCTAGGTTAACATAATTGTGAACAGAGTTATGCGTGGTACTGTTCAACTCAATTTCTTCAACTTCGTTAGCGTATTTTTTTTCTTTAGCGTAGTCGGGTAAAAAATATCCTATAACCATCTTTGGATGTCCTGCTATTCCTACCTATACCCTATACCAAAATTAGTTAAAATCCGTCCTGTCTTTTCGGACAAAGTTTCTTTTTTAATTTAAGATTTTTCCTAAATAATGACACACGTACAACTACACTCCACCCCCCCCTTAACCTAGCCTCACTCCTTTTCCGAACAGTCATCTGTTTGGCACGCGAGGTGCCCGTCAACTTGGTGTCCGCGAGACTAGTTAGTTACTCGTTTCCTTTATCCCCAAATCCGATCTTGAGCTTTGAAATAATGTTTACGGGAAGAGTCCAGGTTTAATAGTCTAATGACCGAAGAAAGTAACGAACGACTTATAAGTACATTGTCATTCCCACAACCAAACTAAACACATTTTGTCGTGAGAAAATTGGCAACAATTTCCGGATTCCGGATTTAACAAAGTCAGATAAAACAGTAGACAATGAGTCGCTAAGATAGTGTTTAGTACATACATATGCGGGCAACCTTGTCGTTGCTGATACCGCATCTTATTGTGTTCCGAGTTGGTACAGTCGGCTACGAAAAAGGCAAGTGAAACATTAATAACAACCTAGCCGTTACGAATAGATTGTACAAATAATTAACCTTTAAGTAATAACGTGGCTTAGAATTTCTTGTTTAAACCATGCAGTGGGTATATACATCTAATGAGCGCCATCTCACGGATAACTCTCGAAGATGCGGGCCAGGGCAGCCGCTATTAGTACACTCATTATATCTATGAAGTAGAGTTCTCCGAGGTACGCGCCCGTACAACTAATTGATTGGAAAGTATTGGTCTGAGTGAGGTGAAACCAACAGCGTTTACTTGAAGGAAGGATCACGATGTCATTTACTATTCATGATTCTACCGCGTTTGTGGTAAAACGTGTAATTTTATATTGGTTTGTTATGGAAATAAATTTAAGTAAATGTATATGTTGCAGTCAAAAGTGTGAACTGGTCAAAAGGACTTTTAACCGGCAAAAACAGGCAAAACTGCTTTTGACTGAGCGTGCTGGTCAAAAGTAGTTTTGCCTGAAAATCATTGGTTAATTTTAGTACTTTATTTATTACACCCTCAGTCAAAAGCAGTTTTGCCTGTTTTTGTCGGTTAAAAGTCCTTTTGACCAGTTCACACTTTTGACTGCGACATGTACATAATACTGGAGATTCCTTGATTGTACCGATAAATTGTATAACTATATTTTTGATTCTATAACTAATCAATAATTTACCGATCAATAAGTTTGTAGCAGGATCGGTGTTGGATACGCCAAGTACAAAACGGCAGTGTTTTTTAAAAGATCTTATACTACGACGGTTATTTTTGAAAGAAGTTAGCGAATTGACAATAGATATCTCTCAATGTGTTGCCTGTAAGTATTACATTTTGAGTGTCATCATACCTAGGATAACTTGGGGCACCTATACGAAAGTGACGCAGCAAAATATTTCATCGACAAAAAAATATATCGATGTTACTGTCAACATCTAAATGTCATGGACATAAATAAATATTACTTTATTTCTCCACATTTTCAAATGAAAAAATAAACTTATTAAAACGTGTATTTACATATTTATTTTAAAATAATTTTCATGACATCCTCATACTTTTACTATCTTAATTTAAGAGGCTCGATATCAGATCAGATATGACATCGAACCTCTTTATAGTAATCCAGAATGTTCATTGAGCACATATATTAATTTAATTATATCGACATCTTTTTTATCGATATCCTATCCCTAGAACGTGCCCCGGGTTATCCTAGGTATGCATGCATTTTTAGTAGTCGTTTTCCGCACAAATAACAAAATAATAGTTACAAAGTCCCTAGAATTGAATACACTCAATATAAAAAAGCAAGCGATACATCTGGTGTAGGCATTAGTAAAAAGAAATTAAGAATTGTATATGTACAAAACATCGAAAACGTATCACATTATTATTTTACTAAGGTAGCTATTTCTTTGCGAAATCAGAAGAGTATTGGTATTTGAGCCAGACATCCATCTCGGTCCATGCTCCATTTCGTTTCGGTTATGTGAACACGGGTGAGCGCGCCAGCAAATGGAACGAGATGTTCTCGTCTTTTCTGTTTTGACTCTAATTACTTTATTCACTACGGATTAGATTCTTATTACAATACTAGTAGTGTTCAGTGCATATTGCATATACCTACATATGAGTTTGTACCAAACACTTTAGGACCGCACAATTTAACTAGTCATCATACCTGATACATGATGTTGTGTTGGTTTGAATAGTTTGATTCTCAAGTATTTTACTCTTTCTATGTATACATCTCATCTATGAATAAATGCACTTATTCTCAAAATAATCATATAATATTTACATAGACACTTTTTCTTGTAATTTGTACTTTGTAGTTTCGTGAAATGGGAGCCGGTCTTGCGTATGTAAACGAGCCTTAAATGTTACAGGTGGTCTACGGCGCGGGATAACTCGTGTTTGGGTCAATGAAATTTGTTCAAGTGCGCTTCTATTGCGACGGGCAGGTACACCATGCTCACGGTATTTCCTAATCCAAATATTGTGACAGTGCTATGTAATCGTTTCATTTTCTTTGTTTTATTAAATAGTATCGAGAAAAGGTAGGTAGTGCCACGCTTCTTTTTTGTTCGTCTTGGCGGGGACACTACCGTGCCCCCAGATTTTACCAATATTGTGTTGCCACAGAATAAATCTACACACTGCACTACAAGAAATAATCTCTGATGAAGCGAAACGTAAATTTACCATCAGGTAAATAAAAATTCTTTCCCCGAAATAATGCGATTCAGTGAGACAATACCTTTTATTTTCATTGAAAACATCGATATCTCATGATGGGATCCATGAAGTAATTAAATTATCGCCCAAGTATGGAAATTTAAATAAATGTATGTCGAGTCTGATGTCGAAACGCACATAATGATCCCCCTGGCACTGAAATCCCACAACGATACGTATTTTACGGATTGTGCTCAAAATTTGTTGAAGTTATTATGCAACTTATTGTTATTACGAAGTAAATTCTTGACAGTATTGAGAACTATATAATGACCCACGAGGATTCGTTGTTAATCCATAGTTACTATTGGGACACGTAAATATGTATGCATTCGCTTATTTGATGCTCTTTAGTGTAAGAAGAATCTTTAATGCTAAAGCAGTTTTTTGTTAACAAATCACAAAACAATTCGCAGTGTATATACATCTCAAATTATAAAGGTAGCATGCACATACACGTCCAACCAGTGAGATACGTAGAGATGTTTATCTGGTAACTCGAATAGTGTTAAGAGTATGATAAGCGTTTTCTGGCCCAATGTCGAAGGAAGGTTAATAAAAAAAAAAAAAAAACAAAAAAAAAAAAAATAGAGATCCTGCATCGCGCTGTTAAGATTTTTCCTGAAATAATGGCCCGTTCCCATATAAAGCTGATTTTCAATACAATTTTGGAATTTTATAATACTTAATATTATGCATTATGCAAGTTATATGCGTACCATATTATAATTTATTCACGTAACTATAGAAGTGTTATTTCCCACTTCAATATGCAGTATTAACGAGGCTTTGTAACGTGTACTGATTTTGGAGTAGGTAAATACATTTAATGATAATGTAGCCTTTACCTAGTTGTTTATTTCGTCGCACTAAACTAAGTCTACCTATAGGTACTTAGGTATTTATTTCTGTAGTTGGATAATTTAAATCCTTGCGTTGCCCACGCGGCGCGGCGCATCCCGTGAGATCCATGTGGCGGCAATATCCGAACAAAATTAGTCTTTGAGTTGAGCATTGTATTGCTGTAAAAGTAGCTATACCTACATCGCTTACTCATTGCAAACTCAACTAATTAAAACTCTCAATACAGGTTAATAATTAAAACGACATTCTGCTCTACCAGTTTCTCAGCGTAACTTACTTTTTGTAATAAGTATAAATAAGGTACGCTGCTCTAATTATTACAACAAAGTACGTAAATATCAATCTTCTCCGTAAAACCCGATATCTACAGACTATTTTAGTAATCACTTCTTAGGTATAGTTCATTGGTATATACCAAGGCCTGATTCCACTTGAAACTACACATGATAACCATAATATTTTGTTGTAATAATTGCTTTATGATCTCAGCTTTTCAAATTGTCACGTTAGATACCTTATCTTTGGTTTCATTGTCCTCAAATGGAATCTTGCCTTAGTATATGAAATGAACTATATACTTTAAGTAGGAACTCTTAATTCGTTGAATACTTAACTATTCGTACATGTTCGACGTCTCAAATTGGGCCAACTACCGAATGCTCATACTATGATAAATGGATTATCCTTATTTAATATTACCACGTTCATATTTGTCCCCTAATATGGCGGATTCATATATTTTTACCTAAATAAAAAAAATACTTAGTTAAGGGATATAATTAAAACAAAACATAATTGATTCCTTCGAAAGGACGCGATCGTCGTTTTGTTTGTTATGTCTTTACTCTTTAACTTTGTACATGTTTTTTGAAATCGACTTATATCGATGGCACCGTGTTTTTAATATTGCTGTGTGGTCGCTAATGCTCAATCTTCTGAAGGAATTCCGGAGAATGGTAGGCATACGGGGCAAAAGATTCTCATGAACTCTCGAGCTCCGCCCTTACGGAATTCATGTCCCTGCACAATGTACGTAGGTACTTGACGCCCTAATAGTAAGAATTAAGCGAGCCCATAAGAATCGTCGTCTACTTATTCGTATTTAGTAACATACCTACTAGTATATATATGTATGCATGCCAAATGTATTCGCGAACAAATATTTAAACATGCAGATAACTAGCTAGAAAAATAATCTACTACTAGAGAAATTGTATTACCTATATGTAATACAGAAAAATAACAAACGCGAACGCGACGAATCTATGAATATATGCACTTTTTCTTACCTTTTCAAGGGGTTAGGCATCAAAATGAATAGATTATATATGTACAAACAACACTATAGATTATTGCGTTCTCCAAGGTATCAAAACTACAAAGAGGAACTTTCTTGTTCGATTCTTTCTGTATGTCTTTATCAGTAGGGAGATGGTGTTATCATGACAGATCGGGAACCTCTTACCAGTTTATCTGCGGTATAATCTAGGAATAACACGTCAATCATGCGACATGTGAGTTATCTTGCGTGGTTGTGATAATGATAAGCGTTCCTTACTTTTTCCAGCTCATTTGGGGTTTAGATTTAGGTGCAGTTGGAAAAGGTCACCTTTCCTAACGTTAAATGTGAATGTAACCATTGATTTCAATAAATTCGTTTCTTGTAGTAGATAAAGAGGTAAATAATTATACGATTATCAGATGTGTTTTTTGAATCTGTTATGAAAATCTGCTATATTTTCACTATTGTCTGATGGAAAATAAGTAAGAGAGCACGCTTGCCCAATATATGCATGATCCCACTTGTCTTAAAACCCTTTTATGACGCACCAGGTACAAAGTATTAGCATTCAATATTATATAGCATCTCTTCTATCTAACCATGACTTTGAGGTGCGCACGGGTAACGTGAAAATTACGTCACATTCATTATTCAGTCTGTGCAGACAATACGGTGGCGTTGTAAAGTCATTCATTATCTAAATGTTTTTAAAATCATCTTAAAAATTATGTCTTAAACAGTTTGGTAGTTAACTTTAACTGTGAGGCTATATGCCGACAAAGCCTGAGCTCATTGCTATTAAACTGATGTTTCACTACACATTGAGTTTTCCGATGGACCGTAAATTAGGTCGCAATAGTTATTATAATCATCATCATCGGTCGGAAAGAGCTCGCAGCCGCTTATTATTTAGGCCACTTTCCAAGAGAGCTCAAATGCACGATTGTAATGAGGTAAACCACGTTTTTCTTGTAATGGATCGAATAATGAATATTAAAAAAAACCGGCCAAGAGCATGTCGCGCCACGCTCAGTGTAGGGTTCCGTAGTTGCCCATCCTTCACAATAGACAATAAAATAAAATTTAAATTACGAGAAAGATTTCAAGCTCTATAAAAAGGTCGTAAACGCCAATGTAACTGTAATTACTTATTACCTTCTGAAAGTTATCGATTATACGCGCCAGATTGAGCGAAATGTTTTAATGCAGCATGGAACTTAACTAATATGTGTAACGTTCGAAGTATAAGAACACCGCGCGGCACTTACGTCATTTTAAAGAAAATTATGAAATTTTGTGATAACTCAAAAACGGCTCGACCGATTTCATTCAATATAGTTTTCATTGAAAGTACTAATAAGGCCTCATTTTCATGATTTTTTTCCCCAATTTTTTGACCCGTGGTTGAGAAGTTAGA
The DNA here is from genome assembly GCA_905147355.2 of Apotomis turbidana. Lineage (NCBI taxonomy): Eukaryota > Metazoa > Arthropoda > Insecta > Lepidoptera > Tortricidae > Apotomis > Apotomis turbidana. The sequence continues at coordinate 23,801,305 of LR990280.1, read as the reverse complement.
GGGGGGCGTTATTTTTTTGATTTCCCGAGCGAATATTTAAAATACTGCTCACTTTATCAAAAAAATATGTTTGAAGACCCCTATTATTTATAAAAGACCTATTCAACGACACCCCACACGCTAGTGTTGGAACGAAATAATAAATTCACCCCCACTTTAGGTCTACGGGAGGTACCCGAAAAAAGTTTTGTTTTTAGTTTTTATTTTACCGTTTTCTCGGCGTGATACATACACATACTCAAACCAAATTTCACCTTTCTAGCACTTATGATCACGGAGCTAAGCCACCCACCAGTAGTAATACTAGTAATGTTCATATGTAATAATGGATTGTACGAATGTTTTTAAGTTATATAAGCATTTTGCTTAGGATATAGAGCATCTGCATGCCAAGTTTCATACTTTTCGCCTGACATTACCAATTTCGTAAATCGTAAATTCACACTGTATCATAAAAAAACACACTTCACGCCAAAACTATACGTATAAATAACGTTTGTGTTCTTGTTAGACCTTTCCTATTACTTAATACATATTATACTTAGTTAGTTATAATAACTGACAGAGCCATATTTTATTTTTCTTATAATTAATTTGTCACCTGTTTTTCTAGTATAGGCAGGTAGGTACTTTGGTCACAGCTCAGTGTACCTACATATAAAATAATCGAGCTAGACAATCATTAAGTACTGTGGTATACATTGGTAAGTAGTATTTATGTACTTACATTATTTAATCCAGTAAATAGGGGTAGGGAGGTATGAATCATATTTATAATTATTGTTGAGTCAACATCAATTATTTTTTATGTAAATGAAAGCCGGTAGTAAGTAACCATATACTTGGACTTATTGCATGAAACTAAAACTACCTGCCATTGTCCAACTTAATCGAAACCAAACTGAGCATTTCCAGCAAGAGGTTGTGCATGAACGGAAATTGGAGAAAAGTGTTGTAATTTCGTAGTTTCACAATTTCCAATTGCCAGAATCAGTTCAGTGCACGAATATTTAAAATTTACATTTTACCTACTTTGTTAGGTACCTTATCAATAAAATGTGTGGCCTTCCAGCGGCTAAACGTCAGTCATACCTATCTGAAAGGTAAGCCGGAGCTGATTTGATGATTACATTTTTACACCAACGATGACGTACCATAAAATTGACAAGCAAGTGGGAACCAGGTTCTGTGGACGCCGCGCGCCATTGGTATGGATGGTATGATGCATACGTGAATTTTTGCTTGAGTCATTGTGAATGGCAACTATGTCATCATGGTGGCCAATGATTTTACTTTTATTTAGATAGAATTTGTAGGTATAAGCACTATTATCATCCACGAAATGTCTGAGCAGAGCGTTTCTTACGTCATTCGCATTGCTAATACACCTGTCACTCAAATTGCAACGGACAATAATTATTGTTTGCTCTGATAATAGTGATAATAGGAGCCAACTAAAGAAATGACGTCCAAGAAGTGATCTTATACACATTAAGATTTATTTAACCCGTGTATAAATAAATAATAACCAGTACAGTACGTTTCTCATTTCGTAATTAGTAATTCTAATTGTAATTAACTATCTCACTCTTGAATACTCATTCAAGGTAAATTACACCTACGTCTATAACATTCGTAATGCACTTAGCTCAATAATGTTCGAATAACTGTATTTTCCTTATAATGAAATTGGTTTTAGTTAAGTATGTACAATTTAATTTCCAAATAAATCTTAAAACTAGCCTTATTCGCTTCACATTCAATTAGATGATTGTGCATTAAGTAGATATGCTAGTTTGCAAAATTCATTACGCAATTAACGTCTTATATCGAGAAAGCCGTAAAACAAATACAACTGTATCGTGAAAATAATAACAAATAAATAAGCGCTCACCCGTTTGACACAGGTCCACCAGGTGGGTAACAATCCGTCAACTACCAACCACTCACAACGTGACCACGGAAGCGGTAAACCGAGTTTTATTTCACAATATTATCTTGTGGAGAAAACTAATAAACTATGTTAGGAACAAAATCGTATGAAAAAGTTAAGCCATACGGTTAAAGCGACGTACGTCTACTCCGATGAACGAAGTGCTACTAACGTAACGTACTAGTACTAACTGAACTGACAACTGAGTCAATTCACTCGGGGAGTGTACGCCAGCGCCATCGCGCGACCGTTCAGTTAGCACATAGTCAGCAGTGTATGGACACTGAGCCAGCATATGGGACTTGACCGATTCGCTTCGCCAACCGACTGCTGTCCCTGATATTCAACTTTTTTTTACCAGATGCAAAAAAAAAAAAACATCGTGAGATCGAGCGGGAAAATATTAGTATGACATATTTTCCTCAGAATATGTTTAATGCATCTACCTATATGTATAAACACTTGGTTTCACGTTCCATTCAACTTTTTCGCATCTTTTAGTTAAGGACCTGACGTCATTAGATCAGCAGGCCTATAATATTCCATTCAATTAATGTATCAAAAATATAGTACTTGTGGTGAAGTGAATGCCATAAACGACGATATTAGACTGTCATATATACATGTCAAAGTTGGGATGCCAACTTATATTCATAGCGATCGAGGGGCAACCTTCTTGTCTGATGATCTAAGACAATTCTTACATGAGAAATCCATAGCTACTAGCTATACTACACCTTCCAACCCACGTGGTAACGGACAAACAGAACGGTACAATAGAATTATCTGGAAAACTATAGAATTGGCCCTGAAGACGCAAAATTTACCTACGACAAAGTGGGAGCTAGTTCTAACGGGGGCGCTCCATGCTATCCGCTCCCTGTTAGCACGGCAACTAATTGCACTCCTCACGAGCGGATGTTTACACACCCAAGGCGTTCAGCGAATGGCCAATCTCTACCATCATGGCTGTCTAGCTCCGAGCGAGTCTTGCTAAAGAATCACCACAGAACACGCAAATATGACCCCATCGTGGAGGAAGTAGAACTGCTCGAAGTAAACCCACAGCACTCCCTCATCCGTTTTTCAAATGGAAGAGAATCCGTAGTCGCAAACCGTCATCTTGCCCCTGGAGGGAGCCATCCAAGGGGTGACGACGACAGTGACGAAGAGGATGGGGCGGAGGCTGAAGAACAACCGTCCATAAATAATGACGATACGGTACCCACACCAGAGACCCCTCAATCTCGACGTTCCGCTAGGCAATGCCGTCCCCCACTTCGCCTAGGCGACTGCGTGTGTAACACTATGCCGGGGAGAATGTGGTGAAGTGAATGCCATAAACGACGATATTAGACTGTCATATATACATGTCAAAGTTTTAACTAAATAAAGCCTAATAATTCGGGTAATGATTCTTTATCTCAGTACTTAGTAAAAACTTAAACAGATACTAACTAGTCTAACTACATACTTTATCGAGCCTAACCGACCTTTGCATAAAGACTTTCAATTGTCTATGTAGGAAATTAGGAATTGACATGACATTGATACGAACGCTGATAATAAAATAATGCAATGGTTGATTAGTCTTTTTAAAGTTAAAATGATTAAAAAGTGACATTGGCAAATGCCACACGAGCTGCCACAGTTTACGTCCAAGTTTGTCAATATCAATAAGTCAATAACAAACATTATAAATATTGTAATTTAGAAACCTAATCAATAGCACAAGAATGGATAGAAAATCTAGTTCTGCTAGGATGAAAGTAAATAAGGCGTACACGAAATCATCTACTAAAAATTCCGTCGAAACCGCAAAAGCGAGTGGAGACTGTTCAGAGGTCTCGATCAGTTCTTCGCATTCTCAGTACTTCGGTAAGAAGAAAAGATCTGATGAGTTTCGGAGAATAACGAGGGACGAATATTATGGCGAAGGGTCTTCAGATACATCGTCTGAAAGTTTCGGCTGCATCCATGGTCCTGAAGGCAAACTGCATACAGAGAGCGAGCAGCTAAGACGAACTTTTCTTAATGAATTGGATCCCATTCCTGCAGGTAAGTACTCAAGGGTATATTATATAATGAATTCATATATTTATTCGTCGCCCACACGGAAATCTTACGAATCACTTTGTAGTAAATTTTGAGATTAGCCAGACTCAGACTTAACTTTGTAGTTATTGATAAAATTTCGAAAGTCAGTAATAATTACAGATTTTTAAGTCTTCCATGGAGGCGACGGTATTGTGTGACGAAAGTGTTCGTGGTCACGCAAATTCCAATAGGTACTTTTTATTAGGATAGATAATAGCGCTTTCCATCACCCACATACCGTCTAGCGCAAGTGTCACTTGGTTATGAGTTCGCTTGCGTGACTGCGTTGACCTGTTCAATTAAAACGAGCACATAGTGAACCTAATTTGTATTTTTTTTGCATAATTATTTTCAATATACAAAATGAGGACGCTCTCAATTCGGTTGTTTTTCGCCTTTTTTATGTTTATTTTAAACTGATTTAGAATTAAAAACATTTTTTGTTCGAGAGGAAGTATCTCCTTGAAGATTTGAATCTATTGACGAGATCTATGAGAAATCGTAGGAACCTCTCAAAATATTATCGGTACATCTTTGTGATTTCGATGGTGACTATGGTTGGTTAGGTGCTAATGGTATGGGTGAATCCAGATCGGGCATTGAACGAGTGTCCCCCGGCGCTTGGATGGGACATGGTGAAAAAGTTGGAGTTTTTAGTGACGGACACCGCGCCTCTACAGCAATTGGAAAGACTGAACTCACACCTTCTGGACTTTGCCAGAACTTCCCAAGAAGGATATGTATCCTTTATCATATAAATAATGTGCTTACTTGAACTTGAGTTCAGTTATGTTTGTAGTAGAGTATACAGGGTACTTGGATACAACATCTGATGCCAACCTCAAGTGTTTTTATCCGTGGCTTCACTTTATGCCTCATAACACCGACTTGACTAAGCACTCTCAAATTATTTGATACGGCTGTTACAACTATTATCATAATCAACATAGACATCCATGTGCATCCTTGGTTTTATTGCATAAAAACCACCATTGGCACTTGTTTCTTGTGGTAGGCTTTTCGTCAATTATTGTACGTGTTTAACCGTGGTCCTATATCCTGCTTAATTTTGTTAAATTAAGTTGATGAGAAATAATATATTTTCTTAAAGTTTGTTCAGAAAATTGATATTCTTGACAGTGTATGCGTTGTACTGGATTATCTGGAGACTGTCCATTTAAAAGAACCTAGTCTACGCTTGGCATTCGAGTTATTATTGAAAAACCTACACAAGCCCATTTTATTAAACAAGAATACAGACATCGTCACCTACTTTGATAGCTTCGCTAACTTCATGGGATTCGTAGGTGAGTCGAATAAACGTAGATAGATACATCTAGACACAGGGAAGTTGTATGTACATATGCTAGGAATCCTTATTAAAGGAAATAAAACAAAAATTATGAAACACAGTTGCGGTTTAACCATTATTAGGTACTAAAACCAATTCCTATTATTTATTAGGTACACAATAAATTGATGATGTCATGTAACAACTATTTATCTGTACTTACACCCTTGAGTATATTAAAACGGGTATCTTTCTACAGTACAAGTGTATCATTTTCTTTGCTCGAAGGTGTAGCTGTAGTTGTATTGTATCGCTATGCATTGCAAATCTTCATTCACGCAGCGTTTCAATGAGAGCACATTTATCACATAGGGTTAATGAGGACAATGCCATTTTTGCTCAGGGGAATTTTACTCCTAATTTAGAAGCCCAATGGTTTCGATTCATGGACACGACTACATTATTTGACTACCAATACTCGACCCGGCGGGCAGCACACATGTCACTGTCATTAGGGGACTAAATTGACCGTTAGTAATCAGGACGTCCAGATCGTTCAGCTCAAATACAATGTATGATTTCCTGAATCAGTTATGCTCTATGTTTCATCCGCAACAAGTCAGATCAAGAAGTTTAACGACTATAATTGATTAGTAGTAACGTCTACGAATTACCTACTTAAACTGGACCTTCTCTAGTAAAAAATGATATAGACTACTTTTTATTATTACTATTTTTATTTGGTCGAAAAACCCTTGGCTGGCAACCTGGGAGATACCGGTTTTGAATCCCAGTTTTCTTTTTCATTTTGCTTCGTTAAGTATATGTTTATTATTATACATTTCTCTTTTGGCTTTTAAGTTTTAATTCATAAGATCGAAGTTGAACCGGTTGTAATAAGATGAAGCGGTGGTCGATAGGGAGAGAACTCTCTCCTATTCCAGTCAGGATCATAATACAGTAGAATATAATTATATATATACCTAAGTTTACAGTTATTTCACCTGCTGCAGTGACTTATGTATGTATAATAAAAACTCTACGATGTTCAATGATCAAATGTGTTGAAATGCGATATTTTCATACGTAAATGTATCTTTCGTCGTTACAGGTGCAAAGAAAGGTACCTACCTAAATAAATAATAAATTTACAATGGCTTTGTATGAATGTAATTTTTTTTGAGGTTGCCTTATGGTGGGATTGGAAGAAGATTCTCTTTTCGGGATAGTATCTGCGGCACTGCTGTGGCACTTGTCTGCGCCGGACAAGCAGCGGCCGCCGGGTGCGGTGAGACGGCGCACCACCCTGGTGGCGGCCGCGCCGACGCTCTACGACTCTGCCATCAGGATGCCGGCGGTCACCACTTCCTACCGCTTCCCCACGTTCTTGCAGATGGCTCTGTTGCTGGCCTGTGACTCGAAGGAAAATTGTACGTCTACTTTAGCAACTTGGCTGTCACATTTTTGCTTTATAATTTTCTTAAGTTATTTTAGGTACCTATACCTACCTACCTACGTAGCTAAGTATTCTCTGGGTGGAGATTACCTAAAGTGCCCAGTAGAAAATTAGTCCGGTGGTTACGAGACTCAATATAGGTCATTTGGAATTATTTACTTAGACATGGTTGTAAAAATTACAGAATAACTAATTATTCAGGTTCTTAATCAATCCACGTGTGTAGAATCCTGATTGTATTACGAGGCTATAAGATATATATTTCCTCAAAAGAAAAACCGCTTGTTATTTTTGTTCATATCAATTTACTCACTTATTAAAATGAAAGGATCATTGGACTGGAGCTACAGAAGTGAGCGTGTTTTACGTAAGATGTTATATAACGTTAATTTATAAATATTCATCAATATCACGCAAAACTGTTTTACTCGTACGATTTGTACCTAAATGCATAAAATTATTTCTCAGTCTGAGTCTGTTTTGCGGAAGTGCCTAAAGCGATCTCAAATTTCAATTAAATCCAGGTATCGAGCTGTTGAAAGGGGGCATAATAGAAAATATATTTTATCGCTTCGATCCATGCTTCCCCGAGAAAAAGCTGCCAGCGCATGGCTCTACTCCTGCCGATCCACAAGACCACAATGTTCAATTGGGTGCGTCACTTTCGAAATTTACTTATGGTAATCAGATCAGGTAGCTGCGATATTATTAATTGCGACTGGGTTAGCAAGTCTAGCAATAAACTAATAAAACAAGAAGACTGCCTAAACCTATCCAAAGTTGCGATCCACCGACCTGTTATGGTATAGACGGCGCTACCATAACGAGCTCAACACCTAGAGCCATCTATTGAAAAAGTCTAAGAGTTTTCAGTCCGGCTTCATTTTAAGAGATATGTTAATAAAACCATCCGACAAAAGACACCTAAGCACAATGTGCTTTCGTAGTTAGTTGTAAGTTGTAAGCAACACCATTACTAAACACGTTGTTTGAGCTCAGGCCACTAGACTACCACATTTGCTGTCGTCTTTCACTTGGTGTCGTGGTATGGTTGGCATAGTGGCAAATGATCTGATCTCATATAATTTTTGCAGGGGATAGCTGTGTGCACTTGACCACTACACTGACTTTACTCCTAGTGCTACTTACAACGTTAAAACAATGTTGCGATGAGAATTCTAAGTTTTGTAAAAAGTTGCCGCCACCGGATAATTATGCACAAAAGTAAACTATACTTATCAATATTTATTCCGGAATACAATTATGCTTCGTTCTTATAATGTGCGTAGGGGAGACCTAGGAGATTTGTGACAAAGTGAGTAATAAGTGTTCTTTTTTGTTAATTCTCTCGGAAACCGTAATACTTGAATGAATTTTCATGACTGTTTTTGAAAGGAAAGGAAGGTCAAAACTATGGAATTTTTCTTAAACGAGATATGTCCTGAAATTTAAAATTGTCACAACTCTCCTAGGTCTCCCCTATATTAACACCACATTTTTCAATTATACTTACAGTCATTGGCGTATCTAAGATTATTTTTCAGGCTGGGCCTGGGTGGGGCCTGGCCATGATCTATGAGATGAAGTCCTGAATTTCTATGGGTTACCCAAAATCCTGGGGTGGGCACTAGACCATATTGGGGTGGGCACGGCCCACCCGGCCAACCCCCTAAATACGCCAATGCTAACAGTGTGTACAGTGCGTCTCTGGTCGAAAGTTCAAGACGTTGGACCGGTAATCCAAAGATACCGGGTTCGATCCCAGGTGTGGTCTACGTGTAAGCGCAATATTTTTTTCTTTGCGTCTTGATCTGTGTCAATAGTACAATTTTTTTAAACTAAGCTCATCCACTTACCTGCATTCACAATGGCATTGTGTCTTATACAATCCTATCTGTTTAGAACTACATTGCGTGGATATTGAATTTTCAACCTTATTCCTTGTTGAATAGGTTTAAAATGGTTGATGATGAATGGAGAGTTCATAGTCCTTTTTCAAGAGAATACGTTCTTGTGGAGAGTCGGACTGTTGTACAATTCCAAAAAAGTTATGATTAGCATTATTCTGTTAGTGTATTTTGTAGTCTAATGTCCAAGGAAATAGTCGATAATCTACATTAACCTTCCAAGGTGGTTACAATCTGCTTTTACTACGAGCTCGCTATCTTAATTTGTGGTTAACCACTCAATGGTATTCAGTTCTTAAGTGGATGAGCTTACCTTAGAAAATTTGTACTATACGAGTATATAGCATTGTTAAAAAAATAGGTAAACTATTTTGTTTTTCTAGATTTATGTTACTGTATTATAATTACGAGGTATGTAATCTAATGGCATTGCATAGGAAATTTTCTGACTACGACAAAATATAAATTATAACTGGCATGTTCACATGTGAATATGATTTGAAACTAGCGCAAGCTCTATTTTTTTTACTAAGTATATATTCCAAATCTGATCAATTTACAGTACTTATCGAAATCAAAAGGAAAATACCTTTAACATTTAATTTAACTTTGTAGTTCGGTTGTTGTCCTCAATAACTTTACCTAAGTTAGTGTTGTTTAGTTTAGTTGAGTGTATTTTCCTAGTGAGTTTTGCATTGACTGATGGAATAAATCTAAAGTGGCGCTATTTTCACATCATATGTCGCTTTAATATGCATATTCAGGCTTGAAGCTGTTCAGTTCAGCTGCACTGCAACCTCTTTTAAATTAATATTCATTGCAGGTGTTTTATATGGGCGTACAAATACGCATGCCGGGCGCGGGGCCTCCACTCCGAGAGGATCACGATGACGGTCATCGCGTCGTCGCTGGTCCGGTGCTTCGGCCACCAGCTCGAGCTGTTCTTCCCGTACCTGATGCTAGGTTAATCTCTTCCGTTTGATATTAATCTCCTTTTGCACGTTCGTACACAGTAAAATATTAAATTTATGCACCAAATACAGCTACAAATTTAACGTTTCTTGAAGACTACGAAGTTAATATCCCGCGTACCCACAAAAATGCGTAAACAGTCATGAGTACATAATAATTAAATTTTAATTGAGTTATTTTGATTCGAGGATTTCTTAACTAGCAGTGTTACGAACACACTGCTAGTTAAGAAATCCTCTTCTTTTATTTTAGAAAAAAATGGTTCAGTCATTTGATCACTATCAGCTATTCTCAATATCAAAAGGATTTTCTTTGGTCTCAATTTTTTTTTTTAATAATACCTATGTCTGTTTTACGTTGTCGCAGATGTGTTGTCTCTGTCGGTGGCGACGGAGCTGCCCGTGAGGACGGATTGGGTGGGCGCCGTGAATTTCAGCACTTCGCAGATTGACGTGCAGTTCAAGAAAGTCCTCATATATCTGAGCATCGATTTTGTTAAATCCTTTTCATTCAACAATTTCGTGAGTAGAACTGAATATTAAAGAATTTTTGTTAAATGAATAGAGTAGGTATAGGTATATTTTCGATGTGAAAGGTATCTACCATATCTGGAATACATTGCAGTCTTCAAAAACACTCATTGTTGATCTTGTAAGTCTAGCCTGTTAGTGTAAATACAACCAGAATCAAATGAGACCAGGCTGATGGTTACGTATGGCATAGCGGGAGATAACGGTATGCCCTAGTCTTAAACCAAAAAGATCGGCCAGACGTTGCTTTAGATTGAGACAGTTGGAAATCTTTTTGGCAGACCTTTACCTACGTTATAAGGAAACCAATCGAGATTATCATATATAAAGCGTACAAATTTGAAACTATACTATATGTAAATCACAATATAAATGCACTATGAATAATAGTAGTCAAATGACCAACTTTAATTTCGTTTCAAATACTGTAAAGCAGTTTAATTTCTCCAGTTGCTAGAATCCCGACATTGGGTCATGGGTTTGATGTATCTGCTAGACCCGGGGCTCGCCCAACTCAGAGCCAAGTGGTCCAAGCCGCTGTACGACGAGCTCAGACAGACGGCTCTGCAGGCGCTGGTGTGCGCGCTGCCCTCCATGTTGGAGGATGTTCCTAGGAAATGTGGGTTGATAACGAGGTTAGTATCTTATTAGATACACAATTTCCAGTGACACTAAGCATATTGTTAGGGTTCTGTTCTGTAGCCAGCCTGTAGTTAACAATGACAACAATGAGCTATTCACGAGGGTGCGTCTAATTTTAAACGGTTGTATGTTTAAGCCGGATGGGTATTATTTTTAAAGGAAGCCCCCAATCTTTATACAAGGCAAAAATGGGCTATAGAGGTAGACCCCGGATTTTCGTCGCAGTCACGTGACAATAGGGTAGTTTGGCTTTGGGGAGTAAATGGCCCTGTGTTAATTAATAAGGAAAGAGTAACAGTTTTGAACCCAATCAATTAACATTTTTTGTTTTTTTTTCAAAAATGATAATCAATATTTTTTATTAAGTACTCCACTTGTTATTAAATTATAAACAACAAAAATTAATAATCTATAATATTTTAGATGCTTTTGTCCATGTATAATTATGTTTATAAATTTAAATAATTTACGACCAAAATTACATAATTAATTGAATTAATTTATCAATATTATTTTTTGGTATATTAATGCAAACCAAACCTTTGATTTGTTCCGGAGAGTTAGTTAACGAAATAACAACGACGATAAATGAATCAATTGACAATTGACCTATAGTTAATAAAATAATTAACTAAAGAATATTAATTTCTTTATGTCATTTATTGTATTAATTAACACCGGTCTGTTCGTTTACTCCCCAAACTACCCTATTGTAACGTCACCGCGACAAATGTCCGGGGGTTTAATATTTCTTTTGCCGTATTGCACGTTTATCGGTATTATAAGTACCTACTCATAATTTTATGATTCGGACTTCAGCTCAGAAAATGTAGGGTACATATTCATCGTGCAGTTTATTAAACACAGATTGTGAAGAAGATTATTCTACACTGTTTTCAGATTAATGTGGTACATAGAGTGGTACTCGACGAGTCCCTATGAGCTGTCGGTACTGTACTGGTGCGTGCGCCTGATGCGTGCGACCGCGCACCGCCGAGGCTCGAGCGCGCGCCACCGCTCCATCCAAGACCTGTTCGACACACACGGAGTCATCATCCTGATGAGTAAACAATACTACATACTACTAATACATGTGGCACATAAAGTGGCACTTGTCGAGCTCCTACGAGCTGTCGGTGCTGTAGGTACCTACTTGTGCGAGCGCGGATTGCGCGGGGCCGCTATTTTTCATTTAGCCAAATGATATTAGGCGCATCCCATACATTTACACAAATTTTATGATTACCTTTTAACGATATCCTAACTTGGGATTCCCAAGTAATTTTTTGACAGAGGTACCTACTTTCCCTATAATATTATTAACTCTAACTAATCGCTGGGCGAAATTAATACGAAACGACCATCGGTTGATTTGGTAGCGGTCATTATGGGAAATATTTCGTTATGATTTTATGTAGGTAAGTATTCATATTTTATGTGATAAAGATAAACATTAATTTATCGTATAGAATACGCTAAAATAAACGTTATTTAGTAGAAAAATATCATAATCGACCCAGAACGGTCTGCAGGTTAAGATGGTTCATAGAAAATAGTGGTCGCTTGGGGAAGCGACTCCAACATAAAACTTGCGTAGGCAGAAGGGCAATGGGGAGAAAGGGAGACAAAGCCTTCCTCGTGGGGGACTCGGTAGGCAGAAATCCTGTATTAAAAAAGCTTTCGATACTGACTGACTCGCATAACCATTTAAGTAAGTATATAGGTTTGTTATTAACCTTGTGACTCTCAAAGCGGAAATAGCGAAGTCTAGCAGCGAAATAGAAATCCTATGAATTTTGCAGTTTTTGACAAAAATACTGCCAGTAAATTTGGGGAGCTCTCACATCCCGATTTCTCTCTTGACGAGAGAGGGGAGGAGCCTACCCACTTAAAACACTCCGCCATTTCCAGCAACGGCCGATAATAGGCCCATAATATGACTACCTAACCCAACCCAAGCTTCTTTACTGGCAGCAGTTCGGTTCTTTGGGGTCGCAGTTCTAATCTTTTACTGGAAAAAGTTCTGATTAATAGCTGAAGATAGACCGAAGCTAAATAATAAAGCGAAATGAAAATTTGTTAACGTTCGCTTGCATTCGGCAGACTTGTGCTCGACGCTGTTAGGACAGGCCAGGCCGCCGGTGGAAATGCGACAGGTGATCCTCGGGCTGAGCCTGCGCCTGCTCACGAGCGCTACTGCGAACGAAACGCGCGTCTCCTGTGCAGTGTACCCTGAGCTCAAGTGGCCGTATTCCGTCAACTATATCGCGAGGACCATGATGGACGTCGTGCTGCAGTCGCTTACCCAGAGCTACTTCATCAGCGATAGGTAGGTATTTATAAAGGTGTACCTTGGTGATGCGGCAGGTGGGCCTCGACCTGAGACTGTGTCTGCTCACGAGTGCTGCGACCAACACAACAGGGCACGCGTGTCCTCCGCAGTATATACCGAGCTCAAGTGGCCGCTCTCCGTCAACCATTATCGTAAGGACCATGATGGATGTCGTCCTGCAGTCGCTTACTCAAAACTACGACCGCCACGACACACAGTGCGGCAAAAGCCCGATCTAGCTGGACAATATTATTTAAACCTCAAAATAGATTATATAGGGTCACATTATTATGCGAAAATGGACAATACATCAAAATAAGAACAATATTACATTAAAAACATAACTAGTACAAGCTGACCTGTTCGTACAAAGAATTATTACCTGTGTCGAGGTCAATTTATATTGGCCACTGTTTAGGGCTGTGTAAATGTAGATTTTACACTAATTTTATATTCATAATATTTTTACAACAGTTAAATGGTTAGTTTATATGGTAAATAAAACGAAACTTATAATTTATTCGATTTTTATAAGAAGATTGCGAACGAACGAAATAATTTATTATTATTATTTAAAAGAAAACTTGAAGATATACGAGCAATATCTTGCTTTAAATTTTGTAAAGATTCTACTGTGACTTTGTTTAAATTAAATTTGATAGAAAAATAATAAAAAAAGTGCTATTTCTATCGTTTTTACCGTGTTTTAAACAGTCTGCGTCAAATTTCCACCTATGTACGGACAGTTGGTTTTCTAAGAAAAAGTCAAAAGCACGCATCAGTACGCACTTTCCAACATAGATACATTAAACGAAAGAGAATAAAAAAATGTATCATTAAAAAAAATACAGCCCGGGGACAAATAATAAATATCTTTAAATGTAGGCCTTACCATATACTTCATGATTAATATCTAGAAGTAGCACAATCTGTTATGTAGGTACTCGCTATAAAATATTGACAAATGAAGCGCAAGAAAGCGAAGGATTTCACTACCGAAGACAGTGTTTCGACACGCTTCGACATAATCTCTAAATTATAATATGGACATAGTTGGACGAAAACATAACTGGGATCGTAACCTCGGGGATGATAGCTATCATTTTAGCCGGCACAGAGAACGAAATAGCGTGACCCTTTTTGCCTAGCTAGATCGGGCTTTTGCCGCACTGTGCGACAACCAGGTTGCGTGTGTCCTGCGCGGTGTACCTACCTATGCAACCTGAGGCCACGAGGCCCCACAGTTAAATCGCACTCAATACTGAGTTGCATGTATGTTTATTACAATACATTTTGTTGCGGAAAGTAGCAGTGGGATTTGTTAGATCGTTTTCCTGAAATCGATATTTCATTGTAGTAAATATTCCTGTAGCGTATTTTCCCGTTCAATTTCGTCGTATTTTTTTGTACGTTATATTCATAATCGCTAATATTCTGTGTCGTATTTTTTACCAATCGTGTATTTCCTAAGCGCATTTATTCTCGATAGCCTATTTTCCTTAGCACAAATATTTCCAATAACTGTTTTCCCTGATAGTGCATTTTCTAGACGCCTTTATTCTCGATAGCCTATTTTCATATTCATTAATGCATAGGTACAGTGATATTATTTTTACTTTCCTTTTGCGTAGCGAGTTGTTTATGAGCCTTATATTATTGTTTGAGCCCACTGTACCGACTACGGCTAAATTGGCCAATGTCTCTTCGGAATAATAAGTAGTTGCAGTTTTTTAAGAACATTACAGCCCATCTGACGAGACCTTCTGGCGACCTTTACCAATTCACACCACACCTCCACATGGAAACACCTTCAACAGATCAGTAGTCCACTTCAGGAGACCGTCCGACTACCTTCACCAGGTCATCAGTTCACCCGGGGATAACTCCCGGTAGCCTTCATCAGGTCGTCAGTCCACATAGCTAGAGCTTCCTGGACCTTCATCAGGTCATTAGTCCACCTGACAAGACCTTCCGGTGACCTTCATTTTGATATTATTTGGTGATTCAGTTTAGTTGACAGATCTCCTATTTTAAGAACATATTATGGGTAAGGCCGCGGAAAGTTACCAATTTGGACGTTTCAAATTTCCCCAGATGATTAAAAAAAATTGGTAACCCCTACTGTTTCAAAAATATTTTTAGTAAGATAATTAATCTAAACCCCTTTATAAAAATACTAAAAATATATTTCCGTCCAAAACGTAACGAAAGTTGGTTAAATTTTTCGACCACGAGTACTAAAAGCTCTGTTATTTTTATGATATTTCAACTTTCATGGGCATACTTTTGTTTTAAACTAAAATTTATGATATAAGGATAGTTCTACTGATTACGGAATAATGATAATATAATCATTTAAATTTTTTATCTTACATTATTTTAATGGATCAGCATTCCACACTTATGTTACAATACTTTCAAAATCCACTTTTTTTTCAAAAATACGTTACACTTTCGTTACGAATATGTTACATTTTTGTAAAATGTTACGTATTTTATACGTAACATAACGAATAAATGTTGTAAAGGGAAGTGCACACAGAATGTACTAACTTAAATGAGTTTTATCAGATTTTTAATGACACGAAAATATACAGTCGAACAAAACTCATGTATAATAATAAAATAAATAAAAACAGTATATCTTTTTATGTTACTTCTATGTCACATTGGTAAATTCCCGCGGCCTTACCCATATTACATGAATATCATATAATTGATAAAGATATACCCTTTTAAGGGTTCCGTAGTCAACAAGGAACCCTTATAGTTAGCCTTATATGTCCGTCCGTCCGTCTGTCCGCAGATTAGCTCATCTGGTGATGATGATGATGATGATGATGATGGTATCCGGTTATCCCTCATCAGGGACATAGGGCTCTCTGAAGGATTTTCCATTGACGCCGATCCTGCGCTGCTTCCTCGAGTTTCTTTCAGTCGAGGCCGGTTGACGCCGCCTCTTTGTTGACTGTGCGTCTCCAAGTGGTGCGAGGACGACCGAGTCTTTTCTACCGGACACTTGCCACGTCAGACCTTGTTTGGATAGATGGTTGTCAGGTCTTCGCAATACGTGACCTATCCAGCGCCACTTCCGAAGAAGTATCTCCTTAGCGATAGGATTTTGGCTGCTCAAGTCTGGTAATATATATAAGCTGTATTCGACATATTACCTTGCCATACGATTAAATATTTTATTATTTAATATTTTACTTTAAGCCGCGTCTGTTTGTAAGACTGCTCGAAACATCCTCTGTAAGCCATATATAAATTGCTCTTCCTCAAGAAACAGATTTGACTGTCTGTATCTGAAGGAAAAAATGCGTAAGGGTAAAAAATCATACAGAATTCTTGATAATTAAAAAAAATACGACAAGATAAAAAGCTAAAGTGATTTTTTACGATTATGAAAACTAATCACTGCGAATGTATACTTCAGAAAACAATTGCGATTAGGAAAAAATGCGACTAGAAACATTCACCACAATTAAAATAAAATACTGACATCCCATTCAGTTTTTTGTTAAAACGCATATAAGCGTTTTAAAAAAAACTGAATGGGAAAATACGCTACAGGAATATTTACTACAATGAATTATCGATTTTGGGAAATAGTACATTACGGCAGAGACCAGTAAGTAAGCCATACTGGCCGAGTAGGAATTAGACGGACCGAGCCGTAGGCGAGGTCCGGATATAATACGAGGCCAGGATGGCTCTTACGGTCGAAGCAAGTATAGTGCTTTTCTCAAAAATTAAACAAGAAAATTAGATAAAAAATATATTTTGTAGGTGACATTCATATTCGGCCATTTTCCAATGAATATTTTTGTTATATCCCATTATTACACATAGTGATATTCGTCGTCGCAGGCACCATTAACTCCCATGATAACAACCTATAACAAAAATAATTATGAGTTTATACTTGGATAAAAGATATAGTTATATGGTTATCAAATAGTGGCAGCATTTATTTACCTTCATCGCCAAAATGGTTATCATCTAGAGCTTGATTTAAGAACTTTTCTATATTTTGCTGCTGAATATTTGTGATTTCTTTACTTTGTAGCCATCCGATTGTCTCAGAAAGATTGTTGAAATATTCTGACCTTATCACACATAATCTGACCAATTATTAACTTGATTTTCTTCCTTCCATTTAATGAATCTCTTGTATTTTTTTATATCTCCTTGGATTTAGTCGGAAGTAAATTATTTTAGCTAACTCTGCCTCCGCTCTTAAGTATGGAGGAGTGCCGTCTATTCGGAATCAGACTCGTCTGAACTCATTTTTGCTGAATTATTGTAATAGATCACACAAACAAATTTGAAATTTTTGTCTTATAATTTAAATCCCGCCTTAATTTCTTTTTTTATAAATACTGCGTTTAATTATTTGCACTGTCTTACAAATCTAAGTCTTAAAGATAAAATTTAATTATTGTTATACATTGTTGTATTTTCTAACTAATTTTCATATCATAAAGCTTACCTTCAACTTTAACTCCGAGGTTTTTTCTAAACGACACAAAAAAGGAAGGAATTCCAAAATATCATTGTCATTTTACACAGCACAATTATGAACTAAACGCTGCATACAAACTTCCGCACTAAACCTTGTCGCTACTTTAAATATGCATCTTGAGTTACGTTTATACTGCCAATAGTGCTAACCTCTTTTTATTTTACATTTGCTCTTAGTGTAAATTGCAAGTGTATACTGAAATGTCGTCTCTTTCTATTTAATCTATGAAAAAGGGACGCCACTTTTTAATTTCTACAATTTGCTGTCGCACTGTACTTATAATTAAAACAATTTGTGGAATGCATCCTTTTTACATTTATATACGACCTCATCGCCTTCACATCCTTAGTTTTTTTATAGGTCGGTGACGATGTAAATCGTGTTTCGATATTCAAATATCTTGATACGTAATAGGATTACATACTTACTTATTGGACAAATATTGATTCCAAATTTAAAATCTCGCTGTTTACTGGACACTTCTAAAAAGTCTTCGGTATGTTCCACTTACTGTAGTCTATCTAGCGATGGTAAGGCAACATTACATGCAATTTTTGAGAAATAGTATATGGTGTCATAATTATAACAATTTATAACTCCCGTGGGAACTATATAGGCCTTTGTCCTTCAGTACACCCGCATGTTATACCATCTTTTACGAGCAAATGTGATGAAAACGATCTAACAAATCAGCAGTGGCGTTTTAACAGGCTGGTTTTCGAATAACTCAAGTAGGTATTGCATAATTAAGTAGGTCATCTTGCTACTTAAGAGCAAATACCACTGTTTCTTACCGTCCGTTTACGCTAAGCTTAACCCCACGGTTCTTATTTGCTTGATAAACAAAAAATAAAGCACTGATGGTTATAATAAAGTGATAACTTGATTTTTATTTCAGGTGGCTGATATCGATTTTGAATTTTATTTGGGAAGGAATCATTTGGAGAGACGAGTACAGAAAATCATTTGTAGCCAATCACGGAGTTCACCAACTGCTGGATTTAATTTCGGTAACTGTGGTGAACCTTAGCGTGGAACTGGAAACTAAGGTTTCCAAGTATATATCTCAAACAAACTTCCGTATGTAAACGGGTTGGTCTGGGACGGTCTAGAGCACAATTTGACTATATTTGATTTTTGCCTAGAGCTTAAAGTTGCATACTGGGTCGAACACTAAAATCTACTAAAACACAAATTGACTAGTGCATATTTTTCCTACATAGCATAGTGACATGAGCCCAAATTGTCCGGACGTCCACGTAGAAAATTTATTTCCCATCTTTTAAGGTTTACTTGTCTGTTTAAGTTAAAAGTACCTAGTTACTAGGTACTTATAACATATATTACCTATATGATGGAAGTGATGTGATGAGCTAATAAAGATAAACAATATCACTTCACAGATAAGTACAATACAATAGTCCATTATAATAAATAATAATTATAAATATTATAGTTTTTAAAAAATCTATCAGTGCCAATTTCTTTTTTAGGGTTCCGTACCCAAAGGGTAAAAAACGGGACCCTATTACTAAGACTCCGCTGTTCGTCCGTCTGTCTGTCTGTCACCAGGCTATATCTCATGAACCGTGATAGTTAAAAAGTTAAAATTTCATATTTCTGTTGCCGCTGTAACAACAAATACTAAAAACAGAATAAAATAAATATTTAAGTGGGGCTCCCATACCAGAAACGTGATCGGCTGAGTTAACTTTGCACCTCATTTGTATGCGGCGCCATACATACCAGGTGCAAACTTAATTTAACCCGGCCAGTTAAGGAAGTGTTTGTACGGAACCCTTGGTGCGCGAGTCCGACTCGCACTTGGCCGGTTTTTATTAATTTTGTTACTCTCGGCACTATCTTCTATTAAAAGTCTCCAGTAAACACAACGTTACTCTTTGTGTGTACGTCAGAATTATCATTATTTTTCTCAAACATGCAATGAAATATTGATGTTATGTTCCTTATAAAAGGCTGCGAAGTATGACGTTTCCGATGCAGCTTGACGAGAGGTCGTTAATGAAATTTCATACAAAATTGGAGGGCTAGGCCGGCAACATGCTCTTTTTTAATTTCTATTCCACATAAGTTTGTGACATGGCATCATGTCGATCAGCCATTAAAAAAAAACAAAGCAACATTTGCTTTTTGGTTAACTATGACATTCTGCCACCATGCTTATTAAAAAAAAAAAACATCTAAATATCAGCGATAAAATTGTCTACTCAAACCATAAAAAACGCGTAGGATTTTTTATATAATTTCGGAGGGAAACTTGAAATATGTTCTCTGTAATTGTTTTATGAGTTTTGTTGTGCGTTGTTAATTTTAGTATCCATAATTCAATATGAGTTCCGACGAAAATACCGACAAAGAAATTATTTTTGGTAGCTTAGGTACTTATAATGTCAATAGAAATAAATTTATGATTTTTTGAAGTTTTTTTTTATTTCATTGCGTGTTTGAGAAAAGCACTATACATACCTCGGCGAGAAATGGGGTTGCCAGCCTCATACCTATCTGTCTGCCTGTCTATATGTATTCGGCCGGCAACCCCTCACTTCCCGGCATCTATAGTAATGTACCTACTATTTATGTAGGTATATTATAACTGGCCAGTACAGTAAAATGATCACAACGAGGATTAACAAGAGTTTTGCTATAATAGCCGGCGGTACTGGGCTCGAATCCCGTCCGGGAAAATATTTGTGTAATGAACTCGAATATTTGTTCCTGGGTCATGGATGTTATCTACTTATACACGATGATTCTTAATCGATGATCAGGATTAGATAAATATTAATATCAAGCTAAAATTAAACTTTGTTTATGTAATGACAATGACATTGCCATAAAATATTAAAGAGGTTATAAAATAATCCTTTCAAGCGTGGGCTGTCAACAGGGAGACCCGCTTGGTCCCGCTATTTTTAGCTTGGCAATTCACGAAATAATTACAAACCTACATTCAAAATTTAATCTGTGGTATCTCGACGACGGCTCATTAGGCGGAGACGCTTTGACCGTCCTCGAGGATTTGCAGTTGATAATCAATAAATTCTCAGACACCGGTCTTTCACTAAATTTGACCAAATGTGAAATATTTTTACCCGACCACCTTTCTCCTGAAAAGAAGATTGAAATCCTCACGAACTTTCACGCAGTTGGTCAAAATATTTCAGTTCATACAAAATCATCTCTGACACTTTTAGGTTTACCAATTTTCGACGACGCAATCAGTCCTATTAAACCTAACTGCAAATTAAACCATTTCAAAAGTATTTCTGACAGCTTTTTCGAAATTAACCCCCACAATGGCTCTCTTTATCATCCGTTTTTGTCTTTTCACACCGAAATTTATGTATGCACGGGAGATCCAAAAGCTGGCGCTTACTTATCGCAAAGGATCGGCCTTGCAGTTCAGAGAGGTAACACAGGCAGAGCTGCTGGAGGGGGTGTTCTTTTTATAATCCTTTTATTTTTAATTTAGTATTAGTAGTTTATTTAGTATTTATCAACTCTTTTTCCACTTATCATTTGAATATTGTAAATATGTTTTTTTTGTTTTTTTATAAATAAACTGTTCACTACCTTAAAAAAATATTTGAGGTTTTAAGCTCACCACAGATACAGATTAGTAGGGTGACAAAGAATTTAAGACAAAACTGGTTTCAAAATAAAAATATATCATAGAAAAATTTAAGTTTGTTTTCATATGTACCTACACTATTGTATATTATTTATTATTCAGACATTCATTTATTTAATGTTTATTGTATTGATTTACTAATATCATTTTTGTTAAACGATCACATTCCGAAGAGTAATATAAACTGACTGACTGACTGATAAGAAATTTGTAATGGAGTGATAAAAAACTAAACTAAACTAATTACGACTTCAACGTGACCGCCATCAATTACCGAGTTAGAAAAGTTTATACCTGATCACCGATTAAAAATCATCGTGTATATATATATTTATATATTATTTATATCGTCGTCTAGCACCCATAGTACCTACAAGCTTTGCTTAGTTTGGAACTAGGTCGATTTTTGTATGATTGTCCCTTATTATTTATTATTATTATTTATTATAATTGAGTATTGTACTTATCTGTGAAGTGATATTGTTTATCTTTATTAGCTCATCACATCACCTCACCTCACATCACCTTATATAATAACAGACAAGTAAACATTAAAAGATGTGAAAT
This sequence comes from Apotomis turbidana, assembly GCA_905147355.2. NCBI lineage: Eukaryota > Metazoa > Arthropoda > Insecta > Lepidoptera > Tortricidae > Apotomis > Apotomis turbidana. The sequence goes on along the minus strand of LR990280.1, from coordinate 23,779,401 downwards.
AAATTATCTACCCGGACGTATCGTAGGTAACGTAGGAAAAAAGTGACTTCAAAAAAAACTAAAAAGCCTAAAATAACCCGTTCAAGTACAGATTAGGTACATTTGAATCACCCATTGAAGTTGGTGCCAAACTACTCAATTATTATATTTATATATTATAGTTTACGTGAGGTTTGGCACCGACTTCAAAAGGTGATTCAAATGTAATTTGTACTTGAACGGGTTATTTTTGGCCGTTTAGTTTTATTGAAATCGGTTCTTTTTTGTTAATTTTGTTTTTTGTTTTTTTAGTGAGTGATATAAAATACTTATGGCGGGGTGATCGGGGACAGGTCTTGAAGGCATGCATCTCGTTTGAGTATTCCCCGTAACTCCGAACCGTTAAGGAGTTATACTTTCCATCATTAGCTTAGCATAGGAAGATGATGACTATCAGACGCAAATTAAAACGTTGTTTATTCAAGATTAGGTTGTGCAAGATTATATTATAACGTTGTTCGTGAACAACTTCTTAATCGTGGACATACATATATGCGGGTCAACCTGTGATAAACTCTTTTTTTGAAGTCGGTGACAATACTAAAACCGTCTCCGAAGTGTAACAAATACGTTTCTGAAAACCGCATAAAAATCGGTTCAGCCAAACGCGAGAAAATCGCGGACAAACATGCATACATACATACATACTTACAGGTCAAACTGAGAACCTCCTTTTTTTGAACTCGGTTAAAAATATGCACCAGTCAATTTGTGTTTTAGTAGATTTGAGTTCTGCGTGATTCGTCGAGGGACTTAATAATTGCATGGGCCCTATCTTGGGATTCAGTTAGTTGAAAGTCTTTCCATAATGCTTCTGTTTCCTCGTTCCAGCATGGGATGTACCTACTGTACCTCCGGCGAAAGCCCCTCGGGATGAAGTCTTTGGCTGTAGCTAGGCTAGGATGAACTTTCGGAAGCGTTCATAATTGTGTGGGACAGGTGGGATCCACCTGACGCCATCATCCAGCTTTCGGCTATAGTCTTCCCAGTTTGCCTTCTGGAAGTTCCTCCGTGGGGCCGAGAAGGACGGAACAATAGGGACTTTGAGTCCCGTCTCGATCAAGACTGGTCGGTGTTGGCTGTGGGGGAAGTTTCCGAGAACAGTTTTTCGAATAGGTACAGGTTTATCTTCATCATCCTTTGTAGTGAAGACCAGATCAGGGTTGTATTCCTTTCCCCAAAGCGCGGATTTGAAAGTGCCCCTGCTCTTGGCACCGTAGACGAGGAATGAGTTGGTACCCTCGGCCCACTCCATGAGTTTATCACCATTGTTGTCGATATTCTTGTAGCCCCAGTTTGTATGGTGGCTATTAAAATCCCCAATATAAAGTGCTGGATGGGGCAACGCAGGCAGGACTGTGTCCGGCCATTTACTATTTGGTGGTTTGTAGATGTTGCAGATCTGTGGGAAAAAACGGTTGAAAAAATGAATTTTACCCACTACAGCAAAAAGGCATGGAACTTGATAAGAAAGCTAACAGACGGCACGACTGTAAAACGGACCATGTCAAAGGTGAACCCCAACGCCATCGCTGATAGAATGATCAAGCTTTCAAAGGCACCTATCCACAAACAACACTCAAGGAAGGTCACAAAGGAACTTACAGCGCTTAAAGCTAGCATCGTGCCCAATGACACTTACAGCAAGCCTATCACTGTCGAGGAAATCACTAAGGCACTGGGTCACATTTCTGCAGATAAAGCCTGTAGAGAAGACGGAATCTTCCCTGAGTTCCTAATTCATAGCGGCCCCAGATCACGCGCTTGGCTGGCAAGCTTCTATAGTGCTGTGATTGGCTCAGGCAACGTGCCCAGCAACCTCAAACGGTCGAAAGTGATTGCTATCCTCAAACCGGAAAAACCCGACGACAGAGCAGATAGCTATAGGCCGATATCTCTCCTGAGCGTCTCATATAAACTAATGGAGTGACTTGTGTACAATCGCATACAAGGCACAATTAACGCCGTCATTCCTCAGGCGACCCAACCGTAGCTGTTGTGACCAGGTTCTAGCACTAACAACACACGTTGAGAACGGGTTCAACAAAGGACTGAAATCTTCAGCAGCCTTCATTGACCTCACTGCTGCGTACGACACAGTTTGACGCCAGGGTTTGCTTTTTAAGCTCCTAAAAACAGTCCCATGTATGAAGATATATAGACTCATCGAGAACACCCTTACTAACAGGCCTGTACAAGTCTTCCTAGGTGAGGAAACCAGTAGTGTTAGAGTGTTGAACAACGGCCTTCCGCAGGGTTCCGTCCTGGCTCGTGCACGACCTCCCTGCTACCTCATCGCGCAAGTTTGGTTACGCCGACGACCTGGCCCTTATCTCCCAACAAAAAAGCATGGAAGCCACCGAACCGACTCTAGAGAGCGACCTGACTCTGCTGGATGAATACTTCACCCGCTGGCGCTTGTGTCCAAATCCAACCAAGACGGAAGTATGTTGCTTTCACCTCAACAACAAATTGGCAGAAAAATCTCTGACCACCGCGTTCAAGGGCACAATCCTAAACCACAACAAAAGCCCAAAATACCTTGGTGTCACGTTGGACAGGTGCTTAACCTACAAGCATCACCTACACAAACTGGCAGCCAAACTTAAAACCAGAAACAATCTGGTTCAGAAGCTGACTGGAACTACATGGGGAGCTCCCGCGTCGTGCCTCCGAACCACAGCTCTGGCCCTTGTTTACTCATCGGCTGAGTATTGTGCCCCCGTTTGGATTAACAGTGCACATGGTTCCGACCGTTGACTCGCAGCTTAACCACACTATGCGATTAATAACCGGTTGCCTTAAACCTACTCCTATTCACTGGCTCCCCGCCCTCAGCAACATAGCTCCAGCTCACCTGCGGAGGAAAAGATGCTTGCACCGAGAGGCCACTAAAACACGCTGCGGCCAAAACTTACCCATCCACAAAGATCTTGCCGACTTTGGGCCTAAAAGACTCAAATCAAGGAACCCTCCTGCTATGATAATCCCTGACCAGCAATGTTATTTTAATTTATGTGAGGCCTGGCTCGAGGACTAGGAATCCTATAAAGATTCTGCCAACCACCTCTTTCCTTTCTCTCCTCGCAGCCCCCCTGCTGGATTCAAGGGACCCCGTCGCCTCTGGACAGCTTTGAACCGCCTGAGAACAGGCATAGGTAACTGCGCTTATAACTGGCACAAATGGGGTTGGAGTATGTCACCTGCTTGCGACTGCGGACATCCAGTTCAGACCATGGTTCAAGGGTAACTTAGATGACATCGTAAACATCTCCGACGAAGCGGCTGCCTACTTGAAACGGGCAAAATTTTAATTTTAGTTATTATTTTGACTATCCAGTGACCTATATGTAATAATGCCATACGATAAATAAATAGTAGATTTGAGTGTTCGAATGTAGTCAAATTGTGTTCTAGACAGTCCCAGACCAACCCATTTTTTTCTGCGTGTTAATAATAATGAATGCATCAGATGACGCGCGCGCCGCTGCAGTGCATAGCGCTAGGCCTGGTGTGCGACATTATCCGCGCCGGCGCCGCCGTTGCCCAGTTAGTCTCCTGGCGCGCCAGCAGCGGTGCATCTAATGCTGTGAGTATTTACTACATCAACTGAAACAAAAAGGGAAAAACTGGGTTAGTACTATTTTCAAATTGATGTTTTTGTTCTATGGTTACATTATGTGTCAGTTCATCTTCATCACTATCTAAAGGTGCAATTCCTATTGTCGCATCAGCCCACGCATCAATCGCACGCGGTCGATTGCGCGTGGCTGTGATCGGCTGACACCCGATTTCTTTTTTGCTATAATTTGTCAACAAAGACATTCGAGCATAAAGTATTTGACTATCCCATCCCTTAAAGGGTTTTGACAACTTTAATCGACTTTAAAAAAACAGACATAGACAATTCCTTCCCTTAGCAGCAAATACAATGGTCGCATGCAAGTCTACGTCCTTGAAGAGCAAGCTGGGTGGTGCAGTAGGCTGTAGGCTACACGGCTGTTGACCCTGTTGATGGCTAATATCCAACAGAATCCCACCCATCACAAACCCAATATTCAAAAGTCTATTTACACACACACACACAGATCTATTCATTGACCCTAAGTAGCGCTTCAGATTTATAATGCCCATCGAAATAACGAATTATGAATTAATGTCACGCAATATTCTACTTACTTGAATTTCAGCACCCTCGCGTAGTTGTAGCAGGATCAACCATCGCGAATCTTCTTGCATCGGTTTTTCGAGATGAATGCCAACTGATTGGTGTGGCCTTAGATGTGAATGGAGTTATCCAGGGTACCCAATAATTTGCTAATTAATGTCATTTCAAATAAATCATATTCAATACCCACTATACTGGTAAAGTCGTATATTTGTTCCTACAGACCTGAATAACCCGCTGACGTCGGCCCGCCTTCGGATGGCATTAGAAAACCCTAAAGACACATGGGTTCATAACAGGAGTCCTATTTGCTATACCGCTGCTGATGTCGCGGGGTCTCGAATGTCAAAGGTATTATTGTGTTAAACTAAACTAAGTTCCGGTACCTACCTACAACCTTACACACACCATAGCACAAGCCAAATATACTTTCTGTACACGGTAAGTGTGTGTGTATGTTTCTTAATAAAAATAACAGATGAAACAATCTCATTATTTAAGTGGAGGAAGCTGAAAAACCGGGAAAAATAAGATAATATATTCTTGGCTATTTCCTCGCAACATTTTTCTTTCTAATAAAAGTCACATTCTTTTTTAGGCTGCGTTTCCACCAGAGATGTGCGAGGATGCGTAGCGAGGAATTTGTTTTTATTAACCACTGGAATAACTTCGTTTACCTACTTATTTAGCTTGAAACTTTCAACACAACCCTGCTCATCTCATTAAAGGGTATAGCAGGATAGCCTAAGAAATAGTGCCCCCAGCGTTTTTGGGTCGAAACTATAATCAGACGATGGCTTTTAAGGAGGTAATACCCTGCACAAAGTTTCATCCCTCTGTTAACCCCTGGGGGTGAAAAACACCCGATTAACCCCAAAACTGTTTTATTTATTTTTTCCTAATCTATGAAAGTGACGAATTTCAAATTTTGTACAAATATTAATGAGACTAAAAGCTATATTTAAAAAAAATATGACCCTCCTAACCATTTAATTTCTTGTAAAAAAAAGTAAAAAAAAAAAATAATCACCCTGTATAACAAGTTCGGCTCTTGGTACACACACCATTTTTTTTCCAAATATGAATCAATTTATATTCTACATCATACAAAAGTTTCATCGATCTAGCCCAGAAGGAACATTACGAAATTAATATGAATCGGCTCTTTGGTGCCTACTATTCATTTAACTCCTACTAAGAGCCTTGCATTATTTTTTATTAATAAACAATGGCCTGCGATCGGACCGCTGTTTGTGTCCGATTAAAAAATTTGAAAATCGAACGCGGGCAGTAACATGGCCGCGGGCAGTGTTTTTTAGGGTTCCGTAGTCAACTAAGAACCCTTATAGTTTCGCCATGTCCGTCTGTCTGTCTGTCTATTTCTGCGCGGTATAAATTACCACTTTGCTACGAAATTGAAAGCAACTCTTTTACGTGAATCCCATAATACCAACGCATACATTACCTAACATGTTAACCTTTGTTTGTATGGTGAAGACTAAACTACAAAGTGGTCAAACTCATTTGCATTTTTGAACAAACCCCCTCTTTTGACCCTCCTAACCATTTAAATTATTGTAAAAAAAAGTAAAAAAAATAATAATCAATCTGTATAACAAGTTCGGCTCTTGGTACACACACCATTTTTTTTCCAAGTATGAACCAGTTTATATTTACATCATACAAAAGTTTCATCGACCTAGCCCAGAAGGAACATTACGAAAATAAAATGAATGTACTATTTAGTAGGCACTACTCATTATATTATGCTTAATGCGCAACGTCTCGGTCCTGCAACCATATAATTAAAAACAAAACCGGCCAAGACCATGTCGGGGCCGGCTCAGTGTAGGGTTCCGTAGTTGCCCATCTTTCACAATAGACGGGCTTAAAATAGCGGTTTTAAGCCCGAGGTTTAAATTACAGATGAAGCTCTATAAAAAGGTCGTAAACGCCAAAGTAACTGTAATTACTTATTACCTTCTTGAAGTTATCGGTTATACGCGCCAGATTGAGCGAATGTTTTAATACAGTATGGCACTTAACTAACATGTGTAACGTTCGAAGTATAAGGACACCGCGCGGCACTTACGTCATTTTATAGAAAATTATGATATTCTGCGATAACCCAAAAACGGCTCGACCGATTTTATTCAATAAGTATAGTTTTCATCGGAAGTGCTTATGAGGTCAAATTTTTACGAATTTTTCCATAATTTTTGAAACGTGGTTGAAAAGTTAGAGGGCGCTATTTTTTGGATTTCTATAGCGAATATTTACAAAACTTCTGACTTTATCAAAAAATGATGTTCTAAGACCCCTATTATTTTTAAAATACCTATTCAACGAAACCCCACACACTAGTTGAAACGAAAAAAAAATCACCCCCACTTTAGGGGTAAAAGCGGTAGGTACCCGAAAAAAAGTTTTTCTTTTTATTTTACCGTTATGTCGGCGTTTTACATACACATACTCATACCAAATTAGAGATTTATAGTACTTTAATGTAATCATAACGGAGCTAAGCCGCGGACAGATAGACAGACAGACAGACAGACGGACATGGCGAAACTATAAGGGTTCCTAGTTGACTACGGAACCCTAAAAAACACTACCCGCGGCCGCGTTACTGCGCGCGTTCGATTTCAATTTTTTTAATCGGTCACAAACAGCGGTCTGATCGCAGGCCATTGTTTATTAATAAAAAATAATGCAAGGCTCTTAGTAGGAGTTAAATGAATAGTAGGCACCAAAGAGCCGATTCATATTAATTTCGTAATGTTCCTTCTGGGCTAGGTCGATGAAACGAAGCAAATGGTGTGTGTACCAAGAGCCGAACTTGTTATACAGGGTGATTATTTTTTTTTTTACTTTTTTTTACAAGAATTTAAATGGTTATAGGCTCATATTTTTTTTAAATATAGCTTTTAGTCTCATTAATATTTGTACAAAATTTTAAATTCGTCACTTTCATAGTTTAGGAAAAAATAAATAAAACAGTTTTGGGGTTAATCGGGTGTTTTTCACCCCCAGGGGGTAACAGAGGGGTGAAACTTTGTGCAGGGTCTTACCTCCTTATAGTAGAGTTGTTAGTCCGCTGTTTTCTAACATAATTGTGCGCATCGGGTTACAAGCATAAAATTTCTACCACAGATAGAGTGTTCCACGGTGATTATTTTCAGATGTGGAGGGAAGTCAGATTCGTCCCCTGTCAGGCGGGAGAGCGGAGTGAATACGGCCATCCCTCTTTTCTTTCTTTATTGCTGGTCAGTTAAGTCTACCAGGACGTGTTTGGTATCGTTTCCGTGTAAAACAAATATCAGAAATTATTTTGTTATGTTATTTTTGTATAGTTCTATATAAAAATATGGGTGTAATGGCCGAAAAGGTAAAAATCACAACAAGTTTTTTTATTCAGTGAGGTAAATTAGTTAAATTTCGTGAACATTTACAAATTATTATTATTATTTTAAAAAGCTCATTTAATCTAGTTTCTAAAAATATATGCATATTGGGCACTTCTCATACAAACAGTAGCTTAAAATATATCTTTACGTCGGCGTAACCAACGTAAATCTCCGAACACATCCTATTTCGCTTCATTAAATATATTAAATAATGATTGTTAACATGCTTTCACATATAATATTTACTATATACGTCCTAGAAAAACAAATTAATGTAATTAAAACAAAATATTTTTTTGCTAATGTATCATGAGCACACGGGCTAATCTCAACATCAACAATTTATTTAAGTTACTGTTTGCATGAAGAGTGCCCAATATTTATATATTTTTAGACACTAGATTAAATTTGCTAATTTGCAATATTTTTGTTAGTTGTAAATATTCAGGAAATATAACTAATTTATCTCCCTGAATAAAAAAAAAATTGTTGTGATTTTTACAATTTCGGAAATACAACCATATTTTTATATGGTACTATGAATAAATAACATGAAAAATAAATTCCTGATATCTGTTTTACACGAAAACGACACGACACAAGTCCTACTAGCGTTACCTGATCAGTAATATAAAAAGAAAAAGACGACTCCTTTGTCCTGTTCACCCCACTTTCCCGCCGCACAGGGGACGAATCTGACTTCCCTCCACATAATATGAAAATTATCACCGCAGAATACTCTATCTGTGGTAGAAATTTCGTGGCTGTATCCCGATGTACACAATTTCGCGACTTAGCAAAATGTACTAGAACACGCAGGCTAAGCTTAACATCAACATTTTTTTCAAGGTACTTTTTGTATAAGATGTGCCCAATATGTATACATTTTTGAAAACAAGATTAAATTTGCTGTTTAGTTATATTTTTTTAAATTGTAAATATTCAGGATAGATAACTAATTTATCGTTCTGAATAAAAAAAACTTGTTGTGATTTTTACCTTTTCGGCAATAAACCCAAATTTTTATATGAAACTATTCTTAAATAACATGAAAAATTAATAGCTGATATCTATTTTACACGAAAACGATGTCGCGCAAGCCCTAATAGCCTTAACTGATCAGTAATAAAAAAAAGAAAAAGAACAGTACTTGATCCTCTTCACCCAGCTTTCCCGTCGCACAGGGGACGAATCTGACTTCCCTCCACATCTGAAAATAATCACCGTGGAACGCTCTATGTCTGGTAGAAATTTCATGCTTGTAACCCGATGCGCACAATTTCGCGGCTTAGCAACTCTACTATTAAAAGCCATCGTCTGATTATAGTTTCGACCCAAAAACGCTGGGGGGCACTTTTGCTTAGGCTATCCTGCTATACCCTTTCAATCTTCTCCCCATTCTCCTATTTTTTTTACCTAATATCTAAATTGTTCTTGCAGGCTTATGCTCTGTTACAACTGCTGTCTGAAGACCTGCATGATAAGACGTCGTTGGCGGATGAAGCGTACAACCTTTACAAGCACATACCATTGCCATTTAAAGATGAGGTTATCATTTGTTTCATAATAAATTAATATACCTACATAATTATATTTAATCAATCTTCTTACTGTAGGCTGAGTTACTATTCAATTGATTACAGGTAATTTTAGTGCTGTGTTCACACTACTTAACTCTTAAGTTAATGGAAACATGGGTTGAGGTAAAAATAACAAGTCCACATGTCGATGCTCATGATGCCGATATTCTTGAGGAGTTCCTTCACATTAGCAGGTAAGAACTAACTGCACAACATTTCTTAGCAATAGATACGCATGACGTTAATATATATTATATTTTTCACTTCCCCTACTTAAAAAGTACCTACGTCACTTTGCCTTCGCAAAGATTCTCGCAATCAAAGTAAGACATTATGACACTCAAATATACATTTGTCCTCGCTCACTGCGTTCGGTCGTCCAAATAATCACTTCTAGACGTGTAATAATGGCTTATTTTAGCCCTTTGTCAAACAATCCACTATTTATTATATATTAGGTACATACCTACTATGATTATGAAGCGATTCCGTTATATATTATATTTTCATTATTTTATACACATTAACATCGGTATTATAAACATAATTGTATTCACTATGTAAATATTATCAAGAAAATGTATTTTAGGGGTTGGGCAGTAGAAGTAAAGCGACAACAAGAGGCCGTTATTGAAATGGATCGGCAAAAAGTAAGGACTTCTCTCATGTTATGTTTTCAGAGAAATATGTTTAGGTGCTGTGCGATTTACCGCTTTATGATCATGCTGCCTAAAAATCTATAAACTATTCAGAAGACCATAACGCGAATGACGGACTCGGAAATAAATGCTTCAGATTCAGACTAAGTATACTTAGTTTTAATCCGCAAGCGAAAGTGTTTGATGCAAGTGTTTGTTAATTTATCTCTTTAGTATTAATATATGTGACGATCATAGTATAAGTGCATGTAAATTGACTTAGTGTAATTTATATTTACATTTGATATTATGGAATAAATACATCTAAATCTAAATCAAAGCAGAGTGTTACTTTAGCGAAGGCAGCAAATGCTATTAATATAACAGCTGGATCTGCCTTGCCCTTTTACGTTGCTGTCGGAGTGGAGTGAATTCGCAAGAGGATTGTTCTTGCACAACTGCCTCGCATACTCCTAGTGACTAATTGACTATATTAGCCCCTTTCTGGTCGAGGTTGATCTTAGCTTAGGCACGTAGGTAGCTTTGTGGTTCCTGCATGCTTCTGCCTGCAGATGGATATCTGTTATCGAAATCCTATTAGACTTGGTCATTATAATTGCCCTATCTTACAAGCAGGTGCTGATAATGGGCATAAGTTTCCAATGCTAAACTTTTATTTTCCATATTGGTGTATTACAGGAACGCGACGAGGAGAACTCGTTCTACAGTTTCCTCGCACGCGTGCGCGTGAACACGGCCCTGGACGCGCTGCGCGAGGTGCGGTGCGCGGCGCGCGCCGGCGACCGCACGCGCCTCACGCACGCACTACTGCTGGACGCCGTGCGCGCGCATCACCGCCGTAGCACTCTCGCAGACGACCTGAACGAGCCCGTGCAGCGCACCTTCGAACCTGCTCTCGATGACCTGGTACTTGTCGAACTATTTATCTTCGTGCCTTATCATAATCATAATATACGTCAAGAGAAGACAGGACAATTCGTGTACCCTTCATGTAAGATGCCTACTCGTTATTTGGTCGAGTCGAGTCGTCGAATGTAAATATATTCGAATTTGAATTTTCATTCTATCTCAAAATGGATAATTATCCCAGAGGTAATGAGAATTCTGAGGGTATGGTCAGAAGTATAGATGAGTACACGAGTTTCCAGCTGTTATATGTTTTTATTTGCAGAATGTAACTGGCCAGTACGTGAAAACTTATAACATCCCCAAGAAGAATGCAAGGAAATGAAGGTCACCACAGACTGAATACAGTATTACTTAAATTGTGCAGATATTTTCATAAATAAAAATGAAATTAAAAACAGCGCGTATTATTTTTATAGGTAGTTACAAATATTTTTTATGACCAATGTTAATTTCTAAGGGGGCGTCTTCATTGAAGAGGAATAAACCAATCACATGAGTTAAAATCTGTATCTCAGCTCCGCTTGACTTTTGTGATTGGTCGATTCCGCACGTCTCCGCTCCGCCCCGCCTCAGTGGAGACGCACCCTTAGCCATTTCTGCGGACAGGATCCTTATTGAGTGTAGAATTAGACTTTACCGCAATTACAATTTTGCATAAGTGATTCCCATGAATCCTACTTGAATAAATGATTTTTATCTTTATCTTTATCTTATCTTATCTTATCATTAACAATTAGGTTGTGCCGATATGAATCGCAGCTGTGAAGAGTTATTCATATTAATTTTTCAACATTAATTAGCCCTATGTCCACTAATGACGTCACTGCAAAATACTTGTGAGAGTTGTGAGTAAAACAATGAACGCATCTAATTGGGAAATGTGTGAAATTAGTATCTTAATTTGGACTATAGTATAAGATTTTTATAAAAATAAATAAGATACCTATTTTTATACCAATAATGACGATAAGCTTCATTGATATTATGTCACAATCACTCACATCGTAAAAATCATAAAATTATAAGTGGGTAGCGACTACAGGGTGCCTGTAACTTCGCCCGCCCATCTTTTTATCGTAGTCGGGTAGAAAGGAACCTATACCAAAATCCCTGTACTAAAATTGGTTAAAATAAAATCTGTCCATCCGTTTCGGTGTGATGAGGGCAAAAACATTTAGCCAACACATGGCGCTGTACCTACGGCTAGCAACGCGTATAAATTCTTGCATCGCATTATTAAGATTTTTCCTGAAATACTGACTCATGTCCATAGAAAACTGATAATGAATAAAGTTTTAACCTTTACGACAGTGCAGAACTGTAATGTACCTAAGATTAAAAGTTTTATTAGACGATTGATGGTGGAAGGTACAAATAAAATTAAAGATTGTCGGCCAATCCTTCCACAATTTACTTTCAATGTCTAGCCAACCGTATCTAAACTCATTATAATTGGTAAGAAATATATTCCATCATTCAAAAAATATGAGATGTCTTACTTAAATTATAGTCTTACTAGTCTACGATTGAATACCGTTGTAAAATATTAAAAATTCAGCGCTCATATATATCATGTTAGAAAAAATGGAATGAAAGTAAAGCCTCTGAGCTAATTTTATTTATTAGAACATGTATCGTTATTTATTATCTCAGTCACACTAAAAATATTATATTATAAATACGCAACAATAAAACGTGTACAAGTTAAATAAAATAATTGTCGGTGATGTATATCGGACCCCCGGCTCCACACTATCGCGAAGTCGACCGAAGTATGAGTTTCTGCAGCGATGTGCCTCCCACATTATAATATTCGCCCAACCTCGGTCGCCTTCGCGAGTAGTGTCTTAATAATTAGTAATGTAGCTTTGGAAGTTGAAATCGGTATGGGCTTCAATAGGTGCACCAATTTGGATCATTCAATTTTTACAAAGGTATACATATTATATTCTTCCCCGCTACGTTATTTGGATTCAGAATCGATTTACTTCCGTGTGGACCAAGGTAATGTATGCCTTCAAAATTTACCCAAATGATCACGAGGTTTTAAAAAAATATATCTAAAAACTATGCGACGTAAATATAAACTAATCATTGATTCTGAATCCAACGAATGTATACTATTGGGTAAATATCTAGTATACCTCTGAAAAACGTAATGTTCCCAAGTCGCACCTTTGGTGCATAACAACATGTTTGATCTATGATAACAACGACAAAAGGGCACAGAGGGCCATTAGCCTGCCTAGCCTTTATTTACCTGCCTTTTAGAGAGTTTCGGCACTGTTCTCTATTGCTCCCTTGAGATTTTTGGCCAATAGGTTAGATCTTACAATTTTTAGAAGACTATTTTTTTTTATTGGGTATAACTTTGACGCCACGTCCCTAGTATATAGTGTAACTCAGATAATAATTGACCGATTGAGCGAAGCGTCTTCGTTTCAGCTTGGCTTAAAAATCATTGGTATCTCTGAATGTACGGATTTTTCGCTGTTCTCGCCTACAGACTTCGCCTTCCGATTATCATGAAATTTTGTGAGTAGGTGCAATAAATTATACTTTGATTTTTTTTGTCGAGTCCGTTAAGTAGAAAAATTTCATAATGTCGGATATATAGTGGTTGCCAATGCAGAAAAAAAAAACTAACTACTGCCGAAACAAACTCGCGAGGTTTACAGATCACAGAGAGCCACTAGTCTGAAAGTAATGCGGCACTGCATGCCGTACGGCTGCACTCCACTCGCGCGGCTACGGATAACAGGGATGCGATTTAGCTGAGATCGGCATTCTCTACAGTTCAGTTATAGGTTACTATCAATCTTGATCTTTTTTCATAAAATTCTATTAAACGTGAGAAAAGTAAGCACGAGAAACAAATATAGGTAATTAATTATAGTTAACAATTAGCCTGTAAAGGGGTTTTTATTTCGATGCTTGTTTTCCTAGACTAGTCCGTAACTGAATTACAGCGTTCTAAAGCCAGAAATTTGTCAAATTTCCGGAAAATGCGACTTTATTTTTTACATATCTCCGTAATTATCTATCCTAGAAACAAAATATGAAATGTAAATTATAGTAAATTTAATTCTCTCCAACTAACTAAAATACTCCTAAACAAAGATATAAGCCAGAAGTTTGATACATTACTGGAAGTTGCGATTTTTTTTTTTTAAATGTGGACATCTCCGTAACTATTTGTCCTTGAAACAAAATGTAGGTTATAGTAAATTTAATTGTCTACGACATTGTCTCAGCTTTTTTCTAGATAAAATGCTCCTAAACGAAGGTATAAGCAAATATCTGAAGAATGTGCCAGTTTTTTCAATAGGGCGGCGGGCGCGGAGGGAGAGGAATTGTGCATTTTGCATTTTAAACACTCGCTAACCATCTTAGACAACATATCAAAAATTCAAAACTACCGGAACGTTTGTAAGGTCACCTCTAGTACTTCAGTCTATATTCACCGAACTATATGAATGCCTACATATTTTTCTTTATTGTTCTCACACTTACACAAAAACGTTGAATATAGACACGATTGTTTATATCAGGAGAATATTAGGTTTAAACTCGCATACAATACAGATATAACAGGGTGAAGTCGCGAATATGACGCCACTCATAGGGTTCCGGCTGTGTGGATGAGACGTTAATTTTGTGAAAACCGGGGTCGTTTGGCTGTTACATATTGTAACGTCACACTGCATTTTCCTAGAAACTATATACAAACCATTAACACCAATGGAGCGTTGAAATTTTGAAAAATGTAGCTAACATGACAAACACTATTAGCCAGCGCCTTCTTTAGCGGAAGCGGAATTTCCTACCTACGACCGCTGTCACCTTTGACATATAATTAATTCGCTATGCTATCACGTCAAAAATATCCCTTTGTCCTACCCGTCTAAAATGTATTTAAATAGATGTTTATATTTTCTATGTTAAAAATATCCCATGGTCTATTGCTGCAATACCCATTTTTATTTCAGATATAAAAGTCATAGCTCCATATATAGATATTGAAATACCCTTCGCCTTTAAGACACATCTAACCCAACCTTATTACTAGGTACATGTCATCACAATCCATCGAGAAGCTTTAATGCTACTCAATGATACGCGAGAACAATCCAGCCTTCTTAGTCACACAGTTGGCCAGGCCAATACGATAAGCTTATTTACACTCGAGGTTGGAAAGCACACAGCCATTTAAAAGTAGGAAATTCGAAATTCGACATTGCTTTTTGCAATGTCACTGAAAAATATTTGTATCTTTCTGGTAAAAGATACGCTCAACCACGAAAGCTATATTATCCTTTTTTAAAGGGCTGTTTGCATAGCAATCTTAGTTATAAATACAATAACAATACTACAAATAGTTAAAATAGCAACAAGTAATATGCATAAGTCAAACGTGTATTCGCTCTGTGCTATGTATTACATTTTATTACAAAAATAAGTCAATTCTACAAAAAACAAAATAGATTATATATTCATTACCATGTCAATATGTTGATATAATATAATAAAATAATTCTGCAATAGGTAATTTGTGCAAATATACCACTCATTATTTGAGTAGGATATTTAGGTTATAATTACTTGATAGTATAATTAATTGTCTTTATAATGCTGTGTTCTCTTTACAAAACTAAATTCCTTTAACATACATTTGGCTGTGTTAGAGTCAAACCACACTAACTCTTCCAAGCAAATTAACTGTCAAACCATACAGTGAGTCAGTTCGTATGGTTTTACAGTTCATTTCCAAGCAGGGGAGTTAGCATCGTTTGACTTTATTTGTTTGCAACAGATAACTAGAAGTACATATTTATCTGTATACAGAATAAGCACTGTATAATCATCTCGCTGTTGTTTAACAAGACGGCAAATATGTTAAATCTCCACAAAGTAAGATTATCATTTATCTATTTTAATGTGGTATGCCTAGTGTATTCCTGACCAATCGTTCAGCAATCTGGTTGAATTGTTGACGATCTTCCCTCCACATTTTAGCTGCATCAACATTCGCTCCACTTTCATCATTGGGTTCTGAAATTATAATGGTTGACATGTTATTATCGTTGCCACCAGGCTGAGAATCTTCAGCAAGAGACTTTTCCAATCCAATGATTTTTGGCACCTAAAGCCAAATTAAGTAATAGTTGTGATATCTTACCAGCAAGCATGCTGACCACAGAAAGCAGTATTTTCTCAACACTTTGCACTGGGGACCATCTTTCAGCACTGCTCTCATATCCCATGGGATCATCACCGGGTGCGTGCAGAATGGATATACAAACCCGGCCGTCAGCATATACTGTAATAAAAGTAAATGAATGTTATAACAGCCTTTGCTGCTGTGAGGAAAATCGGTTAGAACTTATGATTATGACTCCTTTTTAACATATAAATATTACATAAGAAGTGTTTCTGGGAACTGTTATGTTGACCTATTTTGTCTAGTTTATATAGTTCATACAACATGCATTTGGCACAAATTTGAACTTACTGTTTGGATGAAACATTTCACAAATGAACTGCATCTTGGGAGGACTCAGTGGATAGTCTGGAGGAAAAACTAATTTTGCTGGAAATATGCCACCTTCAAAGCATGTCCCTTCAGGTCCGCTGAAATGAGATACAAAGTTTTGTATGTATATAGGGCCCTGTGGTTAATAGTAGTACTGTAGTAGAGGGCTGGTGGTATCCATAAAGCTTGATACTTACGTGATAAGTGCCTCCCATTCAAAAAAATTCTCTTCATTTATCGGCCCAGCTATAATTCCCTCTGGTGGATTAACTGTCAGCTCTGAAAGTTTAACAATACGTAAATTAAAATCTTGAATTTTCTATTTAAAGATTAGTGAAAGACGCCGCGTTGCCAATGCTAATTGCCAAATAATAAGCTGTGTAAAACATAATCATTCATTAGTTTCTTAACATTTACGTTCTAAGATATAAATGTTAATGGATAATGTGTTAAATTACTCAAACATGAGACATGTTTCGTTTTTAGATATCCAATATTGCAAAATCATAATACGTAAGCAGTGGGCCTCAGAAACAAGATTGTACTTACGTTTATATTCAGCCATGAGCCGTCGTAATGCTGACCCGGCCATTGTGAGATATTATTATGTCCCTTGAATTATTTTAGTCTTTATTATTGATGTCCTCTGACCGAAATCGAAGAGGATAAATATACATGATATACTACAACACAACCTATTCGATCTTACGCTGATCTTATCTTACGACGATCGATCGTGTTGTTCTGAAACGATAAGTCTTTATGTTTAAGATACGGCATTATAACTAAAATAATTTGAACTTGAATAGTAACAGAATTACAATTTAATAATGCAAAAAAGTAAAAAATACCAATTCGTCTAAACCGCTTCCATAAATGCATTGGCTTACGTTTTAATGTAAATTTTAATCAATAAGTTACACATTTATTTGTAATGTTGGTGTCAAGTATTTGAACAAGTTGAAGTTGCCACCAGCGTTGCCAGATCTACGGAAAAATCCGTAGATCTACGGAATTTAAGCTTTGTGCCCAGACCTACGGAAATTATTGGGGAACCTACGGAATTTCAGACAACTTTTATTTATCACCAAAACATGACATAAACGAAACGGAATGTACTTTTTCTACGAAAAATGAATTGTAATCCTGGCTGAAACACTCGCGGACTAATCATGCACTTTCACTCAGTGGTTTGTATTTAATTTAATTTTCTTGCCAGCTCAAAAAGATGGGCAAGGTGTTCAAAAGTATTAGATTTTTGTTTTTCCACCTACGCTTTCGCAAAAAATACGACATTTCAAGCTTCAGTATAGTCAAATGAAGCATTGGAAAAAAATCTGTAGAACTACGGATTTTTCAAGCGACTATCTACGGAATTCTACACTTTTTTGTCTCACCCTACGGATTTTCATAAATGTCATCTGGCAACACTGGTTGCCACTGCCAATGCCAAATGAACCATGCTACAACAGATACCATAATATAGGTCATAGATAAGGTAACATGCTAGTATATTCTAGGTCCATGGTAACATGTAGTGTACAAATTGTGTACAAATCCTAACTTATCCAAGTGCCACTTTTAAATTAAAATTTAAAACAAGGGAACGGTACGGTATATGTTTTGTTTTTGCTTTGCAGCCGCTGCTTATTTATTCGTCCACTATGGCGTCATTATCCTGTCCTTATAATACCAGTTGCATAAAAATATGGCCGATTTGATCAAATTGACCATTCCTTGAAATAGTGTTGAACACCGAGGAATCAATGTCATAGAGGTATAGTAACAATAGAAACCTAAACTCTGATTTTTAATTCCGTGGAATTCGGACATCTGTCATAATTTGACGTTTCAGAGGTAAGAAACATTTTTTATACAAGCTATATTTTAAAATGCGCTGTTTTAATAATTTTGTATTATGGATTGCATTGAAATTTGTATCAGGGAATTAAATATTCTACGATAGGTATCTAAAGCCACAAAATAAGTAATAAGTAAAGCTTTACGTTGAGTGATATATGTAAGTAAATCCACAAACTATATCGTCCATAATGAAATAACAAGTAGGAGGGCTATAATTTTCTTATGAAATAAAAATCCGAAAGGTGAAAAGGTACATTGCTAAGTATTTGACCAATAAAAAACTATATGGTAATGCCTACACTAAATATTTAGTAAATCAATTTTTCAATAAGATTGGAAAAAATAATTGTACAGTAAGTAAATTGGAGTGGATTTCTCCTATGGGTAATGAGTAAAACAACTTATAAAAATACTTTATTCATTATCAGAATCTGTGTCATCAGAGCTACTGTTGTCACTCTCTGCTAATATAAAAAAAATATTTACTAATAATCAAGAATATAAACTTATAATTTTTAACCAATGGTTTGTAATACATGAAACTCATCAGAGTGATACCAGCAACATTTTTTTTTCCCCCAGAAAGAAACATTGTAATTTATTGTGTCCATACTATGCAATTTAAAAATATGCTTTCTATGTTGTAATAGATGATATATTACAGGTATTGTAATTTAACATATATAAAATACAGAAGCCAAGTTCTGCTTTTTATTTATTTTGAAATTCTTACCACAGGCACAAGGAGTTTATTTTTGTCTGGTAATACCATGAAGCGTCAGATTTCCACGGAATTAAAACTGAGAGTTTACGCCCGCCTAGCACAACTAGGCTTCGCGACTTTTGTCGCGCGACAGAGCGTTACCCGTCACTCTCTCACATTACTGCATAGAAAGACACGGGTATTATCTAGCGCGAAAAATCGTCGCATGTGACTTTTGTGCTAAAGATGCTGGGGTTAACCCTAGAAATGTCCCTCCACACTATACATTTCTTACTTCAAGAAATTCATACTTCGGCCAACTTCGCCTTTTTTTTTTTTGGGAGGGGAAAATGCATTACGCATACCACCAGGGTGCGGGGACGGACCCCGGTGGTTATGTGGGACTCCCATGTTGGCTAATGAGGCCTATGGTGTACCCACTAAAAACCCCTCCATTTGCCGCCTCTGTGCTATAGGCAAGGTCGCGGGAAACGCTCGTCGCATACTACCGCGACCTTGCTAGCGGCCGTCCAAGCTTCGGACCCGTCTCCGGGGAGCACTGCTCAACCCTGCCCTCGTTCGAGGCGTGCCGATATACGGCCGCCTACCGCTCGGGGACCTTCATGTAGGCGACAGACGTCCCCGTGTCTGCCGCCCACAGGCACCCTTATGGGGGTAGTCGGCGGTCGTAGGCCAGCCGCCGTCGCCCCACGCGTTTGCGGCGCATCGGCTGAGAGGCCGGATCGTCCTCCCTGCCACGCTCCGCTGCCTTCTTCTGCGCCATCACGTCCTCGCAGAAGGAGGACATCGCCTCCCATGACCTGTCGCTGCCTACCATGGCCTCTACCACGGCAGGCAGGGAGAGGTCATTCCCCACCACGGCCACAAGTGCGGCCCGCTGCTCCGCCCAACTTGGGCACACCTCCAGCGTATGCTGCGCCGTGTCTTCAGCGGCGCCGCACTCGTGGCATACCGCTGTCGGTTCCCGTCCTGCCACCCTGCACAGGTATTTGCCGAAGCAGCCATGCCCCGAGAGGACCTGTACAAGGTGGAAGGAGAGAAACCCCTCCTTTCTTCCGACCCTTCTCTCCAAGACGGGCCGGATCGCTCCGATGATCCAGTGGCCGGCACTTGGTACCTCGAGTCTGTCCTTCCACTTCTGGATTACGTCACGGCGGGAGTCTAGCCTCCACTGCCTGACGTCCTCCAGGAGTGGTTCGACCCCCTCTTCTCGCGCTTCAGCGACACGCCAATATATATCAGCCAGAGCTGAAGCGTCGAGGTCCCAGGGTGGGGTCCCCGCCAGCACGCAGACCGCCTCGTGCGAAACGGAGCGGTATGCCCTCGCCATTCTGACCGCCATAACCCGCTGCGGGGCTCGCAATTGGGCTTGATTTTGGGCGGTCAGGGATCCGGCCCAAATGGGCGCCCCGTACAGTGCCATTGACCGCACCACGCCAGCGTACAGTCTTCGGCAGGTCGCGTCTGGCCCGCCCATATTGGGTAAAAGCCGACTGAGCGCTAACGCCGCCCCGATCAATTTGGGAGCAAGGCGCCTAAAGTGCTCCCGGAATGTCCGACGGCTGTCAAGGACTAAGCCAAGGTACCGCATTGTCGACTTGACACCGATGGACATTCCTCCCATCACCAGGTTGGAACCCGCTGGAGGTGCCTTTCGAGGCCCGTGAAAACACAGGGCCTCGGATTTGTTTAGGGCCACCTCTAGCCCCAACCTCCTGATTCGGGCTACCACCGTCGCCACACCTGCCGTGGCCCGAATCGCTGCCTCCCGATACGTGCCTCCTCGGGCTGTTACCAGGGTGTCGTCGGCGTAACACGTCACCTTAACCCCCGGCACATTGCGCCCCCTAAGCACCCAGTCGTACCCGATGTTCCACAGAAGCGGCCCGAGAACTGACCCCTGTGGAACACCGCACGACAACCCCTTCTCCTGCCACCCGTGAGCCGTAGGGTACCTGACGGCTCTATCGGTGAGGTAATCCTCAACCGTCTTCCGCAGGTACTCAGGCACAGCGTGGCGCCTCAGTGCCGCCGTGATGCAAGCCCAGGGCAGGGAGTTAAACGCGTTGGCGATGTCAAGAGACACCGCCAGTACCACCTCTCCCTGGGCCACAGCTCCATTCGCCAGGGATCATTAAAACTAAGCGACGGATTTTGATGCGGTATGTGGTTTTTATAGTGATTCAGGAGGACAGTTTATATGTATAATACATACATAATTAACAAGCATTGCACCCGTGCGAAGCCGGGGGCGGGTCGCTAGTTTACGAATAAATCAAATTGAAAATCGCATCGTGCATAGTAAACAACTGTTTGCAGTTGACCTTAACCTCTCGTATGTGTCTGATAAGGATCCTGATCACATATTTAGGCCGTCTTTTTGTATTTTTTTTTACGGATATTTTTTTTTACTCATTGCAGCTCAAATGAGGCTTGAATGCGTGTTTTTTTTAATCGCACATACTAAGGGTTAATCTTTTAAATGAAACGGGGAAAAGGCTGGGTTCGTAATATTATACCTACATACTGTACCGTCATCTTTTTAAGGTTCCGTATACAAAGGGTAAAAACGGGACCCTATCACTAAGACTTCGTCTGTCCTTCACCAGAATGTATCCCATGAACCGTGATAGCTAGATAGTTGAAATGTTCACAGACCATTTATTTCAGATTTCTCAATAACAAGAACAAATAAAGGAAACAAAAAACCGGCCAAGTGCGAGCTGGACTCGCGCACTGAGGGCTCCGTACATAGACATCTTAACTGGCCGGGTTAAGATAAGTTTGCCCCTTTTGGGTTGGTCTTCAAACTAACTCATTCATCTATTGTTTAGAGGTAGGAACTCTACAAAAATGTACCGTCGAGAAAAACACGGGGGTGGCAATTGTTTTTACAATTATATTGTACTTTGTATGTTCTTATTACTTATATAGCTAGAAGAAGATGTTTAAATAATGATGAGTCGTCAAAACATCGTCGACTCAGCGTGTGGGCGCGGCGTGGTTACATTTTGGTCTTCTGTATATTTTGATAGAGCCGCGTATGGTTCGCCAGTGAAAACAAAGGGATCCGTCTCGCCCGGCCATCCCTTTTATTTCGCTTCAACCTCAAATGCCTTTAATAGTTCCATGTATTACTTAGTTTAATTCAAGAATACCTGGGGTACGATTTCAATCCTATCTAATTTAACATACCTATTCACTGACACACTCATGGTTGGACGACCCTGCTCGTTGTGCTTCACACGTCCAGGACTATACGTACGTTAAATGACAAAATAAGTATGACACATAAAACAGGCGCCCAATTAAAAATCCAATCGGATTTAATCCAAGTACAGTCAGCATCAAAAGTAGCTGACAATGATTTTAGTATGCAATGTGACATAAGCCAGTAGTACAATTGACAGCTACTTTTGATGTGTATGGAACTATTGTGACCACTGTTTAGGTAAGAAATAATAGGAGAAAATGCGAATAGAAAGTTTGCTACGCGGATTAAACTATAGTTTGGGGAAACGGTCTAATTACTCTATATTTTAATTAAAGACACTCATAATTTTAAAACTTATCCTACTTCGTAATAGCAGAAGACATGCTTTAATACTATAGCATAGCTATGCTGCATATGCACCTTTTTATAAATAACACTTAATCCTTAGGTTCCTAGGTAGGCTTATAGGTCTTAAAAAGTAGATAGGATAGCAAATTATAATATAATGCTTCAGATCAAGAGCATTTTCAAACTACGTAGCTAGGTATGTCGAGCGTTTTTTCAGCGATGCACACTGCACATGTGGTGTTGGCCCGGGCCTATATTTTTGTTTACATCCGCTTTTCAAGGGTTAAACGGTTACGCATATCGATTCTCCGTTAAAAATGTCTTCTGTACGTTTTTTGTTTCCTACCCTGCACAGGATCGTAACATCTGACCAATAGAGAACAGATATAAGAATTTAATGGATATTTACCAAATTGAAAAATCAGTTTTTAAATCGTTCTATAAAAACACATGACAAGAACACATTGAGGTGCTACACTTTTTAGTTTACTATTTTTATTTTTATTTGATATAATGTGTTGTGATTATAAGTCCTATTGTTACTCGAAATGAACGAATTTCAATTTTATTGTATTATAATATAACTTCATTATATCGAGGGGAAAGCGGTAAAATCCGATAAATAATTAATAAATTACTAGAGATAATAGTACTTTGACATGTATAATACATAATGTTCAATTATGCACAACACATACTTATAGGTATGCACTTACCTCTAATTTCAAAATCTATTTGTACGAATTATCGGGGGTGACCGCTCAATCCTCAAAAGGTAGGTTTCTTATGTTTTTTACACACAATCGCAGTTCTATGCAGGGGCTCCCCTCCCAATTGAAGTCCTAAGTAATTTTTGCCTTGTGCCTACTACCCTATTCTCTATTGTTATGCCACTGCATTCCTGCCATTCGGTGCTTATGTAGTCTTTAAAAATTCAGTTACTTTTGTTTTCAGTTTGTATATTCGTAGCAAATGTAGCAATAGGTATTGTTTGTCCGACGAAGTTTTACATCAGTTAAAATTAACGTTAATTTCCCCTTATGAGTGGCGTGATGAGCGCAGTAACGTCTGTTTTGCTTTGGGGCAGGCCGCGGCTCGCTAGCGCCGCGCCGCGGCTCCGTCCGCCCGCTTCCCGCTGTCGACGTTGATGGACGCTGCGCACATGGCCACATTCATAAAATATAATTTACTGCCACGCTCGCGTTGCCCGCGCGCGTTAACTGAGCGCAGTTTCGATGAAGGGGATATATGGTAGATAAAAATATTATAACACTACACCTATTGTTGTACCTACACACGCACGAGCATCGAAACTCTTTATACAAAATTCCTTTCCGTTTCAACAGACTTTAAAAAAGAGGTTTCGAGGTCGACGCCAGTAATACACTCTTATCTATGGTCGACGCGTAGGTATGTTTTTTCATCCTCAGATTTCCGTCCAGTCAGGTTCAGACCGTCATTTAAGTAAAAAACCAGTTTA
Organism: Apotomis turbidana; assembly: GCA_905147355.2. Classification (NCBI taxonomy): domain Eukaryota; kingdom Metazoa; phylum Arthropoda; class Insecta; order Lepidoptera; family Tortricidae; genus Apotomis; species Apotomis turbidana. The sequence goes on along the minus strand of LR990280.1, from coordinate 23,755,477 downwards.
AAAATCATAATATGATTTTATATTATTTTATTTGAAAGCTTGAACCCCCCTAACCCCACAATCTTGATACAAAACAAATACAAATACTTACTCTTTATTGCGCACCTCAAACAGGAATATACAACACAACATGAGATACATTAAAATAGCAGGCAGAGGTAAACAACAGGCGGTCTTATCGCTAAATAGGGATCTCTTCCAGACAACCTTTAGGTATGATGATGGGATCCTCGAAGAATCGACGGAACTCTTCAATCGTTGTACCTATCCCTAACCTACCTAAACTCACGCATTTGTTTCTGAAAAGTGGGACCATAGGATACTTAAGAGGCTTTATTCCTATAAAAAAAAATATTTCATATTGTGATAAATATATTGATAATTTCGTATGATACCTACTTCGATAGATAGATAGTTCTTCATTACGTTCACATAGTAAAGTCACCAAGATACTTAGTACCTATATTCACATGACAGCCGTGAAACGTAACAATAACATCATAATATAAAACACACACAAACACGTACTATAGTATGTCTAAAGAAACTTCTGAAAAGCTATTATTAAATGTAAACGTTTTACTGTAATATTCACTTGGTTAGTTCGCTCGAATAAGAAAACAGTTGAATACTACTTACACTACGAGTAGGTACTTTCACGCGCAATTCGTACAGTAGCCGGAAAACTTCTTGAGCATGACCTTGACTGCACAGTAGCCGATTTACGTATGTAAATGTACATGCGCAGATCCGCCATTTTTGTTCAAAAGTTTGCCGGCAACTATGCTGCCGACACCATACTCGTTCAATTCATGACAGCAAGTAATCGGTGTTGTGTACCTATCTCAAATTTTCTGGATGCTTCAGAAACGAGGTTATGTAACCCCAATAATCAAAGTAACCCCTGTTTACGATAATATAGCGCTTATATGAGCTGATATAACTAAAATACTTAGTTATGATTTCCAACTTAATGTTAATTTTAGCAAAACTGTTTTTTGCCGCCAGAAACCAATAAGACAAAATAAATAAAACAATTGAAAAAAATACAAGCCGAAATACAGAGAGTAAACATGGTGAAGCGTTGAAAGAACGAGTACCCACACATGAAATCGAAAAAATCTCGCTGTTGAGGTGAAAAGTTGTACCTACCTACTTATACTGTGTCACACAAAACCAAAATAATTCGACAGGTACCTACATCTCGTGTTGTTGCTAATTTAATCTCTCGCTATACTTAAGTATTCGGAAAAATCATGTTTACTTCACTACGTTTCTTCGCCGCAGAGAAAGAAAAAAATAAAGAAATACATGATAAGATATATTATTCTTGACGTGACCATAAAACATAATTAGATAATTACATATTGTATGTTATACAGGGGCCCAATTCGAGAATGCCGTTGGAGATATCGCCAAACGTCAAATCTCCATTAGATAACAGTTATATCGCCATTGAACTGTCATTTAAATGCGATTAGCTTAAAAGTGACATATCTCATCTCAATTTTGGAAATACGAAGGCGATAATGATTGTCAAAAATGTTATTCATGTATATAAATTTCTGTTTTGAACGAAACGTAACGGACTAATTTCACGTACTACGCGGTCAATTTAAAGTATGCGCCTGTTATTTATGCCGTCACATACAAAGAAAGCGAAAATTTTGCTCGTCCGAATTGACGAAGTTGCGATGTTCTAGGGATATCGCCACTTGTCAAGTAGGCACACGTCAAAAGTGACGGATGGCGATGAAAAGGAGAGATCTCCATTATATCTCTAAAATTGGTCGAATACCCCCCCTGGTTATAGCCAAAAAATAAAGATTACGCTTACTTTTTCTTCAGGAGCAATAGAGAATGGTGCTCAAACGTCCTGAAGTGGGCAAGGCGGTGGGAATCATGTTTTATGGCCGCCCCGCCACTGGTATTATGTATCTTTGGATGATTCCGAGAGTATAGTGGTGTTTCTATTCGCCCCCATTCCCGAACATCACGTTTAAGTAAAACCGAGGTGGAAGCCGTGGAATAAAATTATCGGTTTTTACGGATATTGCCCTCACACATTCTAGAGCAAATGCATGAATGATTAAATCACGACTCATTCTCCTTCTCCAATTTAGGAGTTTCATTAATTCTCCATTGGTCAAGCGACTCTATTCCATTAAGAATATTACCGAGTCCTGTAATATTGAGCCCGCAACATGCGACTATACATAAACCTATCATAAATGGACGTAATATAGTTATGCAAAAACGATCCAATCCACACCTCACTTAAAATTTAATTTTGAACTTATTGACATATGGGTAGTAATAGATTATATAAAATTTTCAGGGATTAATGGGTTGGAACGTTTTTGCATAACTACGTCCAATTATAAGTATACCCAGTACAGTGAACGATCGAAATCAAAAATGAATTGTGAAAGGTTGGGTTGTTCATATCTCCTGAATCACCTCACCTGCATCTGTCTTCAATGGAATCACAGATCCAACACATATGATTATTTCTAAGAATGTAACAACTCAGTTACACAGAATGCGTCGTCAGGATACGACTTAGGTACTAATTGATATTTACGCGTAGAGCTTATCTGTCCGGTTTCGGGTGTTGTGTTACAAAGTCGCGGGTGGACAAAGGAAGGCCGACACGTTCGTAATAGGTTGTGTCAATAATTACTACGTTTTATATCATTACTAACGACCCACCCCGGTTTCGCACGGGTGCAATGCTGATAAATTATGCATGTATTATACATACAGACCTTCCTCTTGAATCACTCTATATATTAAAAAACCGCATCAAAATCCGTTGCGTAGTTTTTATAATCTATATAAGCATACATTAGGGACAGACAGAAGGAAGTGACTTTGTTTTATACTAAATATGTAGTGATGATGCCAGGTAGGTACCGTCAACAAAATACAATGCAAAACAATACAATACAAGTAGGTACTCTTAATTGCATACCTCATATAAACATACCGGAGAAATACAACGCAAGTAAGTACTTATAATTATTGCATAATATATTTGCATATATATTTACTAGCCAGCCATAAGACAACATAAACAGCAATCTTCTCCTGATAATACAATATGTACAGCTACTCTTTCTTCTGATAATACAGGCTTATATATATTTGGGTTCTTATTTTATTTAAAAAATAATAGATAATGTGATATTTAGGTAAATGAGCTATTAATTACTTTGCCGACAAATGCATATAGCTCTGAAATAAGTTCTTATATGTACGATGTGATGGCCTAGGTAAAATACCTAACTAAACATTTAAGTAGGTACTAATTTATAGTACATTACGGCAGAGACCAGTAAGTAAGCCATACTGGCCGAGTAGGAATTAGACGGATATAATACGAGGCCAGGATGGCTCTTACGGTCGAAGCAAGTATAGTGCTTTTCTCAAAAATTAAACAAGAAAATTAGATTAAAATTATATTTTGTAGGTGACATTCATATTCGGCCATTTTCCAATGAATATTTTTGTTATATCCCATTTTTATTATTACACATTGTGATATTCGTCGTCGCAGGCACCATTAACTCCCATGATAACAACCTATAACAAAAATAATTATGAGTTCATACTTGGATAAAAGATATAGTTATATCGTTATCAAATAGTGGCAGCATTTATTTACCTTCATCGCCAAAATGGTTGTCATCTAGAGCTTGATTTAAGAACATTTCTATATTTTGCTGCTGAATATTTGTGATTTCTTTCCTTTGTAGCCATCCGATTGTCTCAGAAAGATTGTTGAAATATTCTGACCTTATCACACATTATCTGACCAATTATTAACTTGATTTTCTTCCTTCCATTTAATGAATCTCTTGTATTTTTTTATATCTCCTTGGATTTAGTCGGAAGTAAATTATTTTAGCTAACTCTGCCTCCGCTTTTAAGTATGGAGGAGTGCCGTCTATTCGGAATCAGACTCGTCTGAACTCATTTTTGCTGAATTATTGTAATAGTAATAGATCACACAAACAAATTTGAAATTTTTGTCTTTTAATTTAAATCCCGCCTTAATTTCTTTTTTTATAAATACTGCGTTTAATTATTTGCACTGTCTTACAAATCTAAGTCTTAAGGATAAAATTTAATTATTGTTATACATTGTTGTATTGTCTAACTAATTTTCATATCATAAAGCTTACCTTCAATTTTAACTCCGAGGTTTTTTCTAAACGACACAAAAAAGGAAGGAATTCCGAAATATCATCATTGTCATTTTACACAGCACAATTATGAACTAAACGCTGCATACAAACTTCCGCACTAAACCTTGTCGCTACTTTTTTTTTTTTAATATGCATCTTGAGTTGTTACGTTTATACTGCCAATAGTGCTAACCTCTTTTTATTTTACATTTGCTCTTAGTGTAAATTGCAAGTGTATACTGCAATGTCGTCTCTTACATACAATAATTTAATTACATACTTACTTACTGGACAAATATTGATTCCAAATTTAAAATCTCGCTGTTTACTGGACACTCCTAAAAAGTCTTCGGTATGTTCCACTTACTGTAGTCTATCTAGCGATGGTAAGGCAACGTTACATGCAATTTTTGAGAAAAATAATATACTTACTGCTTTCACCGTTTTAATATAGGCGAAAACATTAAAATTTACTTGTATTTATCACTTGCTCATAAAATGAGATGCATAAATGAAGGGTTCAAGATCAGCGTCGCGCCAGCGGCTGTGCGCGCCATTTTGTGGGCGGCGCCTACGCAGCGTTTCAGGACGACACGGATCTCTCACTCGGACGAGCTTGCCGAGCTTCTAACAGACACGAAAAGGGGAGAATAACTTCATGTTTATCCTAGTCATGATAATCATATCAAAAAAATAATATTGAATGTTCTTGCTTCTGTGCCTTCTTCTTTCACAATCATCTTCTGTGCCCTGCTGCGCCTTAGCAACGTACTACGAAAACGTTAAGACGTGTAAGTCATTTTAATATATTAAAATCTTGTTACATAAACTACCGGCAGTGATTCGTAGTAATTTTATTTGGGACTATCATTAGTTAAGAGTGATAATAGCAATGTTTACTCTATTGTATACTGTGGCTACGTGGTGTTTATGGCAGAGATCAGCAACCCGGCGCGGCGCATCCTGTGGTCGCGTTCGCATGTAACTTTCATCGCAGCTTTCTTATAACAACTTTTGTATATTTCACTTCTGGTCGCATCGGTAATTTTTATAATAGGTGATACCAAACCGCCACTCAGAAATGGTAACGGTGCGTTTACGCAGTGTCGTGTCGTATCCGAAGTAAGTACCTACCATTTTATTAACGTTAATAGCTGTCCACACCGCTGAATGTACAAATCGATTACTAAGAAAAACGTAGGTAATGTATTTACAATACAATACAAGTACTCTTTATTGCACACCTCATAAAATATACAGGAGAAATACAATGCAAGAAATTACAATTAGAGGTAAACAACAGGTGGTCTTATCGCTAAAGAGCGATCTCTTCCAGACAACCTTTGGGTAGCGGAGAACTACTATTTACTTGTGGTGGTATATAATTTAGCAGGTAATACAGGTTAAAACTTAATCGCTGAAAGTACACATATATTTATCTACATATTTCAAAATAAGTACTTGGGCTTTAAGCACACGCCTATTACTTAATTTACTTCGGCCTTTTGTGCTAACCACTGGGTATGCATGTATCAGTTTCGATGCTCCTATCGAACCTGTATATAATTATTACAGTAAGCACAAACGGTGTGCTTAAAATGATATCGTAAAGCGTTGTAATATGAACGAAATTGTAATAGCTAACTGCGTGTATACGAGCTTGAGTAAATAAATCCAACGAGTTTAATGCAAAAGTTTTGGTTTACGCTTTATGGTAAATATTTGGTGTACGTCGTATAGCCGTTTTATAGATCTAGTAAAATGTTTGGTTTAATTGTGCTAGGTCAAGAGCGGGCGTTCGACAGGCGTCCTTGCGACGAGTAAATATTATTGTCTAAGCGGGTTTTCCGCTGTTTAGTGTTTGTAGAGCTCGTGGATGGTGCGCGGCAGACGGAGTGCGGTGACCGCTGCAGTCACCGCGGTTGCTTATTGCAGCTTGCCTCCGCCTTTACACTCCGCAAAGATGACAAAGTACTATACATTGACTATAAGTGTATAAGGTACCATATGTGTCGTGTTTCGTGTCAAATGTGTCGTCTTACTCACCGCTCATGAGTTAGGTATATAACGCGATAGCAGCGTTATTCACAGAACCGTATATTTAGCATACGATGCAATTTTACGACAACATGGATTTACAAGGAGTCACATGAAAATCTTTGAAATGGATGTAACCGAATTGGAAACTGTAGTTATGCAAATAATATAATGAGCATAGGCGGTTGTGGGAGTGGTGAGTGTGTGGGGCGCGGCGGTAGGCGGCGCGGCGCGGCGGCGCGGGCGCCTGCGCGGTGGGCGGCGCGCACTGTTGCCTTGCATACGGCCCGGCGCGCACGCACGTAACGCATGAAGACCGAGGAGCAAGCCACCGAGGAGGCGGCCCGCCGCCCGCCTGCCACCCGACGACAAGAAAAACCACCCTTCTCCTACATAGCCCTCATAGTCATGGCGATTCGACACTCACCCAACAAAAGGCTCACCCTTAGCGAAATTTACAGTTATCTTCAACAAACATTTCCATTCTTTAGAAGTTCATACCAGGGTTGGAAGAATTCTGTGCGCCACAATTTAAGTCTGAACGAGTGTTTCGTGAAGCTCCCGAAGGGGCTTGGAAGACCGGGGAAAGGTCACTACTGGACTATCGATCCGTCCTCGGAGTTCATGTTCGAAGAGGGCTCGTTCAGGAGACGACCTCGAGGGTTCCGTCGGAAGTGCCAGGCTTTGAAGCCACAATTCGGCAGCGGAGGGTATATATGCGGGGGCGGGGTGTCCGCGCTGCAGCCGTCGCAGCCGGCGGGCTACGAGCTGACCGCCAGCAGCGGTGCCGGGACGAGCAACGCGGGCTCCATAGACTACGGAGCCTGCGCCTATTCGCACACCAGCTCGTCGAGCCAACAGTTGCCGTACGGCAGCGAGTACTGCACCTACGGCAGCATGGGTGAGCGCGAGTGGGCGCTGCCCTACGGCTCGGTGGACCCCGGCTACCGGCCGCCGCCGCCGTCGCCCCCGCCGCACCACGACCTTCCAGATCTCATACCCAATTACCAGTACACTATGACCAATGACCATGGTGAGTTGCACTTATTTACTATGTTATGTTTACACTATGCGTAGGTAGTTCAATTTTGTAACTATTCATGTAACCTGGCAACCTAATTGAATCGAAATTTGATGTTGGTATGATAAAAAGGGATTAATTAATGACCTTACATAATAATAGGTATTTATTTATAGTTAAATTAACATTTAGTAATCAATCATAGCAATTACAAATTGAATTGTAATTACTTGGGCACATTGGAGGCTCGTTCATTTTAAAATTGGCTCATCTCTACTTAGTGGAAATTTTGATATTGGCAATTTGAAAACTCCAGTTAAAACTTACCTAGTACACGAGATTCTGTAAAATATTTTCTTCGTGGAATCGAAACTAGTTATTTTTTGAAACCCCTTCAAGAAGAGATTGCTACGATGTACATAGTAGGTACGAGGCACATCAATAAAACCATTGATTTAACATCCTTAAAACAAATGGTCATTAACATCAGCCACTTTTTCGCAAGAAATTTAACGTCTCTTAAATAAAATGATAGGGTCGGCGGCGTAGCATTATCCCATGTGCAGATTTTGCCACAACGTTATAAAATTTAGCAATTACATAAATTAAGCTATGTTTTGCTAAGCTTAATATTAGTTGTAAGACTGAACTGAACTAGCGAACACGATAATTATAAAACCATCTGGGGGCCTATGATGGTTGGTTTTATCACGCTATAAATAAGTGACAAAGCATCCGTCACGTTTTGACAAGATGCGAGTGTGAGTGACAGATGCTTTGTCACTTATTTATCACGTGATAAACGCAACCATCATAGGCCCCCTGATATATTAAACCCTATAAGTACGTAGAAAAAGTGTTTCTATTTTTTTACGAGTACAACAATAACAACGCACATGGGCCGTAGGATTTTCATATTAGCCAGATATCTCGAGCTAAATATGCAAAGTGATGTTACATATGTGACAGTGGCTGTTGCGTATTTAAGGGGTGTCAAGCAGGCCTCCCAGAGGGTATCTGTGGGGCCCCGCGCTTTCGAGCAACAACCCGACTGAAGATACTTTCAATTCACATCCCTTAGGCTCCACTGTCTTGCAATGGTAGAATGGTAAATAACGTATGGAAGGCACCCATTTCACTCGAGATATTTTGGAGCTCGAGCGGAGTGAGCCGACCAATAAATTTAGAAGTGACTTCGTTATCGAAGATGACTCCGTTTTTTGGTCTTACTTTTTGGTTTAAATTTCATATTTTGAGAACAACTATGGCGCGGAGCGTATTTACCGAAATTTTCGCCTTTTGAAGGATATAGATTAACTATTAATTGATATATAGGTACTTCTATCTCTCTAAAGTACGTTTATTGCACACAAGAGTATCATAGAAAAATCGAATGAACAAGTTTGATGTAATTCTGGATTTCAAATGTGTAGATAGGTTATTAATAAGTATGTATGTTGTACAGGTCGTGTTCATCCAAATTTTTAACTTATCCTATTTGCACCTCTACCACAATTGACAACATTTCATATTTCAATAAAACAAAAAAGGTGGAAATTAATAATTATTGGAGATCGTGGGAGCTTTTCGTCGTGATTGAACACCCTAAAAACTATTCGGATTCATTTTTCTGTTTGTAAAGAAAATTAAGAAAATACATAAAACAACCAAAATCTACGACAACTATGCCTGCATAGAGTCGACCTATTGCGAAAAAAAAACAAGCTGTCAATAATGTCAAGCTCAATGTAATTCTTTTTTTTTTATTAGACACCAGACTAAAGTAACGTTCCCATCGTGTCATACCATTGGAGTAACTACATTTTAGAATAAATAAAATATATGTCAAAACCAACCAGATACTTATTCATGGAATAATGAATTATAGAATGAGTAAATTTTAATAAATAAATAATAAAATAATTAGTAATCTCAGGCAAAATATATAAACAGTGATTACGTCCTCTTTCTAAGCGGAATACAGAAAAGTAATAAAATTTAAGTCTTAAAAATATGAAACGATGTCAATTGGGACACGCAACGACGACAACGCACGACAAACGTTGCTTGTTTCTATCCTTTCGATACCACGCTAGTAAAAAGCTTAATAATGCTGAGTCAATATGTGCTAGCACAGGCTGGATGCACTACATGAAATGGAATTAAGAATTAAGCCCTAAAGAAATACATTAAGTATGTGGATATTTTGTTTATTGTGTGTAAAATGTGGTATTAGTGTCAAACGCAAAACATATTTAGCTGAGTGGAAATCTACGGTCTTGATAGACGGACAAATACTGAAAGTATAAAATCACTAAGCGTGATGTAGGTAACCGTTTTATTACTATGGATCAGTTACGACAGTATTAATCTAAATTTGCAACTTAGGTAAACTTTGTGCTCGTTGCGCACTACGCGGAGAGGGTGTCTTCTACGGCCATGATTGTCACAATTGAGCTTAGTCACAATAGCGTTTAATAGAGCTGCGGTAGTGTTTAAATGGCAATATTATTTAACTTTTAAAAGGTACTGAATTACGTTTGACAAATATTGAAATGAAAATTTCAAGTGACAACCTGTTAGGCACCGTAGATATTTCCGCAACTCGACGGCTTAAATATAATGCGTCTAATATGTGTAAAAACAGTTTATGAAAAAGTAAGTGTAAAGAACAAAAAGTGGCGAGTTCAGATATTTTGTGTTTTTTACGTGATGGGCAAAGTTTAACAGCAGCGTATGAATGGATAATAAATAATAATATTTGCAAATTTTAAATATTTTTTTTATCATTTAATATTCTAAGCCAGCATAAACAATTTCAGATTTTGTAATATACATTTCAATAAAAACCGACCTCTGTGGTCTATTTTTTAATTCGGGATACTAAAATTGCATTTCGTATGTAAACCATTTTGATTTATTAATTTAAGCTAAAACCAACACTCAATCAATAACTATGTTAATTTAAGTGTAACAATAATAATTTGAAAAATCTTGGAGTTGTCATTTTAGTATTCCCAATTAAAAATAAACTCTACAGTAACTGCAGAAACTTTTTGGTTTGTTTTTAAAATTATTTCTTTTTAATATTCATATAAATTATTATATGGTTTCGGTTTGGTGAAAAGCTCTTTGTCATTTCTATTCAAAAAGTAGGTTTTTTTAGCTCCGAAGCGGGGCTAAAATAGTACTTTTAGCCCCTAGGGTTTAAATGGAAACCATATAATCATTTCTATGACAACGAAAAAGAAATCTTGTTTGTGGCCAGCTACATCCCAGATACGGATAATTAAAAACAAAGCAAGAAGTTTTTATTCGAAATACTAAAATTACAACTCAAAGAATTTTAAAACATTGATTGTAAATTAAATTAATACGCATACAACATAGTTATGGATTTTAGCTTAAATTAATAAATCAATAGTTATTTATGCAACAAGAGAGCAAAGTTGTTTTTTGTTGCGAGTGCTGATTTTGAGTCCCGAGCAAGCGAAGGATTCTAGGTTAGAATCCTGAGTATAGCGAGGGACTACTCAACAGCACGAGATGCAAAAAACTTTGCCCTCGTGTAGCACAGACAACTATTCACCTCAACAGTCAAAACATATTCGATGTTTTGTACTTGTTCTTCCAACCATTCAAGTGTAGGTATGATTATAGTCTTTGTTGCTGATTTCAACTAAGTACATATTAATTAGAAAATTGTACCTGCTGCTTAACTGCTGAATAACAATATCATTTAATTGAAATTGAACGTTCCAGCACTGTATAACACTGTATAGCACTGTCTACCTTCAACAACCACCACCACACGGTTGTAATTATTTGATCAAATTGGAAGATTTGTCGAATAGGTACTATACACCGTGTTTATTTTTTACGAGATTTTGTTTATGGTTTGATTAATATTTTTACGCGTAAAACACCAAACAAAATAAATACAAAAGTAAATAACAAGAACAATTTGAACTCGATATTTTTAAAGTTCGTTTCGAAACTGCATCTATGATAAATTGGTGAATTATAATTATTATGATACCTAATATTAACAGTATAAAGTTGATAAAAATTTATTTATCGTGAATATAAAGTCGAGTGTAAAATGCGTTTTATGGACGAGTTGCACACTCTAATTTTCACTTCGATTGCGAGAAATTAAACTACATCATGTAAATATTATACAAACAAATTTAATTAAAATTTAAAAACATTTAATTTTTTAAAGCGCAGGCTTTAATTTAGTTATTGATCTTGAAGAAAAAGTACCTACCTAAGTTAATAAATCTAGTCCCGCCTGCGCAACAATATTTTTTACACAACGGCACTGATGGGTGAATAGGTCCCTATTTGGTATCATTTTTTAATAAAACAGTTTGAAAATAGTCATGTGTCACCCGGTCGACAAGAATAAGTTATGAGCAAATTAATTAAGGACATTGCACTCATTTATCATATATAATGTTATCCTAAACTTTGATAGGTACCTAGATACGCACATTGTTGGGGGTGCGAGTTCGCGGTGGAAATGTTGAATAAAAGGAGTATGTTAACTTCAATGTTCTATAATTAATTTCCCACAATTTAAATGTTAATAGTGATTAAATGTTATATTAAATGTTGTATAAAATGTTCGAATGCGATCGCGACGATGTCATAAAACGCACTAAACTTAATGTCTCTAAACGTTGCCCGTGACGCGCGTAACTAGCCCGCGGGCTTTAGGTATCGGTGCACATGCACAGAACACACATAAACGAATATAGATAATAATGGGATGAAGTACCTAATTCCAGAAAGAAAATACGGCAGAATAATTCCAGACAAAGTGTATACCGGTCTAATCTATCTCGCAGGTATAGTACCTACTCACATGAAGTGACGACGAGCGTAGACATAAAACAGATGCACCAAAGGTGATCGGCAAATCACCAAGCGTACATAGATGGCTAATAAATGCCCCAGGCAGCGCAGAGCCGGATAATCGCCGGTTTATGACCGCCCATGTGCGCTCCGCCCGTTTCTGAGAAGCCCGAACACTCCCTTACGGCCGTCGTAAAAGCTGCGGTAACATGTGCAATGGCAGCGCATCGATGATCCTGCGTTGGTTCTCTTCCAGCACAAGGCGCTATAACGCGGAAACTAAACATCAAATAGATCCATCATTCCATTAGTACAATAGGTACGTATTTTTTATTTTGCATCACATTTATTGCTTGTAAAATATCAGTTACATAGGCGATGCGAGCTGTACCTAGGTACCTACTAATAGGAACGCTCAATCGCTCAACGGTGTTGGTTTTCAAGTAACAATACAGCCTAGTGGAACAGCGATAATGGCCGTATAATATAAAAGATGCCCAAGATTGTGGATTTGTTAGAAGATCATTTTCACAATAAGTACTTCTTCTCAGTGGAAAGAAATTGTCTAAAACACCCCTGAGGTGCTGCTTCCTTTGTTCTGGCAAATGACGTGAGCCTCCGGAATTTTATTTTAGATATCGCAACCTAACTACCCATCTTTGGACTTATGCCCTTAAAGCCATGCAATCCCAACAACTTTCGTATCCTATCCGCACGTTTTGGCACACTCGAATAGTATTGAAGTTTTCTCCGTCGCTTGCTATTTTTTACTTACCTAAAAGAGTTTACATAATCGTCATTTAAGGAGAGATATTTAGTGCAGCAGTCAGCATTATGAAGAATATGAAGTCGTCCATTTTTTGCATGGGATTTTGTTTTTTTAGTTGTTCATGAAGCCTATCATGTCATTTCAAATAAAAGTGATTTGTAAGCAGTCTAAATATACAGCATTATTAACTTACTTGTATACGTGTTAAAAAAAAACGAAAAACATTTTCAAAACATACCAAGTTTCAGCTCTTGCAGATTGGCATTGGTCGAATGATTTTTTATGAATTAAATGCGATGTAACTCATGTATATATACCTAGGTACTTTGTATCAAAAAGTATTGAAAGCAATCCTACTACCGCGCCCGTCCTGCTTCATTAAATGAGGAGTCGAATAGTGTTAAATATACCTGGATTTATTCGGTCTTTTGCAATTGATTACACCTATAAGAGTTACAGAATAGACGTGTAACTCATATAAAATGTTGAGTTATCTTTATTTTTCTCATAGAAACTTTTGTCAAACAATCAATCTTTGTGAAATAAGGTATATAAAAAAATACACCTTTCATTCAAGATAGCTAACGCCTGCATCTCCCAAATTCAAAGACTTGGTGTATATTATGACTCCATATTTATCATACATACACAACATAACAGTAAAATCACTTTTTATAGGTACTCGCGTTCTTTAATCTGTCAGTTATAAAATTCACAGACAAAATCACAATAGCGCACTTTTTAATCATGTAACTTAATTCTATACTCTATGGTACCCGCTACATGAACTTTAATATTCATAAGACATCTCGCTACTCAACTCTAATAATTTAAAAAAGAGAACATCAGCATTTTTGATTTAAAAAAAGCACGCTACTGGTCACTGATTGGTATAAAATTACTTTAACCAATCACGAGGCACCCGTCATGACCATCGCGATCATGTTTTTTTTTAATAGCTCAGTTTTAGTTCATAAAAAAGGTTATATCAAAAATAAAAATTCATAGTGGGGAATGATGATTAAAGTAAAAAATGTTTTTTTTTTTTATGTTTTGCTCGTATAAAACGTATTGTATGCAATAGTTACACAATTCGGTATTAAAATCTTGTACCTTACTTAGGCCACTTCGGCAAGCCTCGTGATCTAAACGCGGTACTCGACTTTAAGAACCTTCATTGTGCAACGATTGCATAAAATACTCTTACTCCACCCTTTGTAAGGCAAAAATATCTAAGCTAAATAGCTAACAGATCAGTGTAAATGACATTGGGTACTTTACTATGGAAAAATTCCCCACGGCGGACAAAGCTGAAACATACCTCAATTGAAAGCTTCTAACTTCTAGTTTTACTAAGTAAAGGGGCATTATTGTGGCGTATGGGAATACCGAAATATAATTACTTTAATAATTCAGGTACGGTGATCGTATTATTTTAATACTGTACTGTATGTAAATGTTTAGTACTGTATATAAATATATTTTGTGTTATTTGATGACTAGCTTGGTATAGATAGCAGTTGAAGTGCCAGACTCGTAGAGGTTGTGGTTTATAGACTTGTCAAGTTGGAGTACGCGCACATTTTGGGCGGGCTGCTACGGGCCGGCCCGCAGCGCAGAAATCGGTCTCGAGTATTTTATTATTGCACACTGAGGCGGGCCGCGTGAGGTGAACTCGTTGAAAAGTGTTCCCGAGCATCTCTCCTGAGGTGTACGTCCTGTCCTCATTTATGCCCTTCGTGAGTAGGTTGCGTAGTGTAGTGTGACAAGGACACGGCGAGCACCGCGCAAGACGTCAATCCAGGCTACGACTTTGACTGTTAGTATTCTGTTTCCATCGTTTTCCCCATGGATCCTGTAACCCTTCTCCGCGAAGCGGCCTGTTCCGAGGACCACAAGGAAGCTATCGAATCTGTTGCTGGCTTAGTTTTACGCTTTTGCAAGCATGAAAAAGGGCTAAGCAAGAGCTTCTCTGACTTCTCGGTGGCTGATGAGTTCGGGTCACTGAGTGTGCCGGAAAAGTCACAGAACTCATCGTCTCCCACGGCCCCTCCGGCTCCGGTTGCAACTAAGGTAATCGAAGCCCCTCTCCCCCGGCGGCAGAGCAGAAGGCTCCTAAAAAGGCCAAGACTCCTAAGGCCTCCAAGCCCCCAGCGCTCCCTGCCTCTAAGGCAGCCCCAGCGCCGTTTAAGACGCGAAGCCCCCAGTAAAGGTGGCCGCGCCCGCCCCAGTCACCCTCTCGGCCCCTAAGGCCAAGACGGATTCTGACATTCGGAAATCCCATTCCCGCACCCCCAAAGGTGCAGGAAAGGTAATCCGGAGCCCGACCCTCAGTGTTAACCCCGTCTCCGGGACGTTAGCAGAGGTCCAAAGCCTCAAAGAGCCCCTAGTTATCCCCCTCGAGCAAATCCCCTTAGACCTCGTAACGCAGCCCAAGAGGCGCGACGCGGACAAGATGGAAACAGAATTTCAGGTCGCAATGCCTCTGAAGGAAAAGCGCAAGCGCGCGCGTGCTTCCTCCGAGGAAAGGAAGTCGGAAAAAAAATACAGGTTACCTTCCGCCTTCAGCGGACGTAGCCCCCCCGGCGCCTTCTGCGCCCCAGTCCAATCATGTCTTGACTTGTCTAAACCAGTCCAAACGTGCAGCCCGGGCTGCACCTGCTCCCCCATAAACTGCAATTTCTAGTAAGGGTACACCTCAATTGAAGCATGCGAATGCTATCGCATCTCACATAGCAGCAATTGAGGATGAGCTCAAGACTGCGAAAGAGCCCTCCGTAATACTAGCTCTTTATAAAGAGATAAACACTTCTTACAAAGAGCAGTGCTAACTTCTCTCAGCTCGCGGTGCCAATACTAACTATTATGGATAGTACGCCCCTCACGTTTAAATCTCGTTCGTTAATTATTGGCATCTTCAATGACAACGGTCTGCGTGGGATGAAAGATAGGGTGATGGAATTCCTACGCGCTCATTCTATCGATATATTTCTAGTTCATGAAACTTTTTACAAACCGCATTTGTAATCATTCTGGATCCCCGGTTACGCGATGGTTAGGAATGATAGGTTGGATAGGCCCTTCGGAGGGACCGCGATCTTCTACCGCAGATGTCTGCACGTAGTTGCCCTCTCTCTCCCGCCTCTTATTCACTTGGAGGCATCTGTCTGTCGTATTTCGTTAGAAGGTCACGACCTGATAACGATTGCGTCAGTCTATCTGTCTCCTTCTAACAAACTCTAACCGACAGACTTAAACCTACTTGCTCAACCAGATCCCAATGGAGTTGTCTTCGCAGCAGGTGACTTCAATTCTAAGCACACCGCGTGGAAGTGCGTAGCATCTTACCCAAACGGCGTTCAGTTTTCAACTTCTTAGCCAGAGAAAGAACCGAATTGTCAATCATTCCCCCTAGGGAGCCGACTCATTTCATCGAACACCAACCTAACATAATTAGATGTGGCCCTTATGCAGAAAACCTTACAGTTGCGTTCTGTAGAAGTGGTTGTTGCGTTAGATTCCGACCATGCCCTGGAAGACAACGCGGAAGTATCGACGTCGATCTCCAGCAAGAAGTCCTCCAAAAACCGCCAGAAAGCGACTTCAGTAGCTACAGCAGCAGCAAGCTTTCGATGTTTGTAAACAATGAAAACCTTATTGCTGCGCTATAAAAATCTCATTTTCTCAGCTTTCCCATTAGTTATGGGAATAAAAAATACACAGTGGTAAAGCCCGTAACATTATCTAAAAACTTTAATTGGTTTCGTTTGTGTCCGCTAGTGGGGAAGAAAGTACCCAATGTCCTTTGCTTTGTACTGCATGTATTAATTAATATTATTAGGGTTGGGACATCTGGTGGCAACGGTGGTTTAAAAATCCACGTAGACGATCATTGTAAAAAAAACAGGCCAAGAGCATGTCAGGCCACGCTCAGTGTAGGGTTCCGTAGTTGCCCATCCTTCACAATAGACGAAAACTACGAGAAATATCTCAACCATTATAAAAAGGTCGTAAACGCCAAAGTAACTGGAATTACTTATTACCTTCTGGAAGTTATAGATTACCTATACGCGCCAGATTGAGCGAAATGTTTTAATTCAGTATGGCACTTAACTAATACCTATGTGTAACGTTCGAAGTATAAGGACAACTTACGTCATTTTAAAGAAAATTATGAATTTTTGCGATACCTCAAAAACGGCTCGACGGCCCCACACACTAGTGTTGGAACGAAAAAAAAAGTCACCCCCACTATAGGTGTACGGGAGGTACCCGTAGAAAAGTTAATTTTTTAGTTTTTATTTCATCGTTTTTACGGCGTGATACATACACATACTCATACCAAATTTCAACTTTCTAGTACTAATGATCACGGAGCTAAGCGGACGGACAGACGGACATGGCGAAACTATAAGGGTTCCTAGTTGACTACGGAACCCTAAAAATCATAGTCAAAGTCTAAAAGTAGTAGTTTAGTAACGGTATATTTTTAACTTTGACTTTGAAATTGTTTACAATTAGCGACGCCGTGGATATTTGAAACACGGTTGCCACCAAAATCCTTACCCTAAATATACCCAACAAACAAAAAATCCTCTTATAGTGGCTTATATAGCCAAAAATAATATTCTTGTAAAGGCCATATTATCGCTAATAAGGGTGGATTTGGGCACATATTATAAATACAATAACCTTATACTCAACTTATAGTTGCTTTATTGTTTGCTTTAATTTATCTTGTAAGTGCTTTATTGTGACAAGCAACAAGGTAGTCAAACTTATAGTGGCATGGAAAATGCACTAAAAAGGTTATACTTAACTATATTTAAAGCGTTTATAAGGGCGATCGTCCTTATACGCCTTTTGTTATGGTCCGATTTAAGGGCGTAAAATTCATGACGGCAAAACAAATGCCCCTAATAAGGTATATGGTTCTTATAACTGTATGTTTATGACTGTGCAATAAGTTTATTTTCTTTTTTGTAATAGTTTGACGAAAAATAATTTGTCAACATCTTCATGATTAATAGTAAACGGTAAGTTATTTTTTTATTTTATGTTACCCGAAAAATGCAAATTTATAATGAAAACTGTGTGGGAATTTAAATTTGTGATAGATTGTGGTATAAAACGTGATGTGTTATCAACGCGCCTTTGTATTATTGCGGTTTTGTACTGAAAATCTGGTTAATTATTTAGTCATGTTTTATAAAAGGCC
Source organism: Apotomis turbidana (assembly GCA_905147355.2). Lineage (NCBI taxonomy): Eukaryota > Metazoa > Arthropoda > Insecta > Lepidoptera > Tortricidae > Apotomis > Apotomis turbidana. Next base: position 23,737,382 of record LR990280.1, on the reverse strand, counting down.
ATTATAAGAGCGAAAGAAATTTGCACATCATCTACAAATACACTATGAGATTAAAAATCTTTCATTAGCAATAGGTGTTGCTTATAGAAGTTTTGCAACAATTCACTTTAATTTTCTGACAAAATTGTAAAGCGTATTTGATATACGACCATTTTATTGCAGATGAATGCGAATATTGTAATCCGTAATTTATATAGTAACAATATTTCTAAATAAACATTGACACTTATTATTAATTGGACGAGTAAGTATAAATTTAATATTTAAAAAACTTTGATAAATTAGTCAAATACCGATTATTATTACATATAAAAGTTCAATAAAACCAAATACTTCATTAATTAATTCATTTAACACGTCATTAATTACATTAGATATAAAATTTGATTAATAAACGAACTTAAAATCGTTATTCATTAAATACATTTGGCTGAATGTACACGCGCTTGTGCCATTTTGACATAAGACGAATATTAAAAAAATGCTTTTGCACATGCGCAGTAGTAGATGTCAAGCGCGGTTTACAAATAACCCCGCCATTTTTTATTAATTACTAGTTTATTTCGAAGTTTTTTCAATTCCTCATTTGACGATATGTCTGTATCACTGTCACTGTCGCTACAAATGTATTCCTCAGTGCTTTCCTGCTCACTCTCATGTTCCATAAAATAACCTTCTACGGAACCACCGGCTGCTACCTCGGTACCAGATTGGTCATTTTGTAGATTTACAGAAGTATTAGGCGTAACCATATTTTCGTAAACCATTTTTACTTTTCTCCTATAACCACCACCACTCCTCTTGTACTTCTTCCAGTCTTTTGAATTCATATTTTTAAATGTTCACTGTTAAAACTACGTAATCATAAATCGATCAACAACCACGTATCATATAAAACCTTTTAATATAACACTATAGAGAACATAGCCCTTATTAGTATTATATAAGTGAATATGGATTGCTTTAATTCTTATTAAGACTATATAAAATGCTATCATTCATTCGTTGGGTAAACATCTTATAAAAAGCTCCTATAAGCCGAAAAGCTTTAAGGGTACCTTGCGCATTACTTTTATAAGAATTTTTGGCCATATAAACGCCTTTACAAGGCTTTCAATATTATATACAGCTAAAACGCAATGTAGCTAGCTTCTATAAGAATATAAAAAAATTAACCCTTATTGTAGCCATATTAATTGGTTTTATTAACGTTTACATAACCAAATTATAAGAATTAAGGCAATTTTAGCCAAATAGTCTTATCTAGCTCTAGCTCTCAGGCTTGGTGAGCGAAATAAACGATAGACACTATAAACTTTTATGACTTCCGGGCTGATTTCTACGAATAAATCGCCGTAATTGTATAATATACTGACAGGTATCTCGCATTTGCATTTGGCGCTCGATGCTATGGCGCTTACCCTACATGTCTACACTCTACCACACGGTAACTGCGTATATATCATAATAAATCCAATCTAGTTTGCAAGAAATAAGTTCTTTCAATAGAAATTGACGACGGACGAAATTGTAAACGCTTCTTTAAATAAGTGCATAAATACTCGTATTCTACCGCAATGAAAACAAATCAATTAGGTACTGTAAGTAAAGTGACTTGCAAAACATGTATATTTACAGTTTCTTGTAGCTTCAGTTATTAAAAATAAAAAATAAATAAAGAAAAAACTAAAAGGAAAGGTAGGTCTAAGTACAATTAAATGAGCCTAAAGAAATAAGTAAGTTAAGACTGTACACGATAAAATCTGGCCATATTCAAATGTCCCTACAGGATGAAAACAAGTAGGTAAATGTTGATTTATTTATTTATACGTAACGTATAAGCTATATAATACTATACACAAGCTTTTTTTAGGCTTCTAATAGGGATCTGCTGAATTTTCAGACTTTTTCTTTCACTCTCATAATAACCTTTTGCACAGTGGTCACAGATACAGATTTGGTTACTGAACGCCACTGCTTTTCAAAATTGGTCACATATTTTGTTTCCTTGTTGCTTTTTTTTAGATGCCGCTTCACTAGGCTAAGTTAAGACTGTACACGATAAAATCTGGCCATATTCAAATGTCCCTACAGGATTAAAACAAGTAGGTAAATGTTGATTTATTTATTTATACGTAACGTATAAGCTATATAATACTATACACAAGCTTTTTTTAGGCTTCTAATAGGGATCTGCTGAATTTTCAGACTTTTTCTTTCACTCTCATAATAACCTTTTGCACAGTGGTCACAGATACAGATTTGGTTACTGAACGCCACTGCTTTTCAAAATTGGTCACATATTTTGTTTCCTTGTTGCTTTTTTTTAGATGCCGCTTCACTAGACCCCAATAGGTATGTCTCGATCGGCCGGAGTTCAGAGCGCTTTGGTGGGTTCATTCATTTAGGCACTATTGCCACGCTGTTGCGTTTATACCATGCCCAGTGCTGTATTTGCATAGTGACAGGAAGCAAAATCAGGCCAAAATGCAACAGGCTTTGTATGACTATATAACCGCAAAAGACTTTATTGAAGACACTCTTTTACGTAAATGTTTTAGTTTATAGGCCCGTTGTTATAAAACTTTGGCTTTTTCAACCGCATGCGCACAAGGCTTGCAAAACTAATAAAAAAATTGGGAACGAATACTTTTTTCTTCTTCAATTTATCAGGAATACTTGCCTTATCTGTTACTGCATAGAACTGTTGGCCGGGTAACTGCTTATAGCCAGCAAGGACATACGAGTATATGAGTTTCATGGTCCATTACGACGCAATCGTTTTTCGTTAAAATTCGCTCATATAGTTTGCAAGCTCTAGTTTTAGCGGACTGGTTTTCTTTTTCTCGGAGATTTGGGGCTACTTGTACCTTAAAAGTCTTCAGACTGGCTCTAGTTTTGACTTTTTGGACATACGATACAGACATTTCTTTTTTTTTTCAGCGGCTCGTACCTACCTACCAACAGGTTCGGATTTTGCTGGAATATCTTAATAACCTTTCTTTCCTTATTTGTATCCACAGAGCCGCTATTTTTCCCGCTACTAGCTTTCCTAGTAGTCATCATCTTCTCTTAAAAACGTTGCAAAACATCAGATACGGTTCACTTACCGATATTTAATTTTTTTGGGAGTTTCCGATGCGACAACTGCGGATTGAGAAAGTGCTCGGAAACAATTCTATTACGAAAACTTTCTTTTTTTGAGGACATACCTATTTAAAATTATTGCATATAATCCGTAGCATTAATTGAAATATTTGCATTGGTTTCCATAGGATAATATAACAAAATTTCAAGTATATATATGACATTAATTTAAAAAGTTCACAAGTGACACAGTGGCCGGATTTTATCGTGCACAGTCTTTAAACTGAATATTTTCCCGTGTCTGTATCTTTGGAAATAGTTTATTACGGCATTGAATAATGGAGCTTTGTTAAAATATAAAGTTTTTTAGTGAGAGAAGAGCGTGGTGTGATGTATTTCAGTTTACGCAGAGGTAATGGCTCGCGTTGCGTTGCGTGGCGTACGCGCCGCGCGCCGCCGGGCAGGCCCGGCCGGGCACGTAGTAGGTATGATCTGTTTACATGAGCGCCCGTTTGTTCCAAACGTTTGATCTTTATAAATGCAGTAGGTATTTCGAGAATATCGTCGACAGCCAGTAACTGTAACGCGCGTAAGCTTTAATAAAAAAAATCAAGAATGATTTTAAGAAAGACAACCTTGATGTTCTGTTTATTCGTTCATAGGTGCTCCGTTTATGAGCATTTTTGATTAGACATCTGACGTCTGTTTAAAATTAAATTTTCTGATTCATCACGGCTCTAGAACTATGATGAGATTCCAATAGCAAAGAAGTAGGTATGTAATTTAGTTACAGTTTTTATTTAATTCGCTCTACACATTAGTTTTCTTCAGTCACATCATCATGCAAATCGAATTTTATCCACTTCCGATTGCATTTTACCTTGTTTAGGTATCGGTTAGATTTTTTTTTATAATTATGTCCCATCCCTTTCGATATCAAAAGTTATCTTGAATTCTAAACCACTTGAGATGTCTTTTTAATAACGTACGCGCTATGTATCTATTTTGTAAGATGTAGGTATGGAGCCGACAAACAAATTAATAGAGTTTTGTAACTATTACCTATACCAAGATATCTTTAAGTATTGTGTTTAAAGCACGCTATCATCCTTCACCCTCCCTTTGACGCAACCACACCTTTTTGCATGAAATATTTTTCCGTTGACTGACACTGGTTTTTTAATATTTTTTGAAGAAAATATAACTAACATTTATATTAAAAAAGTAATAATTATGGAAAATAAAATTATTGTCGGCTCTATAGCTCTCTAACGTCCTACCTATGGAATGTAAAAGGGAAGGAGTAACATCTTTCATAAGTGGGATAATATTTGAAAAAGTGTCCAGCGGTAAGCAGTTAATAATAGTTCCAATGCAATAGCGCTAGAATAGCTAGAAAGTATGAAAAAAAATCCAAGTTTTAGGTGGAGAAAACTGTGTCGAATTGAAAATTCAAATATTTAGGTGACCAGAGTAATTTCTACATAGTTCCTTTCAGTTTATACAATTTAACACCTTTCAGCTGACACTTTTGGACATATGAAGATGCCGCTCCTCCCTTTTAGCCTCCATAGTCCTACCGGGTAATGAAAAGCCCCAAAGCCTGCTAATTACACAAAATCACAACTCTATCATGTCGTTCACGAAAAATTAGTCTGAATTTTATTTCAAATATTTACGTAATGAGGTTATATTATCATATTAAATTTAAAAAATATTTAAACCATTTGAACAGTTCCATGTCATAATAATATTACATTGTACCTATGTACCTACCTACCTATTTTGGCTCAATCGGATACAGGCGAAAAGGGCGAAATTCTGCTATTGATTACCGACACCAGTATGGTGAAGCTGAATAAATGTTAGTAAAAATAAGAGTTGTGAGACTCGTATATACCTACTTCCGTAGAGCGCAAATGTGAATGTGATATTAAAACTAGAATAAATGGCACTAATTTTGGACCCAGATTTCCAAAGTATTGGTGATTAAAAAACGTAGTGTGCGTCATGATCAGATCACAAAAAATCAAATTAGAATCATAATAGCATTTCTTTTATAATCATATCTGGACCGCCTGCCCTTGAATGATTTCAAACTGACGGACAGCCCAAACCTACCAACAGAAACATGAAGTCTATCAAAATCGATTTGCGAACAATTCCGGCTCTATCGTCATTCCGCGGCACATGTATTGAAAATTGAAACTGAAACATTCTATCAGTTGCCGTGCCGTTTAGTGCAACTAGAGAATAATCCAACATATACCTACTTACGGGTGCCTACGGGGAGCCTGGCTTAGTGATCTAGGTATTTAGTTAGTAGGTCTTTCGACTTCGTTCGACTATTTCGATGGGTACGAAAAAAAAATACAATATTTACAATACTAAACAGTATAAATAAATAACTGACCTAAGAGAAATTTTATAGGACACCATTTAAAATGTCTGATGCCAGCCATTTATCAATTGAGTCGTTTTCAAAATATGTGTACATAACTAAATACTAAAATGTGTGTCCTCATAAAAAAACTTCGAAAAAAATATGGTTACGATTAAAATACATCAGTTTTTAAATTTTACAGACTAATATAAAGCATACTGCATATTATTTCTGATAAAAAGCAATGAATTGCTATTCAAATCCTTACATAAGTTTAATGTGAAAAAAAAGTAACAAATAAACTCCATACATTTTTTATTGTCCCCCTATTTGGACGACATTGAAAACAATATTTTTATCAGAATTTTTGTACAGAAACTTCCTAGTTTTTTGTATCATAATTAAAAAGCAATGTTTTAAGTGTTATGTCTGATAGATAAACTATTAAAATTTACCTTAAAGAAACTAAAAATGATATATTAAAAATATGTCCTTATCAATCATTACAATTTCATGACACTGATTTATTGACATAATTAACTAACTTTTTGTATCGCAAAGAGTAGGAATCTAACTTTAATCACTGGCAAAACTGGTCTTGTCACGAAAAGAAACATCACAAGGACGCGCCACCATTTTTTTTGTCGTTGAGACATAAAAAAAGTCCTGTGGTTCAATTGTGAAAAATAAATTAACCTTTTCCTAACGAAGTATTCTCAACAAAAGTAAGTACCGCAATTGTAATAAACTTAAATTATGACTAGAATAATAGATTACGCTTTCAATCTACTAGTAAATGTGATTATGTTTTGTGTAAAAGTATTTTTTAAGTTAAGTTTTACATGTTTCTGACGAACAATTTCCTGACATTCACTAACGTCAGTAAATTGTAGACGGTAAAGCTGTGGTCTCATGTGTAAAGTATGAAAATAAATAAGATATGAAAATGCATGTTAAAATGTAACGAATAAAAATAAAGGAGAGAAACAATAAATGTTTACAGATTATTTTTATGTAACTAGATACATACTCCAGATAATTTAAAAGAAAACTGAATATGTTTATCAATAGGTTACCGCGCGCAAAATTAGATGAAATAAAAAAATATATGTATATTATTTAATGCTAAACAAAGAGTCTGTATATTTATTAATTAAGTACTATTTGTTTTGATTTATTTATACGTAAGTTACCAATGTGTATCTATATACATAGAAAAAATTAAGTTATGCAATAAGTAGGTACCTACGAAAATAAACTACCTTAAAAACTATACAAGATATTATCAAATAAAACTTACATAACATTAAAACTAACTTTAAAAAAAACCTAGAAACTAAACTAACCTAACCATTGTTTTTTTTTTTTTTTATTTTATCTTCCCTATCAAACTTTTCGAAAATACTAAATTTTCTTTGTATGGAAATACTGGGCTATTTTACTGGGATATTTTACTGGGCTATGTTAGAAAAAAGATATTTTTTAACGCTTACCCTATTGCATTTAGTGTTGATCGCTTTGCTACCCACACTAGCGATACTTTTTATTTTTAGTTTTATTTTTATATTCAGAATATAACAAACTAAAAAAGTTTCAGAATGCCGCTAACCGGTGCCGAACGGCAAAAAAATACATTGAAATAGTAAAAGAGCAAAACCCTAAAAACATGAAGAAAAAAAATCGTCTAGTTAAGTCGTCTAGCTAAAGATACTTAAAACCATTTTTATAATGTTTTCATAATTAAATAAATATCAGAATAAATAAACAATAAGCGATGTTTGTTTTGTTTGTAGCTTTCCTTAATACAAAATCAATTGTAATAATGCAATAATGGTTACCTAATTATGAATACAGCCTTACTTTTACAACTTCCTGACATTTCCTAACGAAACATTTTACTGACAATTTCGTGACGTACACATATTTTGAAAACGACTCAATTACTTCATTGAATTAGGTAGGTTTTTGTTATTCGGTCGCATTTTTTGAGGTTTTGACAACACTGTCTAAGTAATAGTTTTAACTCTTGCTTAGAAACTGACAATTGTAGAGTAATAGGTACTACACAGATCTAGATACTTTCAGATGTACTTAGATAGTATAATTAATGCTATGTTTATGTCTCCTGTGTTTTCTGTGTCATTTTCTTACAAATACATTCCTGATTTCCTAAATAAAAAAACGTTTTAAGATTAGATTATTTTTGACTCATACATGTAATCCGATTATAAACAAAAAGGTAATTCTGACTCATCCTGCCTCTTTTTAAAGACAGCTTAAATATAGAACTGGTTAAAATAAACGCAGTAATTGACACTGAGATCGATCCATTTGCCGCGATGTGTGCGGTCTCACATCACATCGAGTATGCAGTCCAGTACAGAATACCCAGGTTAAACGTGGTTATGTTACGTCAAATGTAAAAAAATTAAAGCATGTGCACACCGACGCACGCGTTATGGCAGAAAAAATATTCACCCTTTTACCACCCCAAACCTCTGTTTACACTAGCGCTTTTTATGAAAAAGATTTGCGTATGACCGTGTCAAATGTTGTTTTAATAACATAACACACGAAACGACGAGTTTTTACAACTGGCGCGCGGACGTAATGACTTTTTGTTAAAAATTCGAAAACGAATAAGGTCTATGTGTTGCTAATGTTCTTTTTTAACAAATGACGTTTTTATGCGAAACAATAGCATTTTAATAAATTATACTTTATGTAGCTACCAACCTTCGCAGTTTATATGAAATTAATTAATTATGGCGCTTACGCTTGTTAGTCGTCTTTCATTGATTTAATATGTTTGATAAGTTCTGATTCTATTTCTATTCTACGACTGTCACATAATTATTTTCCTTGATTTAGGGTGGATCGGAGGCGCAATACCAGATTATCTACGAGTCACCTCGTGTGTGACCTGATAACGTAGATGACTTAAAAATTCTACAATGATAACTTTGTATCAGGTACAAAAAAAATATATACATATTATTATTTTGTGGCGAACTAATATTCGATGAATATGCATTTCTTAAATTTGCGTGTGATATGTAACGCAAAGGTTGTCTAATTTGTCTATACTCTGAAAATTAACAACAACAACTGTGCCTGGCAAGGTGGAAGGTGCTTTCTCTGAGATACGCCCTTATGTACCTTTCGAACAAAAAAACCTTTGTAAGCCATTATCAATTTAAGCAAGCTTTATTAATTTAGCATATAAAGCCATATACCAAGATTTATTTTTATCGAAATAATTATCTTATCGGTTAACTTAAAAAAGTATTGTTGCTTAAAAGTGAATCCCATCAATTGACATAGATAGCGCCTTTTAGCTTAGCAGGACAGAATAGCGCTCTGCCATACCTACCTATTACATCTCACACGTTCAATTTGACTTGTGCGTCCGTAAGTACCCTGTAAAATTCTGGAATATTGCGTCCCCGTGAATCCTTAATGCGAATTCTGACGTCAACTGATGTTCGGCGAATCCGCCAACTCAGAATCCGTTTTTCTTTTAATGTCGATAATAATAATATGAGCGCGGGCGCGAATTATTATCATTAACGGCTGCAATTTCATGTATTTTAAAAGTATGTTGGCAGATTTCCGGCATTCAGGATTCACAGTATATTGCTGGCGAACTTATTTATGCGATAATCATAATTATGAATTCTGTTTTGTAACAGGATGCTGTGCGTTTATTTCCGCTCTCCAGTAGCAATATTAGTCATCTTTATTGTATGGGTAACTTCCCACAGCTCAAGTGGAGCATGGCTCTTAAAATCCTATAAATCTTTAGCTGAGCGGTTAAAGTACGTGTCGTTATTTGGAAAAGTTGGTTGCGCCGGCGCGTGTCTCTCGTCGCTTGCCTCTCGAGAGCATTTACCAGCGCGCGTGATCTACGAGCGCGGCGCGGCCGGCGCGGGCGCGCGATGACAACCTAGCGCGCCGCTGTCGGTAGCAAGAGCAGCTTTTGAAGCCGTCGTTACCTACTTGAGATCGAGCACCAGTTTTAACTCACTTCCTCGCATTCTCAGCCCATCCAATGAATGACCTTGTTTTTTATTCAGTTTTACTAACAGTATCGATCTGCTCATGCTAGCTTAAGTGCGATAGTTGATATTTAAGTAGGTATATGCAAATATTAGGACATATGAAACCTCAAGTGCTTGGAGGAACTAAAGTTTATAAGTTACATTAATATTAAACGTTTATTGGCTTCGGCTTCGATCCATTTCATGTCTAGTCTTGATATTGTGAAACCCCAAAAAACATCCACTGCATCCAAAATATACCCAAGTACCTATGTAATAAAATTGTAGGGCTTCACTGAATGCAATGCAACTATATTGGGACACAAAGGCACGCTTTATAGTTATATGTAGGCACGGCGTAATTAGTTTTGTAGCGTTGAGGCGCAACATCTACCAACATGTGTCTTTAAATTCTAAGAAAATAGATTCAGCCAGTTGGATTTCACTCCAAAACCATCCAATCGGGAGCAGCGTCGGTTTGTTTAAATTACGACGATTACCAGAGGCGTGCACGTGGGGCCGACAACAGACGCGGCGCAGGCGAGCGATGGGAACGTTCGAACCGCAATTATAGTTTAACACGCGTAAATTTAATCGGATGCATGTTTCACAAATCACTTGTCCATGTATCAACGCTGCCTCATCGGCCCCCGATGTTTACAGGAAAACTCAGTGACTAATACAAGACGGGGTCTTTGGATTAAATTTTGCTAACGACATTGCCCTTAATGTTCAGGTATAGATTATGGGCGTCATAATCTTGTATTCAATTTAACTCTCATGTTTTTATTGGTGTTTCTAAGGAGCTTTCCTTTGATTGATAATTTAGTTACAGTCTCTAGCAAAGGCGAATGATTAAAAATAAGTCTGAGCAATGTTTCTAGGTTTCGTTTCACCGGGAAATAAAATAGTAATCTTTTCTCCTAAGGTACACCGGCGATGTTCGCAGGCATGCGCGGCGTGCACGGACAGATGCTGGGCGGCGGTGGCTCGCTGGGGCTGGGCGGGTTCGGGCTGGGCTCGCCGCTGCCGGCGCTGCCCGAGCGCAAGGCCTACGCGTCGCCGCCGCCGACGCCGCTGCCCGCGCTCTCCACGCTGCCGGCGCCGCCGGCGTCCGCGTCGGCCCCTACGGTCAGCTCCGCCTCGGTCCACGCGTACTACGATCACATGAAATACTCCCTACACCAATAGTTTCCGAATGAGTGTCTTTAAAATATTGTAAGTACAGGCGTCTTGTGCGATTAGTGAGCGAGGACACTCCTAGTATGTAATCTAGACTGTCGAATCTAATGTAAAGATATATTTACATTGTACAGGTCTTCCTTGTACTAATCCTAAACGCGGTATTGTAATCCGGTTCGGTAGGTATTTACTAAAATACTTCAAGTATCAGACTGTGTTATGTTATAGACTTATCTTATTTTTTGTAGCCACCGTTGTTGACCAAAAATATAATTTTCTATTATTATTATAACTTTATCAAACGTCAAGTAATAATAATATCGACACTTGGAAAGTGTGGAATAAAATGTACCGATATTTAGGGTTTAAATTACCATTATTTCGTTGGTAACTACGGTAACTTGTAAACACGTAGGTAAGCTGGCTTGATCATACATAAGTATAAGGATAAGGATTATATGAGGATTGTCAAGAGGGCGCTATTTATAAGATTTTAATGGCAACAATTTTGCAACCAATCGCAACCGCACATTAGTAATAAATAATAATACTACCTGTCAGTTCCTATAGTAACCTCTTAATATCTTTTAATGGAATTCACTCTTTTCCTGACTGTTTTTCATGTAATAAACACGTGTACACTTTATTTATAATATGGCGTACACGACTGTGAATGGTTTTCGGCATTTTCTTTGGATATTTTTAAATATTTGCCTTTTAAAGAAATCACCACGAATGACATTGACATTGTTGATAAACCATCAAATATCATTGCCAGTGTAAGAAATTAGTTCCAGTGAAATTCCGCAATGTGGCGCATCCTCATATATTTCTGGTCAGGCTTTACATAAGCCCATTGGTCTAATAGACCAATATGTTCCAATCTACATTATTAAAACATTAACATAGCCAAATGTTACTTTAGTATAAAAATGTCGGTGAGTGTGGACGAGTTAAAATAGGGTACTATGTTAAAGTTAAGTTAATATTTATACATTTATCGACACCCACCATCGATATATAATTTACAAAAATATATTTATTTCTATAAAGATATATAAAATTGTGACATCATAGATGGTTTTTCTAATTTTCTCTCATAATAATTTTAATTCAACCCAAGCATTTCGACATTTCCCAAAAAGTTGCTAATTTTTTTAACTGTCAGGATAATAGACTACAGACCAAACACTTACTTTTGACTCAGGAATTGTAGGGTGTATACAAATTGCAAATGAAGTGAATAGAACATGTTTTTCCATCGTACTAAATTACTGTAGCTTATTAAGAGAGTAACAAGCCAAGTGCGAAATTATCTCAGGCCTAATTGTCATCATCAGGTGCAAACTCGGCCAAATGCTTGATTATCTTAGTAAGTAGGTATAGGACGTACCTATCTGTAATTCTGTGTACTTCATAACTTCGTAATTTTATCAATGCCCATTTTATTCACTATTTAATTTAATTCTTATAAATGCCATTATTAATATTTACGAAAAGGTCCGACCTGAGATATTCGTGTTTGTATTTAATATGTGACCTAAATCGGAACTAAATTTGTAAAACCCTAAAAATGCATACTTAATAACTAGATCCACAAAAAAGTGGCGCCAGTGTATTAATACAACGCTAATATTAGGTCCTTACATATGAAATTGGCGTTTCATATGGCAGAAATGAAAATGATTTTTTTTTATGAAACTATCTATCAATGCACTTTTGCCATCTCGAAGGTAGTTCATTGATTCCTTTACTAAAGAAAGTGTGTGAGCGAGAATCAATAAAATCTTTGAAGGCCGTTTGGACAGCCTCGTGAGAATTGAATTTTGTTCCTTGGATGAAGTTGCCAAATTCCGAAAAAAATGGTACTCAGTTGGAGCAAGGTCCGGGGAGTATGGTGGGTGTCGAAGACATTCTAGTCGCAGCTCCCTTACTTTTGCGGCCGACAAACATATGTGGTCGAGCGTTGTCCTGAAGCAGCAGTGGGCTAGATCGATTAACCATTCATGCGGTACCCATTTCTCAAGTTTTTTCACTTTTCCAGTTTATTTCAAGTGAATCAAAATGGTTTTATCGCTCACACAGAAGCCTGCCGCTAACTCTGATTTAGTTTGCGATGGATCTGCTTCCACAATTGCTTTTAATTCTTCGTTGTCAACTTGTGTCTCCGGCCGTCCACGGGGCTTGTTCTGTAGGTCAAAATTTCCAGAACGGATACGTTGAAACCAATAACATATCGTATTTTCTATTGCAGTAGCTTCCCCATACGCATTGTTAATCCTACAAGCCGTTTCTGCAGCACTGGTGCCGAGGTGAGGTCATATTCGTAAATATAGTGATATTTTAAGTTCTCCATATTGTGAACAGAAATATGTGAAAGAAAAACAAATGACGCGATAATAAATAAATTTCGTAATTCGAACACAGAAATACATGGTCTTAAATTTGAATTTGGAATTCCTAGTCGAACGCCACATATTTTGAACCAAAGTTACCAGTTCGCCAAACGCCAATTTCATATGTATGGACCTAATATTATTATAAATTGACAATATCGTGTTAAAGTAAAAGGAATAATCGTCATAGTATGCGTGAAGGAGTGAAATATAAATATAAATATTTATATAGTTATTTTTCAGTTATACACAAATTGCAATCCTTCTACGACCATTTAGCGATACACTTTAATTATGGCGCCACTATCTACGCTTTGGTCACTGTCCACTCTGTCCAGTATGAGTTAGCTAGTTCCATTTTCCGCCACATGAATTTATTTCAAACCGGAATATCTCAGCTCTGGAATTCAGCTTGATAATGATTTAACTCTAATTTCCGTTGATTCTTGGTACAATTTGGAGCATGGTCCTTTGTTTAATTAAATTGTTCAACTTATAGTTTATTTTTATTAGTATTTTATTAAAGAGAATGGGGAGTGGATGAAACTTAAAAATATACTTGATTTTTTTTTATTAGTACGAAGAACACTCCTGATTCTTAAAAAATAAGTGAATTTCTGTAAGTTAGAATAAATATTATAAAAGATGATAATTTTCTCCCACCCCTGTACGGGGCTTGGAACGGCATGGGAAGAGCGACAACGGAGATAGGCTTGAAATGAAAATGTCTTTTAGACTAGTAAAATCACAATAAAACCAAGTTTCTCTGAAAGTTTTGATACAATCACTCTATTTGGACCATGTTGACTGGACTGGTTTGAAGAGCTAGTTGTAAGTATATACACATTTCGTTCAATTGTTCGTAATTTAAATCAGTGTTACATCAACCCGCAAAGTCTAGTCTATTTTGCTTCTACCATAATAACCGACGGACGTAGCCGCGTTTAAGTTTGCAGGCTGTTGTAAGCTGTAAGGCCATGTTTTAGTGAACATCACAGAACGAAGTTTTCTCTTTCCGATGACATTAGAAACAGTTATAACCATTCTAAGGGCCACATAAAGTGAAATCAAATTATTACTGAAATTGTATTACTTACTTACACGTAACCTACTGAATAATATAGAAAAAAGGTAAATTCTAAGTCATGAAGACGAGCTTCGTCTCTAATTTGGCCGCTTGCTAAATTACTTTCAGAATCTGGTTTATTAGCAGTTGCACCTTGGAATATTTTCGCGTTTTAATATTCGTACTAATATTTTATCTTGTCCAGGAAATTCATGATGATGAAGTGCACGTTTTCGTAGTAACTGAGATTAAATTATGTAACACAATTATCGTAACTATTATGTTCTGTTTTTGTACCGACCCATGTCGATATAGGATTAGAGTATGTTTACACAAATGAATGTAATATTTACATTTATATTTGATAATACCACTAAGTATGTATAGTATAATAGAATATTAGCTACTTACATGTTAAGTAAGTATTGTTAGGTTTTTGGCACAGAATTCGACCGCGACGGGTGAGGACAGTTTTTACTGAATTACTTAAATAAATTAAACAGTCGATCGTGGCTCACTACACCTGTGCCTATAAATAGCAAACAATCGTACTTCGTAAGGATTTATCGTTTTGAATAAATTATTGAATAAACAAAATTAATTGCTTTTTATTATTATTTTTAATAAGTAGGTATAGGTAGGTAAGTATAGAAAGTAAGTGTATGTACTTATACCAATGAGACTATACTTACTTTAAAGTTCAAGGTATGTATACTTATACAATATCGGCTGGAAATCCAAAATATAAATAAAATAATAGTCTTTTCATCACACTTGCTCGTTAATCAAGGTTTTACATGCTAGAAAAGCGGGCGGTAAGTCGTAAATTACGCCCTAGGGCGGTAACAATTTATTTTTTAATTGAAAACCTTGACGATTAGTTATATGATGTACACCAAAGTTTTAATAAAAAGTTACTATCTTTTTAATGTAATGTTTTATTATTAGTATTTAAAGAGAAGACTATACATATAATTACTATTATAAAAGTATATAAACACGTATTTCCATGATATTAATATATTAATTTGTTTTATTGTACTTTGTAAATTTCTTTTCTAATACTTAATTATTTTTCGTATGTTGTGTTTTGGCACTCGTTGTATGGGTAAGGTCGCGGAAAGTTACCAATTTGGACGTTTCAATTTAACCAACTGATTAAAAAAAATTGGTAACCCCTACTGTTTCAAAAATATTCTTATCATATGTAGATATAGGAATTCTCATGGTCGCAAGTAAGATAATTAATATAAACCCCTTTATAAAAATACGAAAAATATATTTCCGTCCAAAACGTAACGAAAGTTGGTTAAATCTTTCGACCACGAGTACAGTCGCCATTATATATATCGTAGCATGTAAGGTATTCATAAATATCTGAACACGATTCTTATTGACTGGGCGTTACAGTACATTTTCACATATTTATGAACGTC
This sequence comes from Apotomis turbidana, assembly GCA_905147355.2. Taxonomy (NCBI): domain Eukaryota; kingdom Metazoa; phylum Arthropoda; class Insecta; order Lepidoptera; family Tortricidae; genus Apotomis; species Apotomis turbidana. The sequence goes on along the minus strand of LR990280.1, from coordinate 23,721,792 downwards.
TTATATGCTGCGATATATCTGATTGCGAGTGTACTAAAAGCTCTGTTATTTTTATGATATTTCAACTTTCATGGGCATACTTTCGTTTTAAACTAAAATGTATGATATAAGGATAGTTCTACTGATTACGGAATAATGATAATATAACATTTTAATATTTTATCTTACATTATTTTAATGGATCAGCATTCCACACTTATGTTACAATACTTTCGTGACGCTTTATGTAGCTTGTTTTTAAATAAATTTTGGTAGAAATTAGTTTTCATGCACTAGCAACTCATATTCTAGTAGGGCAACACCGATGAGCAAACCCGTCAGTTTGTCAAAAAAACGCATTTCAAAGTAGACACAGTCATAGTTTCGTGAAAGTACCCCCAAAGTGTCGTGTCGTGTGTGATTTTAAAGGTAAGGAGTGATTGTTATTAATCAGTTTTTTTTATACAATAGCGTAACAGTTTTCACGCAAGCGACACGTATTATTGTATTAAAAATGTCTTTATTTCACTATGAAAATCCACTTTTTTTTTCAAAAATACGTTACACTGTCGTTACGAATATGTTACATTTTTGCAAAATGTTACGTATTTTCTACGTAACATAACGAATAAATGTTGTAAAGGGAAGTGCACACAGAATATACTAACTTAAATGAGTTTTATTCGAATTTTAATAACACGAAAATATACTTAGTCGAACAAAACTCCTGTACAATAATAAAATAAATAAAAACAACATCTTAATAAAAAAAACTGTTTTAAGAAGAAAATAATTTATTTTCGACCTCAAGTCACAGTAGAATCATTGATTCTAAAGCTGTTTTATTGTTATACGGTCGTCTTGTTACTAGTATTGGGTACCTGCAGTGAACAAATAGTAATTACTACCACCTGGTACAAAATGAGAGGCTTTAAAACACTAGAGTGGTTTGGGTTTCATTAGTTCCATCACACGCGTGTTTGATTATATTGATTTTAATGTGCCATGAAAATTTTGTTTACAGGCAATATAAAGCCAATCATTTTATAACTTGATTTTTTTTCTTAGCTACGTTATTTAATGGGAATATTTTCCAGTATGATCTAAGCTTTATAACGACTTATGTTACGTTTTATGATAACATAACGTATATATCTTTTTATGTTATTTCTATGTCACATTGGTAAATTCCCGCGGCCTTACCCGTATAATATCCAAACGCAATATTAACATTATCTGTGGACAGTCTACAGGAACGGCCTCTGATTAGTCGACGGTCTGGCATGCCAACATGGCGGCAGAAATTGGAAAAAAAGATGTACTCATGCTACTGTAATAGTGATTTGTTTTGATTTATGGAGAATTTAATCGCGTTGTGTATCTTTTCGTCGTTGTATTTCTGTAAAAAAATTAAATGAATTGATCAATACCATGAAATCAAAATAAAAGAATCTTTACTATGGAAAGGATTCCGCTCGAAATTATTATCAATGCGGCAACAAGCCGGCAACAGACAATCTAAAAAATGCATTCTTAAATAACTGGAATATATCGAGGATGAATATTTAACAACGAAGGTAAGTCGGGAATACTTAGCTACATACGTATACATAAGTAAATTTCAGCTTATATTTTCAAGTTAATCCTTTTTATTTAATTGTCTTGCATGAAACAATGCTAACAGTACAGGATATAACAACAAAAAATAGAAAACTTTGTATTAAAGAACTAAATTAAATTATGTTTCTGTCTCAATGTATATGTTAAGTAGGTACATAAATATGTGCGAAGATTAATTTAGTTATTTGGTTTTTCAGGTCGCACTTATAATTGGAGTAAAATTTGTTTTCTGAAATATCTACCGCTACCGCCATGTCTTCTCAATTTACTCTGCTACGAGAAATTCGTGTTGCTAAACATTTATATTTCATCCCTCAATTCAAGAAGGTACAAACACCGCACTTTACACTTAATAAAAGTATTATCACCATGAGCTGGACAAATATTAAATTGTATTAAATATTGTAGTTACATAGTTTTGTTTTATAAATGTTTGGTATTGACTGCTATTTATTACTTTGTTTTATTTCCTCTCAAGTGTGATGAAAAACGTAGTACGTGACTCTGGTGTTAAAGGAATTACAAACTCGTGTAATTAAAGCCCTCGCCTTCGGCTTCGGGCTTCTAATAGGCACTCGTTTGTAATTCCTCGTTTACCACCCTTGTTACGTAATGTACTATTATGAAAGTAGTGATGGACTCGTACAGTGTTAGAACTTGGAACGTACCTACCTATTTTCTTTTTTAATTAATCTATATTGTTATTTCTTTTGTAAGTAGGAAGTATCTTTCTTTTAAGTGTTTTTAACATCAAAATATTACTATAATCAGCAAGTATGACAATAAACATACACTTGAATAGTAGAAAGAACAAGTACAAAATATCTTATATGTCAAAATAGCTACTGAGGTGAAAAGTTGTGACAGCAAAGATTTTTGCATCTCGTGCTGTTGAATTGCTTACTACTAGAGAGCGGATTTCAAGTCGCAATCTCAATATTAATATGGATATGACTTCTTAGTGCAATTTTTTAAATACCTGCCATGTTCTTTATATATTAGGTTCTTAACAGTCTATTATTATTACACCGCACACCGCAAGCAAATAAATAATTAGATTAAATGAATGTTATTTTTGCAACAAACTACATTTAAAGAAAAATATTTTATTATAAATAAAGGAGTTTTTATACAACTCAAAGAGTTCCTATATATTACGTACCTACATGATAGTTCATTTCAACAATGTCATTAATATTATGGATTTCTTGTTTTAGATGGCAATTTGCAAACAATGTTTTTTTGAACTAGAATTGCCAAGAGATTTAAGTATAAAACTGTTTTATGCAATCGTTACCATCGTGGACAGTAAACATAACGGATGAAAATGTATTTTTCGACGGTGTATGCTTAAAATGCACTGTAAATGAGTATCATTATTGCTTAGACTTCGTTTGTGAGGAAGCACTAATAAACTAACTCAAAATTAATGAATTGTTCTGTAAGCATTGTGGAAGCGAATTATTTTATTTTTACATTTCTTAAAAAAAATCCTAATATTTTTTTTTACTGTGCATTGTGCACAAAAAAATATTAAAGAGGAAGAACTTAAAGAAATAAACTATTACAAAAATTGACAAACGGTGTTTTTATTTATTATCATCATAATTTTTGCCCAGTATTTTACAAAAGCTTCCAAAATCATTTTTACTTTTTTGTTCTAATAAGTTACATTATTTTTGTATGTAGAAAAAATAATAAATTATACCAGTCATATCCATATTAATATTGAGATCGCTACTTCAAATCCGCTCTCTACTTACTACTACTACGCGCATTCTAACTAGAATCACTTGCATATGTAGGTATAGAAGTAATTCTTTTGGCTGAGCGAATCCACTTAGCTTTGTACCCGATGAACAATACCCATTATCTGTATTGTTAGCTGTGGCCGCAACTGCCACTTCAAAATGTAAGGCGTTATAAGTGCAAATTACTTTTACACTAAATTAGTCTTTAAGTCAAACGAAATAAGGTTTACTCTTAAACAAAGAGAACAGAGATGTTGGTCACTTCATTGTCTTATAAGCATAGAAACGAGCTTCACTGCTCTTTCACTTACGAAGTGACCAACAACTGTGTTCTCTTTGTTTAAGAGTAAACCTTATTTCGTTTGACTTAAAGACTAATTTAGTGTAAAAGTAATTTGCACTTATAACGCCTTACATTTTGAAGTGGCAGTTGTGGCCGCAGCTAACAATACAGATAATGGTATTGTTCATCGGGACAAAGCTAATGGGATTCGCTTACCAAATGTGATTCAAACTATACGCTCGTGATTCAATCATAGGATCCCTCGCTAAACAAAAAACAACTTCGCTCTCTTGCTGCACAAATAACTATTAACTTATTTCCAAATCGTTTTTTTTATAACTATACCGTTATTAATGAATTATAACATTTGCGAAGACGATGCAAAGAGGGAGTATGATCTAAAGAAAACACGTTATTGTAATTATGAGGGTCATAAGTAGAGTAGCCGCATTGACTTCTCGTCGGGAAGCTGTCATCACGGTGCACTTAGCTTATCGGCGCAGGAGCAGGCGTCGACAAGCGCGCGACAACTCCGGTCGCCAGATCAAGATAACGTCCTCCGTTCTCCTGTACTTGGAGGGTTCCGGAACAAGCTTTTTGAATTTCTTGAAAATCGGTATTGAGTAGGTGCTTACTTAAGTTCCAGATTTAATGTTATTTTGTAGAATAAAGTTTAGACAAAGAAGCAATGTATTGCGAAATGTCCGATATTAGTAGAGTGACAGCTATGTCAATGCTCAGGGAATGTCAACGTTGGACGACATACATTGAAAATACTATTTACTTTGTTTGAAATAATAAAATTTTGAAAACTGATTTTTTTTTAAAGTTGCTGAACAAATGTTGTTCAGTTTAACGAGTAAAATCAATGTTTTAATTTTTTGCTTATGTTGCAGGGCCCACGTTGTAAATATAATAATTGAGTGGTTTGGTTGGGATCAACTTCAAAGGGCGAGTCAAATGTAATCTGTACTTGAACGGGTTATTTTTGGCTTTTTAGTTTTATTGAAGTCGGTTCTTATTTTCTTAATTTTTTTTATATTTTCTATATTCTATATTAAGTACAGGATTAAAGTTAAGCCTAAAGGTGCAAGATTTTTGGAACTTAACTTAACTTTTTGATAAATTCATCATATAAGTACCACGACATTTGTGGCTCAGTGGTAGGACCTGTGGCATAGAAAACAGGTGGTCTTTGGTTTAAAAATTTCAAACTTCCACATCTTTCATACAATTTTTAGAAAATCTAAGGGATAAGTATTCAAAACGTGCGGTGGCATGGAAGATTAAAGGAAAGATTTTTAAAAGCAAAATCCAACTCCGTGTCCGTAATCGGTCGCACTTCCTCCACGTCCATCATCAGGGCCATTTAGTGACACTGGTTCTAATTGCTCGCGAAGAGGAATCAAAAATCCGAAAGAGCATAACCCTGATGTCAAACCAACTCCGAGATCCGTCGCACTTCCTCCAAGTCCATCATCAGGTCCATCTTGTGATACCGGTTCTAACTGTTCGCTAAGAGGAATCGAAAAACCCAAACAGCATAGCTCAATGTCAAATGAACCCCGAGATCCGTCGCACTCCCTCCAAGTCCATGATCAGGTCCATTTTATGACACTGACTCTAATTGCTCGCTAAAAAGAATCGAAAAATCCAAACAGCATAACTTGTGCCAATAGTTCTAATTGCTCGCTAAGAGGAGTCAAAAACCGAAAGAGCATAACTCAATGTCAAACCAACCCCGAGATCCGTCGCACATCCTCCAAGTCCAACATCAGGTCCATCTTGTGACACTAGTTCTAATTGTTTGCCTAGAGGAATCGAAAAACCCAAACAGCATAACTCTATATCAAACAAACTCCGAGATCCGTTGCACTTCTTCCAAGTCCATCATCAGATTCATCTTGTGACCCTGGTTCTAACATCTTGCTGCTAACGAAAACGAAAAACCCAAATAAATACGTGCATTTACTGATTTAAAACCATATTTTAAATTTAAGCAAATCAAATCATAATATTTACTGAAACTAAAAACAACTAGAAACTAAATAAAACTACCAAATTACTTATCTAAATTACTATTTAATACAACAATAAAAATAAATATTACTGTCTGTAGGACATCACTAATGATACACGTGCTTTCTTAAGAAGCGATAGAAAAGGAATAGCTTAATTGCTATCTTCATTTTGAACAAAAGGGACTGACATACTTCTCTACTTCCGAGTGACGTTCACTAGTTCCAAGTGACCAGTGTAAAGAGAACTCCGTGCTCCGTGGTTATACCCCGCGCGGCGAACGATGATTCCTATGACACCTGTCATCTCAGTACATTTTATAACCTATAATCGGAAAATGTACTGAGATGACAGGTGTCATAGGAATCATCGTTCGCCGCGCGAGGTATAGGAACAATCTTTGTTTTATACAGTGAAATTGACTCATCTATGGAATGTTATACAATCTTTTTAATGACTGAAGTCCTTCCACAGGTCTTTCCACACCACTTAACACTACAATTTACCATGTTTTATAGTCTGGCTAATGAAGTATTACTTAAAGTTTTGGGGGGAAATTTCACAAATCTGCGGCGGTCACATTGTGTAGTAGGAATTTTTTATAGTTTTGATACTAGAAAATATTTTTGATTTTCTATGTACACGTAAGGTACCTACCTAAGGAAATAAGTTAAATATTTATGTTGACTCGTGCACTCAGTCAGCTCAGATAATTTCTACCACTATGTGTACAGTCAACGACAAACACATAAGTTTACACTTTCTAACCATATACAAGGCGCAAATGAAATGTGTAAATAAGACCTAGCTTGATAATACTATAATCCATAATATTAATCCATGACTTCATTTATTTTTAAAATATTTATTTATTTATTGAAACTTTATTGCACACAATACACAGGTAAAATTACTAATGGCGGACTTAATGCCATAAGGCATTCTCTACCAGTCAACCATAGGACTAAACAGAAACATTTGTATGGTGCAGGGTCTTTATTAAATATTGTGGGAATGTTGGACTCCATGCACATTAAAACTCGCTCCAGACCTTCCGATCCGATCCGATTTATCGGAATAAATCGGATAATGTGTAGTTGTTTAGGTCCTAACTATTGCACTACACATTATCCGATAAGTAGGACCGGATCGGGTAGGGTCGGAAGGTCTGGAACGGGTTTAAGAAATATTTTTATCAGCATAATGAATTATTTACTTATGTTGCATTGCATGTTAGCTTAAGCATAAGCAAGCTTGCAAGCAAATTTGTATGCCTCAACTCAAGGCAGGCATAGTGATACAAACCAAAATCTAACATACATTACAAAAAAAAAAGGTAAACGTATAAACATACCTAATTATGTGGTTGTAATCCATTTTAACGTAGTACTATTGTTAACACTATAAACTGAAGAGCGAGGCCTCCTGATACAGGTTGAATAAACCTGTTAGAAGGACTCGAACACACTCTGTACTTACCACCTAAGTTTAAATGGAAATATATAATTTATTATTTATTATTATTATTATAGTTATCATAATTTTTTTCTTAATAATGTCATTACTAAGGAATGTTAAAACTCATATTTTTTTTCATAACTGTTTTACTTCATAACAGACAATTATCATATTTTTCCTATTAATACTTTCCTGGAAGTGGTTGGGTGTATTAAATTTATTTGTCCAACATGGGTATGTTGGACAAATAAATATTTGAACTTTTTTGGTCTTGGTTTATTGGCTTAATAAGCCGACGGAATCGGCTATTCTGAAAGCTAGCCGAATCGGTTAAAATTCATAACCGTCTGGATGTTACTTATGGCTGGCAATACCGGCAAGGACGTCAAAAATTGACAATGTCAAAGAAATTTGAAAATTTCAGTATGATCTTTCAATATTTATTTGCGGTGTTTGATTTCGCAATTCGCAATAGCTATTTAATTAATTTTTAATATGACCATACACGACCGCTTCAAAATTCTTTTGAAAATAATCAAAATTACCACGTTTTTTGGCTGCAGTGGATTTCTCATCGCCGAACCAATTAGGCGAACTTATAACACTATCGGTAGAATAGTCAACTCGAATGTTCTTGTGACGGAGAAGAAGCATACCCCCGAGTACATCTACATAGAAGATCCTAGTTATGATTTAACACTCAAGATGGAAGAAGACAAAGCCAACAGGGAGTCGGTGGGGTTGAATCGTATTTGGAAGAGTTTGAAGCACTCTTTGGCATGGCGATTGCTGTGGCTGTGCCGACATGGTAACCGGGAGCAACGCAACGTAGCCTTAGTACAATTGGCTTCATTCACCAATAACAAAGAGTGGGACTGCCTGAAGCTCGCGCAGGCGATTGACAAAAATACAGCTGTGCTGCTGGCGCGCACGCGTGGCGCCGACCTGCGCTATTTCCTGCCGCCGCCCATACACGTCCGGAGAGCGGCCGTGTCGCCGGAATTACTCTCTTTCAAATTACATGATTTAATTGCTGCTGTCCAGAATGTACACCATCATAATTGTATAAACCAGTTCCTGTCTAAGTATTTTGTTAATGTCCAAGAACATGCCATGGAGGCTGACCATATTCCCCCTAAACCAGACACTTTGAGTGAGCGGTCTTTATGTATATTATGCCTCGATGCTTTGCACCATCACCTCAGCCTTTTTAATAGCAAGGAATATGAAAAAGATGAGTCTGCCAAGTTATTAATAAAAATGGGTCTTATGTCATGCATTGCAGAATTCATGTTAAGATATCCTAATAATGTAGAGGTGGATGTGGCAGTGCTAAGAATTCTTACAGTATTAAGTGTTCACACAAAGCTACTTATTGACTTTTTCAATAATGGCCTAATTAGAGAACTATCAAGATTGCTGCGTTCAGAAGATGTTCGATTATCAAGTTCTGCGGCTGTGTGCTTAGCTAATCTGTCAGGAGAATACTGTTATCGCCCTGGTTTATATCTTCTGCACCCTATTTATAGAACCACCTCAGGAGCAACATGCGATACACTTCTGGTGCATGGCTTGAGAGGTGGAGTGTTTGTGACATGGAGGCAAAGAGATGACAGCTGTGAGCCTGTTGGTATCCTGGATGCCACCATGACTGAAGCTGATTGTGGTGACACTATGCCAAAATATATGGACCATGAGCTACAACAAGTGATGGAAGATTTAATGGAATTAGAAGATGAAGTATTGCTGGCTAATGTAGAAGTAGTACTACAAGATCTGCCGATTATATCCAAACGAGATCCTGATAGGTCTGACGTATATACTGTAAAAAATAAAAGAATAGGTTTACAGCAAGAGAAAAGGGACCGCTGTAAGCACACCTCCTGCTGGCCTAAAGATTGGCTCCCAGAGGATTGTAATAGTCTTAGGATAATGGGTGTTAATTATCTTAGTTCTCTGTCTGACTGGTTCGAAAGATGCCCCTTGCAAGCTTCTGATATATCAGCACGGGCCTCTGAATTGGGACCTAATCTAATTGATGCAGGAGTAGGTTCTAAGAACACACCCATAGTATGGCTAGGTCACTCCATGGGTGGACTCATTGTGAAAGAAGTTCTTAATGTGTCTGCTCAGAGTGAGGATCCCGAAATCCAGAAAATGTGTGAATGCACTAAAGCAGTATTATTCTATAGCACTCCACATAAAGGCAGCGCATTAGCCACTATGCCCCGAGCTGCGGCTGCTGTGCTCTGGCCCTCTGCGGATGTGCGCCAATTACGAGAAAACTCTCCAGTATTGTTAGAACTTCATAACACATTTCTCAAGTATGCAGACATGTATAACTGGGAAACTATCAGTTTTGCTGAAAGTTTACCTACCTTAGTGACAGCTTTTAAAGTTCCTATACATTTTGTAGAACCAGTGTCGGCAGATCTAGGCAGAGGACCTTTCTACCAACTGCCTGTTGATCATTTGTGTATATGTAAGCCAGCAACTAGGCAAAGTATTTTGTATACAATATTATTAGATGTGTTGCAAAGGGTAACAAACAAAGATGTATCACTAAAATATAGTAACATAGAGTGGGCCATGAACATGCTGTGGTGTGCCATGCAAAGTAAAAAAAAGGAAGTATTGGACGCTTTGGAAGAATCACGGACCCTTCGCTGGTCTGAAAAAATGGTACTGGATATGTTTAGTGACGGATTTACTGATTAATATAAATATTATTATACTATAACTATAATTTGTTATTTTTATGTTATTTAATTAGAGAGTGAGTATTTTTGCCAACAACTTGAGTTTAAGTAAATTAGCAACATAAACATGCAAGCCGCGCTCGGAATGTTTTTTTTTTTTTCATTTTATGCGTCATACATAGGAAGCTATGTCCACACTGTGCCCTTTTCACGTTCAACTTGCGCTTTCGTCTATTGCTATCTTGCTCATTTTTGTACGATGCGTATCTTAAGCGCGATATACGGCATTTGATGTTTGGAATGCCTCCTTTGGCAGAGCGAATCTTCTGAGCCCTAATGCCGACTCCACATGCTTGGCAAACATACAGGACGCAGTAATACGTTAGAGTGAGCACGACGTAGTTCCGTCCGACGTGGCATAAGATCATTTTAAGAAGCCATCTTGAATACTAGGAATGAGTTATGGCGTCATAATTTTCTTGTATGGGACTTTGACATTTCGTGTTCTGAATGTAGGTGGAATGTAGGATATCTAATGAAAGGACTTTATGCGCTGATTCCGAATATAATGCATTATTGCATTAGGTACTCCATTTAGGGCCTTGTCACACTTGCGATTTGCGAGCGTATTTTGTATGAAGGCGATCGCGCAGCGTGTTCGCCGCGTCGCTTATTTGTATAGAAAATACGCTCGCAAATCGCAAGTGTGATAAGGCCCTTAAAATAACGTTATATGTGAATGGCGATTATTTTGACTAAGAGTGATTGTCTAGTATAAGTACTTTTTTTATGCATTCTACTTTAGTTATTGAAAAGTCGAAATTAAACGGAGGTGTGCCATCACAAGGTCAGCAGCGGAGTGATTGGAAAGATGAATAAGTACCTACGACGCCATGGAAATGTGGTCTTAGAAACGCCTTCTGAAGATAGTAAGGCTCGCTTTGCGCACGGACAACTCGATCCTCAAAGAGAAGTCATCGATTCCTCGTGTATCTCGTAGTCGATATTTCACCAAAATTATATGGGACCATCCTGGAGGGCCCTCTGTTAAAATTTAAAACATTAAAATAAGTTTCCGTCTCGGTTTATAAAAGACGAAGATTTAAAAATCGTACAGTCCAATTGAGAAGTTCTTTTTGAAGAAGGTTAAAAATATATTAATAATCAAACAATTTTATTTCAAATAATCAATCTCAGATTGATTTTATTGAATGACGATTAAATTAGTCTCACTCAATTAACTTCTGCTTTGATTTATTGTAAAACTCGCCATTCAAAATAACCTATTCTTGAATGACGGTCAGTTGATTCATTCTCGCGGTGCGTCATTTAAAATGATGATTTGTTATTGAATGCCCAACTCTGCAATGGATATAGCTACACCATCAAACATAGTCTGGATTGTCATTCATGAGCCTGCATCAACAGATTTTGACTGAGAAATTTCATTGCGGCAATTTGTTTTGGCTAAAGTATGTTTGCCGCATATAAAACATTTCCTTTGGAAGTAGAAGGATTTAAGTCGTGGCAAACCAAGAAAAAGTTTAAAAGAGTACTAGACGACATAAGTAGGTATTGAATGACATAACATAATTGCATTTTTGCCACGACCAAAATAAATTAAGGATGATGAAAATATCGAAACTGTTGAATTCCATTACGACATTTTTTCCGAAATGTAGTTCATTAAGTTTAAAATACCATTTTAAGTTGTTGATTTTTTTGTACCTAATCTATAAAGGGTATCTAATTTAAATTAATCGAACGTGTACTTCCGCACAAACTAAAGAAACTAATTTTTTTTTGTTATTTTGTTTCAAATGATTTTTTATAAAAGGCTGATTAAAAGGTATTGAAAAGTATGCTTTTATAAACGTATAGTAAAGTTTTTACGTTGCTTCTAGTTCTAGTAAATATTCTAATATTATTTATAGCCCTTAAAGTTATTAATTAGCATCATTTGATATGTTATCAATGTTACCCTTGATTAATAAAATTGATGTTGTGATTTGTGAAACTGCTTTCGTTCGTTTGCCTCTGACTGTTTATGTGTTCCTTATCTGTCTTGTTTTTATTTATACATGTATGTTTAAGTAGGTTTATATATATGACGACGCGTTTGGCTCGGTTTGTAGACACCTGCCTACTGAGTCGGCGGTCCCGGGTTCGAATCCCGGCCGGGGCAAATATTTGTGCAAAATATTTGTTCTTGGGTCATGGATGTTATCTATATATGTATTTATATATTATGTATATCGTCGTCTAGTACCCATAGTACAAGCTTTGCTTAGTTTGGGACTAGGTCGATTTGTGTATGATTGTCCCTTAATATTTATTTATTTATTTATTTTATATCTATTTATGTATGTATGTGTATATCTACTGATACGTTTACTTGCTTATCTGTTGATAATTATTTTGCTCTCCCTTCCCCTTCTGCATCACACTCATTGTGTGATTTATACTAATCAACTCCACTACCTAAAGGTTGTCTGGAAGAGATCGCTCTTTAGCGATAAGACCGCCTGTTGTCTACCGCTATTAAAATTATTGTTCTGTATTGAATTTGTGAACTTTTTTTGGTGTGCAATAAAGCATTTTGTATTTGTATTTGTACCGGCACACTAAAAAGATATATAAGTTAAGAAGTAGGTACCTATCCGCTTTTTAGCGGGTCTACTTTAGATTTCCAATAAATAAAGTAGTGGTTTCAAAGTAACCCCATTCTCGACATAACTTGAATCGCGTTGGTTATATTTTTTTAAATGTCCTTATATTTTTTATATTTGGCAGGTTGAAAGAGTAGATAAAAACCGACGATTCTCATATTTTAAATATTTTTACGTATATATAGTCAAAAATTGGTGTGATGGTGTCAAAGTCTAAAATTTATCAAAGTATCCCCGGTTTACGGTAATATCCATACTAATATTATAAATGCGAAAGTGTGTCTGTCTGTCTGTCTGTCTGTCTGTCTGTTACCTCTTCACGCTTAAACCGCTGAATCGATTTTGATGAAATTTGGCATGGAGATAGTTTAAGATCCGAGGAAGGACATAGGATAGTTTTCATCCTGGAAATTATCCCTAAACAGATTGAAAAGTGAGTAAGTAATTCATGATGACATTAATGACCCTGTAGGAAAAGTAATGATTAGACCAAAAGCACAATTGCTCTTACATTTGTTTAGGCGCTTTAAATAATCCCTTTTATTAATTAAGGTGATTAGGTGGATATCTATAGTGTTGTACGAGGTTGCTTCCATACTTCCAAGTTCCACGCGGACGTAGTCGCGGGAAAAAGCTAGTGTTCTTATATTTATATATCATAGTTTACGCGAGGTTTGGCACTGACTTCGAAGGGTGAGTCAAATGTTATCTGTACCTACTTGAACGGGTTATTGTTGGCTTTTTAGTTTTACTGAAGTCGGTTCTTTTTTTTGTTAAAATTTTTTTTTTTGCTTTTTAGTGATTCGTATGTGTGTTCATCATCAGTTTCCTTACACCAAATCCTATTTACTGAATGTAAATTCTTGACCTTATCAATAAATTACCGAAAGCGCCGTACATGTCCCTATAACATTTGAAGAGTTCCCTCAATTTCTCCAAGATTCCATCATCAGATCCCGACTTAGTGCCAACGGGACCAACTCGGAGTTATAAACTTATAACCTTCGATAAAAAAAAAAAAATTGAAAGTCGGTTCACGGTTCTCGGAGATATCGAGTAACATACATATAAAAAAAAAATAGTTCGAATTGAGAACCTCCTCCTTTTTTGAAGTCGGTTAAAAACATACCGACCGATCGGATGGGCTATTTCTAATTGCCTGGCAGTCATAGAAAAACGCCTAAGAAAATGACAACATTTCATATTTATAACAGGTGGAAATTAATATAGAGATCGACAGGGCTTTATGTCGCGTAGGTACCTTAAAAAAAATCTTTGAATTTGTTCTTCTGTATTTATAGAAATATAAGAAAATACATCAAATAACTGCAATCTAAGACAATACGGGCTGAATAGGGTTGTTGTCTAAACCAAAGAGCGAAAAAATATATATATTTTTTTATTTGACGTTGACAGATGCATACCGAGTTTTATTAAGTTTTTTTTTAGAAAACCGACTAAAGTAACCGTTCCATTAAGTTCTGGTTTTGGTGTTGCCACATTTTAAAATGAGTATGTTTTTATAAATTAATAATAAAATAAATAATCATCTCAGAAAATAAATAAAAACAGAGATTACTTCATCTTTTTAAGCAGAATTCAGAAAAGTAATAAAATGATAGTCTTAAAAATATGAAATGTTGTCTTTTCAATTAGTTATACGTTTGATTACGATATAACTTCTTTATGTTTTCACTTATTTTGGTATACATAACGTAGTTATTTTGTTATATTTTATATTATTTATTAATTCGCATGTTGTATTTTGCCGCTCACAGGTATTTCTATTTTGATGTCTGATAGGCAGTCAATGGTTAGCGGCTGGCGCTAATAAATCGAATGTTATTGTTGTATGATTGTGACGTCTTTGTTTTTTGATAGGCGTCGTATTTCTCATAAGTACTAAGTCTAAGTCCTACTTACTTTGGTGTTGGTACATGTACATACTAAAATCTCGTTTTCTAAAATGTTTATCGCCATGACTTCACTAGTCACTAGGTACTCAGTATGCTACTGTATGAGACATCATCAACCATTTAAAAAGGTATACCTACACAGCGTTCTTCAATAAAAGCATAATCACTATCAGCCTATAATTAGGGCTAAACAAATAAACTGTTTGATTGTATTAAATATAGTGATTGATTACTATTTAAGGTCCTATTACTTTAGTTTTAATTTGTAGTTGTAACAAGTGTGATGAAAAGCATTCTATCTGACTACTAATATACTCGAACTTAGTACATTATACGAGTACCTAGGGCGATGAATTAGTGAATGTCACAGATCACAGGTGTTTGTGGCCCGACCCGAAGGCGAGGGTCATAAATATGCGATCTGGGCCATAACGAATTACCACCCGCCGTGGTTTGTCTCAAGTTATACGTCTTACCTTGGCCAGGATAAGGGACATTTTCTTGCCGCGTAGCGGGCATAAAATCCTACTTTCGGCCTAGCTAGGGTGACATATAAAGAAATTACAAACTCGTATCTTTAAAGCCCTCAGCCTTTTTGATCTTCCAATAGACAATCGTTTGTAATCCTTCGTTTACCACCACGGAACCTACATTGTACCTACTATTGTGTCTGTACCTATATACGAAAATATGTTAATACTAATAGACAACGTTTTTAATTTGGCGAACTAACTTGACAGCTGAAAATGTTGTCTGGAATAGAAAAAAATAAATAGTGATTGGTTAATGTCGATACTGTAAATATGTCGATATAACCTTAACATGTTGCAATAAGATTTATATTCGTTTACAAATGTACAGTTATTAATGTATTCGATAGTAGCGCGGAACTGTCAAGAAAACAAAAGGGCGGACATCATTCTTAGCGATCTAAAATAAAGTTAGTTCGATATAAGTATTTGAATTCCAACTGTTTGTTTTATTATTGTTTCGTGTCATAAAATTATTAGTTTGATTTCAAACATAATAATGCATAATTTATGAAACATATAACGTCTACTTTTGTTTTAACGCTGCTTAACTAAAGCTCTGGTATGAACTGTTTTTTTTAATATCGATATTAACAACACTAGCGAAACTGTGGCAGCATTCGTGTGCAATGAACTGTCAAGTTAGTTCGCCTAATTAAAAACGCGAGTGTATGTCACTAGATGACGCTCGCTCGGAATGGCGTTGGTGTTATCGTTACCTTCAACGCTAGGTTACAATTCTATCTTTATAGTAAAGTAGGGTCATTACGCTAGGTGGCGCTGTGTACAGCCTAACAGCGACATCTGTTGACGTGTCTGAAAACTGAAGTGCACATTAGAGCTCACCTGGTAAATTGGTAATTCAAGTTGTAGAACAGTAAATTAGATGTCACTAATAGCAAGAATACGACAAAATTTATGATTCACGTACACATCACACGGGAATGCGATTTGAACTACATAGATAAGTACATAGTAATAACTAACTACATATAGTGATAAATTAATGTACATAGATGTGAACGTGATTAGCAAGTACTTAACAAAAAAATCTACGATTACCTACTTAATACAAAAAGCTAACATAGGTTTTTACATATTTGATGTATTATTAACGTATATTTTTTGCGCATCCAAATTGGATACTTAGGCATTACGTTTATAAATACCAATGCATCCCTAAAGAATTACCTAAATGCAAAGAAGCATACAAATAGTCTTATGACACTATTCTTGTGTGTTTAAGTAGGTATTGCCTACTTGTACCTACTGGATTAAACTGATGTACTCTACTAATTAGTAGATTTGATACATACACTTGTAAGTAGGTATATGTCGCAAAATTGCATCTATATACATAAATTGTATTTCTCCAATTTCTCCTTGTTGTCAGTATGTCATGTCCATAGCCATATTTTTTGTCTTACTTATTAATGGATCTTAAGCACTTAGATAGGTACATACGAGGCGACCCATGATTCTTAGCCTTTCTGATGTCGTTGCAAGTTCATGTTAGTATTACTTAATACAATTTATATTATGATCTATTTTATATTTAGGTACATTAACGACCAGTTAGAAGTTTATGCATTTTTAAGTAGGCGCCTAAATATCCTATGTAATTATGTAGGTACTCGGCGCGTTCAAAGCAATGTAAAACGATGCTGAAAATAAAACAGGTATAATGAATTATAGTAATTATTTTTTGCCGCGGTATAGCGTACGTACTTACCTGCCTATGGCGTTATTGTCTTTATTCCTCTATCATATCTTTCATAACCATGTTTTACATAATACAGCTAAGCTAAGGGGTATCCCTTAGCCGTATTATGTAAAACATGCTTTCCATATATGACACCTTACGTTCCTTTCTTACTCAACTAGGAACCTATTTCGTAAAATTTAACTTCCCCAGGCACCTCTCGAACAATAAATTCCATTGTTCCATTAAGTTTTGCGTTAAAGGTAGTATGAGAGACCTATGCATTTCTGAAAGAATTCATATTTATCTTAAGTAGTTGGATTCTAAATAAGGGTGATTAATAATCTCACTAAATGAGTTAAACCCGCAAAGAAAATCGTGGGCGTGTCAGGGCCTACGTGAAGGTATATGTTGATTAGCTTTAGCTTACTAAAACCTTGACATAAAACTAGCCAGCAAGCAGATCGATATCACGACGAGCTTATCTGTGACGAGCGTCAATTGAGAGCATCGTATGCACCGGCGTAGCTCTTCTAACTACCTACAATACTGACTATTTGCCCGGCTATAGTGTGATTGCTCGCTACATAAGCTAGGTATATGTATACCATGTGTATACCTAATGGTTGACCTGGCGAATGCAACGTGACAAACCACTTCGGATCATACAAACTGGAGGCTGCGCAATGGGATTTCCGTATATATATATAACTAAGTTCTTGTTTCATTGTTCCCTCTCTTCGAATTCAGATCGAATTTCGATTGAATTTAATGGGTTAGACGTTTTAGGTATTCTTAACCCTTAAAGTCGCAAAATAAAAAAAAAAACAGGTTTCAAACCTCGGTGCGGTTAAAAATAGTAAAAAAATCTATTTAACTAAAAAAGGCAAAAAGATGGTCAAAAAATATGTATATCGGGCTATACATCCAGAAATTATTTTACTTTATTTTGGCTAGGCTAGACTTAGTAGGTACTTCCTTCTATTAAAGTGCGCGTTATTGCCCTTTTTGGCGAAATTTTAATTTATAACATCGTTAGCACTGTTAACTGATGCGTAATTAACACACGGTATCGTTATTACTTATCACCTTTTATCTTTTTAACTTGTTACCCTTTACCTTTCACATTTTTACTTTTCACTTTTTACCTTTTACCTTCTAATTTCTACTTTCTACTTTTTACCTTCTACTTTTTATTGTTTACTCGACTGTACTGTCGTAGATACATTATTGTATGCAACGTTGTATAAGTCGGTCAAAATACTCGTGGCATCTTCTCTTACGATGTTCGCTACGCTCACATCGTAACCTGCACTACACTTGGTTGTCACTGTTCTGTAATCACACTAATATATATTATAAAGGCGAATGTTTGTGAGTGTTTATGTGTATGTTTGTTACTGTTTGTTATGGCTGGACCAACTTAGATACATTTTGGTATGAAGGTATCTGAAACCCTATATTAACACATAGGCACAGACACTACAGAAGCCGCACTCTTTCGTTATTTGCCGCTTTTGCAAAGGAATAAGCCTACTAGTATCCGATTGGAAATGTTGAATGACGTTATGTAACGTCTTTGGTTGTGGCACGTTGTGGGTGTGTCATACTCCTAGGGTTGCCTACACCAACAAAACGGAAACAAAGTCGGTAATTGTAATTATTATACACGCCACTTCTATTAAATACTCAAAACGTCCTAAATGAGACAACCTGACCCGATCTTTATCATCCCTGGAACTGCCTACTGGATGGACCCTGGATCTAATCAGACATGTGTGGTTTGAAAATCCAGGGAGCATTATCAGGTCAATTTTATGATAGGGCGTCTAAGTGTTCATTGAGGTGAGTATAAAAACGAAAACCTCACATGTCAACGTTGAACCAGTCCTGAGATTCAGTAGGCACTTCCATGGTTCATCATCAGGTAAAGGTTTTATAATGAGGTGTGCCGAAATGTTAAATCCGCGTTGAACCAATCCTGAGATCTAGAAGGTAAGTGTCATCAGATCCTGACTTATGACAATGGGTTGCTCTTTTGAATAAATTAAAAGTCGGTTTTTTCACAGAGAAATCAGTCAACATACGTACAAAGAAATTTAATACGAATGAACACTGACTCTTTTATTTAAAAAATATAAGTAATCGGTGCGTTGACTCCGCTTTGTGCCGACCCTAGCCGACTAAAGGCGGAGCGATGGGCGGGCGGGTCACAATTGTGACCCGAAATTTGTAAGAAAGTATATTTCGTGACACGCGGCGCGGAGTGAATCCCCCTTGACATACTTTTTATCCCGAAAAAATGTAGTGTTCCCGTGGGATGAGCAACACCACGCGGCGCTGCAGCTAGTAAAGTATAAATAGATAATCGATACGAACGCTCCTACACTACTGAACAAATCGCCTTACAGCTGATTACATAGAAAACGGTGTTTGCTAACGATGCCTTTGATATGCGATACTTTGTTCGTGCTCGAGGAACAAAGGTTTCATAGCACGGGCCCTATAAACGAATCGGTGAGACGGGCCTTGATATCGCAGCTCGAAGTGGAATGCGTAGCCTCAGGCTCGGCCTTCTGACATCATGCGGATTACGTCATTCAGTATTGAACACCGCGCATATGTTCCTCTATAACTATGAGCGGCGTATAATTAAACACAGGGTTACACATACAATAAATTATACCTAGATACCCTGCCACTCCATACGAGGCGGCTTTTATGTGATGCGTACACTCCAAACTACCTATTAAGTACTCGCTTCTATGTTTAGGGTTTCACAAACTGTGGTGTGCCCGGTGTGCTGGGAGCGAGTCTATACATAAGCCTGCTCCCATTACTATTTATCTATTTCAATGTAGGTAACTCCGATTTATTATGAGTGTATTAAAGTTTTTATATGATGATTAAATACAGAAGCTTAACCATTTATTTAAGGCATTGAATGGCAATGTGGGCATTTAGATCTATGTATTCTATGTATATACAAATAAGTACACAGTACATACCTGAACCACATCTGAGGCCACATCTACACATCTAAGGCCTTAACGACAATTCAAAAAAAAAAAACCTAGCATCAGCAATCTAGCATGGTACCATGCTACTTAGATTGCTGTTGGTAGGTAATTTTTGTACTTTGCTCTACATACTTATCTAGTTGTCGTCAACATCTAATCAACTCACTGACTGCATGAGATCGGAAGAATAAGGGCAGAGAGCAACCAATATTACTGTACTATGTGTATGTATTTAGGTATTAAACGAGCAGAAAATAAATAAATGAAATTCAACTTTGCACGAAGGATAATGAAGTTTCAGGCCAGATGAAATGAAAGATTGAACAAAAGTGAACAAGTTTAAATGGTTATAATTATAATACTAGTTAAAGCGTTCCAGTGTATTTAATCCTATCGAATTATCTTTGTAATCTCGTAATGGGGTTCCCTATTTGAAAAAAAAAATAAACATAAATATGTACTAAAGTATCATAACGTAGCGTTCAGACAATAGTCGAGCACTTATAGCCTAAAATATATATTGGCGAGAAAAACCCGATTGATGTCCAAGGAGTCCTGAAAAAATCTAGCATCATCCTACCACCGCTCAGCCTTAATTACTTGAGTCAGGTTGGAACTAGTTGCGTATTAACTGCAACTTAAAAGTGCTCAGCGTTTTTCGCGACTATGTGCGTAAGCCACCTGAAAGATTTCAGGTAAGTCGGTCACCGAAGCTTTATCGCCATGGTAACCACGCTATTGGAGCCCGTATCGATCCCGGCCCGCGTGTCTGCGACTCGAGATGGACATGGGCTTCCCGGTGGTAGGCGGAGTTCTGTGGAATGCAGGTAGCTTGACCTACCTTTAGCTGCTGCTACCCAATCAACTAATCCGATAGCGTCAAATAATTAAGTTATCTTTTTCAAAGAAACATTTTTTTTCTGGCAGGCAAGTAGGTATAAATTAATTCCATTAGAGCAAATCGCCGCCGAGCCGGATTCTTCCTGAAAAAGGTATATTTAAAATAAGGATAATTTAATATTATATTTATGTTTCCTTATCAGGTTTTTTTAAACTCATAACTCTCATAATCATAAGAGCGTTTGGGACGTAGAAGACCGAAAAGGAACGCGCCGTAAATAACTTATCTTCAAGTTAATGAGCCTTAAGAAGTAAGGTTGGTGGGAGACGTTGAAAAAAGGGGGGAAAAAGTCATCGCGAGTTCCTAAATTAAGTGCAGTATTTTTGTTACTAACGCTAACGCTAGTACCATCATTTTGGTCGCTATTTTGTTACGATGGAAATGGTAAAACCTTGGAATTTAGTACTAACAGTCAATTAAAATGGAAAAAAAACTTTTAAAATGTGTTTTTATACTCGCGTACTTTAATCTGTCAATTATAATTTCACAGACGAAATCAAAATAACACACTTTTTAATCCTGTATCAAAATTCTATACTCTTACCCGCTACAGACATCTCTCTACTCAACTCAAATAATTTCTCGTACCTTACTTAGGCCACTCGGCAAGCCTCCTAACCTAAACGCGGTACTCGACTTTAAAACCTTCATTGTGCAACGATTGCATAAAATACAATTTACAGTAGGCAGATCTCGACGGTTCAATGATTTTTTTATAAATAAGATAACTTCGCATAATTTCGTAAAATAAATTTTAATAAATTAGGCCATCTCGCCTACTTGTAAATACGCAACGGAAGAGGACTATGGTGGGAGTTTGTTAAAAAGGAAGGTATCTAAAACGGTTCCCTGATTTTAGAGATATTTGGTTTTGTTTTAAGCAAAATTAGCTATTATAGTGATCGTGTAAGTTGATAGAATTGTCGAATTGAAAACCTCCACCTTTTTTGCAGTCGGTTGAAAATAACGTAACCGAAGTTTTTTACCGATTACGAAAACCGCAATAATAATCTTGTATGGCTGATGAGCTGATGACGTATTATTAGTATTAAATTATCAATCGTTAATTCGTTACACACCCTTTACCTATTGATTTTAGTGACCTTCCTTGCTGAGATCGAAAGTAATATAACTATAATTTCATAATATTATAAAATTCCAAAATTGTATCAAAAATCAGTTTTGTACGGAGAGCGGTCATTATTTCCGGAAAAATCTTAAAAGCGTGATAAAGCAACGTGACGCTATTCGTACATTTGTGGGTAAAATATTACTTATTTGTCCTCTCATCACGCCGAAACAGCGGGACAGACTTTAACCAAATTTTAGTACAGGGATAGCTGAACATCAAACGACGGTTATAGGATATTTTTTACCGGACTAAGTATATGGTACCTCCTTAAAAAAAAAAACAATAAGTTACGAGCACCTCCTAGTTCCAGACATATGTATTTTGATCTATTGTATAACGGTTTCATCCCAATGTACCTATTCCTATACTGATTGCGGACTGGGAGTAGTCTCACCCTTTATTGTTTATACTATACCTAAATTACCACCCATAGGTAGTAAAAAATACGACACGCTCATTTGTTTCTGTTTTTTTTTGTAAGACATCCTAATCATGCAAACCTACTTCTTGTCACTTTTTCAAGTCAATTGCACTTAAGTTTAATTCGTAAACCGATCTTGTATGCATCGAAAAATAGTGCCACAACGCATCGATGTTTTTATTATACGGAATGAAAGACATAATCCACTTTACGTGTAGGTAGGAAAAACAAGATGGTTCAGTTATTGGTTTACAATTCTACATATGTCGTTATATGACGCAGCAATGGAGTAACTATCGACGAGTGACATTGGCTATTTTATAACCCAGAAAATGCACTCTAGATGATAGACCGACATAAAATTATTTATAACATCTGAACTTAATTTAATGTTTGCCAAGCAAATTCCATGCATGAAACTATTTCATGAGCGCACCATGATTCGCGCTAAGGATGTTCCATGCCACATATTACATACCTAAGTACGTAGATAACCCAGCAGAGCTAGCATAACTTCAACATGCGACATAGGGAGCGACTCGACATGGCATTGTCGCGGTTGTCAGATATCTCTCCTTCTGTAGCATAACTAGTCAAAGCGACTAGACTCGAGAGGTATCTCGCGGTTCAATCCGAAGTCGAAAACGCGTCATTTCCGATGATACCCTTTAAAATGAAAGTATTCAGAATGGCATATTCACATATGGCAACAACGAATCGGTACTAGGGTTGAGTTGTTCCATTCGTTCTTAAAAGCTAAAAATCACAAATATTTAAAGATTACTAACGAAGGTCTATTAGAAGCCCGACGCCGAAGGCGGAGGGCTTATAATGTCCTGAGTTTGTAATCCCCTTACTACCCGCCTTACACACAATATTTTTCATCACATTTGGGAGTAAATAACAAATAAATAAACCAAAAATAACCATTAAACGATAACGATTGACAACCAACTTTTTTCTGTATAATATTTTTTTAATTTACTATAAGCACTGGAAAAACGGCCATCAGCTTAAAACAGAAAACAAATATACACAGAATCTTACCATCTATTATTAAACAAATAACAATTAACAATATTATGCAGCAATAGTAGAGTTGCTAAGCCGCGAAATTGTGCGCATCGGGTTACAAGCATGAAATTTCTACCACACATAAAGCGTTCCACGGTGATTATTTTCAGATGTGGAGGGAAGTCAGATTCGTCCCCTGTGTGGTGGGAGAGCGGGGTGAAGAGGACCAGTACTGTTCTTTTTCTTTTTTTTATTACTGATCAGTTAAGGCTATTAGGGCTTGCGCGACATCGTTTTCGTATAAAATAGATATCAGCTATTAATTTTTTATGCTATTTAAGAATAGTTTCATATAAAAATTTGGGTTTATTGCCGAAAAGGTAAAAATCACAACAAGTTTTTTTTATTGTAACGATAAATTAGTTATCTATCCTGAATATTTACAATTTAAAAAAATATAACTAAACAGCAAATTTAATCTTGTTTTTAAAAATGTATACATTGGGCACATCTGATACAAAAAGTACCTTGAAAAAAATGTTGATGTTAAGCTTAGCCTGCGTGTTAGTACATTTTGCTAAGTAGCGAAATAGTGTACATCGGGATACAACCACGAAATTTCTACCACAGATAGAGTATTCTGCGGTGATTATTTTCAGATGTGGAGGGAAGTCAGATTCGTCCCCTGTGCGGCGGGAAAGTGGGATGAATAGGACAAAGGAGTACTCTTTTTCTTTTTATATTACTGATCAGGTAACGCTAGTAGGACTTGAGTCGTGTCATTTTCGTGTAAAACAGATATCAGGAATTCATTTTTCAAGTTATTTATTCATACTACCATATAAAAATATGGTTGTATTTCCGAAATTGTAAAAATCACAACAAGTTTTTTTATTCAGGGAGATAAATTAGTTATATTTCCTGAATATTTACAACTAAAAAAAATATTGCAAAATAGAAAATTTAATCTAGTTTCTAAAAATATATAAATATTGAGCACTCTTCATACAAACAGTAACTTAAATAAATTGTTGATGTTGAGATTAGCCCGTGTAGAGATGTGCCTTTTCCGAAAATTTCCGGAAACTTTCAAAATTTTGTATGGGAAATGAGGAAAGTTTCCGGAAATTTTCGGAAACGGCACATCTGTAAGCCCGTGTGCTCGTGATACATTAGCAAAAAAAATTTTTGTATTTCATAAATTAATTTGTTTTTCTAAGACGTACATAGTAAATATTATATGTAAAAGCATGTTAACAATCATTATTTAATGTATTTAATGAAGCGAAATAGGATGCGTTCGGAGATTTACGTTGGTTACGCCGACGTAAAGATATATTTTAAGCTACTGTTTGTATGCGAAGTGCCCAACATGCATATATTTTTAGAAACCAGATTAAATGAACGTTTTGAAATAATAATAATAATTTGAAAATGTTCACGAAATTGAACTAATTTACCTCACTGAATAAAAAAACTTGTTGTGATTTTTACCTTTTCGGCCATTACACCCATATTTTTATATAGAGCTATACAAAAATAACATAAAAAATGAATTTCTGATATTTGTTTTACACGGAAACGATACCAAACACGTCCTGGTAGACTTAACTGACCAGCAATAAAGAAAGAAAAGAGGGATACTTGGCCGTATTCACTCCGCTCTGCTCTCCCGCCTGACAGGGGATGAATCTGACTTCCCTCCACATCTGAAAATAATCACCGTAGAACACTCTATCTGTGGTAGAAATTTCATGCTTGTAACCCGATGCGCACAATTATGTTAGAAAACAGCGGTCTAACAACTCTACTACAATAATTAACACCGTAATATTATTAAACTTAAATATGAACAGTAAGTTTGTTACAAAACTAAATAGTTTCTAACCAATAATTTTATAACTTTTTTCCTTTTTTTGTGTCGTCTACCACAGATAATGCTAAGAACTGCGTTTCATTTAGAAACTTGACAGGCTATTCTGCCAGATTGTAACGATAATTCAAAATTTAATGTAATAAAATTATTGCAAAATACACATAAATAATTCGAACCCGGCCCGTACCAATGAGTTTTTCGGAACTTTTGTACGGAATGTCATTTGATATTTACCACTCGCTTTTCGGTGAAGGAAAACATCGTGAGGAAACCACCTAAGCCCAATAAGGCCTAGTTTCCCCTCTGGGTTGGAAGGTCAGATGGCAGTCGCTTGCGTAAAAACTAGTGCCTACGCCACATCTTGGGATTTAGGTAGCCGACCCCGATTGAGAATATTCATTCTCAAAAAAAAAAAATGGGACAAAAGGCTAGGAGGATGATGACACATAAATAATTGTAAAACATAAATATTAATTCAGTTACATATCAGTAGGAATATCTACATAAACAACACGATCCTCAAGCAAGTCGCCACGACATGCACTAAGCTGGAGTCGTTGAACATATCGTGTTACATACCTATACCGTATTAATTCAATACACAATAAAATTTGCTGGTAGGCAAGTTTTGTTGATACAACGAAAAACCTTGGCTGGATTGGAACCTCCTTAGTCTGAAGTAATCTGCGAGTGCATCCAGGAGTTTTTATGTAAGACAACAGGAGTGCGAACTCAGAATAAGTGTGCACACAAAATTAAATCTTAGTGTAAATACGTAAAGTATATTTTACCGGTGAAGGGGTCACGGTCAGACAGAGACAGCTCGCACATAGTAGGTAGTGTGTCCCTTGCTAATATTATTATACAATCCGTTAGTATATAAAAATAATTTTATGTTAGTGCCATGGCAGGATAAAATAAAACCTTTAAATTTGAAATCTTATTAATATAATTGAAAACTGTCAGCATTTTTGACACTGCTTAGTGGTGTCTTTTCTAGTTATTTAAAAAATATCATACTTATATTATTTGCATTATGGTAAGAATGTGCTGAATTAAAGGTTGCAAAAGGAAATCTTTTGGTGACCGTAGTATATTTTTTCAGGTAAGATATGGTATCGTATAATATTATGAAAGAATGTCAAACTTTGATAAAGTACTAATAGAGTGACAATGAATTTTAAAAAATACCGGATAATTCCGATCTATGTTTTACTTCGAGAAATATTATTCGTACAACCTGAGCAAAAGTTGAGCACGAACAACTTTATAATCTTGCACAACCTAATCTTGAATTAACAACGTTTTACTTTGCGTCTGATAGTCATCATCTTCCTATGCTGAGCTAATGATGGAAGGCATAACTCCTTAACGGTTAGGAGTTAGGGGATAACTCAAACGAGATGCATGCGTTCAAGACCTTCTAGATCACCCCGCTGTAAGTATTTTATATGATTCACTAAAAAGCAAAAAATATATACATATAATATAAAAATATAATAACTGAGTGGTTTGGCACCGACTTCAAAAGATGATTCAAATGTAATCTGTACTAAAACGGGTTATTTTTGGTTTTTAATTTTTTTGAAAGTCTGTTCTTTTTATGTTTTTTTTTTTTTTTATTCCGCCATTGACTTCATACTTTGGTAAAACAGAGTTATACAGGTAGCTTATAAAATAACGGTAATACTCACAGTCTTACCTACCTAATTAATTTATGGTAGCCTACATGACCACTTTTTTTTTTTTTTTAATATCCTTATAAATGTGTTCAGGTCCACGTACATTAGTATCAGAATATGTTTTTTTGTTTTCAAGTATGATAAATATTTTAAGTTACCTAGTCTTAACGAAGTTTGTCATTTATCAAATCAAATTAACAATTACGGGTTTGCTGCGTTCTGTTAAAATAATGGGGGCCAAAAGAGTGTTTTTGCTGGCATAGTAGCTAACATTCACTATATTTATTTATGAGTATAACCATGGGTATATAAAATTAAATCTAGCTACAGTGCCAGCCAATACACATTTGTAGACTTATAATAAAACGGAGTAAGGATGAGTCCCTCTTCATTGCTAAATATTTGGTTACCCCAGCAGAGTGTGACAAACTGCCCCCTTGGTGGCTTTCTCACTTGGATCGTTCGAACGAAGCAATGAGCAGTCCAGGTATACGCTAGTATATGCTAGATCCATGGAGTGCATACTATATTTTTTTCACTTCTCATGCTCTTAAAATGTTACTTTAGTCTCTGCATATCGGGACTAAAACTCCTTATTAATCTCTAGGGACTAAAGTAAAATTGTTTTAATTTACTTTGAAAAACCCCTAAACAGCCAATCACGACGTTTGTGAATGGAGGTTTATAGCCATTTTCAGTGATAGGTATACAAACTTTTTGGTGCTTGAAAATAACCTCAAAATTACAACTGCTCAAAAAAAGTAAAATTGTTTTAATTTACTTTGAAAAACCCCTAAACAGCCAATCACGACGTTTGTGAATGGAGGTTTATAGCCATTTTCAGTGATAGGTACACAAACTTTTTGGTGCGTGAAAATAACCTCAAAATTACAACCGCTCAAAAATTCAAGATTTTATTTAATGAAACACGATTAATTATTACGAATACGACTGTAATTTTATCATGCATGGTCCATAAGTCCATATTAGTCTTAAATAAAATAGTTTTCAAGTTTGAATCTGTTGGCTAAATATGCAAGCATTTAAAGCGTCACCTTACAAAAAAAAGAAAAAACCAAGGAACATTTCTTTTTTCTATTAGAATTTTGAATGGAATGCATGGACCAAGTAACCTCTGGACATGACAAGCGAATAATAATACCAGGAGGGAACGGGACAACTATTTACAGAAACCGTTAAGAGCGACAGAGACATAGACAAGATGTTTTGTCCTTATCAGAGTTCCGCTTTTTTTTGTTTAGCGGATGATTGTCAAATTGACAGAGCTCCGCTAAATACTGCCGGGCAATTCAAATGTGCGTTGTAGCCTACTATAAAACAACGAATATTGTGGATAATTTTACATTTCGAAAGTTTATATATGAATAATAGTGAGTGCTATTAGCTATAGATTTGTAAAACAATGGTGCGTTGCTCCATAATTGGCTGTAAAGGCGACACAGGCCAAAAAAGTGAAAATATAAGCTTTCATAGGTAAGTGCGATGTTTCGACTTTGCTTTTGCTTGATTTCTGCAAATATATATTGAATAATTATTTATACGATAAATAGCACAGCAAAATCATATCAAAACATCAGAAATCTGCTTAAAATCTAATTTTGTAATATCTTATTTTTAGGTATTACCCCTACAAATTCAATAGTATTTACGTCTTGTCAGTGTCAGTAGTCTTTACTCTTTGTCTTCACCTTTACTTGACGTTCCGCCGCGTTTTTTTACTGCTTTTTAATTTGTCTGCTTTATTCGATTTTCAGGGATACCAGTATAAGAATTGGTAAATTACCCTTAACTTATGGAGTTTTACAAATATATTTTTTTGTTTTAGATTTCCAAAACATGATCCTGCTTTACTCCAATGTTGGATTGGATACGTGCAACAGGACGATCGAATTGGGAACCAACCAAAAATGCTTGTATATGTTCACGACAATTTAAAGGACAGTAAACATCTTGCCTCATGCCTCCTATGGGCTATCTTGCTGCTCTCTCGAAATTGTAATTAAATTTATGTAAATAAATATATTATTATACCATTACATTTTGTCAGTTTTTTTTGTAAAGTTTTATTGTAATTATTTTATAGTTTGTCCCATACAATATAATAATACATTTGAAACTAATTCACACCGCTAACATTTTTAGGTAGTTGTTAGCCTAACAACTAGCACTAGAAAAACGGGAGAATTATTTGGAACCTGGTAACCCTGTGTTAGTCATGTACTTTGCTGCTGTCCCTTTCGGGTATACGCATATGCCGAATCCATAGGTACTTCATCCAAGAATGGAATGAGTAGATGTCCATTACTTTTATTAAGCTTGAATTGTAATCACCAATTAGACCAATTAACTGTGTCACTTTATAAATTACGGACAAAATATTATGTAATCATCATCTTCCAATGAAGAAGAATAAAGCTGAAGGCTATATAGAGGAGTCAATCCAAAATAAACACAGTATATATCCTCAAAGCAAAAATCACAACCAAGTTACAACCAACATTTGACCCACGCCCATCAACATCGCGGGTTGAGAATGAGCCTAATGAAATGACCATCGGCAACCTTTTTGAGAAAAGGTCAACGTCTCTACTATACCTACTCTCCATTCTCTCCTACTTTACTTCGACTTCGAGTGAAAATATTGAACATACTTCTCAATTACAAACCACGCCGACCCAGCTTAGTTTAGAGGGGAAAACCATACATTTAAATGTAAAGGATTGTACAAAACGCCCTTTAAATTTTTCTAAGGTTAGATTAACGGCTGTACTACGTAATTGTAAGAAACTTTGTTATAATAAATATCGTAATTTTATATTGAAATTCGTTTATTTTCCTCGCATTCAAAGTGAAAAGTAGAGTGTTTAACGCGAGACTAAACAACCATAATGACACTCGAACTATTAGCCACCCTCGCTTAGCTCGGGTGGCTAAAACATCTCGTGTCATTATGGCTTGTTTTAGTCCCTTGTTGAACAATCTACTATAAAACTAAAATCATAACTCCCGAGGGAGTTATAACAATTTATAACTCCCGCGGGAACTATATAGGCCTTTGTCCTTCAGTACACCCGCAGTAATACCATCTTTTTCGAGCAAATGTGATGAAATAGTATAATATAAGCTATACAAATACATTACCAAGGTCTTTTAATGTATTCCGAATGCGATGCTTGGTTCTAATATCTTAGCACAGGTATTTAATACCGAACGTGATCGCGTCACAATGAATAAATAGGTGCATTTTCATTATTTATTTATTTATTAATATCTCTAGCCATCACATCATGGTGCTGCGTGTTCCCGTGTCATCGTGAACCTATAATATATAAACTACACGTAATTTCTATAATAAAATAAGCCACCTAAGGAGGTAAATAATTATCGAGCTGCCTGAGCTACGGACCTATATCCAATCCAACACAGGCTGTTCTGTAATAGCGCAAGCTTCTGAATGGGACGAACACAAAGTATTCTATTTCTGAATTTTCTGATAGGTACAAGTAGGTATTTCTTATAATCTTGGTCGCCTAATTTAGGGCAGACGTTCCTCTACAAAGCTAAAGTTTTAGCCTAGGGCTTCATTAATTTCTATAATAACTAATTTCAATGAAGAATCAAATAACTGATTTGCTAGCGGCTAGCTACGTTACCAGATACAAATAATTAAAAAAATTAAAAACAAATCAAGCTGATTATTTTCTGATCGTCTGGCAGCCCTTTGTTTACACAAATGGAAAACGCCCAAGAAAACGTTGGGCGCATTTATATGCCTGTTGACGATCTAAATACCTAATGTTATTAGGAGGAAATAGCGCTGCTCATTTTTTCATACAAATCGAGGTTTTATAAAAGAGCCACATATTTTGATACATTTTCTTTCCCCGTAGTCGGTAACTAATATCCATGATTTTCTCCATGTATACCTACCCCATTTTGCCTTAAGTGGGTAATAATCCATAATTTGCGCCTCACTCTCGTCACTAGATTTTTACCTTTGAGTACTTACCTGTTCTTTATTATACAAAGAAACCTAACCAAAGAAGTAGGTATAATTAGGTGTTTTTGTCGAAACTATAAAAAAAAACAAGCAAATACATTCAGTTTATTATGCCGCTCTTTTCACTTTTTAAACATACGGAAAACAAACATATCCGAGATCCAGGTTTAATTAACCGCACCAATGTTTTTCTTTTTAATTTGGCAAGCAAACTTTAAAATGTACAAGGTGGTTGGCTGTAAATATGTAATTTTTACTTGGTCCTTTAGTAAGCAAATTTAAAAAGTCCGAGTAGGGGACAATAATGTGTTTACTTTATTTGTCTATAGGCCAGGAAAGTAATGCAGAATGCGCAGGCGCCATAAACGAGAAACTTTGTGTGTTTGAGATAATTTCTTACATTAGAACAGGAATAAATACGTGAATAAGAATAGGAACTCTTTATCATAAAACAAAAAGTCACAAGAAATTAAGCACTAAGAAATAACAAGTAGGTAATAACAGGCAGTCTTATCACTAAACATCGATATCTTCCAGAATTGTAGTCTCTTTTCTGCATACTCCTTAGTTATAAACAGTTTTCAACTAGGCACCTACAATAATACAACTCAGTTCGTGTAATTCCAATTTACGCGCACTAGACAGACTGGGATCTAGTTAGTGGATAGACAGCCGCGCTAGGTAGATATTTACCAGTTGGCGACCGCCCTCGTGTAATATTCTGGCCTCTGCGGCACGCCTCGTACTCGCAGCACGGAGAGCCGCGCGAGTATTGATTCTAAAATCATCTTGACCCAGTTTCGCATTTGGCGTTTCGGCACCCGAGTGTCGACCTAGCCTTCGTCCCTCGTACACACCTACAGATACCACTCCACGGTATCCAATATTTACCAAACGGATTAAAGGATTTCTCTAATAAAAAGTTTGTCTTATAAGTTATAAGGTGACTCTGATATCTACTTTCAAGCCAAATAAGGAATAACTTTCGCTATTTCATCTCGAGGTTTATTCTTCGGATTTTGAAGATTCGGTCCTAATGCCGGTCCAAAAGAGCCAGTTTATCGTTCGTTTGCCGTGTTTGCTTTATACGTAATTGTTTAAAAACTATTTTATTATAGAAAGGTAGATGATTATTTTTTAAGTTTTATCTAATACACCACTGAAATTTGTTGAAAAACAATTTGTTTCCAAGAAACATTTGAAGCATCTTATTAGTATTAGTTGCTCAATGTTCTTGTGCTCAATAAATGCGTAAGCACATAGAAGCGAACTGCGCTTTAATATGACGTAGGGGCCCATTTCGTAAAAATAAAATCTGGCTAGCTTATGAAACAGACAACCGCGTCGTTTACTTAGTTATTTGGAATCGACAGGTTTGCTGGGAGCTAATTCGAGTGTAATACGTAAGCGATGTATATCTATAGCTGTCATTGGGTTCTCAAACTCATTCTTCCTTCTCACCGCACTGGGCTTATGTCACATTCTTTGGCGATACTAGCAATTCGTTTATGGAACGATCTCCCTCTCACCATAAGGCGAGCAAATTGTCTTTAAAGCGCATGTTGCGGAAGCGTCTCTTCATTAGGTGTCAGGATTGATTTTGCGTCTGTTCTACAAGGGTACATTTTGAGCTTTTTTTTGTACGTGTGTATGTCTAGTGCCCCCACCAAGACAAACAAAAAAGAAGCGGGGCGCTACCTACCTTTTCTCGAAACGTTTCGTCTCATTTTCAAACCCTCATAGATTCGTCCCAGTTACCGCCAGAGCGCTCAAATTTACAGGTTAAGATGCAATTAGGGAACATATGAAATGCACTAAATTTAATTGATCTAGCTTTTATACTTTATTTTTTATTGGTACCTAAAATACGCCGATTTTGCCACTCACTTATACACTCACGTATCAAACCACGCGCAATTAACACGCGCAATTTAATATTTTTGATTGTTGAATTAATGATTTTTATATCCATTTTCAGGAGATTTTAGCGTAAGAGGAAACACCAGACAACAAAAAGAAATGAGATCCCACCAAAAACATTTCATGTTAAAGTGGGCGGCCAAGACTTACATGCTCATAACACTTTCGCTGTAAAAAAGTTATCAGACCCCAGGAAAAGCCAAGCCCCTAAGCCCTGAATTTACTAACCCTACACCTTGGTTTCAAAAGTATGGCTTGGCCGTTTCGTTTCATAGAGTACCAGAAATAAGTCCAACGGTTTGTCTGGCCCATATGGTAAGGAATTAAGTTTATATGTATATATTATCATGAGGACATATCATATACTTGATTTCTTGATACCATATGGTCATGAAACAGCCAAGCCATACCTTTGAAACCAAGGTGTATGGTTAGTAAATTGAGGGCTTAGGGGCTTGGCTTTTCCTGGGATCTCATAACTTTTTTACAGCGAAAGCGTTATGAGCATGTGAGTCTTGGCCTGCCACTTTACATGAAATGTTTTGGTGGGATTTTATTATAATACTAGCATTAACCCGCGGCTTCGCTCGCGTGCCTATACAATATACATCATCCTACGGGAACAATGCTCTTTTTTTCAGGATTAAAAGTAGGCTATAATCTGCAATCTGCATTTCCCTGATGCATATCCGTCCAGCCGTTTTAGCGTGAATAAGTAACAAAACATACACAGACTTTCGCTTTTCTAATATTACTGGGAAATACTTTTCATTTTATCATAACTCCACTTTATCAAATCAAACCGAAAACTCAAGCACTCAAATCAAACGATCTCAGCTTTTACTGTACCAAATAAAGTTCACTTCAAAATCCATAACTCGAAGTGAAGCTAAGACACCGGGATATGTGTGCATTTTATTTGTATAAAGCTTTTATAATGTCCCGAGCCTCCGCTTATTGACTTGTGATATTCGAGATTGATTTAATGATTCTAAGCCATGTTCTAAGTTACGTCATGTTCTATTGTAAGATATTGAGGTTCTCTTCGTTGATGAATGAAAAATGTATTATTCTGAGCCAGATAAACGTAATTCAGAATTCTGAAATGACTTAACATAATTATTGAAAAGCTTGAATGTATTTATTACGGATGCAGGGAGTTTCCCGATCATTACTCCTCCCGTCCCAACGCGCCGCCCGCCTATAGGTACCGATTGACGACGATCGAGATGCCACCAAATACATTTTTTTTAATCAATTAGGATAACGCGGGTCTCTATCCATACCTCAAAAGCAAAAACAGAACCCCCTTATAGGATCACGTGTAGCTGTCTGTCAGTCCGTCTGTTACAACCGATTTTCTGCAAAACTACTGCAATTTGGCACATATGCTTTCAAGAATTTTCATGACCACAAATAAATTTTCAAAATTGGTGGCATTTTCGTAATTAACGTCCCAACAAACCATAAAAATTACACCCATACTCATATTTAGACATTTCAACCCCATTTCACCCCAACAGGGAAGATGTTAATTCACGTCCGCCACGTTGGATTTAAAAATCGTTGCGGTTTTCGTAATTAGCGACCCGATAAACCATAAAAGCATTACCAATGGATTTTCAGACTTTGCCACCACATTTCTCCCTTTTAGGGGTTGAATTAAAAAAAAAACTGAAACACGTGTTTACTCATTTATTGTTAGAAATACTCCTGTGAAGTTTCGAATAAAATAGCCTAACTAATCTTGTTTCCCCATACAAACTCCGGAACCCCATTTCACCCCTTTAGGGGGTGAGTTTTGAAAAATCCTTTCTTAGTGCACCCCTACACCTTATAAGGAAACTACGTGCCAAATTTTAATTCTCTAGAACCAGCGGTTTAGTATTTAGACATTTCAATCCCATTTCACCACAACAGGGGAGATGGTAACTCACATCCGCCACGTTGGATTTTAAAATCGTTGTGGTTTTCGTAATCAGCGTCCCGATAAACCATAAAAACAATACCCATGCTGATTTTCAGACTTTCTCACCACATTATTACCTTATAGGGGTTGAATTTTCAAAAAAAATTCAACACGTGTTTACTTATTTATCGTTAGAAATAATCCTGTAAAGCTTCGAATAAAATAGTCTAACTAATCTTGTTTCCCCATACAAACTTTGGACCCCCATTTCACCCCTTTAGGGGGTAAATTTTGAAAAATGCTTTCTTAGTACACCCCTACACCTTATAAGGAACCTACGTGCCAAATTTGAACTCTCTAGAACCAGCGGGAGGATGGCAACTGCGCAACTGAGCAGCGGGAGGCAGGGGAGATGGTAACTCACGTCCGCCACGTTGGATTTTAAAATCGTTGCGGTTTTCGTAATCAGCGACCCGATAAACCATAAAAACAATACCCATGCTGATTTTCAGACTTTGTCACCACATTTCTCCCTTTTAGGGGTTGAATTTTCAAAAAACCTGAAACACGTGTTTACTCATTTATCGTTAGGAATACTCCTGTGAAGTTTCGAATAAAATAGTCTAACTAATCTTGTTTCCCCATACAAACTTTGGAACCCCATTTCACCCCTTTAGGGGATGAGTTTTGAAAAATCCTTTCTTAGCGGATGCCTACGTCATAACATCTACCTGCATGCCAAATTTCAGCTCGATCCGTCCAGTGGTTTGGGCTGTGCGTTGATAGATCACTATGTCAGTCAGTCAGTCACCTTTGAGTTTTATATATATAGATTAATAGTTATTTGTTATGCAAGTCTGCAAAGTTGTTATTTAGTGCGAGTGTTAAAATGCAAGACACGAGAAGCTAAATAATTTTGCATTCACTAGCGTCCATGTATTATTCTTCACCAGACTATTCATCTCTCTATCCATTACCCCTTTCCAATGATCAGCCTCATCGCTAGTAGTCGCCTCCTGGAATGTATCTGGAATCACGGCATCACAGTAATTAACACTTATACAGTAGTACTTAGCTAAATTCTTCATCAAATCGAACTGGTGCTTTGATCTGTCTCTTGGACTTTCTCGTTCCATCATTTATTTCATCTTCATCATCATTAATTTCATGTGCAATTTCATTATTCAGTTTTTCTTCCATATCCATTTCATCTACAACATCTTCCCACTTGTCTTCACCAGCTCTAATTTCTTCGTCGTCATTTTCAAATGCTATAAGCTTAACATCCTTTTCAATTATATCAACGTGTCTCGCCACAACTATTCTATTATTGATAAGTACTCTGTATCCGACATCTGTATATCCCAACAAGATGCCCATTTCTGCCTTTCTATCCCACTTTGAACTTCTTCTTATTTCAGGTACTCTTACGTAAACTTTACTTCCATACATTCTCAAATATTTGGCTGATGGTTTCTTTTGAAAGAATAATTCATACGGTGTCTTTCTCTCTGGTGTATTTGTCAATATTCGGTTTTTTAAATAAGCAGCCGTTTTTATAGCTTCTGGCCAAAAACGTCTATCAACTTTTGCTTCTGCTAACAGGCATCGTGCCATATCCATTATCGATCTGTTGTACCTCTCAGCTGTACCATTTACTTCATGTACGTAGGCTGGGCATGGTTTAATCATTATGCCCTTTTGTCTCGCAAATATTAAAACACGATGATTTATATACTCCTTTCCCATCTTAATTCTTTAATTATTTTGTCCGTCATGTTTTGCAATTCATTTACATATTCTTCGAAACATTCATAAACTTGTTCCTTAGATTTGATGCAATAAACTTTTGCTAACTTGCTGTAATCATCGATAAATATCAGAAAGTATTTTTCTCCTGCGTGTCCTGTAGTCCTGTGCGGCCTATTAATATCAGTGTGCACAATTTCTAGTATATCCTCTGCTTTTGTTCTGTTATTCTCAAATGGTATATTGTGCATCTTGTTTTCTATACATATGGCACATCTCATGTAATCTTCTTCTAATTCTTCAGGCATTCCCTCTAATAGTCGTTTTTTACACATAAAGTCAAGATAGTTAAAATTTACATGCCCAAATATTCTGTGAAGTCTTTCTTTATTCGTCATTTTACCGTTCAACGCATTTGCATAAATTCCTTTTGAAACAAAACTCGTTTTTTATAAAGTCTTTCATCCTTTTTTGCAATAGCAATCAATTCATTACTAAAGTTGTATATCTTCGTTAAATATCCTTTAGAAATTATAGTATGATTGTCGGTAATCTTCGAGTAACTCAATAAATTTGCTTTCATCTCTTTTACATAGAATACATTATTTATTTCTACTTTTTGTTTATTTGCATAGACCGGAAAGTATGTGGTAATAGTTCCCACCTTAGTCGCTTTCAGTATTCTTCCATCTCCGACTTTAACTTTTATTGGTTCCTTTAATGTTACAAATCTGTCAAAATATTCATCGGTATTAATTATGTGGTCAGTACATCCACTGTCGAGTAACCAATTTATCTGTCCCGGTTTTCCTTCATTTTCATCTTTTGTTACTGTCGAATTATTTACAATAGATGTGTGAAAGCTGTTTCTGCCATAATCATTATTATTATTTCTTTGAACATAGTTTCCTCTGCCTCTAGTTTGTCCGAAATTGTAGCGGCCACGTCCACGACCACGACTTGATCCTTGATATCCGCGTCCACGACC
This sequence comes from Apotomis turbidana, assembly GCA_905147355.2. Classification (NCBI taxonomy): domain Eukaryota; kingdom Metazoa; phylum Arthropoda; class Insecta; order Lepidoptera; family Tortricidae; genus Apotomis; species Apotomis turbidana. The sequence goes on along the minus strand of LR990280.1, from coordinate 23,684,533 downwards.
ATGGCTTCCGTGCCAACAAACTCTTTGCACGTGTCCAGGTTTACCACAAGTAAAACACGTTGGTTTATTCTCAAAATTTGCTTTGAATGCATTTGTATTATCCGGTATATCTTCTTATTTTTTCATTATATTTTTCATACGAATTTTACTTTTTAAATATGCGACTGTCCTTTCATTTTCCGGTAAAACATCTATTAAGTCGCCGATATAACTATATTCGCCTGGTAATGCTTTTAGCATATAATTTAATTTTTCGCTTTCTGTAATCGTAGCGCCTGCCTTTTTTTAATCATTGACACATCATTCGAATTCGTCAAAAAATATGTTGACGTCTGTATATTTCGCTAGCTTGATATTTTCTAAATTGTTTCTACACACGATTTCGTTGAATTTCGCAATTATTTTATACGCCGAGTCTAAGTCGCTGATATATTCTAGCTGCTGATTCGTAATCGCGCTGTATATATAGTTTGTCGCATGAATATCCATCTCATTCCATGCTGCTGCATCCTCAGTTACCAAATTTAATATATAGCAACATCCTTACATTTTTTAAATTGAAGAAATTTCATTAAACGAATTTTCCAATTTGAATAATCTGTCCCGTCAAAAATTGGAATTACGATATTATTCATTTTTAATTATTATATCCACTTACTTGGTTTCCACACGTTTTTCACACGTAGCGATCTGCTACCATGTTATTTTATAGACGAAAGACTTTGTTTTAAATGCACATTTATTATAATATACTTATATTTTATTGTTTACACATAGTAACTTGACAAGACGACGATTTGTTCTACATTGACATACTTTTATTATGAAACATAAATCTAAGAAGTCTAAGCGGCCAATATAAATTTTCATCGATATACGAACTCAACAATATTTACTAGTCAAAATATGTAAATGAAACTGAAATACTTACTATTAATATATATAAACATATTCAACATAAAATAAAGTGTAGAAAAAATAAAAACTTAAAAATCTGTAACCAGAAACCAGGTTTCTGGACGTGATATTGTAGGTGTATTTTTTTTTAAAAGAAGTATTCAAACGTACATATTATGATTTTAGACGGCCTGACCAGATCACCCTTTATTAGCGTGCGTTGATTGGTTATTCGAAGATTTATCGACTGATGAAATCAGTCACGCGTTGAAGGAGTCTTAAATATAAAAAAAGTTACATGCACCACAGAGAATCAAAATCGTGGTGTTCGAAATTCAAATAACTTTTGCACGCTAGCGGATAAAATAGACTTTTGCACGCAGATTTCGCCCTATAAACGGAGGTTTTCCGAGCGAGTGAGGTGAAAATGTATAATTGTCATTATAAGATCAGGTCCATAGTAACAAGTTATTGTAATCGTCATTATACGTAGGAGAATATTGTAACTTTTGGATTTGTGTCTACTTAGTAATTTTATTCTCTTTACGTTATAATTTTGCACCAAATAGTAGTTTCTGTTTGGCGCCGTGGTAGACTGCTAGAGAACGCTTTATGGCCTTAAGTCCGTAAGTATATTTTGTACTGTGTAATAAAATTTTGAATAAATAAACAAAACGGGATGTTTGCTATTCAAGCTGCATAAAGAGACGTTTCTCGTTAATGTCCGGTCAAGTTAGTTTGCGCCTGATATCTATGTCATCGCATATAAATGAGGCGCAAACTTAAAGCGAACGGGTTGGCGAAGTGGCAATATAACTAGTATCATAATTATAGCTATATAAACAAATTAGTATTATAAACACTTGCACAATACGCGATAACATCCGTGGAAGAGTTGACAACCTGTCACGAATAACATGAATAGACCGACTGAAATCTGGAGCATTTCAATCAAATTCAATTTAGTCCGCGACCGACCATGTATTGAGCTCGTTCTGCTTATATTACATGCATAGGTATTAGCGCTTGCACTAACTGAAGTGAACGTTGAGTTTTATCGTGATATGTTTACGAACTTGCCTTAACATCTACAATCTTAAGTATGAACTACAGAGTTCTAGAGAACTAATTAGAGCAAAGTCCCTGAACCGTAAAATGTTGAACATAAATTATAATTTGTTATTTGGGCAATACGATTATTATTGGACCTTGCCCTTATTATACCTATACGTATCGATCTAAAAACGAACTCTTGAAAACGTTACATTAAGTCGTCATCCGAATCATTTTAGTATTGGAGTTCATCAACTTAAAACACCCATTGATTGTTTCATGAACATCACGCTACCATAATTTAGGCAATTTTAAAGTGAAATTTTACAAATACAAAGATAGAAACAGCTATTTTATATCCCGACTAGATTTGAACTGGTAACTTATGTCATACCGGGGTGATACGCTCTGACTAATTACTACAGAGTCTGGTATGGGTATGGCATAAGATACCAGTTCAAATCTGGTCTGGGTCTAAATTTCATTCACTGTTTCTATCTTTGCATTTGTAAGGTACTTACCTAACTTAGGAAATATAAACGACAAGTTAAACAGTCTTCTGAATACCCAAAATTGTATATATGCGTCTCAATACCATTTCAGGAGTTTAGTTAAATCGATTCCTCTGATCCCCACCATCAGGGATTATAAAAGTTTTATCTCAGATGCAATATTTTTTTACGGTAATTATTTATTGATCTTTATAATATACGCATTTTAACTCTCTAGCGGGAGTTTTATTTTATTATAAACCTGTTGCGAATAAGGAATACCCAAAGAGGAGATTTTATTTATTTTAATGTGGTAACTCTTCTGGGCCTTTCTTTAATTATGCACATGAATGTCCATAACATAACACGACTCTAACTTTACAACCCACCCCAGTATCTTGTAGCTGCCGTTGTCTGCCATTCGGAATTAACCTAACCAACCTTAATAGGGTCGCAATTCTAATGTAATCTAACATCTATTATAATAAAATAGTCAATGAATATTCTAATGCTGACTTAGCTAAAAGCTAAAGGATAAGGAACCCTTTTGAGAATTCTACTATGGTTGTATGACGACCGTGGCGAGTGCGGTGAGCCTATATCGAATCCGGGCGTGTGTTTGCTCACGAACGGTGATAATCTTCAGCGATCATGAGCTGTGGGGTGAGGGCACAAGTCGACTTAGAACTGTATGCTACAAAACAAAGAAAAACAGCCATCAGTGACAAGCAATATAATGTGAGACTTATATGTATAAAAAGAAAATGTAAGCCAATTAATATTTTGGTACATAAATCGATGATAGATAAATCTAGTGTAGAAATGGTTATAGTTTAAACCTCTTGAAAGTTTGAAACAACAACTAATTGCAACGGTAGAACGTATTTAGAGGTGGTAAGTGCTCCCTTAATTCCGCAATTACAAACTTGTTAGTGTGGAGGAGTTTGAGCGTCCCTCTTAATTTCCTCGCTTGATTTCGCCTCAAGAGGCTAGTGCTGGGTGGCTGATGGGCTGTCGCAACGGCTCGTTAGGATAAGTGGCGGCTGTTATCGACGAGCCTTGGCCTGCTTTAGCTTGCTTCACCTACAGCTATGGCTACCTTATCGTACTCTATTCAGGTATAATTGTATTTTTTTTAAACAGTACCTATTAGGTGCGAGTTGAACGCAGCGTCAAGGAAAGCGCTCGCTGTGAACTATACAGTGATTCCATTACATTGCCGGCGCGTGAGCCGGGCGGCTGTGTGTTGTGTGCGAGACATAGCAACTATTTATGTCTATACTGTACCTATACTTATGTACTTAGTTAACGACAACTACGAGTTAGGTTTTATTTCAGATTTAGGTAACGCCTAGACATTGTGCACGTAATAGTTACCTGCTGAGAGTTTAAATGACAAAATACTCCAATTATGATTTGCAAATAGATAAGAGACACAGATCAGAGCTGATGCACGAAAGAGCAAAGACACACAAAATTACACACTAGCTTTATTTTCGTGTACTATATTCTTATTAGTAGAGTTGCTAAGCCGCGAAATTGTGCGCATCGGGTTACAAGCATGAAATTTCTACAACACATAGAACGTTCCACGGTGATTATTTTCAGATGTGGAGGGAAGTCAGATTCGTCCCCTGTATGGTGGGAGAGCGGGGTGAAGAGGACCAAGTACTGTTCTTTTTATTTTTTTTATTACAGATCAGTTAAGGCTATTAGGGCTTGCGCGACATCGTTTTCGTGTAAAATAGATATCAGCTATTAATTTTTCATGTTATTTAAGAATAGTTTCATATAAAAATTTGGGTTTATAATGCCGAAAAGGTAAAAATCACAACAAGTTTTTTTTATTCAGAACGATAAATTAGTTATCTATCCTGAATATTTACAATTTAAAAAAATATTACTAAACAGCAAATTTAATCTTGTTTTTAAAAATGTATACATATTGGGCACATCTGATACAAAAAGTACCTTGAAAAAAAGGTTGATGTTAAGCTTAGCCTGCGTGTTCTAGTACATTTTGCTAAGTCGCGAAATTGTGTACATCGGGATACAACCACGAAATTTCTACCACAGAAGATAGAGTATTTTGCGGTGATTATTTTCAGATGTCGAAGGAAGTCAGATTCATCGCCTGTGCGGCGGGAAAGTGGGGTGAAGAGGACAAAGGAGTCCTCTTTTTCTTTTTATATTACTGATCAGGTAACGCTAGTAGGACTTGTGTGGTGTCGTTTTCGTATAAACAGATATCAAAAATTCATTTTTCATCTTATTTATTTATAGTACCATATAAAAATATGGTTGTATTTCCGAAATTATAAAAATCACAACAAGTTTTTTTTATTCAGGGAGATAAATTAGTTATATTTCCTGAATATTTACAACTAAAAACAATATTGCAAAATAGCAAATTTAATCTAGTTTCTAAAAATATATAAATATTGGGAACTCTTCATACAAACAGTAACTTAAATAAATTGTTGATGTTGAAATTAGCCCGTGTGCTCGTGATACATTAGCAAAAAAATATTTTGTTTTAATTACATTAATTAGTTTTTTTAGGACGTATATAGTAAATATTATATGTAAAAGCATGTTAAAAAATCATTATTTAATGAAGCGAAATAGGATGCGTTCAGAGATTTACGTTGGTTACGCCGAAGTAAAGATATATTTTAAACAGTAGCGTTTGTATGAGAAGTGCCCAACATGCATATATTTTTAGAAACCAGATTAAATGAACTTTTTGAAGTAATAATAATAATTTGAAAATGTTCACGAAATTGAACTAATTTACCTCATTGAATAAAAAAACTTGTTGTGATTTTTACCTTTTCGGCCATTACACCCATATTTTTATATAGAACTATACAAAAATAACATTAAAAAATTATTTTGTGATATTTGTTTTACACGGAAACGATACCAAACACGTCCTGGTAGACTTAACTGACCAGCAATAAAGAAAGAAAAGAGGGATACTTGGCCGTATTCACTCCGCTCTCCCGCCTGACAGGGGACGAATCTGACTCCCTCCACATCTGAAAATAATCAACGTGGAACACTCTATCTGTGATAGAAATTTCATGCTTGTAACCCGATGCGCACAATTATGTTAGAAAACAGCGGACTAACAACTCTACTATATAAAGGTTTCCTTGTGTTTAACTACATATTATTATGTATTGACTGTGAAGCGGCTAAGTTAAGTAACCCCCACCTTCCCACGATACGACCGCTCCACTTCCATTTACATGGTATGAAATTCATTATTCGATTAGCTTGTAAATTGGCTTGCATGTCATTCCGGTTCATGTAGGTGCATTTTCGACTCATCGTAACGGGTGCATAATTCATTCACCGGTATTTATTAATTCGCGGCCAGCTATGAAATGTATACTAAAAAATGCTCTTTGTAAATCCTCTTTGGCCTGACAATTTTTTTACTTAATTATGTTATAAGTAAGTGCTTAACTATGTGAAAATGATGATAATTTTATTGTCTACAATACATTTTAAAAGAAAACTAGGGCATAAAAATAATCATGCGTGTTAATTTCTAAATGACAAGGTTGCATTGCTCAATAATTTCGGAGACCACTAATAGACAGCTACCTACTTGTTGTCGGTAAGATAAGATAAGATAAAAATCATTTATTCAAGTAGGATTCATGGGAATCACTTTTGCATCGTCAATAAATTACACACAATTTAATACAATCGAATATAGCACTTACATTTATGAAAACAAATTCAAATATTTCAGCTCAAACGCATCGTTAAAAGAAAGTGAAAAATTAAATCCATGAACTTTATAAAATACATTAGAATATTTTAAAATACATTAAGTTAACAGATAAAAATAAAAACTTGTATATAAAAAAAAAATGTGAATGTCAACAAAAGTGAACAAATTATTAAAAATATAAATGTACGTTCCAAATTAAATATATATTTTCTCAAACATCCATGGAAATGTCGTTCTTATGATCGTGGTAATAGACCGCGAAATGCGTCTTTGTATAGCAATTGTTGAAGATTCGTTCTAATTTCAAATTAGAACGATATAAAGGAATTTCATAGAACATTATTGGCCGTAGCCAACAAAGAGATTGTCTTTTGTTTCAGTGGGGTTTATTTCTTTTATTGATAATCTATGGCATACTGCCAATAAAAAAAAACTTAGTTTGTGCATGTATATTTACGTTTTATTTCTTATATTGAACTAGATTATTAAATTAGATTAAATCAGATATTCAATAAAATAAACAAGGAATCACGTTTATTGTTAAAAAATATAACAATATCTAATTAATAAGGTGTTGTCATTTTTTAATAAATAGAATCATCTTAACATTTGGTGGCAAAAACATTGACCCGAACAGCTTAAAAAAATAAATTTGTTTTTTTTTATTAAATTTGAAATAAATTTGTTTTTATATGAATATGTAAGTTGAACATTTGTATTATTTCCTTGGATTTATTTGAGAAAAGCACTATACAAGCCTCGGCGCGAACAGGGATTATCGGCCTCGTATCTCTAGATGGCCTCGTTATCACTCGGCCATCTATTACTACTCGGCCAATAATCCCCTATTTCGCGGCCTCTGCAGTAATGTACTATTAAAACATTAAGAGATTAAAATTATACAAAAAAAATTAAGAAAAAAAACCATCACATATAACATTAGCACTGTTCAAATCAGGCCAAGCTTTTTTATCGTTCAGATAATCCTCGACACTATAGTAAGCTTTCTTCAGAAAAACTGATTTCAAATATTTTTTTAAAGTAGATAGGTGTACTCGTAGTTCCATTGCTTCAACAGGTAACTTATTGTAAAATAGTATATATCGACCCATAAATGACCTATAAATTTTCCGCACAGGAAATTTCGGGATAGCAATTTTGTGTTTGTATCTAGAACTAAGCATTTTTTTAATGAATCTATATTTTTAATCGCGTAAATAATGTTTTCATATATGTATTGAAAAGGCGCTGTCAAAATATTAAATTCTTTAAAACGATCTCATAGCGATTCACGTGACCGCATGTTATAAATAAAGCGAATTGCTCTTTTTTGTAATACAAAAATGGTATGTATGTCTGCAGCCTTTCCCCATAGCAAAATTCCATAAGAAAAACCATTGTGAAATTGGCTAAAATAGACTAAACGCGCTGTCTCTACGTCCGTCAGTTGCCTGATTTTTTCGACAGCGTAAGCAGCTGAACCCAATTTGTTGGCCAATGATGATATGTGGGGACTCCACTGAAGATTTTTATTTAGAATCAAGCCTAAAAAAGAAGTTTTATCAGTCAATTCTAAGAGCTCCCCATTTAGATACAAAAAAGGACTATAACTTTACGTTAGGTAATGTGAACCGTATACATTTAGTTTATTTAGAATTAAGTAATAAATTATTAATAGTAAACCAATTTAAGACTTCCGATAGTGTATTATTTATGCTATCGTAGTCCACTAATGCTCGATTAATTTTAAAGATCAGGGATGTGTCATCTGCAAAAAGAAAAATCTTGCAACCATTTTCTACTATATATGGCAATTTGTTTATATAAACTTAAAAAAGGAAGGGTCCCAGAATCGAGCCCTGGGGCACGCCTAGTTTAACAGCTGCTCCATCCGATTGTGTTCTATTTATGACTACAGATTGCATTCTGTGGCTTAGATATGATGATACCAAATTTAAGGCATTTTCAGATATCCCATAATGTTTCAATTTCAATAATAAAGTCCCGTGTTCCACACAATCGAACGCTTTCGAAAGATCACAGAATATGCCTATAGCATCGCAAGAACTTTCCCATATCTCATATATACATTTTATGAGTTCCGAAGCGGCATCGGTGATCGATCGCCCTTTTCTGAACCCAAATTGCTGAGTCGGAATACTACAATGTTGTTTTATACACTATATACCAAATTGGTACCCGCAGGCCTGCGGGTTTTGAAGAAGTGCACAAAGTAGCAGGTATCCACGTCAGAAATCTTCAAACTTAAATTAAATAAGTCGTCGGATACAATGTAGGTACACAGTTTCTTCATTCCAAGTTCTGTTTCTTTAAGAAAATTCACCGTTGTATTTTCCTTATGGCAAAGTGAAGATGAGAATAATTGATTTGCAACATGTTATTTAACATTATCTAATAATGTAGGAGAGCCCTGTCGGTGGGAATCGTACATTATACCCTACTTAAAAAGGATCTCCACTCAGAAGTATACGATTTTCTCACGTCCTTCGTATTTATTCCGCTCATAACAAGTTTCTGTTAATACCTCTTTACTCCAGCTTCTTTGTCGATTATTCTTTAGAAAAACGTTCAACCAAAAAACTTCAATTTCATATTTGTTTGTTCAATAGTCGTCACATAAAAATATGTTTTCTAGCTATTTACGTATATTATAAAATTGGCAATGGACAAACTACACAACGAGCGTTTAAACGAGTTATTTTTAACGTACAACAGTATTTTTGATTATTATTAATAAAACATTTTATAAGCTTATAATATTAATGTCTCTAGGTTCGTTAGCGGAACGTAAAATATGAGATTGAATTGCTATATAATCCAAAACAGTTCGGTTAATGCCCAGACGAGGTTCAACAGATGCCATGCCAACTGTACGTGATAGGTATACAGAAGTGCATGCACAGAGGCACCTGCACATGGTGTTTGTTAACCACGAAAAGGCATATGATCGAATTCGGACAGAGGTTTTGTGTTGGACTATGAAAGAAAGATGTGTACCAGGAGGGCTGGGAAGTATGTGGCGCTAATTCGGAGTATGTATAATGCCAGTGTCACATTCTGTCCGTCCAGTTGCTGCCGTTGCTGTCACCAACGGCAGGTTCAGTGTCATGGTGGTAGGGTTACACCAGGGATCGGCTTTTAGTCCTTCCTGCTTGCTATGGTTGCTTTTTCATCGGATATTCAAGAAGAAGCGTGCTATTCGCCGATGATGTCGTACAAGTTGAGAAATTATAAATGATGAGATGACGAATGACAGAGAGCAATGGAATCTAGAATAAAGGATGCCGCGCCGACCCCGAGTCGACGAGTCGAGTCGACTACGGTATACGGTCAAGAAAATTATGATCCAATGGTAACCAGTAAGTTCGTAGATACTGGTATTATTTTGGTTTATTCTGAATGTTTTTCTCCTTTGCTCTGTTTGAGTGTACTAATTAGGGAGCCGAATAGAGGGGGTTTTTGAATTTACTCGAGCGCGGCTGATTAAATACAAGTGAGGATACATTGCATCCTGTAGAGAGTACCTGTAGCATAATACGAACCTTTTATTGGTGAGTGGAGTACAAAAAAAACCGGCCAAGAGCATGTCGAGCCACTCAGTGTAGGGTTCCGTAGTTGCCCATCTATTGTGAAGTATGAGAGGTTTAAATTACGAGAAAGATTTCAAGCTCTATAAAAACACCACGGTAACTGTAGTTACCTATTACCTTCTGGAAGTCAACTTACGTCCTTAAGAAAATTATGAAATTTTGCGATAACCCTAAAACGGCTACACCGATTTTGTTCAATATAGTTTTCGGTGAAAGTACTTATAAGCCCTCATTTTCATGAATTTTCCATAATTTTTTGACCCGTGGTTGACAGCTTTATCAAAAAATAATGTTTGAAGATCCTTATTATTTTTAAAAGACCTATTCTACGACACTCCACACACTAGTGTTGAAACGAAATAAAAATTCAACCCCTATTTAGGTGATATAGAGATACCCGAAAAAAAAATTTTTTTTGTAGTTTTTATTTCACTGTTTTGTCTACGTGATACATACACATACTCATACCAAATTTCAGCTTTCTAGTACTAATGATCACGGAGCTAAGCCGCGGACGGACAGACGGACATGGCGAAACTATAAGGGTTCCTAGTTGATTACGGAACCCTAAAAACGGTTTATCGGAAATACGTTACCTACTCTAACGCGTCAGATAAAAGTATTAGGCCGGGTTAATTGCTAGCTGAACAGTGTAAAATATAATTTAAATGTATTTTGACCAAATCGTGGTAAAATTTACAATTTTCACCCAATTTCATCTGTATTAGAGGTTAATCAAGACGTCTGTTTCTTGGGAATCTCTGAACCGATTTTGATTTTGACCCGGTTTTCAATTACGTTAAGGATCGTATTAGTAAATCATTTGTACTAGTGTAAGTTTTCTCAGCCCGACAGAATCCTGAGAAGCTCATCCTCATTATCATAAAATGACAGGCAGAAGAGAAACAACTGGACAGTGCAGTTCCAGAACAATATTTTCGTTACACACGCATTGCAGCCAACCTCGAGAGCCTGATGACAAGTGCCGCATGCAATTAACTGCTCACTTATCATGACGCACCTCTTCAAATCATCTGTGGTAAATTTAATGGCAATCAATGTCTCTTAGGAGTTAGGGCTTAATGGCTTTGTGATGTATGTTATGGGTATTTTATTATGATCACAGAAAGATTTTACTTAAATGTACATGTAAAAGCTTCTTTACTAGTAGGTATATGTATGTACTTCGTTATGAAAAAAGTGCCATTCGACGAAAAAAAACAATTTCATTTATTCCATTCGGGAGTTGGGTACACAAAACTTTATCGTAAGTTATGCAGAAGGCTATTCATCAATGAAATTGGTAGCAACTTAGCAAGCGACCCTAATACTGTTTTGTCACAAATGTATTAAAAAGCGTCTTGCAGCTCGCGTGGAACTGTGGCAGGTATTCATTCGTTCATGTTCATGCATACAAATGAAGAACGATGACGAGTGAACTTTCCGCACTTGCATCAAACATTAGTGTTATAGGAAGATGAATAACTATTCATAGTCATACCCATACCTAATTGTCTCCAAATAGATATCTATGGGGCTAAAACTATCTTTTTGCAAGAACATTATATACAAATGAGCAATTGATATCTCGAAATTCAGTATTTAAACGAAAGTAAAAGTTTTGTTAACATTAGTGTTAGCTGCGTTTTGTTAATTTTAATGGGACGTTTAGGTAATACCAAGATATTACATAGCGACCTATAAAATAAGAACGCTGATTACGAGTCTTCATACAACAGATTTGCGAAAGTTACAGCCGCTTTTGGTTTTATGTGTGCGTGTCTACGATCCAATCATACATACATTTTGCTTGTGACATTGACTTTGTGTCAGATGCACACGGACAGAACTTAGCCCGTGGGTAACCAAAACTGACTTCCCTTTCAAGCGCTAACTAGGTTTCTAGTCTAGGCGTATTTATTATAAGTGTTTGACTCTGCTTATTGTGACATAATTTAACCTTAAAGTTTTATCTGTATTCTTAATAACCATATGTATCAAGTTTCACACGTATAAACCAACCTACGAGTACCTTCCTATGGTCCCTAACGCCCATGGAGCGGAATTCTTATAGGTAGGAGTACCTACTACAAGGTCGGGTGACCTCGTTGCGAGTAAACCTGGTCAAGGTTCTGGTCTCATGGTCTGTACCATGGTGTTTTTTTTATCTTTATTAGAGAATTCATTTAACTATTCGTTTTAAATGCTTTACTAAACTCTTCCTCAATTATAACTATTATAAATCTGCTGCTACATGCATTAATAGGATACCTAATAGAATAGGAAAAGGAATCATATTATTATAAGAGTTAAGATGTCCACGTAATTTCAAATATATTTGTAAAAACGAGTTATTCAGTAAGTATCAATTACGGCAGTAAATAAATTGTACATGTAAGGTTTAAATTATGTATTATTTAGGTTACATGAAATTAAAATAAACGCCACTATTTTATTTCTTGACGTTAGTTTTTATTATGGTATGTAAAAAGCTGTGTGTTCGTTCATTAGCTGCATTTCAACTGTCGTGTGACGTCGTGGCGTGGATTGTTGCGATGATGTAAACCGTTGCGTCGTCGTGACATATACCTACACACTCATGGTACGACTAACGTACCAGTAGTAACATATATTGCCGAAACAGCGTAGCCCGGCACGATATCAAATTGTATTTTATTTAAAATTGACAGTTAATTTGTTACTGACATGACCGTAGGTACCTAATGAGATATAAATATTTATTGGGTATACTGGGTCCCGGAAAAGAAAGAAGATTTTTAAAATAAAGAAGAATCTTCTTTTAAATGTTGTGACGTTTATCTTATAATGGCGATAACGCATGTAATGTTTTTACATAAAATATGTGTTTCAGGAAACTGAAAAGATACCTCAAGTACCTACTGCGAACGTTTGGTCGCAACTGTTAGATTATTTTATAATGTTGGCAAGATTATTATTCTCTAGATTAATACAGTACTGCCAACATAACTGTGATTGGTTGGTCTTTACCTTTTTATACTAACTGTCAGCTACTGAAAAATATTCTCATCAATAAAACACATAGTCAATTACGCTGATTTGATTTCTTACTTGTAAATGGAAAATACAAAGGAAAATTAGTCAGCCAGATGGCATAGTAAATTAGTCCGGGTATTTTAAGATTTTTTCAGGTAATAAAAATAATTTCAAATTGTAACGGCAAATTTAGAACAAAATGGCTTCCATGGTAATGCCCCAACTTGATGAGAAACAAAATTTTTCGAATTGGAAATTTAGGATACAGATTTTATTGAACGAAAAAGACGTCTCAAATGTTTTAAAGGATGATCCGCCTGTTGATAAAGATAAGTATGCAATTTTTATGCTTAAAGACGCGAAAGCGAAGTCGACGATCGTACAATACGTATCAGATAAATACTTAGATATTATAAAAAAGGCAGAGACGAGTAAACAAATGATTAAAAAGCTAGAAGAAATATTTGAAAGAAAAAGCGTGTCGTTAAATTACACCTAAAGAAGAAACTGTTATCTTTAAAATGTGCGGGTAATTTACAAGACCATTTCTTAAAATTTGACTCGATCATAAGTGAGGTGGAATGGAAGCCGCGGGCTGCAAACTGGACGAAAGTGACAAGGTAGCACATTTATTACTTACTTTACCAGATTCATACGAAACTGTTATTACAACTCTTGAAACTATGAGTGTAGAAAAAGAATTATGCGAAGATTTTGTAAAAGCCCGATTATTAGATGCCGAACTGAAGAATAGTGGCAAAGAAACAATGCCCGAATTAACATTTATGGCCTGCTTTAAGTGTGGTAAAAGAGGCCACAAGGCCACAGATTGTTTTAGTAACTACAACAATAATTTTAACCAACAAAGAGGCCGAACTATGTACCGAGGCCAAAACTCTTACAGAGGCAGAAGTTCATTTAGAGGTAGAAGTAACAGAGGTACATTTAGAGGACAAAGTCAAAGCCCACATCATTCAAAAGATAAGTTATCATTCATTGCAATGGCTGCAATCGAAAATACAGACCATTTTATCCTCGATTCTGGCGCAACGAACCACATGGTAAAAGAGGAATGCGAGAAGTTTATTACAAATATAACAGAACTGTCAACACCAATTAAGATACAAATTGCCAATGGACAGGTTCTGACAGCAAGAAGAAAAGGCATTTTGACAGCCGATTATCAAAGCTCACGTACAATACAAATCGATATGGAAGTATTATTGGTAGAAGGATTACGACATAACTTATTATCAATTAACAAGTTGACAGAAAAAGGTTTCAACATCACATTCACCAACGATGGTGTATTGATAAGAAAAGACAACGTTTGTATTAAAGGAAACAAATCGAACAATTTGTACATATTAAAACTTGATGTCAACATTGAAAATGCTTATGTGGCAAGCAAGAACAGTGACTTATGGCACAAAAGACTTGGCCATATAAACTATAATGATTTAAAACTATTAAATTTACCTATACCTGACAAAATCTGCGACACATGTATTGAGGGAAAGAGCACACGAAGAAGCTTCTACTACCAGAAAAGCAATAGTAAACAAATTGGAGATTTAATACATTCAGACATTTGCGGACCCATAGAGCCTATAAGTATATATGGATTTCGATACTTTCAAGTACTTATTGACGACTACTCACACTACCTGGTAGTCCGTTTACTGAAAACGAAAGATGAAGCAGAGGGCAATATTATAAATTTTATAAGATATATTAAAACCCAATTTGGATTTAAAACAAAGAGCTTAAGACTCGATAATGGTGGTGAATTCAGTTCCAACAAATTTAAAGGATACTGTACGGATAAGGGAATACGAATTGAATACACAGCACCATATACGCCACAACAAAACGGAACTTCAGAACGAATGAATCGCACATTAATAAATAAAGTACGGACAAAATTGATTGAAACAAAATTACCAAAAGAACTGTGGAGCGAAGCAGTGATGACATCTGCGTATGAGATAAATAGAAATACAGCAATACAGCATTAAATACAGCATTAAATGGAAAAACACCATCAATGTTATGGTATGGCAACAACAATTTGACGAAGCTAAGAGTCTTCGGCAGCCAAGCATGGGCTGTAACATTGCCTAAACCAAGGAAATTAGAGCCAAGAGCTAAGAAATTGATAATGGTCGGATATTGTGGTTCGGGATACAGACTTTTTGATCCCAAAGAAAATAGAATCGTCATATCAACAGATGTAAAGTTTAATGAAAATGAAATCGTATTTAAAAATGAAGAGAAAGACGAAAATGCAAAAATATTTAGACCTTATGTTCATAATGATGAAGAAGAAGAAATTGAAATATACGAAGAAAATACAATAGTACATGAGAAAGAAAATGACAAGATTGTAACTGAAAAAGACACTGAAAATAAAGAAAGTAGACAAAATGAAGAAGAAATTGAAGAAAATGATACCAGCTATGATGAAGCAGAAGAAGAAATGGAAGCTTATCTAAATTGTCCAAATAATGTAACCATGAATACCAGAGCAGGAAGACAAATCAATAAGCCAAAACACTTAAATGATTATGAAATATATATGGCATACTGTTTAATATCTTCGGAAGACCCGATACATTATGAAGAAGCGATTAAAGACAAAGAATGGGAAGAAGCAATTGCGAAAGAAATAAATTCATTAGAAAAGTTGGAAACTTGGGAAGTAGTTGACGCTAAAGGCAAAAAGGCAATTGATACGAAATGGGTATTTAAAACTAAAGACAATGGTTTAAAGAAGGCTAGATTAGTAGCAAAAGGTTTTCAGCAGAAAGAAAGTTATTTTGGGAATAATTATTCACCGGTAGTGAGGATGAATACAATTACAATGTTTTTAGCACATGAAATAGAAATGATTATGAAATAAGTCAATTTGATATTCCCACAGCCTTTTTAAATGGATTTTTAGAAAATGAAGTTTACATTAAAGTACCGAAAGGAGTGAAGGTTGAGAAGAACAAAGTATTAAAATTAAAAAGAAGTCTATATGGATTGAAAGAAAGCCCCAAGTGCTGGAATGAAAGGCTTAATGATTTCTTAACAAAGACCGTCGGATTAAAGCGGTCTCAACATGATTTTTGCTTATACTACAATAGTAAAGTTTGGTTTTTAGTGTTTGTAGACAACATTCTACTAACAGGGGAAGTCGAAGCGATAAATAAAGTAACAGAGATGCTACATAAAGAATTTAATGCAAAAGATTTGGGAAAAATCAATAAATTTCTAGGTATGGAAATTACAAGAAATGAAGAAGGAATGAAAATAAATCAAAGCAAACAAATTGCTAAAATGTTACAGAAGTTTAATATGACTGACTGCAATGGAGTAAAAACGCCAATGGAAAAGGATTTACAAATAAAAGCAACTAATGATAAAAAAGATGTACCGTATAGATAAATAATTGGAAGTTTAATGTTTTTGGCAACCGTCACAAGACCAGACATAAGTTATGCGGTCTCATATCTAAGTCAATTTTTAGACAAGCCTGACATCCAATGTTGGAAACAAGCGAAGAGAATAATCAGATACATAAAGCAAACGAAGGAGTATGGACTAAACTACAAAAGGCAGAATGATAACTGCACTATTAATGCCTATTCAGATGCCGATTGGGCAGGGCCAAAGACTGATAGAAAAAGCATGAGTGGATGTGTCATCATGTATTATGGTAATGTTATTGGATGGTTCTCTAGAAAACAAAGCTGCGTGGCACTTTCTACAGCGGAGGCTGAATATGTCGCACTAGCTACAGCGTGCAGCGAAGTCATTAATATCAAAGGGTTAGCCAAGGATTTTGGTGAGTGTTTAACACCTGAAATTTATGTAGACAATATGGGAGCTATATCAATGTCCAACAGTTATGAAAATAGCAAACGTGCAAAACACATCGATATTAAATATCACTTTGTTAAAGATTTGATCAGAAAAAAGATAATCACTCTATACCATGTCGACTCTTATAACAATGCAGCTGACATTTTTACTAAAATATTGTCATTAGATAAGTTTACTCATAATAGAGATCTGTTATGTGTATACTAGTAATATTAATCTTGAGTATTCTTAAATGAATATTAGTTTGATAATTAAGGAGGAGTCAGTACAAATAATGTGCATGAGCGAATTTTATTTGACATAATGTTACTTGATTGATTGCATTAGCGAATGATACTTATTTAATTTAATGTTATTCATTGCTTTAGCGAATGTCACTAATTTAATTCTATGTTCTTTTGTATAATTTGTTTGTAATGCGATTGTAAATGTTTTTGCAAAGTTTGAGCATCACATCTACAATCGAGGAGGAGTGTTAGATTATTTTATAATTTTGGCAAGATTATTATTCTCTAGATTAATACAGTACTGCCAACATAACTGTGATTGGTTGGTCTTTACCTTTTTATACTAACTGAACTGTCAGCTACTGAAAAATATTCTCATCAATAAAACACATAGTCAATTACGCTGATTTGATTTCTTATTTTATTTCCATAAAATAAAAGCAACTATTATGTGCAATATGCGAGATTCAAGCAATTGAGGCGGAAATACCTACATTTGATTGATGTTCTCGTTGTTCTATATTAATTGTATTGGATAAAGCATCTTTATGTAATAGCAACCGGTAGGTATACGTGTAAAGGCAGGTGTAGTGTAGATAGCATGATATATGTTCAAATAACCCTTTATTTAAATACAGTGCGTAAGCTTTTAGAATGCGATTCACGTTTTATGCCGGTCTCGATAGCTCTTGAAATATTCCAGTATAACGGTTTAAATATATGTGACGTTTTCAATCACACGTTTATTGTAATCTTAGTAACTATTTTTCACTTTTATTACTTGTATAATTGTTCTGTTTAATGTCTTAACGTAGTGTTATATATTCTCTTTGTTAAATGTTAATGAGCTGTACACATTTCGGCATTGCATTCATAGATTCTTATTATTATTATTAATCCGTTTATGGCGGCTCGAAGCTTGTGCCAGTATCGTTTTTTTTGGTTTATAACCAATGCATGACTTCCGTGTTAAATGTAAATAAAACTTATCAAAAAATAAAATAAAACATGAGATGAAATGAACATGAACAAAGATGGCCGATGAATCCATTCCATAGATTCTTTCCGCCAACGGTCTGCAGTGACATTGACAGCTCTGTCGCTTGTCAATGTCATTGTCTTGGCGTCTTGGCGTTGAAAGCGCTTACGCTGCGTTCAGACTAAGAGTGCAGTCGTGTGTGTGCGGTTGACCGTGGTGTCACCTATATATAGGTTTCACCGGAAGACCAGCGCTGGTTCCCGGGCCAGCATTTATGCTGAGGTGTGACCTTTTCGTGGCATACGCAACAACGATTTTATTTTGTTTTATTTCTTATATTAATTGTCCACTTTGTGCATTGTTAACGAATAAATTATTATTTTATTCTATTCTAATCAAAAGGGCCCACTTGGTCGCTCACTATAAGGACGTATTGACAGGTTATTGGTATAAAGATGTAAGCAAATTTCGACTCTTAAACAAGCGACAAAGTGGGTCCTTTTGGTTGAAAACGTCACATATGTACATTCAAAGGTTTATCTGGTTTACGTAGATATTAGATTAACCTAGCTACGTAACTAGATACACCTCACCTTTCAATCCCGCATCGTATCCCGCCGTCGAAAACAGGAGCAATGATTGCTTGATGCTGCCAGGAACAATAGATTGCCCATCACTCGCGAAACCCACATATTCGATCGGCTGCTCACCAAAAATATCCGCATACGATTATGCTGCAATATGAGTAAATGTACGTGACAAAATTCAGACATGTTTTATTTGTATAGACAAATATAAACTTTAATAAAAATATAATATTACCTACACAAATTGATCTAGATAGTCCCAAACTAAGAAATGCATGTACCTACTAGACGACGATATCTATATATATATGAATGAGAATGAATGAGAATATTTATTTGTCAAAAGTGGGTATACATAAATGATCTTAACTATGACTAGTTTCTCCACTTTCTGTCTATAAGTCAGACGTACAAATTCAATTAAATTACAGGTTATCATACGTTATTAATTACATTATTTTTTAGTAGACAATTAGAATTAATTAATTACAGCTTCTATTCACACATCGTAATAAAAAAATTGTATTCATTAAATACTAAACATTATTCATTAACATATTATTTCTCATTACATTATTAGGTACTTATATTACATTAAATCACATCACATTATATAATATTATTTGTATAAATTAAATTAATGAAAATTATGTTAATCATATGTCAATTGTCAAAGTGTTCTGAATTAGTATAGTACATATTATCCTTACACCAACTGAATAATTTGCTTTTAAATTGTTGTAAATCTAATTCCTTTATATTGTTGGGGAGGTAATTATATTTTTTTATACACATGAATACGGCATTCTTATTAACCAAAGCTGAAGTTGTCCCTGGATAATGCAAATTTAACCCATGCCGAGTGTTGTGTCTTGAGGTGGACGCATGACTAGTAAAAGAACTTAAATTTCGTTTAGTGAAGAGACATGTCTCGTATACATAAAGAGAGGGCAGGGTTAAAATATTGAGCTCTCTGAATATTGGTCGACATGAGTCTGTTTGCTCGGCACCATAGATTGCACGAATACATTTTTTTTGCAGTCGAAATACTTTAGGAGCGTATGGGCTGTTGCCCCATAAAATAAGACCGTACCTTAGATTTGACATTACATAGCCGTGGAACGCCATAATAGACTGGTAGAAAAATCCAAATATCGGCTTCCTTTACCGTCCTAACGGCATTTTGTGAGCCATTTTGGCAACATGACTTTTCCGATGTAAAAAAGCCTGCTGAATTCGATTCTGGATGTTGCCAAGCCGAATTTTTCCCCCCTCCCCCCATTTCCCCCCTTTTTACCTCAATATATGTCCCTAATCACGGTTTTTACGGTTTTATACAAAAAGTCTTACAGTTAGAAAAAAAGTGTCAAAGACAAGAATGACCTCTATAAAATTTCCTATAACATGGTGTATAAACTTTCTTAGTAGGCCTTATGGTTCGTGAGCAATATCTTCCGGAACTTCATAGACTGGTAGAAAATTCTAAATATCGGCTTCCTTTACCGTCCTAACGGCATTTTGGGATCCATTTTGGCAACATGACTTTTCCGATGTAAAAAAGCCTGCTGAATTCGGTTCTGAATGTTGCCAAGCCGAATTTTGTCCCTCTCCCCCCATTTCCTCCCTTTTTGACCTCAAATGTGTCCCTAATCACGATTTTTACGGTTTTATACAAAAAGTATTACAGCTAGAAAAAAAGTGCTAAGGACAAGAATGATCTCTATAAAATTTCCTATAACATGGTGTATAAACTTTTTTGATAAGCCTTATGGTTTGTGAGAAATATCTTCCGGAACTTTATTATTTGTTTAAAAATTGATAAACTTGGTTGAGGCAGGGAAATACACTTATTTTGGGATAATTGGTATCGCACAGGATCCAGCCGCTCTGCAGCTCTTGACGCTGACATCCAGTTGGCGTGCTGCTTATTATATGTCAAGACTTACGAGGCTTTCAGTCATAAGCAGTCGTCAGATTTACACGCAGAACTGTATCCAAGTCGGGCTAAAAGCGACGTAGAAAATAAAAATGCTTTACTTCTGACCATGAAGTCATTCAAAATGCTCAGTTAGACGCCAGAATCTCCAGAAACGGGCCTGAGAAATGCAGATATCCAGGATTTTGCAGCAGAAAAAAATAAAGTGTCACTTCTCACTGCCAAGCAGCTTGGCTCACTCCAAGTAACGAAGTTTGCTTCCGAAAGGCTCACCAACATCAGATCAGCAAGCAGCAGCCCCCCACATCAGACGCAAATATGGTCGATTTTGAACGACCTGCCTTGTACAGGTCTTGAGGGTCGGGCCTTTGTTCATTTTGAATTTTGCGTTTTATTGTAGACCTGCTGTTGGTGAGCCTTTCGGAAACAAACTTCGTTACTTAGATTGAGCCAAGCTGCTTAGCAGTGAGAATTGTCACTTTATTTTTTTCTGCTGCAAGATCCTGGGTAACTGCATTTCTAAGGCCCGTTTCTGAAGAATCTGGCGTCTAACTGAGCATTTTGAATGACTTCATGGTCAGAAGTAAAGCATTTTTTATTTTCTACGTCGCTTTTAACCCGACTTGGATACAGTTCTGCGTGTAAATCTGAAGACTGCTTATGACTGAAAGCCTCGTAAGTCTTGACACATAATAAGCAGCATGCCAACTGGATGTCAGCGTCAAAAATTGCAGAGCGGCTGAATCCTGTGCGATACCAATTATCCCAAAATAAGTGTATTTCCCTGCCTCGACCAAGTTTATCAATTTTTAAAAAAAATAATGAAGTTCGGAAAGATATTGCTCATAAACCATAAGGTTTACCAAAAAAGTTTATACACCATGTTATAGGAAATTTTATAGAGATCATTCTTGTCTTTAACACATTTTTCTAGCTGTAATACTTTTGTATAAAACCGTAAAAATCATGATTAGGGACATATTTTGAGGTAAAAAAGGGGGGAAATGGGGGGAGGGGGGCAAAATTCGGCTTGGCAACATTCAGAACCGAATTCAGCAGGCTATTTTACATCGGAAAAGTGATGTTGCCAAAATGGATCCGAAAATGCCGTTAGGACGGTAAAGGAAGCCGATATTTAGAATTTTCTACCAGTCTATGAAGTTCCGGAAGATATTGCCCACGAACCATAAGGCCTACTAAGAAAGTTTATACACCATGTTATAGGAAATTTTATAGAGATCATTCTTGTCCTTGATACTTTTTTTCTAATTGTAAGACTTTTTGTATAAAACCGTGACTAGGGACATATTTTGAGGTAAAAAGGGGGAAATGGGGGGAGGGGGGAAAAATTCGGCTTGGCAACATCCAGAATCGAATTCAGCAGGCTTTTTTACATCGGAAAAGTCATGTTGCCAAAATGGCTCACAAAATGCCGTTAGACTTGATTTTTTTTATATGAACTACTAGTCTATAAGTGCTGTCTTTTGAGATGTCATATCCTTTAGTCGTCTGAGAGCAAACACGAAACGACTAAGTCTATCTATAAGATTTTCAATATGTTCTTTCCAATTATTATGAGAATCGACAGTAACCCCTAAGAATCGAAAAGAAGAAACAAGCTCTATTTCTTGATGACCATTGCCGTTATACGTTAATTTTAAGTTTTTAGGTTTACCCTGAGGTGCATAGAATTCCATGAATTTGGTTTTAGATAAGTTAATCTGTAAGTTATTATTTTCTAACCATGTAATGGTATCTCTAAGTAGTGTATTTGCTTCTGACTCATATGTTAATGGATTATCACCTCTTATGACTAGAGAACAATCATCAGCAAAAAGAATAATTTTGTGTTTAGTTATATTGGGCAGGTCATTTATATAGACTAGGAAGAGAAGAGGTCCTAGGATGCTTCCCTGCGGTACACCATATTTTACACAGCGAAAACTTGATTTATAAGTTAGGACAGTTTTGGTTTTAGGACAAAAATTTGTTATTTCAGTACGCTGTAACCTATTTTGTAAATAAGATTTAAGCCATTCATATGCATTGCCTCGAATCCCTACACTATACAATTTGGATAGCAGCAGTTCATGTGATACTCGATCAAATGCTTTAGACATATCCATAAAAATTGTCATGACTGGTACACTTTTGTCTCTACAAGCCATAATCACTTTTAAAACTTCATAAATTGCCATAACTGTACTTTTATTCTTACAAAACCCAAATTGATTCTTTGATAAAATGTCAAATTTTGTAAAGAAAGAGATCATTCTATTGTAGAGGACTTTTTCAAATATCTTGGCTAATATTGGTATCAAAGCTATCGGTCTATATTGCTCGGAATCCTGTCGATCACCTTTTTTGAATACTGGTTTAGTAATTGTAATTTTTAGCTGCTCAGGATAAACACCTTCATCCATAGATTTATTTATTATGTACGTTAACGGTGGAGCTAGAGTATTACAATTCTCTTTAATAATAGAGGTTGGCAGGTCATCGAATCCTGTTGAAAGCGTATTTTTTAACGACATTATTATTTTTACTATTTCGGTCGTCTGAGCAGGATACAGGAAAATTGAGGTTTGAACATTCGGTAGTGTTACGGAATTTGGACTTGGCTCATCATCTTTGACTACTTGTGTGAACTCATCTGATGCTCATTAAATTTATTTGCTATTTCAAGTGGATCCTCAACTAGCTTATTACTAAATGTTACTTTACTAAGTGTGCAGTTCGGTTGTTTATTACCAAGGGATTGATTGATGACACCCCAAGTGGCTTTCGCTACATTATTAGCATTTTCTACGTATTGTTCATTAATGTTCCTCTGGCTTTTCCTAATAATATTTTTCAAAATCGCAGAGTAACTCTTGTACTTATATTTATTTTGTTTGGTTGGTTGAAAAGTGTAACGTTGATGCAGCTTGCGCTTGGTTTTAGAGGCTGCTTTGATACCAGGTGTTATCCAAGATTTCCTCACATTCGCATTCATTTTAACCTTGTTACGGGGAAAACATAGATTGAAAAACAACATTACTAATTCGTGGTACGCCTTGAATGCGCTATTTGTGCTTACACACTCATAGATTTCGCTAAAGGTCAAAACTTTTAAACAATCCTGAAACTTTTTCCTATTGATTTTTGAAATGTTACGTTTCCATATAAACCAATATTTATGATGAACTATGGGTTTTACAGAAATATCCAGTGTCTGAGCGGAGTGGTCTGAAATCTGTAAATGGTGAACTAACGCCTGTTTTCTTCCAGTAAAGTTTGTTGCAAAGTTGTCTATACACGTTTTAGATCGCGCTGTAATTCTTGTGGGCTCATTAACATGTAGTTTGAAATTAAAACATTTCAGCAACCTTTCAAACTCTTTGCCGATCTCTAAATTTTCTTTTAACCTATCGATATTAAAATCACCGCATATTACAATTCTTTTTTTGTGTTTTAATATGATTTTCATCAGGAGAAGCTCTAGTTTTCTAAAAAACAGATCTATGTCAGCACCTGGTATTCTATAAATGCATAATATTAGTATAATATATAAAAGAAGAAGTCCTGACTGACTCATCAACGCACAGCCGAAACTACCAATGTTAGAGAGTTGATTTTTTCACAGTAGGTTACTTTTATAACGTGGGCTAGAGATAAGAAGGGATTTTTGGAAATACCTCCCCTAAGAGGTTTAAATGGGGGTGCAAAGTTTGTATGGGGTACAAGTTTTTTTTTAAGCTAGGAACTTGAAACTTCGTAAAAAGGTATCAAAATAAAATGGAAGAAAATAAATTTCAGAGTTTTTGTAAATTCATCCTCTAAGGTGGTAAAAAAGGGGTTGAAAGTTTGTATAGAGATCAAATATTTTTTTGAGTGCGAGACTTAAATCTTTGTACAAAGGCAAACTATTAACAAAAAAAGCAATTTTAGCGTTTTTTAAAATTCCTCCCCTAAAAGGGTTTAAAAGGGGTTGAAAGTTTAAATCCATTACAAATTCTTTGAAACTTCTTATAAAGGCATACATGAGAATAAAAAAATTACCTTCATTGATCGTTATTAAAAATTCAACCTCTAAGGGGGTCAAAAGGGGGATGAAAGTTTGTCTTGGGGTTCAAATTTAATTTTAAGCTAGGAACTAGAAACTTCGTAAAAAGGTATTAAAATAAAAGAAAAGAAAACTAATTTCAGCGTTTTTGAAAATTCATCCCTTAAAAGGGTTAAAAAGGGGTTGAAAGTATGTATGACGATCAAAATTTTTTTTGACTGCGGGACTTAAAACTTTATATAAAAGCATATTATAAAAGTACAAGAAAAGTGATTTCAGCGTTTTTGAAAATTCAGCCCCGAAGGTGGTGAAAAAGGGGCTGAAAATTTGTATGAAGATCAAAATTTTTTTTGATTGCGGGATTTTAAATTTTTGTATAAAGGCATATAATTAGGATACAAGAAAAGTAATTTCAGCGTTTTTGAAAATTCTACCCCTAAGGGGGTTAAAAAGAGGATGAACGGTTGTATCGGGTATAAGTTGTATTTTAAGTTAGGAATTAGAAACTTTGTAAAAAGTTATTTTATTAAACGATAAGAAAACTCATATCAGCGTTTTTGGAAATTCAGCCCCGAAGGTGGTGAAAAAGGGGTTGAAAGTTTGTATGAAGATCAAACATTTTTTTGAGTGCGGGACTTGAAACTTTATATAAAAGCATATTATATAAATACAAGAAAAGTAATTTCAGCGTTTTTGAAAATTCAGCCCAGAAGGTGGTGAAAAAGGGGTTGAAAATTAGTATGAAGATCAAAATTTTTTTTGATTGCGGGATTTTAAGTTTTTGTATAAAGGCATATAATTAGAATACAAGAAAAGTAATTTCAGCGTTTTTGAAAATTCAACCCCTAAGGGGGTTAAAAAGAGGATGAACGGTTGTATCGGGTATAAGTTGTATTTTAAGTTAGGAATTAGAAACTTTGTAAAAAGTTATTTTATTAAACGATAAGAAAACTTATATCAGCGTTTTTGGAAATTCAGCCCCGAAGGTGGTGAAAAAGGGGTTGAAAGTTTGTATGAAGATCAAACATTTTTTTGAGTGCGGGACTTGAAACTTTATATAAAAGCATATTATATAAATACAAGAAAAGTAATTTCAGCGTTTTTGAAAATTCAGCCCAGAAGGTGGTGAAAAAGGGGTTGAAAATTAGTATGAAGATCAAATTTTTTTTTGATTGCGGGTTTTTAAACTTTGTTTACAGGCATTTAATTAAAATACAAGAAAAGGGATTTAAGCGTTTTTGGAAATTCTACCCCTAAGGGGGTTAAAAAGGGGTTGAAAGTTTGTGTAAAGATCAATTTTTTTTTGAGTGCGGGATTTGAAACTGTATATAAAAGCATATTATTAAAATACAAGAAAAGTCATTTCAGCGTTTTTGAAAATTCAGCCCCGAAGGTGGTGAAAAAGGAGTTGAATATTTGTATGAAGATCAAAATTTTTTTTGATTGCGGGATTTTTAAACTTTGTATAAAGGCATATAATTAGAGTACAAGAAAAGTAATTTCAGCGTTTTTGTTAATTCTACCCCTAAAGGGGTTTAAAAAGAGGATGAAAGGTTGTATCGTTGTATTTTTTGAGTGCGGTACTTGAAACTTTGTGTAAAGGCATTATTATTCGAATCAAAGAATTTATAAACGTCGTTCTTAAACTCATCGAATTTAGTAAAGCTATTCGTTCGTAGATGTACCTGATTTTATAATGATACCGCGTAATAAGAGCAAATTAGCCGAAAAAAAAGGCCAAGAGCGAGTCGGACTCGCGTACGAAGGGTTCGTTACTATTTCGTAAACAATTGCAAAAAAAAGCACGTTTAGCAATTTCAACATTACTTTGATCTGAAAATAATAAAGATGTAAAATTTTCAAGATAAAGGTTCCACGCGGACGAAGACGCGGGCAACAGCTAGTACATAATATTTAAATACGTATATAGATAACACCCATGACCCAGGAACAAATATTCGAGTTTATCACACAAATATTTGCCCTGGCCGGGATTCGAACCCAGGTCCGCCGGCTCAGTAGGCAGCTGCACCACAAACCGAGCCAACCGCGATGTCTTTCAGTATTCTTCATTCGCAACAGGTCTGTAATAAAATAAAACTCCAGCTAAAGATTTAAAATGCATATATTACACAGATCAAAAAATAATAACTGTAAAAAAATAATGCATTTGATGCAAAGAGGGGTTAAGTATAATATCAGTTGGAATTAGAGGAATCGACTTACCTCCTGAAATTTTATGGGGTCGCATCGCATATATACAATTTTTCACCTCACCAGCTCAAACATGGCGATTTTGCTGTCAGATAACAGTGAACAAAATGCGATTTTGTTTCGAGCGTGAGTAGAAAGTAGCTTTTTAATTTTTTCAATATCCGACCACGAATTGTCATTCTTCAGCCAAAGGTTAATTATAAAACTCTAATCATTTGAATCTTGATGCACTCTGTTTCTTTCATATGTATATAAAAGAGAGGGATAGAATCTTATCAATTTGAAATTCGATTTTCGAATCCGACCTCGATTGAGAACAGTTCGGATACGCGTTATACCAAAAAAATCATTAAAAACACCCGAAAAAGTTTTAATTGCAACGTATTTTTTTTTTCTTTATTATATTTTTATTTAACGACCGAAAATTAAAATGATTGTGCCTTTTATATAAAACAATTGATCATTGCTCAAATATAATAAGATTTTTCACCTTATTACTTATTGTAAATTATATTTACTTATTGTAAAATATAATTTGTAATTTCGCCATTTATCATAGATGCATATTCGAAACGTACCTTAAAAAATATCGAGTTCATATTGTAATTGTTATTTTCTTTTGCATATATTTTGTTTGGTGTTTTAGGAGTAAAAATATTAATCAATGTATAAACAAAATCTCGTAATATAATAATGTATTTATAAATAAACACGTCATGTATCTGCTAAATCTTCCAATTTGATCAAATAAGTAATGACAATAACCGTGTTGGTTGGTTGATTATAATTTCAATTAAATTATATTGTTATTCCTTTTTAAGCAGCACTTATTTATTTTCTGATTAATAATATTATTGAAATCGGCAACAAAGACTATAAACATACGTTGGAAGAAAAAACACAAAATGTCGAATATGTTCTCGCTCATGAGGTGAAAATTTGTGTGTGCTACACGAGAGCAAAGTTTTTTGCATCTCGTGCTGTTGAGTCCCTCGCTACACTCAGGATTCTAACATAGAATCACTCGCTACGCTCGTGATTCAAACGTAGAATCCTTCGCTTGCTCGGGACTCAAAATCAGCACTCATAACAAAAAACAACTTTGCTGTCTTGTTGCACAAATAACTATTGGGTATTCAGAAGACTGTTTAACTTGTCGTCTTTATTTCCTAAGTTAGGTAAGTACGTTACAAAAACAAAGACAGAAATAGTGAAATATGTTTAGACCCTGATCAGATTTAAACTGGTATCTTATTTCATGCCCATATAATTTGCCCTTGCCGGGATCCGAACTCAGGACCGCCGGCTCACAGGCAGTTGCTTTGCCACTGCCACTGCACCAACCTTGTCATCAACTCATCACTTAATAGATATAAAATCCCAACTTTTCATCCACTAAACAGACGTCCCCCGTGATGCACATCACTTGATCACCGCATCAAACTGAACCCATTGCTTTATGACAATCCCGATAAGTTTCAGCTTACAGAGAAAAACAGATTTATGGAAAATGAATATTATGGCAAGTGATACATTATGGCATATGAAATTCGGGCAAACGATAGAGAACCAGTCGTCCAGAAACCGGGTAAACTCAGGGTCCCGCTAGCTGTAGGTCCGTTAGCTATCCTATAAGCTTCTTAGGTACAATGTTCGAGAGTATCCTCCTGGCACGACTCCGTGGGTTCAGTTTGATGCGTCGATCAGGTAATGAGTATCACGGAGGACGTCTGTTTAGTGGATGAAAAGTTGGTATTGAACAGCTTGTTTCCATGCTGCCGGGAAGTAGGAGAGTCTAATAGCGGCGTCCTCGATGGAAACGACGTGTCAAACGAATTATTTCGTCATATTAAGAGCTATTCTACTTCCTCGTTGTTACCGAGCCCTGCTAGGTGGTCCCGGATGTAGACATCTATACGGATAATATGTGCGGTGTCTTTATGAAGGCTGCTTGGAGAGCACTGCCTTCTCTTCGTCTTCAAAAGCGGGAAGTTGATCTGCCGGCCGATTCAATATAACGTAAAAACAACGATATCTTATCTATGGGTATCAAACCATCAAATTGTGAACTGGTATCGTTCTTGAATGCGACGGAACGCACCTCGAGCGCTGATGGTTGGGATCATTGGCTGTCATTCGTTAGGTGCCGAACATGAAATAGCAGCTGTTATTGTTGTTTTAATGTTGATAATAACTGAAAGTTGTCTCACACTAACATTTAATAGTCAATGAAGTTTACACGTGGGTACTACACGTGGATGTGATGTGAATTGTAACTACGTCCCATGACGTAATTGCGGCATCTTTCTAGTATTTTTACATTATAATTATTTATTTCATCAGCGATCTAGTTGCCCATCCATGTTTAGGCTTAGGCCATACCGAGCATTTCAAGACGGTCTCGGACAGATTGGCGATATAAGTAAAGGGTTTCTAGTTCAGGATCTCAACGTTACTGAAATGGAGATTCTCATGTACCAGTGGTGTTGTAGATACGACATAGAATATTTTAAAACCCCTTCATAAAATGTCAGCAGATACCGGTTCGTTTAAATATAAAACTGGAGGAAAGCCAACGCGCCGCAAGCGGCACTGCGCTGTGTTCCCGTGAAAATTATAATTAGGAAATTTATATTTACCGACTTGCTCAATTTGACCGAAGTGTTTTGCGGCTTTCCTTTGGGATTTCACAATTTTGGTGATGATTCATTTATTGGACTTAAATACGTAGGTATCTAATAGGTATAATTCGGTGTACCGGTTTTCTGCGCTAATTCCGGACAGTCGTACCCGCGGGTATTTTGTAGGTTTAATTAATTAGGTAATTAAAACTTATTGAACCGGGTCTATCGCGATATATTTGATTTACCTTTATTGGCTGACGTTTCGACACGGTTTCACGTGCCGTGGTCTCAAACGTACTGATGAAACAACGAGTTGTTACTGGAGATGTCAGACAAATAAATGCCTTGCATTTGTCACCTAGGTTAAGTTAGTTAAGGTTTGTTTTGATATTTTTATGTTACTAACATTAGTTGTAAGGTTTATTATTTATGTTACTAACACGATATGGATGAAATTCGGAAATAAATGATTATTATTATTATTATTATTATTCCTGTATGTCGCACCCGCTCACGGGATAATAGTGTCCCGGACCTTTGGGAGGCGTGCGCGGAGCTGAAGCCAACGCGTAGAGGCCCTTTCGACAATTTAATGAAATGTAATGTGTACATCGAGCGGATGCTGTCCCTATCCGTGTCATGGGACGCACACAGAGACAGCACCCGCTTGGTGCAAGAACTATTTATGAATATATGGAATCTAAATACAAATCGGGCTATGGGGATGAAATGGAGGACGTGTAATTATTATTATTATTCCTGTATGTCGCACCCGCTCACGGGACAATAGTGTCCCGGACCTTTGGGAGGCGTGCACGGAGCCGAAGCCAACGCGTAGAGGCCCTTTCGACAATTTAATGAAATGCAAGGTGTACATCGAGCGGATGCTGTCCCTATCCGTGTCATGGGACGCACACAGAGACAGCGCCCGCTAGGTGCAAGAACTATTGATGGAGACATGGAATCTAAATACAAATTGGGCTATGGGGATGAAATGGAGGACTGGCTAATTGGGCTGTGGGTTGAGACTATCGGGCGTCTACCAGCAAAAGTGTCTCATAGCAAAAATGGGTCTGGTAGAAGATGACTCGCCTCCCGCTAGATGGGCCCCCACAAAATAGCGACACATAAAGTGGCCTAAGGGCAACACCGGTGCGGAAGGCTATGGGCGGAGAGGTGTAATACTGGGCTTTAAACCGAAGCCAACTAACTATTAACTATTTTATTATTATTATTATTATAAATATATCACTACCCGACGGAATGTGTAATAAAACGTCAGCACTATACGACGGTAAATTTTCGAACATCGGAGTAGCGCGGTCATAGATCATTTCATTTGTGAATGTCACCAGCGCCCTGCGACCTGCGAGGCTGCGACGATCTAATATCCTTGCGTAGTAACAGCGATCGGATCGGATGAATATGATGCCAAAGCTGATCCTGAGATTAAGAATTAATTAAGCGATACATAGTATGTAGCGTGACAAGCTTGCACTAGCACCGACAGCGGCACACCAGCCCAGGTGTCATACGAGTATAGTTTCATCTGTGAATGTCACCAGCGCCCTGCGACGGTCTAATATCCTTCCGTGGTGACGGCGATCGGATGAATAGGTACGACGTCAGTTTTGATCCAGCATTTAAGAATTCATCATCATCAGCATATTCTTGTCCACTGCTGGACATAGGCATCTCCAACTGCACGCCATTGTAAGCGATCCTCGGCTACTCTCATCCAGCTTTTGCCAGCCACCCTGCACAGATCATCGCTCCACCTAGTCTGAGGGCGTCACACACTACGCTTGCCGATCCGCGGTCTCCACTCAAGAACACGTTTACCCCACCGGTTATCGGTTCTTAGCCTAATATGGCCAGCCCACTGCCACTTCAAATTGCTAATACGGTGAGCTATGTCGGTAACTTTGGTTCTCTGACGGATCACTTCGTTCCGAATTCGATCCTTCAAAGAAACTCCGAGCATTGCCCTTTCCATAGCTCTCTGAGCGACTTTAAATTTGTGGACCAGCCCAACCGTGAGTGTCCACGTCTCGGCACCGTATGTCATTACGGGTAGGACGCACTGGTTGAAAACGTTCGTCTTCAGACATTGTAGAATTGGCGATGTGAAGACCCGACGAAGTTTGCCATATGCTGCCCAGCCCAGCTGTATTCTTCTATTAGCCTCTCTCTCGAAGTTGCTTTTGCCCAACTGCAATATTTGCCCAAGGTAGACGTACTCTTTAACAACCTCGAGAAAGCTGCCCTGTACCACAATTGGTTCCGGACTAACATGTTCATTGAACATAACCTTGATTTTGTCCAAGTTCATCCGGAGGCCAATGCGTTTTGAAGACTCAGCTAGGCCGTTCAGCATAAATTGCAAGTCTTGCAATTTAAGAATTAATTGAGTGGTAATGGTATGTAGCGTGCGTGCACTGGTGATGGCTTGGCAGGCGGCACGGCAGTCCAGGTGTCAAATAGTTTCATCTGTGATCGCGGAACCGTACTACTAAGATTCCACGTCCGTCTGTCTGTCTGTCACCAGACTGTATCTCAGGATAGCTAGACAATCGAAATTTTCACAGATGACGTATTCCAGTTGCCACTATAACAACAAATATAGAAAACCGAATAAAATTAATATTTCAGTGGGGCTCCCATACACTTGGCCGGTTTTTTTTCTATAGTAGTTTTTTTATAGTCAAAAGTCTTTTTGTTAATTACACGTTATTATTTAACGGCCTCGTAGTTACTTTATTTAGTTTATTAGCTAGTCACCGAACTTATACGTAAAATACACCTGGGGCCCAATTCGAGAATGCCGTTTGAGATATCTCCAAACGTCAAATCTCCATTAGATAACAGTTACATCGCCATTGAACTGTCATTTAAATGCGATGAGCTTAAAAGTGACATATCTCATCTCAATTTTGGAAATACGAAGGCGATAATGATTGTCAAAAATGTTAATTCATGTATATAAATTTCTGTTTTGAACGAAACGTAACGGACCAATTTCACGTACTATGCGGTCCATTTAAAGTATGCGCCTGTTATTTATGCCGTCACATACAAAGGAAACGAAAATTTTGCGCGTCCGAATTGAAGAAGTTGCGATGTTCTAGCGATATCGCCACTTGTCAAGTAGGCACACGTCAAAAGTGACAGATGGCGATGAAAAGGAGAGATCTCCATTATATCTCTAAAATTGGTCGAATACCCCCCGCTTGGACAATTTTGCACGAATTACAAAAATATCACTTTTTTTATTGAGTGATCTTTTAATAAATGGCTCCGTTAGATGTAGACAGAGATGTAGACCTCGTGAGTTTGTTTCGAAATGGCTGAATTTTATAATTTTTACGTTTTCAACCCCAATATCTACGCCATTTAGATTTTTTTTCTACAGGAAATGATATTATTTATTATTTATTTATTTCTTTATTAATTTTACAACAAAGATTACATATAATCTAAAGCCCTGCGAAACTGTTATGACAGTCACTGACAATGATTGTCAAAAATGTTATTCATGTATATAAATTTCTGTTTTGAACGAAACGTAACGGACCAATTTCACGTACTATGCGGTCCATTTAAAGTATGCGCCCGTTATTTATGCCGTCACATAAAAGGAAACGAAAATTTTGCGCGTCCGAATTGACGAAGTTGCGATGTTCTAGCGATATCGCCACTCGTCAAGTAGGCACACGTCAAAAGTGACAGATGGCGATGAAAAGGAGAGATCTCCATTATATCTCTAAAATTGGTCGAATACCCCCCCTGCTTGGACAATTTTGCAAGAATTACAAAAATATCACTTTTTTTATCGAGTGATCTTTTAATAAATGGCTCCGTTAGATGTAGACACAGAGATGTAGACCTCGTGAGTTTGTTTCGAAATGGCTGAATTTTAAAATTTTTACGTTTTCAACCCCAATATCTACGCCATTTAGATTTTTTTTTCTACCGGAAATGATATTATTATTATTTATTTATTTCTTTATTAATTTTACAACAAAGATTACATATAATCTAAAGCCCTGCGAAACTGTTATGACAGTTTGTCTACAGGAAGACTTTTCAATACCTAACTAACTAAAAGTACAATTTATAAAAATCAGTAACAATTTTTTTAAGATTACGGTAGTGTATCGCTTTTTCAATTTTCTTTTAAATATCCGTTTATTTTGTTCGAGACGGATGTCCTCGGGTAAGCTGTTAAAAATGTATGGCAGGCGGTTTTTAGTGTCCTGTCTCCGTAATAGTTTTTAACTCTAGGCACATCGAACTTACCCGCGGACACCGACTTCGTGCCATGTTCGTGGGTAGTTCTGCATAGGTTTAGCTCACGACTGTCATAGTTGTTAGTAGCCAGGAGGTATTTGTGCTTTAAGGTGACGGGAAGTATTTTACAAATTTTGTACAATTTTCGGTAATCATTTTTACAGTTGTTTTTAATCTTTTGTGGGACAATATATGAACATATATGGGTACTATTTCGAAATTCTAAAATTGTATTTAAAAGAATTTACCTTCGGAGATGGGTCATAATTTCAGGATTTTAGGAATTCTTATGACACGATACAGGATGGCGTAAAGTTCTGAATGGGCATTGATAACATCGCCTTCAAAATTTAATATGAACAGATACATAACTTTTAAATATGAGTGACAGTGTAAGCGAGCTGGGGTTTTATTTTTTGACAATCATATTCACATCCTGGCACTCTGCAACCTCGACGGTTTTTTCCCATAACTGACTGTAGAGTCTTATGGGAAATTACTTTTAATTCCTCGGTAGAACTTGGTTTGTTGCCTTAAGCTTATTTTAAAGCTGCCCCTAAGGAAAAAAAAAACATGGGATATATAAATAAGGGCAACGAGGTGGCCAGTTAATGTTAATTCTTTTCAAAATTAGTTTCTCATCAAAATAAATTCGGAACTGTTGCAATTGCGTTATTTAACGTGAGACAAGTTACCCCACCATGCTAGAACCACTTCCGTCGGTTATACTTAATACAGTTTTGTGATGCAAGAGGAAGAAAGTCTATTGAAGCTATTTAAAGACGGTCTGACTTCTGAGCATCTTTAGGACAGTAGAGACCCGGTTGGACCAAACCGCCTATTCTATGTATTTAAGTGTGTATTAAGCCTACTGAAGCTTAATGTGGTTGTCCAATATTTATTGACCGACCGAGCGAATTGGTCTCTGTATCGGCTTCGCCAACATTTCTTTCCTATGTCCGGATGTTTGGATGTTCGAATATCCTACTGTTCTCGCCTACAGGACAAATCAATCAACCACAATTCATGAAATTTCGGGAGAAGGTTTGATAAGTATATAATATAGAGATAGATATCAACATTCCGCAACCAATCAAAGTGACGTATGTATAGACGCACACATTGATAAGCATAGCAACAGCTGGCACCTCACACGTGATAGAGGGGAAATCTGTCTACGACGACTTCCTAGTTCGAGGTTTTGTAAGCTTTTCGAGAAATGAAAATTCGTTATTGTATCAATCAATACTAAATCCTAGATGAATTAGTTCAGGGGTTTCATGTAAGATTTGCTCCTACATTCGTCAGATTATTCACTGCCGAAATTGAGGTTTCTAACGTTCTCGTATTACTAGTAACCGTCATCAGACACACAGGATGTGATGTGAGGCGAAGGCATGTTGTTGTCTGTTATTAAATAGTCAAACATGGGCAAATAATGATTTTACATACACAGGATTTAGATTTAATGAACTTCTTCACAAAAGCTTTTGTGACAAGTTTACTCGTAGAATTCTCACTTCAAGATACATTCACTTTAAGATTATCTGCAACACCAAAACCTTCTAGACGGAATAGAACAGATTACAAATAACCTTTAAGATAGCCTCCTGTCATTGGGAATTTTCATTTTATATTTATGGTTTTGATAAGACAGACAGTATACTAATAACTGCCTATTGGAGCCTCTAGTGTAAGTTGGTAACGCAACAAAAGTTCTCGAACGCGTTTACATTTCCCGTATAAAGAAATTATCACAAACTTGTTCAAGATGTTTTGCTTTAAAGGAATCACATACTTGTTCGAGATTTTTTGCGTTAAATAATTACACTAGGGATTCCTATAAGACGGTCTAACGCCTGAACAACTGATTTATGTAGATCTAATTGCTCGAGTAGCTGTTCATGAGGTTCATCGTGTTCGCTCAAATTTAGGATACTTTGATGATGTCTGTATGAAGTAGCTGCGATAGTGGTTTGGCGTGTCGACAAAAAAGGTTGAGAAGTTCGAGTAAAATACCTATGGCACGAGCAGCAGCCGCCGCGCCGCGCGCTGCGGGCCCGACTAACGGGACAATTTTGGCTATAGCGTAGGTACAACTAAGTTGTACTAATTTCATCATGGAATGTAGATTTCTAACCTGTCACTATTTATCCTTGAGAAACATCTTATCAAGTGTTAATTTGCCTACCCATAGGTACCTAAGTGATATGTTAAATCATCATAACTCTAATACAAAGATGTCTATTTTTGCCTTGGACAATAATATAACCAATTTTACTCATTAAAACACTGATTCGAAAAGTATTCTTATGAGTAAATATTTTGTTGCAGTTTGATAGGGTTATCGACGTAGGTATACAACGTGGGCCCTGTAACATAAGCAAAAAATTTAAACATAGATTTTACTCGTTAAACTGAACAACATTTGTTCAGCAACTTTAAAAAAAAGTCAGTTTTAATTTTTTTATTATTCCAAACAAATTAAATAGTATTTTCAATGTATGTCGTCCAACGTTGACATTCCCTGAGCATTGACATAGCTGTCACTCTACTAATATCGGACATTTCGCAATACATTGCTTCTTTGTCTAAACTTTATTGTACAAAATGTCATTTAATACACGTTATTTTCAGAAGTTGCTTAACAAATGTTGTTTAGTTACAAGGGACGAATCTATGTTTTAATTTATTGCTCCTGTTACAGGGCCCACCCTTTATGCGTTAAAACAAAAGACTGACGATAAGACTCGATCACACACGACTCTATTTTATTTAGGTCTATGAATACATAAAATAAAAATTCTACGTATATAGATATAAAGATAACAAGGACAGTGTAATTCAGTGAACAACGAGATATCCACAGAGGCAAGCGCGGTCCTGTCCTATC
The DNA here is from genome assembly GCA_905147355.2 of Apotomis turbidana. Lineage (NCBI taxonomy): Eukaryota > Metazoa > Arthropoda > Insecta > Lepidoptera > Tortricidae > Apotomis > Apotomis turbidana. The sequence continues at coordinate 23,648,053 of LR990280.1, read as the reverse complement.
GAAATAATCGTCGTATCTAGGCCACTCCGGTGCGATGAACTGCCGATTTTCGGCGGACGGCAACTAGCACGCGATAACGGCCAACGTCATCATTTAAGGTTTGTCCAACTTGAACGCGTAATAACTACGGAATCTGGTATTTTGAGTTCAACTGTGCGCCGCCGGAATTCAGAATTTTTCACTGAGAACTCCGTTGCTATGCGAAACTATACCCAAATCCAGTGGTATTTAGTGTTAGCTCAATTGCCTGGCCGTTTGTTACGAGTTAGTTTTGTTGCTGCTATTAATGTATACATTATATGAAAATCATAATTATTTTTTGATACATTACTAGCGAATGCTAGCGCTGAAGAAGCATCCTTATATTTTCACAATTCAATGAATCGGGGAAAACCCCACCATTTTTTTCCACTAATTTACATTTTCCCAAATAAACCCAGATGGCAGAAAAAGTATGGCTGTAAAAACTGTACATAAGAAAATAAGCCTAAGAATGCTGATAAACCTAGGTGCATTTACCTACTTAGCTTATCTTTTGTTGTATTGTACTTATAATTGATTTTATACGATCAGCTTCGATAAAACTACTCTATTATAATGAAAACTAACTTTCGGACCTTTTGGCTTTCGAACGAATATTAAAGACGTGACGACGAATGTTAATATATTTTTCTCTAACAAGCAACGAAATGTCGTCATAACGTGCGTTATAACAGGCTTTGAAGTGCCACGATTCGGTCGGAACAACTCAAAGTCAAAGTCAGTGTTTTATTTTGTAAAACATAGGTGAATATAGGAGGAACAAATATATAAAGTTACACTATGTTTTGCCAGTTGGCGTACAAAAACATACATTTAGCAGCTAAACCATGCAATTAATAACAAATTACACAATGTGTTACCACCAAGTAGGCTTTTCTTAAAGTAAAGTAACATAGATCTTTAACGTATCCATGACCTTAATTTAATTAATTAACTTAAATTCAGGCTTTATTAACTTTCTAACAAAAAATTTATTGCCAGTAATGTATAGTAAATAAATTGACAAGTGAGTGTTAAATGACAGCGTGACATGAGGAACGACAATTACGCTGTATACACCCACTACATTGAATGTGCGGATTTAAGAAATTTAATTCTGCAGTTAATTCACATACTTAATTATGATTAATAGCTAATACATGCAAACAATTACCTACTAATGGATCATATTATTATCAGTTTTAATAAATGCCCGCATGCCGGTAACAGGCTGTATTATAGATACAAACTAAAAGAAAAACAACCTAAATTACGAAACATATTAGGATTAAAGAATTGTATACAAAAAAAAGTTATAGCAACATTATTGTATAGGAAAAAAAAAGTACCTAATTATAAATTGAAAATTAAAATTCACATGTCAAATAGTCCGATAGTGTATAAAAGCATTTACTCAACAAAAACTTTAATATCTTCTTTTTAAATTCATGCATCGACAGTTCCTTCAAATTTGTGGGTAACTTATTATAAATTTTACTTGCTACGCAGAATTACTTTTAAGCATCATTGCGGTATTTGCAGGTTCAGTACCTATAGATATTCTGGCCGTATCTGGTACTCCTGGGAAAAACCTCAAATACGGTTCTAAATAGAGGTGGGTTCATTTTGACAAACAGCAGTTTAAAAAATGTAGAGGCATGGCAAGGTCAATATTTTTAAATCTTTAAACTCGAGTAAACTGTAAAGTAATTTCATACAAAATTAAAGGCCTAGGGGAAGTATTTTTTTAAACATGGCGTCTGTGTTAAGGTGTAGGCTAAACAGCTGAATTATATTTTTTTGAGTGGTATTTTTTTTTCATTGCCTTTTTTTTTTTAAATCACTATACATGCCTTAGCCGTGAAAACGGCTTGCCGGCTTCGTATCACTATACGTCTATACCTACCTACTCAACCGACAAGCCCTTATTTCCTGGCGTCTGCAGTAATGTTTTATAACTTTATTATTTTTATGTTGACGTCTATCCAGATACGAGTATACTTTAACTAAGTAACACTAAGAACGGATTAAAAAATGAGGCCACAACATCGACTATCACTCTCCCGTTCGCAAGTCTATGCTTGGAATATATTGAATTCGAGCTGATAGTGGTTTAAGTACGAATAAAATAAAATTACTGGAGTTCAGTACCGGAAAGGACGATAGTTACAGGAAAACATAACAGTGTTTCTCATTTGTAGGTACTTAAATATATGTATATTGTTTAGGTAGCCGTGACAATTCACCTGTCTCCCTACTAAAATACCTAGTTGAGTTGTGTTGCTAAATATCTCGACAACTATGACCAATAGAAGAAAAAGGCAATTCTAATAACGGACAGTCCTGCCACCATCTAATCGTGATATTCCATACATGGCGCTGGCGATTTGTTAAGAATTCGGTGAAAACTGAATTTTTTGCATCCTATTCGATGCTGTATATAATAATATGAGTAGGTAGTAGGTACTAATTTAAACAATCCCGGTAGGTATCTACCTTGCGACTGTCTAGGGCGGAAACATAATTACTAGAAATGAGTGGTAAAAAAAGTTATTTTGATACTTAGATCGTAAAAATAAATACTATTAACTTTCTTAAACGATTTGAACATGAAGTTAATTAAGTTTATTTCAGCTCATCTCATCTCATCTAATTTAATCTAATCTCATATCAGATCATTTAATCTAATCTAATCTAATCTCATATCATCTCATGTCATCTAATCTCATCTCATCTCATTTAGTATCATCAAATCTCATCTAATCTAATCTCTCATCTCATCAAATCTAATCTTATCTCATTTCGTCTCATGTCATCAAATCTAATCTCATCTCATCTCATTTAATCTAATTTAATCTAATCTCATCTCACCTCACCTCACCTCACCTCACCTCATCTCATCAAATCTAATCTCATATCAGCTCATCTAATCTCATCTTATCTCATCCCATCCCATCCCAACCCTTCTCTTGAACTCCTACATGAGGTAATATTTTATAACACAACATATTACATATACAAAGTAACGATAACATATGTATAGGAAACTGACTTTCATAAACTTATTGGCATATTACTGTGGCCGATGACTTCACTAATACCATTTGGCAACGCCAAAAAGGCCCGTTCACCGACACCAACTTTCACTTCATGGCTCGTGAAAAAATGTACCGACCTTTCTAACAAGCTGGTCTTTGCAACGATTGTGTCGTAACGCACAGACGGATTTCTAATGACGTGAGAGGCCGGAGGCCGCGGAGGGCTGCACGGGCCTCTGGCCCTGGCCCGCGTCCACTGCGGCTTAGCACCTGCCTCTTGAACATTCATGACACCATTCTTGTTGTTATATTTACCCATTATAATATGTAAAAACTGAACTTTATTGGTCGGCGGTCCCGGGTTCGAAACCCGGCAAGGGCAAATATTTGTGTGATGAACACGAATATTTGTGCCTGGGTCATGGATGTTCTATGTATTTAAGTATTTATTTATCTATATAAGTATGTATATCGTCGCCTAGTAACCATAACACAAGCCTTCTTGAGCTTAATTTGGGACTAGGTTGATTTGTTTGAGGTTGTCTGATATTTATTATTATTATTCCTGTATGTCGCACCCGCTCACGGGACAATAGTGTCCCGGACCTTTGGGAGGCGTGCGCGGAGCCGAAGCCAACGCGTAGAGGCCCTTTCGACAATTTAATGAAATGTAATGTGTACATCGAGCGGATGCTGTGCTGTCCCTATCCGTGTCATGGGACGCACACAGAGACAGCACCCGCTTGGTGCAAGAACTATTTATTTATTATTATTATTATTATTGGTACTTGGTATTGGTAGTTGGTTTTCTCTTGCAAATTACACCAGCACCTCTAGCATAACTATCATACGCGACTATTTCTCGCGCGAGATAATTACCCGTCTCTTTCTGCGCAGTAATGTGAGAGAGTGACGGGTAGCGCTATGTCACGCGACAAGAGTCGCGAAGCATAGTTGTGCTAGGCGGGCAGATTCAGATAATTTTCGGCATGACCCTCAAAGCAATGAATATGCGGAGAGACAGAATCACAAATTTTACGGTATTCCCGAACTGTGTCACATCTAACTATAAGAGCGCCTTAACTCACAGCATACCTTTATACTGTTTCAATTGTTTTTATCAGTTCGCATGTACATACCTACAGATCAAAACCCACAAGTCGATCGACTACATATTTCCGCGTGAGAACGCAATAAGAAAGAAGGTATCTTCAGCATTTTTTTTTCTACCAAGTCAACATACAAATTTACTACGTAGGTAGGATCACTTATGCACAACATCATCAAAACTACATCTATTGTTCGAATCGGTTGTGCGTATAATGTAGTACGAGTATACTTCAACATTCAAAGGCGCAATATATCGTGAAGGAATATTCTAACAGGTGTCGGAAGACGAATTAGGCTGTATCTTTGTTAGTTACGGTTTATTAAATAAATACTGGGTAAGTATATATGCAGATTATTATAAATATATCTCTTTCTCATTCGGCCTTTCGACTCTCGACTCGACTCGACGTTTCTCAGTTCTAATAAGAACCCAATCGGATTTTTGCGGTGAATGAATTCCGTAAAATTAAAAGACAAAATAAGTATAAGTATACGTAAGTAATCTAAGATATGATTGTGAACAAAATTTGCAATACAGGCTACTGCATACCAGGCTACATAATACTTTATGTGTATATAGGTATCATATTACCTGCATAACTGACGCACAAAACCCTCAAATGTTAAAACTGTGAACCCAATAGTGCACCAGTACCAGTTGTCGTTTGGTCGTGTCCCGAAAGTACCTAAATGTTTCGGTTATTGATCAGTTTATAACTGTCGACATTGGCGCGGGGCTCCGAGCCACAAACAGACCACAATGAACACTAGCCCGCCGGATCGCGAGAATTTGGCATATCCCTGTCCTATTTGCCTGCGTTAGGACATCAGGGTGGCCGTCTCTTTCTCACACGTTCACCTCTAAACGCTTTTTGAGTCCAGTCTGAGCTGAACTCACCAAACGGGTTTATAAAAATAGATGAAGCATGCGATTTTTGAGAATTGCCTTAGGTCCAGGTTTGAGTCTGACAGTTTTGCTTCAACTTAGATTCGTTGGGGTGAGTGAGAATATTCATAATCCATAATACCTTTTCAATTTCCATTTATATTTCGTCTAGGTAACCGCTCTAAAAGTAATTTACCGTAACTATATGCCAAATAAGATCATATTGTTGAATAGGTTCACCAAATTTAGGTTTAAGACGTGAGCGACCATACTTATTCTCCGTACTATTAATAAATTACATTATTTTAATGACAACACAACGTGTCAACTAAGAATCTATTGCTACGCCATATCTGTTTATCTGTCCCTTCATTGCATCGGTGTGTTAGTCATTTTGTGTTAAAGATACAAAACTACACTACTGACAAGTTAAAGGCAAGCTTATTGCATTTAGAATCGAAGGTTTCTAGTTGGAATCTGTTCCAAGGTAGTCGTACCGATTCTAATTAGAAAGATTAAGGATTTTTAATAAGAACTAAATAAATGTATTTCTTTCTATCTCGAATTGTTCTCTTACAGTACAGGACTTGACCATGCCTATAGATGTAATCTTGGCCTGTTTTTAATTTAGTGGTTATCTGTTACTGTTACTCAACCATTGAGCTATATCTTACAAGTTAATCAGTTATGAGATCACAAGTTGCATTATTTACGGTATGAGCATACAGTGTGTTTTTTAATCTAAAAACAAGTGTTAGGTATTCTTAGTTGTAAAAATAGTTCAACATCCAGAAGTATTTAGGTCTTAATAATTGAGTTGGATGTTCAATTAATTTCCCTAATGGTTATCATTCTTAACGGTCAATAGATACAATTGTACCTATTAATGTAGCCTGTTTTGATTTACAGGTTATTTTGTCCAGTTTTATCTATGGATCCTGATTCAACACCAATAAATTTATAATGTAAATACTTTAAATTGTATTTATAATTTGTATAAGTATGCTTGTTTAATAGAGACCAACAGACCGGAAGTAAGGTCGCTTTGATGTAGTACTTTTCCCGCAGGGGGGAGATTGTAACGAAGGAACTCCTTATCACTGCCCCACGAACTTCTAAAAGTATACCATGGCTCCCTATTTCCAATTATATATCAAATAGGTCTTTATTTATTTATTTCAGGTTTGCACTTTCGTGTGGCGCAGCCCATTTGGGATTTGCACATCTCTTCGGGATGCGATATCACTCATCGGGTATTCTGCTTTTATATTGTCTGCCATTGAGTATCAAAATACATGACACATTATAGTAGATAAAGACGAGTAAATGGAAACAACATAAATATTCATTTTTTCTTGCTAATACGATTTTAATATCAAAATATATAGTACGCAATGAAATTTAACATACTCTCTGTTACAGATGCAAAATTTACTTCTTGTGGCTTCTTTCTTTCACTGTAGAAATATGTAGGCATATACGTAAATTATATGGATAGTTACATCGTTCCACATTTTCAAATCACGGTAAAGTTACTAGACAAAAGACATACTTATGTCAGTGTGCCTTTCATATAGAGCTAAACCTTTCACGACGTCTGGACTATAAAAGATTGCAATTATGTATTTCTGTGTTTATTATTTGGCAAGCAACAATTACTATAACCAAGGTTCCAAATGTTCAATCCTATCCCATTTCGTATCTAGGTATTACGTGTTTTTACGGTAGCGCATAATATCAGTTATATAATGTGCCGAAATATGTACGTTTAAATAGAAGTTCCAACGGCAAACTTCGGTTAATTAAATTTTCGGGTTATGCATGAATCACTGAGCATAAAACCACTACGTAATACTTGCATACAAAGAACATTAGAATGCTGCCGTGCATGTAATATTCAAAGGAATAAATATACAAAGGGAAACGGCGCATAGACGGACTTTGAGTGTCGAGTGGACTCGACGCGATCAAATTGCCTGCGGAGGCCATTCCAATAGGATCGTATTAACAATAAGTGTCACAATTATGTTCGCGTTCTCTCAAGCATATAAACAGTTTTCTTTATTTGTCAATATACCACTCGGGACGGGAACGGTGAAAACGGATACAGTTTGTGCGATTTCTTTACCGTTGACCCTTTTTAGGGTTCCGTAGTCAACTAGGAACCCTTATAGTTTCGCCATGTCCGTCTGTCCGTCCGTCCGCGGCTTCGCTCCGTGATCATTAGTACTACAAGAAAGCTGAAATTTGGTATGAGTATGTGTATGTATCACGCCGACAAAACGGAAAAATAAAAACTAAAAAAAAATTTTTTTTCGTGTATCTGTCCAACACCTAAAGTGGGGGTGAATTTTTTTTTTGTTCTAACACTAGTGTGCGGGGTGTCGTTGAATAGGTCTTTTAAAAATAATACAGGCCTTCAAACATCATGTTTTCATAAAGTCAGCAGTTTTGTAAATATTGGCCCCGAAAATAAAAATAATAGCGTTCCTCCCCTCTAACTTTTCAACCACGGGTCAAAAGATTATGGAAATATTCATGATAATGAGGCCTTATAAATACTTTCAATGAGAACTATATTGAATATCTTTCGTTTTAAGCCCGTCTATTGTGAAGGATGGGCAACTACGGAACCCTACACTGAGCGTGGCCCGACATTCTCTTGTTTTTGGTAGAGCATACATAGTCTATGTGCCTGTGCATCGTACAATGTATATACAAGTACAAGCAGACAAAGCTTCCTGTTTATTTGATATTTTGATTAAGAATATTAATAAGTATTCTTATAAATACGATAAGGTATCGACCACAAGGTATGGTCACAATTGTTACAAAATTTTCGTGTAGAACGTAAGAAATATTTTTGTACTTAACTTTTCAATTGCACCTGGTGAAAAGTTACATTTTAGGTACCGTTTTATTGTCTAATTATATCTTATTGATAATTATTTTTTCAAAGATTAATTTATGGTAGTTTTTATGCTACAATACTGCAACGGCTTGATTTTTCAAACATACTTGGGTCCTTGGGTCATTGTCAGATCTGGGTGCGCGTCGTTCCGGTGGACATTGGCGAAATTAAGGATTCCAGGGCCTAATTTTCTGATTAAATGCCTGTGAGAATAAAGAACGTTCCCTCTTTTGTAATCCGATTTAATAGCAACATAACCTAGATTCATACAAGCTCTTATAGTAGAGTTGTTAGTCCGCTGTTTTCTAACATAATTGTGCGCATCGGGTTACAAGCATGAAATTTCTACCACAGATAGAGTGTTTCACGGTGATTATTTTCAGATGTGGAGGGAAGTCAGATTCGTCCCCTGTCAGGCGGGAGAGCGGAGTGAATACGGCCAAGTATCTCTCTTTTCTTTCTTTATTGCTGGTCAATTAAGTCTACCAAGACGTGTTTGGTATCGTTTCCGTGTAAAACAAATATCAGAAATTCATTTTTTATGATCTTTTTGTATAGTTCTATATAAAAATATGGGTGTAATGGCCGAAAAGGTAAATATCACAACAAGTTTTTTTATTCAATGAGGTAAATTAGTTCAATTTCGTGAACATTTTCAAATTATTATTATTATTCCAAAAAGTTCATTTAATCTGGTTTCTAAAAATATATGCATGTTGGGCACTTCTCATACAAACAGTAGCTTAAAATATATCTTTACGTCGGCGTAACCAACGTAAATCTCCGAACGCATCCTATTTCGCTTCATTAAGTACATTAAATAATGATTTTTAACATGCTTTTACATATAATATTTACTATATACGTCCTAAAAAAACAAATTAATGTAATTAAAACAAAATACTTTTTTGCTAATGTATCACGAGCACACGGGCTAATTTCAACATCAACAATTTATTTAAGTTACTGTTTGTATGAAGAATTCCCAATATTTATATATTTTTAGAAACTAGATTAAATTTGCTATTTTTCAATATTTTTGTTAGTTGTAAATATTCAGGAAATATAACTAATTTATCTCCCTGAATAAAAAAAACTTGTTGTGATTTTTACAATTTCGAAAATACAACCATATCTTTATATGGTACTATAAATAAATAGGATGAAAAATGAATTTTTGATATCTGTTTTACACGAAAACGACACGACAAAAGTCCTACTAGCGTTACCTGATAAGTAATATAAAAAGAAAAAGAGGACTCCTTTGTCCTCTTCACCCCACTTTCCTGCCACACAGGGGATGAATCTGACTTCCCTCTACATCTGAAAATAATCACCGCAAAATACTCTATCTGTGGTAGAAATTTCGTGGTTGTATCCCGATGTACACAATTTCGCGACTTAGCAAAATGTACTAGAACACGCAGGCTAAGCTTAACATCAACATTTTTTTCAAGGTACTTTTTGTATCAGATGTGCCCAATATGTATACATTTTTAAAAACAAGATTAAAATTGCTGTTTAGTAATATTTTTTTAAATTGTAAATATTCAGGATAGATAACTAATTTATCGTTCTGAATAAAAAAAAACTTGTTGTGATTTTTACCTTTTCGGCAATAAACCCAAATTTTTATATGAAACTATTCTTAAATAACATGAAAAATTAATAGCTGATATCTATTTTACACGAAAACGATGTCGCGCAAGCCCTAATAGCCTTAACTGATCTGTAATAAAAAAAAGAAAAAGAACAGTACTTGGTCCTCTTCACCCCGCTCTCCCACCACACAGGGGACGAATCTTACTTCCCTCCACATCTGAAAATAATCACCGTGGAACGCTCTATGTGTGGTAGAAATTTCATGCTTGTAACCCGATGCGCACAATTTCGCGGCTTAGCAACTCTACTATTAACTTTTGACCACCGAAGGGACAAATTTTGTTTTTAGAACTGACAATGACCCACTTAGGCTTAAAAGGTTTATTTGCGTCAAACTACAAACGTGGCTTGCAGTTTGTTCCAGAATAATCAAATGGTCGGTTCCAGTTAAGCATAATTAATCTTTCAAAAATGAAGAGTGCCTACCTAGCCTCAGTATACCTGTATATTTTTTGCTTTATCGTTTCTGTAACTACGAGCGTTAATACCCCGATAATACGTAATATTTCCGAACATGTGCATTGTGCAGGTAGATTAGACGTGTCGTATGCAATTCGTTTCATTACAAATTGCATGCTTTTCTAGTTATGGATAATCGATTCGTCACCCTTTCGAGAAAAAAGTAAATTAAAGGACAATTCGGATAAACAAGTAAGTATATGTTATTATTACGCCGAGTTTTTTACGTATCACACCGTATAAAAACTGTGACGTATAAATCTAAAATCAGTGTCATACTTTCTAAGATCAAATTTTCCTATCACTGATTAGTTTATTTAAGTAAGACTCGGCTACATAATGTATACTTACGTCACCGCATGCATCACTATTTATGTGCCTCACCCTTTATATTGTATACTTATACGGCGATAGATTGTGTACTTGTATAAGTACCTATACAATACATGTAAGCACATGTAAGTATAAGTATGTAAGCTATCTCCCTAATCCTATTTTATGCGATGATGTCATACCCAGTCTGGGGTACGTAAGTACCAATTGTTGCTTCATATATCGATTAAATAGATGACAGAACGTTAATATGAATTCTTTATGCTATCCGACCGCAATACTAATACTAATACTTAGAAACCAACCAATCAAATGCACAAAAATTAACAGTCAGATTGACCGAGAGGGATGTAGGATGATGCTGGTATGTATATTTACCTACACTCGTATTATCTCTTTTTATCAGACGGCTTGTCTATCGTCAAGAATAGGCAACAATTGAATAAAATAGTTTTGGGAAAAAACAGTTGTTCATATACTGGTTGGCTAAAAACTGTTGTGGAGCTTTCGGATGAAGTAATTTAATTCCATTTTCTCAAACATCCAAGGAAATGTCGTTCTTATAGTCGTGGTAATGGAACGCGAAATACGTCTTTGTATAGCACTTGTTGAAGATTCGTTCTAATTTCAAATTTGAGGTCAATAAAGGAATTTCATACAACATTATTGGCCGTGGCCAACAAAGAGATTGTCTTTTGTTTCAGTGGGGTTTATTTCTTTTATTGATAATCTATGGCATACTGCCAATAAAAAAAAACGTATTTTGTGCATGTTTATTTACGTTTTATTTCTTATATTTATCTAGATCATTCAAATATATTAAAACAGATATTCGATAAAATAAGCAAGGAATCATGTTTGTTGCTAAAAAATATAATGATATCTAATTAATAAGGTGTTGTTATTTTTTAACCTATTGACCGCCAAGCGGTCTAGCAATTTACCGTGCCACTGACGCCAGAGTAAAAAAAAAAGATGTGCCCCAATATCAACAGGGATTGAAAAATACTTTTAGCGGTTAGAATAACAAAGTTTTTGATCATTGTGGACGGCTGTGGCCGACGTGGCGTCAGGGGCACGATTTTTTGTTGACGGCCACAGCCGACTGTGGCGGTCAAAAGGTTAATAAACGATTCTCATCTTGACATAAAAAGTTTGCAATACTGTAGTATCGTTCCCTTTTTCTTAGATTGATTAGAAAGTACGACACTACAGTATTGCCACTTTTTAATTTCTACTCTTTTTGGTCGGGCTGTTGATCGGCGAAAGCTCGGCATTCATTTTTTGTTGTAAGTTCGTATTGTCAAACAAAAGTCTTTTTAACGGTTTTAAAATAATAATATATTGTTTAAAAGAAAAAATCGTTTCATTTTTACAACATTCTCATTAAAATAATATAATTTTGAAATTAATACATAAGTAATAAAAAAAAATTTGTGTCTTAAAATTTCAGAATACTTTGTCTTATTTTTTTTCAGCTTTTTTTTTCAGCCGAATTGCAATCTGAGAGCTCACGGACTGTACCTATTGAGAGTGCAGATGTCACCCCTACAAAGCTATACGTGAAATATACTAATAGTCACTGACTTCTATATCTAAGGACGAGGAAGTTTAGAAGAGACAAGCGCAATGAAGGGAAGATAAATTCACGGTATACTGTTTTATTTTGGCCTACTAGTTATTATTGCTTTTAACTGTAGGTACATGTTATATACCTATTATTTACGATCTCTAATGCAGTCGCCTTATTTATGCTGCTTCTAACTCACGAAGATAACTGCTATACCTTCATAAGTGGTAAATCTACGGTAGGAAGCTTAATAGTGCTTGCTACTTAGACTAAACTGTTTACATTATTTGCCTTTTCATAGTCACTATAGTCAATTATAATAATAAATAATAAATATTAAGGGACAATCATATAATTGAACATTACACAAAGTGATTTTAATTTGGGGTAGGTCGATTTGTGATTGTCCATTGTTTATTTAAACAACAGAAGCTGGAAAATGGCGGTCCATTTCTTTTACATGTTCTTTACAAATCGAGTGATACTTTGTAAGATGATATTGTTATGAACTTATGAATGTAATTCTGATAAGCAAATGTGTGCGGTTCCTTAACGAGTGACACCTTAGTGATCCTACCGAGTATCATATCATATCATGTAACATGAATATATATATGTATACCTACGCCAATGTAAGACGATTTAAATGCAAGTATAAAATAAAATATGCCACCAAGTTAAACGATTTGTTTGTTTAATGTGCACATTTCGGGTTTCTTTCCTGTCTCTGCGTATTTCAATGTCATTGTAGTTGGATTTACTGGAATATTTTATCACACAAGTGGCTTAGGCTGCGTTTCTACCAGTACGAGGATGTGTCGTTTATAGCGAGAGCGAGGGTTGTGTTTTTGTTAACCAGTAAAATCAGTTAACCAATAAAAACATCCCTCGGTACGCACCCTCGCACATCTCTGGTGGAAACGCAGGCTGCGACAAATACGAATTTGAGTTTAACATTACTTTAATATTTTAGTAATTAGCTAATGAAAGGGATAGCAAAGTATTGGCGCTCATTATTCCGGTACGTATAAGGGCACGGGTATTTATATTTATATATAAAAATATATATATTTTTCATAAAATATTCGTGTACCTACTCGTGACCATGCGTGAATACAATTTTCTAGTATTAGTCTAAGATCCCGATATAGAACGACCTTCACCGACATGTTTATTTGATGAAATGTATTTTATATTTAATTTAATATGTCAATAAATATATTGCATATGGGTTGCCTAACAAATTTTAGTCCAGGGTATGTTTAATAAATAATTAAAAAAAAAAATATTAGACATTTCACCGGTTTGATTAATATTAGATAAATTCTATACCAATCGAAAGTATCAAGTCCATTGAATATGCAAACGTTAGGTTGCCTATTCTTTTCCCGTCACAACTATCGGGTAGCCAGGTATGAACAGGTAAATCTACTAGCATTATACCTACTAGCATTTTGCAACGGTCTGATTATTGAATTAAAATTAAGATTATTTTATTATGAATTTATCTAATAATGAAACCGGTGAAATTTTTTAATTTTGTTTTTATTTAATTTTTAACAAAACATACCCTGGACGAAAATTTGTTAGGCAACCCATATGCAATATATTTATAGACATATAAAATTAAATATAAAATACATTTCATCAAATAAACATCTCGGTGAAGGTCGTTCTATATCGGGATCCTCTACTATTTTTAAATTACTTGTAACGAATGTTATTGATAAAGAATTGAATTGAATTATGGTGATTTACCTCTTCATATAAAATGTGTTGCTGGACAAATTATTTATAGTTTATACGAGTAGATACTTCGATGTGGATATTTGGTCACAACACAACATTAATTTGGTCTATACAGAATAAGTAAGGTAAATGAAAAAAGAAATTGTCAATGTCACGATCACGACTACTTTTTAACGTATATTTTTTGGATAAAATATAAGAATACCTCTGGAATACAGTAGGGAACCAAATAAACTACCACTAACTTTGGGACATTATTCGATGGGAAATGAATGAAATTTTAAAACATCTTGAATTTTGTTTAGGAAGTGATAACCCCCTCAACCTAGAAAAAAGTAACAGATTTGTCATTACCTATAACTTAAAAATTAATAGTATTTTATGCAATCGTTGCACAATAAAGGTTTTTAAAATCGAGTACCGTGTTTAGGTCACGAGGCTTGCCGAGTGGCCTATGTAGGTAAGGTACCTACGAGATTTTAAGACCTATAATTGTGTAACTATTGCATACAATACTTTTTATACGAGCAAAACACAGAAAATTATTTTTTACTTTAATCTTCATTCCTCACTATGAATTTCCATTTTTGTTGTAACCTTTTTCATTCAACTAAAACTGACCTATTAAAAAAAAACACGATGCCTCGTGATTGTTTAAATTTTTTGACAAGTAATTTTAACCAATCAGGGAACAGTAGCGTGCTTTTATTAAAAATCAAATATGCCGATGTTCTCTTTTTGAAATTATTAGAGTTGAGTACAGAGATGTCTTATGAATATTAAAGTTCTGTAGCGGGTACCATAGAGTAGGTACCTATAGAATTTTGGTACAGGATTTAAAAGTGCGTTATTGTGATTTTGTCTGTGAAATTATAATGGACAAAAGTTATTTTATACTCGCGTACTTTTATCTGCAGATAAAAGTACGCGAGTATAAAAAAACTTTTTAACCCACTTTTTCTTTCAAACAAATTTTCTTTGAGAGGAACATGAGCATTTCGGCAACTAGGCACTTGGTAGGCATGTAAGTCAGCCAAGAAACTGATCTCCCAGTTTTGGTCTCTAATAGGTTCTAATTTGTTTAGTTTACACAGGATAGGGTGCTCTATAGTGATTTGATGACCGTTTTATATATCAAAATCCCTTTGTGTAGAGGGAGCATATTTATATTTACCAATCAAAACAAATTTATCGGTGCTGTTTGACGATAAGACCCGATATGTTCTGGACGTATTAAAATAATTACCTACGCCTAAAAAAATACGATATTGCTAAGTCTTATTTACTGGTTCAATGTATGTAGACGTAGGTACACGGTGATTGTCCTATACTAAAGCAAAAAGGATGAATTAAAAAACCATAATTAGGTACTAGATTAATTGCATGGTTGAATGAAACTACTGAATTCTTAAAGAAATGTATTTATTTCCTAATATCCATATTGGACCCAGTGGTTTGCATGGTCAGTACCTAAGTGTCAGTTTATTTTAAAATTTCTCTTTGCGTAACTTCGTAGACGCATCTTAATGAGAATAAATCTGTCAATTTCTTAATTTTTTGCTTGATAGTAAAAATTACACGAGGGTTATACGGGGACATGTCGTAAAATTTCGCTCGCTTGAATTCCAATTCAGCTTCTCAGGACAGAGAAGTTCTAATTCCAATAAAGTTACATTCGCGGGGCGGTGTGTTTGAGGATAGGTAATAATTCGAAGGTCTAAGAGGAATTTCGTGGAAGTGGCGAAGGTTGCGCGGTTTGACGGACAAGTTCCCGGATCCCTATTGGCCGGCGCGGGAGGGCGGAGCTGCGCGCGCGCGCCGGTAATCCCCACGCGCCCCTAAACATAACCCATAAGTGTAACTATTTTCGATTATTTTTTTAAATATTATATACTTAATCAGAAATTCCAAATGTGAATTAAAATATTATTTTGTTGTATTCTTTAAAGATTTACAAGTCCTAATTCAATTAAATATGTAAATCCTATAGAGCGTACTAATATTGAAATTTCAGCGCTAGCAACAATGTCATTGCAAATTAAAAGCACATTCGCAGATAGCAGTATTTAAAACATAGAACGGTTAGAATTGAAGACGACGATCTGTTAAAAGGTGCCTGAAATAATAAAGATAATTATGGCTTAAATTCGTAATCGGTGTTTCGTGTTCGCGCTCGTTCGAGTAGAGCCGACGCTGGCACAGCGGCAGGGTTAGGGCGGTGGGGGGAGGGGGGGACGTCCGCTCGCGGATTGCCCAATTCCTGCCAGCGGCGCGAGCGCAGCCGTGTCGACGATTATTCCAATTTCGTCATGCTGTATGTATGTAGGTGCGATGACTCAAACGCTTACGACACCGATATTCTAACCGTGCGACCCATTATTAAACTATGTGAATAATCAACAAAGAAACATACTACAATAAAGTATTAAACGAAAATAAATTATAACTAATTGTATTATCATCTGAACAGATATAAATTCATAGTTATTTTTTTTACATAAAGTTGACAAAATGGAAAGTTACAGGAATACAGAGTAAAAAACTGAAAAACAAAAAATAAAAAAGTGAAGTGGCCGTCTTTAGCAGAAAATTCAGTGATTTCGCAGCCGAATTAACTAAACAGCTTGCGTAATCTCCGAGGTCACTGCGAGACTGTGCCCGGCAGGCGGCTCGGCAGCGGGCGGGTTCGACGGTTACATGCCAGCCATATAGGAGAGAGAAAAAGACTGACTGATATGTTGCACAGTCTTGCCAGTTTCTCTCCCCGACACGACTGACATTTGTTCTTCGCTTCAGATTCTCCAGGCCCATCTTCTCCAGCAGCTGTAAGTTAATTATAAACGCAAACGGTGATCGCGAAATGACTCTTCAACCTGTTTGCCGGCCACCGACGGCAGCGCGGCCCGTCAGCCCGTCACACGTAGACTGCAGATCGAGTAATTGCAAATAATTGTCGAGCGCGCGGAGACCCGACTGCGCGAAGTTGTGCTCACCGGACTAATAAAGTTGACTTGAAACTTCTTTCGACCGATTGTTAAAAAAATGTCAAAATGGCGGCTCTACCACATTACGGAAGTTGAAAAGTAGGTCGCGAACATCTCACATTGTATAAATTATTATTAGTATTCGGTTAGATAAAGCACTTCCTCGTTTGATTAGTATCGTATCACCGATGCTTTATATCGCACAATCGATTTGAATCTAGCCGCGGTTAAACTTTTTTAGATTAATAAATTAAAAGTAAAGTTCAAAGTTGCACAAGTGTAACTGATAGAGAGAAGTGAACAACCGCTGCGGACGACGTCCAAGAGGCGAATGGAGGCACGTAGCTCGACGACGTCGTAGTGGCGGTCGGCGCGGCGCCCGCGGGGCCGGGGGGGCGGGGGGCCGGGGGGGCGCTGCGCGCGCAGAGAAAGGACGCAAGTGGTGATGTAATCGCGATCGATGCACTCCGCTCCGGGTCCGCGCGTCGCAGCCGCTGCGCACCAAGACCGACGCACTACACTGTAGAGCGCCTGAACCTAACTGACAGCCGCTACACGCCTATGGCTATTCACTACACGGACGTAGCATTCTAGTGCTCCGCCGGACGCTAACATAAGGTGGGATCCGAGGCATCCTCGACTCTGTCGAGAGAATAATGAAGTGGCAGACGTTCCTCACAGGTCAGTGAACCCATTATTTGACACGTGCTTGGCCCTCCACGTGCAGGAACAAAGAGTGCTCGGTGTCACCGCCGAGGCTTAAAGCCAGAGCTAGACGTGCACTTGCCGTGGCGGCAAGGGAAACACAGGCCGCTCGTGGTTAGAGCGAAACAGCTAAGATAATATTAGTACCATTTCAGTATTGATCAGAGGAGCGAGCACCGCGCTGTGGACGTTCGGGTTTTCCTCGTGAGTCTCCGCGGGCGCTCGGTTTCTATCTGGGTCACACGTGTAAACGTTATCCCCACCACGACGGCCTTGGCTTACTTTGGGCCAAATGGCATAGCACCTCCCCTTCTCTGTGGCGGACTAGCGCGCGGCGACAGGCGCGCCGCCGCTGACTCTTCTATGGGGCACATCATAAATGCAATACCTATGTTTATTGCGAAACATCTTACTTATAGTAGAAACGAGTTAGATGATAGATTTAGACATATATTTCGCATTAAGATTCTTTTGCAAAGATAAAATATCTAAGTATATACAACTTGTAATTTTTTGTAGTGAGTGTAGTTTGCCACAAATAACTATTATAGGTAGGTACATATTATCATTTTAAAACCTTTCCTGTAAACGGTAATTTATTGCACATTGTCGTTGAATCTACATATATACCTATGCTAAACAAGTAGGTACTATAAATTCCACCCGCTTCCGTAAATTCCAGTTATCAATATTAAATTATTAGTATTAAAAAAAGATGGTGCGCTCTCTACATTCCTATTACGCGTACCTACCTGAATATTTGCAGCGCGGCGTACTTACCTAATATCATGGCGCCCGTTAAATTTGAGCGGGAATGCTATAATAAAATCCTCAATAAAACATGTATTTCATTCAATTCTTATATTACCTCACTCCCATCAGTAATAATAGCATTTACGTAGGTACCTACGCTAGGGTGAATTTATAATAAATTGTAAAATAAGTATATACCTATCAACAATAAAAACTCTCGCGTTATTATTAGTGTTTTCCCACTGGATGTTACAATATGTACCTATGTAAATAAATAAATAAATATCGGACAACCTCACACAAATCGATCTGTATTAGTTATGTAAACATGTCTCATAATATAAATGTTATAACATAACATAAATTGATATTGATATAAGTACATAAAAAAGCCTTCTATTGCTCGAGGGTATCTCATAAAATATTATGATTCAGTAACATTGTATTCGAAGTTTTCCTCGGTCTCGCTTCCGTATGAACTTGCTGTTTTATATAGGCCAGAAACGATTAAGTTTAAATATACTAATATTTACAATAACTACATGTCGTTGTATACAAATTCATTTCCGGATACATTTACATAGGCAGGCACCTAGATAGGTACAATACATAAAAGTAGTAAATAAGTGTCGTCACGCTGCACGCCACACAAGCGGCGGCTCGGGGGCGGGCCGAACGGCGCGGCGCGCCACCGCTACCCTCCCCCTACCATTTTTTGTCCATGTAGTAGATACCACTACTTCCAGGAACACGCGGCCAGGAATTTGATAATGATAATTGATAACCTACCAAACCGACACATGACAGAGAATGCCACGGGTTCTTTATTACTAAATTAATTTACCTATGACGAAGTACGTGTAGATCCGATTTAAAAAATACTTAGCTATTTTATTTAGAGTTTTAATAAAGAAGTATGTATATAGAATATAATTGTGCGCTTGTAGAGTGAGCGGAATGTTTCTAAGTCGGCTCCGTATCTGCAATCGGACAGCCCGCGGCGGCCCCCTCGAATAAAACTCATTGGCGATGATGAAAACGGCGTTTCGAGCGACCTCGTTTGGATCTAGGACAGCACCCGAAATAACTAGGGCACCGTTACTGCGCAGCCGCACACGCGACTCGTAGCCATAGTACACTTTACCGGCCAAAATACTGGGAGCCCTGACGCCTCCAGCGACTCGTGCTACTCCAGTGTGCCACGCTGTGACAAATACACGAGGAGACGGGCTGGGTCGGACCAAGCAATTTTGGTCTGAAATGTTAGCGAAATCGACCTACCATGCACTGCGGCAATATTATGCACAGAGAACACAACGACCTAATAGAAAAAGAATATCGTAGCTGGTTTTTAAATTACAATCACTACTGAATTCTTAAGATGTTGAGAAGAGAAGAATTTGCCATCATGCCTGCTAGCTGACTGCTACTGACGACAGTCAAAACTTTCATTCCATTTAATTATGATGATAATTATATCCAAACTAGACGTGCCCGCGGCTTCGCTCGCGTAAATGAAATGTACTTCCTATTTGTAACACTTGAATATGTAATTTAGTACATATTCTCAATAAATATCATGAAAAAAGGAAACTGAATTTAGTTACATTGCAAGTTAAATAAAAGCTTTTAAAAAAAGGAAACTGCATTTAGTCCTCATTTTGTACTTCCGAAATAAAATTAATTATTAATCAAAAGGTATTCAACACATTTTATATTTGTACCTATTAGAGTAATACGTATTAGCTACTCAAAGCAAAGCAAACCCTAAGCAAATCTTAATAAACAAAAGTAAAAATATTAACCATTAATGGGCAGTGCCGTTTCAGTAACAGACAAATCCGTGACAAAATAATCCTTTGAAAATAGGGAACAATCTAAATCTTCTTGAGAAATAAGCAGAAAGTTATTTTTTTTACTATTTCGGGTAATTACTTAGCTTTTTCATTCCTTTTTAGCCCCTTTGCAGTCTCTAGACCACAAATTTCACATGCCATAAATGAATCTGTAAAAATAGTCACGTTCATATTATTAATAACATGATCACTTAATACTTTCAATTCTCGGCATTTAATTATCACTTTTTGCTTATTGCGTAATTTTGCACAAAAAATTCACTGACAATGCTGATGACATTTTATTCCACAGAGAAAATAACATACGACACTCTATCGTATGAGCAAAGAGCGTAGTCATTACATTTCGAGTAAAAAACATCGATAGTATAACGGCGTACCAACATGACGTCAAAATTTTTTGGCTACGTAAAGAACTTTTAGGCTACTTGAACCTAACCCATAATAGCGAGAAGAACGGAGGATCGCCGAAAATGGCCGACAGTCGCGAAATTAAGAATTTTATGAAGATTTATTTAGCCGATTGTGAAGGAAATACGTAGTGAAAACGGTAGTTTTTACGCTCTTGTTCTATTCTCATATTTAGATAATAGATTTGAATCGTTTTTTCTGAGGATACGTGCGGCGTATTGGAGAAACGTGGTCTAGGAGATCGTGAAGTTTTGTATATAATTATCATCATAATTTTATTAAATGGAATAAGGATTTTTGGGTTCGGTCTGAAATTCCACAAACCTAAACATTTTTTTTTAGGGTTCCTAAGAGTAAAAACGGTACTACGTACCGTAACGGTACATTAGATACTAAGACTCCACTGTCCGTCTGTCTCTCTGTCTGGTCACCAGGCTGTATCTCATGACTCATGAACCATCATAGCTAGACAGTTGAGATCTTTACAGATGATGCATTTCTGTTGCCGCTATAACAACAAATACCTACTAACAACAGATTAAAACAAATATTTAAGTGGGTCTCCCATACAACAAACGTCATCGGTTGCGTTAACTTTGCCTCATATGTATCCGGCGCAATACATACCAGATGCAAACTTAACTTAACCCGGCCAGTTATTTTATTTGATGGTACGAAACCCTTAGTGCGCGAGTCCAACTCGCACTTGGACAAACATCCAATCGTCAGTAGGTAAATCAATACTTTGTAATCTTTACTCTTATAAAAACAACACTTAATTCCAAAGAATCTAATACTTAATCGTAACGTAACCAAATATCCTGAAAGCTATATTCAATATTTCAATAAGCTAAATTGACTTCCCTTGTATTTATTGCGCGTTAGTGACGCTGGCACGATGCGCGGCCACAGTGAGCGCACAAAGAGCCCGAATAGGTACTCGTGTATAGGTGACTACCTATATTATATACGCAAGACGTTTCAAATACAAATGAAACTGAAACTCCTTGCTGTAACGGCTTTATGTTACGTAGCTGCTTCTAGGTATTGCAGTTGACCTTGTCTAACAATTAACAACAATGATCCCGCAAATGTGTTAGTTCCAGGTATTTATAGAACATAAACAAGTTACCTATCATGTTCGTTTGATGTTTCGTTGACATACATTTTCAATCGTTGTTTTGAGAGATAAATATGAGAAAAATCGCAAAAGCCGTCATTAATGTAGAAGAGGACAATCCATAACCACGACCACTCTGACAAGAGTGTTCGACTAATAAGAAGAGAAGAGAATTATGTATAAGTAGGTAGGCATATTTTTATATAGTGATTAAGCGGTCACCTATGTAATAGGTACATTAGGTACCTACTCAAAACAGGCGCTAATTAGTAATTAAATAGATAGATGAGCACCTAACAAGACGTTAAGATCATGTTGTAAATGTGTAGGTATAGGAAGTCAATAAATATAGAGGAATATAATGAAAGAGTCATGAGATGACGTGTTTCTATAATGTGGAAGATTTCCAGTAGTCTCTAACTGCGATAATTGCGACGTATCTGTGGAGTGGCGTCACATAGCCTCGGCATCTACTCGCATAGGTACCTACCTATATCTACATCTAGACCGGAGACAATTCGTGCATTATTACCTACCTACTCTACCGTCTAAGGACCGCACGATACGCTGCAATCTATCTAAAGTAATGGTTGTCATGTAAGGAAGGTATTCTTTATGCCATTTTCAAAAAGTTCAGTAAAACTAAGCGCTAATCGTCTTCAGTTACGTACTATAGAATATTGTACGATATTCTATTATTTCACATATGTACCTAATAACGAATCATGTTCATGTAGGAACTTATTTAGATAAATTCATTCATAAATATCAGTCGGTTTATATTACCAGGCAAAAGATAAATAACATAGGTACCTCCCTATAATAGTTTTCATACAATTGATACTAAAAGCACAAAAAGATAATGGCGTTTCAGCTTACTTTGACTAGATCGTCTTAATTATGGGCCTGCGTTTTTTGGATAGGTTGATATTACTTTAAACAAAAAATAAAAATAGTCATACAATATAATGGAAATATGCTGTTGTGTTGAACATCGCGTTAGTTTTGACAGATTAAATAAATAATTAGCACCACTTTAGTAATATCAAAAACAAAGAACAAACGGCGTAAAAATGTACCTAAATAATAACAAAAAAAGTTTTGAAAAGTTTTGATAACTGCCGCAGTTGCAATATTAACGATTTACTGCCTCCAAACGATTCCACGATAATAATAGGTATTATTGCATTAGTCTGTTATAACTAAAGAAATGATTATAAATGTATCGAATCGTCGGTAATAAAAGTATCCAATAGACGATTAGATGCCGGGCGTGCGTTTCATGCGTTGTTTACAGTCGAAGGCTACACGCGCGGCGATAAAGCCGCGATAACCCTCGGTGGAAATGTCGTCAGCAGGAAGAAAATCGCTAGTTAGAATAGTCAGCGCGCAGCGGGACTTACCTGGCAACGGGACACTGCTCTCTGTGGGTCGGCAGCAGTCTGACAGTGGCGGCTACCATGTTTTGTATATTTATGACGGTTGCGGTGGCTACTACGCTGGCGCACGAGCTCACGTCGACGCAGAACGATGCCGCATTGTGCTCTATACGTATGCGCGACTGATCGCCCCTCGCGCCCCGCTGCCCTTCTTGCTGAACACTGGCAAACGTAACGGCCTAAACGCAATTAGGACGTGCCACTCCAATTTTCGCCCTTCTGTTAGGATCGAAACAAGTTACAAATGGCTGGCAACTTCGCAACGCTACTACGGATTATAAGTACCTATTTTAATTAAAGTTAAAGAACGTTTGAATAGGTTTCTAGAGGCAGCACTCGCGCAGAAAGTAATTTTACAAACGTGCCCAAATAGTTGCTATAAAATATTATTAACTTTACCGCTTTACAGAAAAAAAAACTATTTCGTACGCGTGGCATTCGTATTTAGGTTATCCGAACAAAGAACAGGGACAAAGTAGCTTCTGTCACTTTGTTGCCAATATACAAAGGATTGTATAGGTATGTATTATAGGACTTTCTTCGTTAAATAGTTTCTTGTAGCAGATAGAATAACATAAAACCTCGTAACCTGCCTAATAACGCTAGGTCCTTATTTTAATTCAAAAGCATTGTGCGTTCCGTCAATAGAACATTACTAATTTTTTAAATCATTACTAGAAAATACGTCATTCAATGATATCTACGATTGTCTAAATGTTAACGAAGCATACAATATATTTTTTGATTATATAAAATCTTATCATGACATGTGCTTTCCATTAAAGAAAATTAAGATTAGTTCTAAGCAAAAACTTACTTGGCTCACGAGACGCATAAAGATATCCAGTAAAAATAAACGCAAATTATACCTGGCTTGTAGGAAATCCAAATGTGTAAAAGAACTATCAACCTATAAAAATTACTGTAGAACACTGAAAAAGGTTATTATTAAATCTCAGAGACTGCAAAATAATAAGTATATATGTAACGCAGTCAACAAAACTAAGGCAGCATGGCAAATTATAAATAAGAATAAGTTTAATAGACCCAAAGGAATCTCTGAAATAAAATACAAGGGAAAAATTATTAAAAATCTAAGGGCATTGCTAATGCATTTAACGACACATATATAAACCTTGTAAAAGAACATAGGAATGTCAACAAAACTTCAACTTCGAAAGATATTAATATAAATAAGACACTACATTCCATTTACATGACACCGACATTGCCAATTGACATATATAAAATTATATTGAAAATGAAATTAACAAATAGTACAGGTTATGATGACATTCCTACTATAGTTATTAAGCATTGTGCAGTTCTAATAGCTGGTCCACTCAGTTATATTATCAACCTATGTCTTAGTGAGGGAAGCTTCCCAGATAAGTTAAAGATAGCTCTTGTGAGACCAGCGTATAAAAAAGGAGATAAGCTGATATGCGAAAATTATCGCCCAATCGCTCTCCTTCCAGTCATATCAAAAGTATTTGAGAGAGCTATTCATAATATTTTGTATGCATTCGTTGAGAAATATGACATATTGGCCAATGAGCAATTTGGATTTAGAAAAGGGAAGTCAACCAACTTAGCCATTTACGACCTAATGCAGACAATCTCTGAGTGCCTTAATAATAGAATACCAGTTACGTCTTTATTCATGGACATGTCAAAGGCATTCGATTTTGTATGCCACAAACGACTCTTACAAAAAATAAAAGCCTATGGTATTAGAGGACCAGCCTTCGCACTCATTGAGTCATACTTGACAAAGAGAAAGCAATACACAGAGATTACCTACATAGATGAGCGTAAAATAGAAACAAAAGCAAACTCCGAAATGAGAGAAATTGAATATGGTGTTCCCCAAGGAAGTATACTTGGCCCACTTTTATTCATTTTGTACATTAATGACTTGCCTCAGGCCACAGACCAACAAATGATCCTATTTGCTGACGATTCCACTTTGATAGTTAAAAGTAACAATAGTAGCGAATATGATAACACTATTAATAACTCACTTAAAAATGTAATTGATTGGCTTAATGATAATAATTTAGTAATTAACCTGGACAAGACAAAATGTATGCAATTTCATTTTAAAAAATCGGAACCGTCAGATGTCGTTGTAAAATATAAGGAACAAGTCGTAGAACACGTGATCGAAACAAAGTTTTTGGGACTCCAAATAGATTATAATGTTACATGGAAAACACACTTAAGTTCTCTATGTAAAAAACTTAATCAGTATGTATATGTGTTACGGAAACTGACAGAAACGGTCTCACAAAAGACGGCACTTACTGCCTACCATGCGTATGTGTCATCCAACCTCAGGTATGGAATAATACACTGGGGCAACGCCGCTGGTTGTGATGTGATGCCGCTATTTAAAGCACAAAAAAAATGTATAAGGGCAATGTTTAAAGTTAACCAACAGACTAGCTGTAGACCATTATTTAAGGAACTTGGAATACTATATTCCATGTACATTTACGAAGCCTGTGTTTTTGTAAAACAATATATGGACCGATTTACCGTTCGCGTTAATGCCCATCCACGTCCATTAAGTAACATACTGAATGTACAGCCGCTGGAGAGATCAAAGACCAGTTTCTACAAAAAATCCATTTACGCAATGGCCCCAAAATTGTTTAACGGACTACCGGATCAACTTAAAACAGAGGAACTGTCTATATTTAAGATAAAGTTGTGTAAAATATTAAAAGAGAAATGCTATTATAATGTTAATGATTTTTTGACTGATGCAAGCATTATTTAATTTAGGTACATATATTTTATTTAATTGGTTTGACATCCGGAATTATTTTTATTAATATTATTGTTTAGAAAGATAGTTTGACCGTATATTGTTACCAATTTAAATTGGATGTTTATAATAATAAATTTGATATGTTACTATATTTGAACGAAAATTAATGTTAATTATTTATTTGACATTCATCTTGTTGCTTTAGATTGTAATTTTTAAGTGCATGAGGAATGTGCGTTTTTTTCATTGTACGTCGAAACGACATATTACGGAGACACTATGATCATTGTAACACCCGTATCAATTACCCGTAGTACACAATAAACTATTTTGATTTTGATTTGATTTTGAACACAATACGAGGGTATCAAATATGTTCTTTTTTGGTAACAGATTTATCTAAGCTAGTAAAACAAGTTCCCCTACTTTATGATTTTCGTGAGCAAACACGGATCTAGGTACTTCTTATCTGCCGAGCGAACGAACGAACACGCCGAGGCTTAGAGCGGATTTACTCGACTCGGCGTTGAATGCTTTCTATTAATCGGTGATCAGGTACCAACTTTTCTAACTCGGTAATTGATGGCGGTCACGTTGAATTCGTAATTACATGAAAACAACCTTCTATTTTTCTATGATATTTTTTATTTCGAAACCAATTCTGTCTTAAATTCCTTGTCACCCTACCTGGTATCTGTAAGCTTACAACCTCTTTAATAATTTAATGACAATGACAATTTATGAGTAATAACTTGTCATTGTCATTGTCATTACCTACATAAACAAAGAAATCGCATTTCGATTTTCGGATTCATCGGCCATCTTTGTTCATGTTCATTTCATCTCATGTTTTAATAATTTATTTTTTATTTTTTTGATAAGTTTTTTAACACGGAAGTCATGCATTGGTTATAAACCAAAAAAACTGATACTGGCACAAGCTTCGAGCCGCCATTTACGGATTAATAATAATAATACATAAACAAAGTCGTATACAATTTCGTTAAATTTCCCGCCATGGCGATGGCACTTGACGTAAATTTATGTAGGATGACCATATGTATCTAATGGTTACTAGTTTTAATTAAGTTTTTTTTTTATTAATTAAACAGTAAGGTAATTGCGTGAGACCTCGCCTATTAAGTTTAGTTTTAGCTGGATATTCATATTTTTCTACTAGAATAAATAAATACCGGACAACGTCACACAAATCGATCTAGTCCTAAATTAAGCTCCAGGAGGCTTGTGTTATGGGTACTAGACGACGATATACGTACTTATATAGATAAATATATACTTAAATACATAGAACAACCATGACCCAAGCACAAATATTCGAGTTCATCACACAAATATTTGCCCTGGTCGGGATTCGAACCCGGGACCGCCGGCTCAGTAGGCAGGTGTCTACAAACCGGGCCAAACGCGTCGTCAAAGAATCATCGTGTATATCCGCTAGCACATTGGGTTGATAGGGACTTTAAATATGTAGACGAAAAATGTGTTTAAACGTGTGTGTAAAATGTGTTTTTATTTACAAAATATAGTAAGTGATTCTACTTTGCACTTAATTTTCAAAAAGAGAGTTACTAAGTAGATAAATTTACACACTAATAACTTAAACAAATTATAAAAATGGAAAATAGATGTATATTAGTGAATCACTGCACGATAAATATGATAATAAATTCTTCGGTTGCCTCGACTGGCACACATTTAAATAACACAATTTAAACGGATGTTATCGCGTATAGGTAGGTATACCTATACCTAATATTTCGGAACTATGTTTAGCATTTAAACGAAGAACTTTCTCGATTATATTACCTTTCGGACAGAACTACTAAGTCGAAATCAATTCATCGGTGTTAGAGACTCGAACTAATTATTTATATAGGTAATACACAGACACAAAATGTGTAGGTACAGGTACCTATCATGAGATGTTCATATAAGAATTTGAATAAATAAATA
This sequence comes from Apotomis turbidana, assembly GCA_905147355.2. Taxonomy (NCBI): domain Eukaryota; kingdom Metazoa; phylum Arthropoda; class Insecta; order Lepidoptera; family Tortricidae; genus Apotomis; species Apotomis turbidana. The sequence goes on along the minus strand of LR990280.1, from coordinate 23,620,296 downwards.
ACCGGCCAAGAGCATGTCGAGCCATGCTGAGTGTGTAGGGTTCCGTACTTGCCCATCCTTTACAATAGACGGGCTTCGAGGTTTAAATTACGAGAAAGAGCTCTGTAAAAAGGTCGTAAACGACAAAGTAAAACAGTAATTACTCATTACCTTCTGGAACTTATCGATTATACGCCCCAAAATGAGCGAAATATTTTAATACAATATGGAACTTAACTAGCCATTTTAAAGAAAATTATAAAATTTTGCGATAACTCAAAAACGACTCGACCGATTTTATTCAATATAGTTTTCATTGAAAGTACTTATAAGGCCTCATTTCCCTGAATTTTTCCATAATTTTTTGACCCGTAGTTGAAAAGTTAGAGGGGTGGGGGGACACTATTTTTTAATTTTCGGAGCGAATATTTACAAAACAGCTGACTTGATCAAAAAATAATGTTTGCAGACCCCTATTATTTTTAACATACCTATTCAACGACACCCCACACAGTAGTGTAGAAACGAAAAAAAAATTAACCCCCACTATTGGTGTTCGAAGGTACACGAAAAAAAAATGTTTTAGTTTTTATTTTACCGTTTTATCTACGTGATACATACACATACTCATACCAAATTTCAGCTTTCTAGTGCTAATGATCACGGAGCTAAAGGTAACGGTGTCTTGCAATCCCTCGTGGCAGTCAGGTCGTTGAGACGGCATTCACTGTGAGGGTTGTAAGATAGCGTTCGCTCGTAGCTCGGAGTGTGTACCACGCTTCTTGAGATACCGTAGGTCCTCCCGTACATTTGTAAGTGGTGTTTGGTCTCTATCCCGAAGACTGGGCTAAGTCTTGTGTCACCTTAGCGCGGAGTGTGTACCACGCTTCTTGGCTCGCTAGTGCAGGGACTTAAGGCTGTGCTCTGGACGGGTTGCTGGGCGCAGTGTGTGTACCACGCATTTGGCTCGAACAGCTAACCCGGGGGGGGGTCACTCCTAAGCGCGGTGTGTGTACCACGCATCTGCTGCCTAGGGTGGTGGCTCTCGCCAGACGGATACCGGCCAGAATCTCCCTTACCCGCGTATTAACATTCTGTCGTTTACTAACCAGACCCTGCCGCGTAATTGGGACACCGGGTCCCCTAGGATAGCGTAGGGAACGTAGGATCTAGATTTAAGAGTTTAGTTAAATAAACAGGCATAAAGCCTCCGTTATTTAGTAATCAAAATCCCAGGTTTCATTTAACCCAATCCCTTGCCTCCCGATTTGATTTGGCCAAATGTGAACCCGCCAGGTACGCTATGACGTAACGGGCTTAGGTACTAGTCCATATCCCTCGATCCAGACGGGATCTTGAGGGTTTCCGTAACTAGCTCAAATCGGGAGGTCTCAATTGATATCTGGAAAAGCAATAAAGCAGGACCAAGCGCGCGTTAAACCTGTTTATTTTTATAACCGACTTAAAAAAAAGGAGGAGGGTTCTCAATTCGACTGTACGTTTTTTTTACGTTTGTTACCTCAGAACTTTCGACTGGCCGATTTTGGTGATTCTTTTTTTATTTGGAAGCTGGTACTTCCCGTGTGGTCCCATTTAAATTTTGTCCAGTTCTGACACAGATATCCATGAAAAAACCATATAAGTGTAATTGTATGTTCCATTTCGCTCATTGAAGTCGGTTATTTTTTTGTGAAAAGGTGATTTTAATTTGAACAAGGAACATAAATAGATTTGAATAACAAAAAAGCAAAAAAAAAATGTTTTTTTAACACAAAAATAATTGACTACAAAAAACTGAAAAGCCAAAAATAAACCGGTCATGTACAGATTACATTTGAATCACCTTTTGAAGTCGGTGGCAAGCCTCACGTAGACTTGCGCGGCATCTGTTTTCATAGTAATAATTGAGTAGTTTTCAGTATTTTTAAGTCATTTTTTTTGTTAAAAATTACTACAGTCATGCTACTATTTACATATTAACTAAAGTTCTCTCAACTTCGTCTGCTGACATGTTTTTTTCTTTGCTGTGGTCGGGGAAAAAGTATCCTACAAATTATCTTTGGATATCCAAGTATCCTAGTATTAGCCTAAATCCATCCAGCCGTCTCGGCGTGATGAGCGCACTGATTTTTTTTTACCAACGATGGCGCTGTAATTGTGCCGCCACGCGCCCATACAAATTCTGGATCGCAATGCTGGTGATTTTTCCTGTAATAATAACCAGTCACCATGGAAAACGTATTTAAAACAAACTTATAATAGTACAAGCTTTTGCCCGCGACTACGTCCGCGTGGAACTTGGAAGTATGGAAGCAACCTCTTACAACACGATAGATATCCACCTAATCACCTAAATTAATAAAAGGGATTATTAAAAGCGCCTAAGCAAATGTAAGAGCAATTGTGCTTTTGGTCTAATCATTATTTCCTACAGGGTCATCAATGTCATCATGAATTACTTACTCACTTTTCAATCTTTTAAGGGATAATTTCCTGGATGAAAACTATCCTTTGTCCTTCCTCGGATCTAAAACTATCTCCATGCCAAATTTCATCAAAATCGATTCAGCGGTTTAAGCGTGAAGAGGTAACAGACAGACAGACACACTTTCGCATTTATAATATTAGTATGGATAGTATGGATAGATGCCTCTGTTCTTTTACACAAAAAAAACATATTATGGCCTGAATCAATGTCGCAGTAGCCAAGTCACGTCTAAAATGAATTAACGGGAATGGAAACAATATTTAGGCACATACTCTACAGGATATTCTTACCCGTCTATGCCAAGCAAAAAAAAGACATAACGTATTTTTCGTGAACTTATGGTCCTACATTACTTTTCTAGTATTAGGTCGTCGTCGTGTACTATGTTGTTCGAATAGGATCGGATCCTTGGCACATCTGTCAGGCGCATTTAGCATTTTCAGTCGCTATTTCACACAAGTAAATAGTCGACTCTAATTTCTTTCGCCTCTAACACAAAGGAGACACGGTATCAATACGACCTTTTGCTGGCGTCCACTCGGCTAGCATGACGCCTACTTCGCATTTTCATGTAAATTAATGTGGATGGCAAAATAAAACCAGTAGGTATTGGTAAATCAATCCATTTCATGGATTTTGGAGAGGGACTATCGCTAGAATGTATTATTTTAGTTTATAATCGTTGATACCTATATACGGAGCTAAAATGTAAATACGAATATTCATATTTGAGCCTGAAGTTCTGATCAAAACAAATATATTATCTTCGGTTTCCGCGACTGTCACACATTTATTTTGGACCACCTGGAGGATAAATAATGTACCTACACGATATAATGCGCACCGTTTTATTTAAAAACTAAAATATTTTGACCGTGCCTTCTAGTAGAGTTGCTAAGCCGCGAAATTGTGCTCATCGGGTTACAAGCATAAAATTTCTACCACAGATAGAGCGTCGGTGATTATTTTCAGGAAGTCAGATTCGTCCCCTGCGTGGCACGAGAGCGGGGTGAATAGGACCAAGTAGTGCTCCTTTTATTATTATTTTTGATTAGAAAACAGCGATTATGTTAGAAAACAGCGGACTAACAACTCTACTATTCTCGGTTATTTAAGTATTGAGCTACTAAGTAACAAATATGAAAGGCTTTATTTTAAATTTATACAAAATATTTATTAAATATCCTACAATGCTTAGCTTAATAATTACAATCGATATATCTATACTAGCATCAAGTTCTAAAATTGTAATTAAAATCAGTTTTCTATGGAGAGGGGTAATTATTTCAGGAGAATCTTAACAGTGCGGTGCAGCAGCGTGGTGCCAGCCGTGCAGTGCCCCCTGTTGGTTAAACTTTAAGGCCGTTCCCTGAGCCAGAAATGCAAAAATACCCCAAAAATTATCCTATTTTTCTACGAAACGTTGATATTAGTAAACGAGGGAAAAATATATATCATTCTTGATTATATTATCTTTAATAACACAGCATTCGATACACGATTCATAACACTTCGCTCGATACAATTAATTCCCAAAGTAACCTCCAATTCGAATGTTTACTCCAACTTTACTTGTTTTTTCACTACGTGACACTATGAAACAAAAAAGGAGAAAAATCAATCATAACTAAAATAGTAATTTGACAGCTTCCGAATTTCAATAATTTGAGGCAATATTTTTAAAATAAATAATCATCGACAAATTCTATCGTAAAAAGATATCGCCTTACGGCCCGCAAGCTCTATCTCCGTCACTCTTTTGAAATGTGACTGTTATGTGACAGGGACGGGTGGCCTGAGGAGGGGCTCGGGGCTCTGGCTCAGGGAACGGCCTTAATCTTTGTCCTCATCACGCCAAAACGGCTGAAAGGATTTTAACAAATTTAAGTACCTACGGGGATAGCTGGACATCCAAAGATGGTTATAGTCTACTTTTTACCTGACTATGGTCAAGAAAACAAAATGCGGGTGAAATTGCGGGCACCTTCTAGTATAAGATCAAATCCGCCGGTTCCGACATCGTCATGGTGAAATGATGTCGCAACAGACCTAGTAAGTAAAAGTCTAGATATAAATAAAAGTAATAGTTACACTAGAGGTTCTATGCCATGTAAGTCTTTCTATTAGACTAAACAACTAGGGGTGACCTTACAATCGGTCTGGTAGTTCTGAATTTTTGATGTGTTGCCTAGGACGGTTAGTGCGTGTTTAAAATGCAAAATGCACAATACCCCTTCCCCGCGCCCGCCGCCATATTGAAAAAAAAACGGCAATTTCTTCAGGTTTTTGCTTATATATTCGTTTAGGTGCATTTTAACTAGAGCTTACACAATGTTGTAGAAAATTAAATTTCCTATAAGTATTACATTTAAAATGCACGCAATATTGGGCTGCGATTCCACTTCAATCATTTTTGGGTTCGGAAATAATAAATTCTGCTAACTTTTTAGGCAAAACCGTTTATTACTGAAGCAGGTGGAGAGGTTCAAGGACTTGAAAAATGCGTCTTTTAACTTTTTTTAAATGTTCATATATCCGTAACTAAGTATCTGTTCTTAATTCTCTTCAACATTGCGTCAGCTCATTTCTAGCTAAAATGCTCCTAAACCAAGGTAACAATCTGAGGGGGAGGGGGAATTGTGCATTTTGCATTTTAAATACTCACTATAACCATCCTAGACAACATATCAGAAATTCAGAACTACCTGACCGTTTGTAGTAAGGTAAAACGACTTTATCCACTTGATTAATATTCTTACAGGTCTGTCTTTCAAGACTTTTTCTGAAAACTACATTGAGGTATCTATACCTACTCTGATCTATGTTTTCGACGTATGGGGACAACAGTTTGTCAGCGGCAAAGCTAAAATTGTACCTTATAGGCATTGGCCTATTTGCATTGGCAACTACATACTTATTTTAACTATCACTCTTATGCTGTCATATTATGAACTGTATATTAATTGTTTCCTTACCTTACTATCCCTGTTGGTTGTATAGAAGAAGGATGGTCTTAATTAATTAAATTACTTCATTAGGGTATTATAAAGCCGTTGAAAAACGTGGAACTGTAAGGTAGCTTAACCGTAGGTACTGTACTTAGGAATATTTGTTCGCTGTGGCATTCCGCGGGTTTATTGTTCAGAATAGACATGTTGACTATTTTTCTTGAGGATATCAATCGATTCTATTTTTTATGGTGATCAAATGTCGATATGGGACTGACTACACTTAAACTGCTCTAAAAGTCAGAAATGACCGTTAAATTTCAACATTCCTACGTAGCGCTAAAAACGCTCCATACAAAAGGCGTCCAGGCTAGTGACGTCACAGGCCGGTAGAGGTACCAATAATTGTATGGAGAAATTAAGAAATTTACCATTTTCACCGTGAAAAAGTGCGTTTAAGTTCATGGTTGCCATACAATTATTGTTCTGTAAAATTATGAGAATTCTGAAAACATTTTCTAAATTTCTTTTTGATAAAAAAAATATCATAAAATTTGCGTAGGTAACCTACCTTTGAAGTCACATATTTCCAAAAAGGAATTATTATTTTGGATTTTTTTCTTTGATTCGTGATATAATACAGTACGCTGTAGAATTCAACATCAGTCAACATGTCTATTATACCGGTGAACGCGTCGATTCTACGTCGTGCAGGACATTACAAACTAGGCTGAATAAGCTGTGGTCCGTTCTAGTAGGTATAGATACTACATTTTATACCTAAACCAAAGTTCCCCGCCGCGTCTGTCTGTATGTTCGGGATAATCTCTAAAACTAGGTACATACTGAACGGATTTACTTGCATGCAGTTCTCATCTATCGACAGAGTTATTCTTAAGAAAGCTAGTGTATATTTTTTGTGTAAATTGTTTGAAATTGGATAGTAATTGTTGAATAAATCGGTAAAAATCGTGCCAATATCGTGTGGATGAAACCTCCACAAAAAACGCCTTTTAATTTAATCCTATTTATGAACCTTTTGGGACAATAACAAAACAAAGGTTGGTGGGATTGTTTCTCCTGCTAATTTTAAACACAAAAAGTAAACAGAAAAAAAAAACAAAAATAAACAGAGAATTTGAAATTCATATACTTAAAACACGAAATAATGAAAAATAATCTAAAATAACTTATAAAATGAAACAAAAATTTAAAAAATACATTCAAATACAAACAAAAGAAAATAAACATAAAACAAAAAAAACGTGAAATAAGAAATAGCATGAAAGGAAAAGAGAAACTATAAAAAAAATACTGAAAGAAGTACTGAAGTTATGCACACACGTCTGCTCACACAATGTTATAATATCCCAAAAAGGCATCTATAGTGCTTTGTTGGACCGTATATACCTAACTATCTATGTAGACTACAGACTTTTACAAGGCTTACGAAATATATGTCTTTATATTAGAGTTGGTAACTGTACAACGGAATCGCAAAAGAAACTGGAGTAGATAATATGAAATCGACGATTTTTTCTAACAAACTCTACAAATGGCGGACCTAATGCCAAAAAGCATTCTCTATTAGATAATAGTAGGTACCTATAGATGTCGGTAAGCAACTTCCCTCTCACTCTACTCTCAATTAAATGAACCTCTTTCAAAGTATTAGGATCTATCATACAGACGCATAAGCACGAAAAAGAAGCACTATTCAGAACACAATAATTAAAATAATGATCTTGAAAATAAATTAAACTTATAATTTATGTAGAACATTTTTGCCGCTTGACAGCATCGAAACCTTATATTTAAAAATCCAGAGAACCACGAACGAATTGCTCGAATATTGAGAAAACCTCCAAGGACGGCTGAGGGCAGGGGCACAGACCACACGAACGGTGAGGCCTGCTTACGTAAGCCAGGAATTAAATAGGTCGTGGGGGCACGGGCGACGAAGAGGATGGGGCTCGGGCCGAGGCCGTCTCTGAAACTAGGTGCCCTACATGTGCACGGAACCACGGACCCTCATACCGCTGCACAGCGCTTTTTCATCGAAGCCTTACCTACCGCTGTAAATTAATTATTCGACGATCCTACCCGCTCCAGAACTGGGTCGTCAGCGTTACTATTCAAATAGGGCACTGCAGTACACCCAGTTTATCACAGTCGGATTCGAATTTAGGTTAGTAGTTTATGTGCTGATTATCAAATACGCTCCAAATATGCACGAGAGTAGGTAGGTATAGATAATTATTTCAATTGCCATTAATAAAAGTTCTTTTTCTTTGGTCTTTGTTACCTATTCAGGAGAAAGGTCTGTGAAGGTGTGTGTTTCTTAGAAAATTAAAAGGAAGTACAGCACTCAAACAGTAACACGCTAGATACCTACTGGTAGATAATGTCAACTATAAACTTAATATATCTCTACTAGTTATAAATTAATAATATTGCTTCAACCTTACGTGTGAAATGTAGATTTTCACAACACGCTACAAACCTAAGTACATCTATCTAGCTTTAGATATACCTAATTTGCATCAAAATAAACATCTTCTACGGTTCTGACCTGCATTGACATAGGTACATATTTGTCTATCTCAAGCTATACTTGATGGCCTTCTACTTCCGCACAAACGTTACTTGATGTGATTTATTTAATATTATAAGGAGATTTTTATCAAATATTTTACCTAAGGCAATTTAACAAATCCATTTTTTTGGTCATGACTAAGCACACAATGTAGGGTAGAGATAAACGGAGAACTTTTTGCATATGTCCATGAATACCTCTATTTGGGCCAAACCAAAAAGACGCGTCAGGAAAAGGAGGTCGCAAGACGGACTGAAAACGCCTGGAGAAGCTATTGGTCCATGAAACATCTAATGAAAGGTAGCCTACCACTGTCACTTAAACGTAGGCTCATGGACATGTGCATACTTCCAGTTCTCACCTACGGTGCCCAGACGTGGTCTTTGACTGAGGGTCAGAAGTCCAAACTCGGGGTTTGCCAGCGAGCTATGGAGCGCAGAATATTAGGTGTAAAACTAATGGATCGAATCCGGAACACCACGCTGCGCTCACAAACCAGGATAGTTGACGTAGCTTTGAAGGCGGCCAAGTTGAAGTGGGACTAGGCTAGTCACGTCTGTCGCATGCCCGACGACTTGTGGGTCAAAAAAACCACAGAGTGGAAGCCCCACAACTCGAAACGGAGACGTGGCAGACCCCGTAGGCGATGGCGGGATGACTTGAACTCATTTTCGAAGGACTGGCCAGATATAGCTCAAAACCGCGACAGATGGAAGAAGAGGGGGAGGTCTGTACCCAGCAGTGGGACATAATAGGCTCATGATAAAAATGTTTTTCTTTTATATATACGTATATGAGTATATGACACTGTTCTACGGGAAAATAATTGATGTGTATTTAAGAGTACACCTTCTAATTTATCTAATTTTATGCAATATACCTACTTAACTGTTCCATATTCATCCTTTTATTCTATAGATACATACATTTATTATTCTCTTCACAGACATTACTTCAGTTCAACTTCAATGCGCGAGTTATTCAATTCAATCGCTTATGAATCGGTAATCGGTCTTACATACAGCAATAAACCTGTTATACCGGTATCAAAATTGTATTAACAGTACTTTTCTTAACCAAAGGGATTTACATGTGGCGATAAAGGGAATATTAATTAATCCTGTCTGGTTGGCGCTATTGTCGGACAATGCAGAAATACAGCTGCGAATGCAAAATAAATGGCCATTTTTAAATAGGGAAAAGTATTTTACTACTGATTTTGCGGGCAGGTGAGATAGACTAGACACAACTATGAATAGGTACTATTTTATATGACAATTCGGTAAATTACACGAGATGGTATGCTAATTTCTGCTCTTACAATTGCTATTTGGGTTAAAGTACTTTAGATTGAATAGATTCTGTTTCCCGATTGATATTTATATATAATTATGGTGTTGACTTTAGGTACCTTTTGCACATACATAAACTGCTTATCATATATTTCTGATAGGCCTCCTCTAAAGTAAGCGGACACTATTGCTGCCTTCCGATTCCATCGTCCAGCTCTTGATTGCATATCAGGCGCTTTAGATATGTTATGTATAAGCATGAAATTGCCGCCCACGATGCAGTACTAGTTTATTTATAACCTAACACTTAAAAGCTTATATAGATATTGAATCTAGCCATTGAGCATATAAATAATGCCCCAAAAGGCAGCCAACCAAAGAACCGACATGAAACTTACTAAAGTATCGAATCAATCTCAATTAGTTTAACTTGTAAGATTTTATTGATAATGCACCGACAGACACCGAAACAGGTGAAACTAAATAAAATTTATAAAGAATTATTACCTGGGTACCAACAATACGAATACAGTACTATGTTAAAACATACGTTAGTAGGTACATAACGTACGTGTGTATAAACTTGAATAAAAGAAGTGAATAAAATCGATAAAGCGTAGCATAGTAAAACGATAGCCTAGGGGTTTAACACGGTAAGCAACAAATAGCACGTTCTGGATTACATGAACACACAAAGGACAACATACTTATCTGTGGGCACTGTAGTAGTTTTTCTCGAAGCCATTCAGAACATTTTCGAATACTTAGGCACTTGTGGGTCGATTTCACGTTACGAATTAATATGACACTTTTTGGTGGATTTTTTTAAACTCCCTTTTTTTTTACTTCCAACTGCTTTTACTGACTAGTCTAACGCAGTTTTAAATTCACAGCGTAAAAACATAGTGCTCGTCACGATATATTAGCAGAAAATCGAAATTTGTGTGACACGAATGAATTTATTTTTACACTAATGAAATTCGTTTGATTACGAATGAAGTTTAGTTACTTATGTTTTTATTATTTTAATATTTAATATGTATGTTAGATTGTAAGGTATTTATTTATGGGCCTTTATTGCCTGAAATAAATAAATTATTATTATTCACTCATTTAATCATGTTTCTTAGGATAGGTATTTTTTACAATAAATTTATATAAAAAGTAAAATATAAAAAATACATTACAAATATAAACACATTATAAAAAAAACCTAACCTAGGGTGCCGCCGGCAACGGGGCAGGGCCCAGGCTACCGGCGGTTAGGGCTGCAGAGACAGGAACCTCCTGACAATGCGCGCCGTGTCCAGGAGTACCGCCTTCTGTATCCGACCCTTGATCCAGCCATCTAGCGAGAGTCTCTTAAGATGTTTGTCGAGACTCTTCGCTATGAGACCGTTCGCCGAAAAGACTATCGGGACAATGATCGTCGAGTCAATATCCCACATGGCGGTCACCTCGTGAGCCAAGTCAAGGTACTTGCTGAGTTTGTCCTTCCCGGCCTTCACGAGGTTCTCGTCATGCGGGATGGTGATGTCGACGAGCACTGCCTGGCGCTTAGATCGATCTACCAACACGATATCAGGCTTATTGGCTACAATAGTCCTGTCCGTGATGATAGATCGATCCCAATAGAGCGTGGCACGACCATTTTCGAGAACTGGCATCGGTGCGTACTTATAGTACGGCACCTCAGACCCCACAAGACCGTATCGAAGAGCAAGTTGCTGGTGAATGATCCTGGCTACTTGGTTATGTCTGTGCAAGTACTCGCCGTTAGCAAGATGAGAACAAATTATTATTATTATTATTAATGCTAATGTTATAAAGATAATTAGGAAAGGTATGAATAAAAATAGAAACAACATTTTGATTAATACATTCACTTGTATCTTAGATGCTTTCCGAATGATTAATTTTCTTCTCTGCACCCTCTGTTTAGCCCTATGGTTGACTGGTAGAGAATGCCATTAGGCATAAAGTTCGCCATTTGTACTGACTTTTGTTTTGTGCAATAAAGTTTAAATAAATAAATACTATTTTTTTTAATGATCACAAGTTTTTAAACATACATATTCTCTCCCTCTCTCTAGTAATTAATTAGTATATAGTAGATAATAACCCTTAACTAACAATACAATTATACCTATTAATATACAGAATTCGGGAGATGCGAGTTAGATTGATTATTTTCTGAAATTAAATTAAAAAAAAACCTTCCTAAAACAATTACGTTTAAAAATAAATAAAAAATCCGAATTAAAAAAAATCTATTATTATAGGCATTTATATATTATACTTTACGTGAGATTTGGCACTGACTTAAAAAGGTGATTCAAATGCAATCTGTTCTTGTTGGGTTATTTTTCGCTTTTGTTTCTTTAAGTCGGTTCTTTTTTGTTAAAAAATATATTTTTTGTGATTCATATAAAATACTTATGGCGGGGTGATCGGGAAGGTCTTCAAGGCATGCACCTCGTTTGAGTTCTCACCTATCTCCTAACCGTCAAGGAGTTATATACCGTCCATCATCAGCTCAACATAGGAAGATGATGACTATCAGCCACAAATTAAAACGTTGTTCATTCAAGATTAGGTTGTCCAAGATTATAAAGCTGTTCGTGAACAAATTCATAATCGCCGACAAACACACAGTACTATATGCGAGTCAAACTGTGAGAACCACTTTTTTTGAAGTCGATTAAAATATCAAAGCCTTCTCCTAAGTGTAACAAATACTATTCTGAAAACCGCATCAAAATCGGTTCAGCCAAACGCGAGAAAATCGCGGACAAAGATACTTACAGGTCAATATGTTTCATTCGTGTACAATTGTTTTTCATTAGCGTTACTCGAAAATTGACACGAATGAAGCGACACGAATAAAGTTTTGAACAAAATGTTAAATTTAAATAGTAACGGAATTTTCCAGAAACTGCCGCAAGGACACAAAATAATGCGTGCACATACTTCCTTATTATTGCATATTTGAATAAATCTCTAGTTAAAATATTTATTGCTATACCACTTGGAACACGAATGATTGGTTTTTTGGCTAATGCACAGAAACTCAAGTAAATATAGATTTCTCACCATAATCCGAGCTCGCACATCGGCCATCACCAAACGTTCGTGGGCTACCGGGGCCCCTCTGTGACGCGCGGGGGAAAGGATTTCACTAACTTAAAGGTTAATACTTATTTGTGTGCATTTTGTATACTCGACACTAATGATGGTCCATTTTTGTCTATGAAATGAAACCTAAAGAAATCGTATTATTCGTTTTGAGATTTAAAACCTATAGATGCCGGTTGGTTTTATTGTTATTCTCACGTAACCGAAAGACAAAAGATTACAGTTTCTTCAAGTGTTTTTTTTTATTCACGTTTATTTATGAATAGTCAGGAATGTGACCATTACCACGAATGAAAAACAGACACAATTTTTGCAAATACTCAACAATGTAACATAATCGCATAATCTTTATTGTTGTTACAGATAAAGAAGTATCATTATCATTATTTCTTCTACAAATTATTACGGTTTTTGCAATATTATAGAAATTATTTCACAAACCAACTTTTGACGTTACGTCTGAAATCGACCCTTGTAAATGTGATGGTTCTTATCACTGTACATGTCAATCTTTGTACTTGCAGTTGTATACATAATATAAATGATATATATATCTTGTATATATAATAGGAATAAGTATGGGATTGAGATTATCATTACAATTATTACACTAATGCTGGATGGTTCACAACCTTTGACTCTTAAATAATACGATCTAGTAGGAATGAATTGCCTTTACCTCCCTCTATAAAATTGAGAGCTGCAGTAGAGGTTTTAATGTTGATTTCTACAGTTCAAAAGGTGACTATTTTGCTCTACTTCACCGTTTCTTGAATAATTATGATTATGAATTATCAAATGCATCTTTCGGTGATAAGTATTATTGAAGCGCAACATTTTAAGAGCATCTGTAACCATTTTCGTTACTTGTCGCTGTAAATTATAGCATTTATATGATATCATCAAAAGACGCATTGCCTCTATAGAGCCAATTACTTTACTTAAGTGCATATTGAAAACAATTCATATCACTTATTTACATACAGGATGATTCAGGATCAGGAGTCACGAGCGGCAGTGACAGGGGCGATGAAGATGGGCACACTGAGTACCATCCCCTGTGGGACTTAACACGAAATCGCTAAAAATTGATGGCTAATCGACCGCTTTTACTACCCAGGTACAGGTACAGCTGATATTTTACTCGCGATTACGTGGTTGGCCTCGTACTCTAAGTCCGATCACTCCCGCTCATGACTCCCGAATCCGCCTGTATAATGTAATTTCGAAAAAGATAATTTCCTTCAAAATTATATGCATAATGGTTTCATCTTGAAATAAATCTATCTACTCAACGAGCTAAGCTCGGTAGCTTCCTACTCGATACATTTCAACTAGGCTGAATAGTTATTTTCAATTAGAATAGAGCAACTAATTTGTATTTGGGCGGCAGGCTGGGTAGATAACTTAATATACACAGCTTGGTTACGTCTACGTGTCTGTGGTTTCAGTATAATTATTATAAATACATAATAATATTCTCGCAAGAGTTGGACAGAAACGCGAAAAACCTATAAGGTAGGTAAATAGTTTCCAATGCGCAATATGTTTACCACAAGTGAGGGGAAAAATCCAAACGCCTACAATTTGTTGTTAAATCATTAAATAAAACCGGTCATGTGCGAAAATCCATTTCCGATACGATACTTTATTATAATATGTATATGTATGCTGTACGAATTTTACATGTTAGGAAATCCTTTACGGATGAATGAACGCTCAAGCGCTCGAATAGCAGGGGTATTCTATCTCGAAATATTTAAGTAAGGGGTATTCTTACTATCTACATATACATCTACACAGCCAGAAATAAAACGCACTTTATCTGGTATCGTGTTAAGTCAACCTCTATGTTTTAAGATGTTTCATGTATTAAATTGTTAACTGAGGTATATATAGAGGAATTTGAGACAAGATATAATATTTGGATTGGACAATAGTTTGACTCTTTTCGTCTCGAATATAAAAAGAAGTAGCTACTATATATAGGTGTATGTACCTACTAGTATTAAACGCCATAATGGTTGCAGTCTATGACTATTTTTAAGACGTAAATATGAAACAAACATGTAAAGCAAAATTTCAGTACTGCAAAAAATTCCCACAATACAAGGTGATTCTTTAATTATTTAACTGTCCGAGCGAGCGTAGCGTCTCCGTTTCAGTTTGGGCAAAAAATGCTTTCGTTTGTCCGGATGCCCAGATGTGCAGATTTTCATCCACGGGTCGCATTTCTCAACAGATTGTCTTGAAATTTTGTGTGCAAATTTAATAATTACATACCTATTTGGGTTCTTAATTCGGTTGTTAGAAAATTTTCGTAATGGCCGTGATATGGGGATTTAGGATGAAAAAATAATATACAAATAGATCATTCATTCATCCTTCACACGAAATTAAGTTACCACAAAGGTCACATAATGGCTCTCTTCTTAACATAATGCTATCGTATTGGAGCTATGGCTATTATATTATTAGTACACATATTTATTGCGACAAAAGCTATTAACCTGGATGATATATTGAGCCTCACGTTGTCGCCAGAATGTAGCCATAGGCAGGAGGCAGGCACTCTTCGACTAATTAATACGATTTAGCTGCCATGCCCCTGGGCCCCCATGACGTACTTACTCGAAGGCTGGCCACAGCCTCTGTCGAGTCTGTCGACTTCGAGTCTGATGGACGAAGTTATTCTGACTTAAGTGTCTGAACACGTAGTGGTTCATGGTGTAGGTTAGGTAGAGAAATCTCTTAGTTAGGCGAACGGCATGAACATAAACCTATTAGAGGATGCAGTAGGTTTTGCGTTATAAAGTAACAATAGTAACATAGCGGAGCAGAATCAAAAATAGCTGTAAATTTTAGTATGCAATTTGATATATACCAGTAGTAAATTTATCGGCTACATAGCAGGTACGCCATCCTCGGTTATAAACTGACAGTCGACTGATAATATGAGTTTTAGTTTGTGCCTTGTGGGCGAATAAAACTAATATTGTGGCTATACGGAACACTTGTTTCGAGATTTCTATTCAAACTTGATCTGTCTTAGTAAGCAATTTCTTTGCCACAAAGTAGAAGACTAAGTAACGAATTCACTTCGAGTTCGTACTCACACTGCATATTGTTGCACATTTTGTGAGTAATTGATCTAAATGAGTTGAACCTACACAGTTTGAGGATCGCTTCTTTATCTTTCCTGTACGCATATGCAAATTTTAATTATATATAGTACGACTTCCCGACTCGAATAATAAGTTTTGATAAATTTTGATCACAGGAAAGACGACTTTTTATTTCGACTACGTATGATCTAAATCAAAACGCGAGTTAAGTCATAATATATCTAAGATGATCACTTTGTATCAATGCAATGTCCCTCAATAGTAACTAAAGCGATCTAGGTCGAG
This sequence comes from Apotomis turbidana, assembly GCA_905147355.2. Taxonomy (NCBI): domain Eukaryota; kingdom Metazoa; phylum Arthropoda; class Insecta; order Lepidoptera; family Tortricidae; genus Apotomis; species Apotomis turbidana. The sequence goes on along the minus strand of LR990280.1, from coordinate 23,604,448 downwards.
AGTCTCCTCCTACATGCCAAACACAGACTAATACACGTCCTACTATTTAACACACACACATTCGTATGTCACGTCCGAAAACTAGGTCGAAAACTCGCGCATGCGCCGGGGACTCGACGCGCTTTGCCTGTTTTAGTGGTGTGGCGTGAAAGGGTTAATAAGTCTCTTATACGTAGGTATAAAAGAAAACAGTTCCAACGGATTGACCCGTCAACGCACCGCCAAAACTAAGATAAATAACAACACATACAACACATTAGTACATTAATATGATAAAAAGAACCAACTTAAAAAAAAAAATCTGGAAGCCAAAAATAAGCCGTTCATGTACAGATTACATTTGAATCACCTTTTAAAGGCGGTGCCAAACCACTGAATTATAACTAGGGTTAGTCCGGGGTAGTTGGCCATAGTTTTTCATAAATGCTGTTAAAAAAAATCTTACACATTATTATAGAAATATTTATTTGTGATAAAACTTTAATCAATCAACTTTAAAATTATAGAAACAAAAATAACAATTTCTAATAGGATGGCCTAAAAAATATGCATTTTTTAAAATTCACGATTGGCCATCTCACCCGGGGTGTCCGGGTGTGATGACCATGGCATAACGGGTAAGATGGCCATATCCTTAATTGTTACATAGTTACATAGTTGTTACATAGTTGTCGGTCTTATATCCTTTTTACTAAAGCCTTTCTTCTCTGCACCACGATCAGAGCACATGTCTTCAAATTCAGTCCAATTTTCTTGTACCCAAAATTGGCATACCATTCATTGAAGCCAGTTCTCGAAAAGAAGGGTTTCATAATTTTTTTTTCCACATCCGCAGCAAATCTCTTTCATTTAACCTCTTTTCCTTATTCTTATTTGCTATCAATTTTAAGGGACGTTGTTACTGCTATCAGATAGTCATCGGATAGCTTTTCTTCGGATGGCCATATGGCCATCATATACCAACTAACACTGGCCATCTCTCCTTTTCTTCCGGGAGAGATGACCACAACTAAAAAAAAAATAAGTCACTACACGATTGGAGTCATTTTGAGGTTAGGACAAACTGTTACTCGTATACTTTGCAACCAAACCAAAAATAACCATTATTTTACGAAACTAATATCATAACCACCTAAAACAATAACCCTCTGAAAAATATTTCCACTTCACAAAACAAATAACGAACATTTTACTTACTTTTTGATTTTTTTTCGCCAAAAAGTTGCACTTACCCTTGCTTCTACGCGTGTTGCCAAGCGAACTAAACTATTTCAAGTGCCATCTAGCCAACAGTTCAGGAATTATTTCGACGGGCCATCTCTCCCTTATGGCCATCTACCCCGGAATTACCCTATTAAAAACAGATGCCCCGCATGAACGCTGATGCCTTTAACGATTGCCATGTGCTATCTATTTACGAGTATTTTTGTTCGATAAAGAAGTTTACGTGAGGTTTGGCACCGACTTCAAAAGGTGATATTCAAATGTAATCTGTACATGAACGGGTTATTTTTGACTATTCAGTTTCTTTTTTGAACTTTTTTCTTATTTTTTTCTCTTTGCTTTTAGGGATTCGAATATAGAGGGGTGATCGAGGAAGTGTTGCTTGCATGCATCTCGTTTGAATAAATCCCCTAACTCCTAACCGCTAAAGGAGTTATCCATCGTTAGTCTCCATCATCAATCACTTCATCAGCTCAGCATAGGAAGATATTGACTATCAGACGCAAATTAAAAAGTTTTTCGAGATTAGGTTGTGTTGTTCATGAACAACTTTATAATCGTGTACAAACAGGTACATAATTAAATTATATGTATATGGGTCAAACTGTGAGGTTTTTTTTTGAAGTGGGTTAAAATACCAAAACCTTCTCCTAAGTGTAACAAATACTTTTCTGAAAACCGCATCAAAATCTGTTCAGCCAAACGCGAAATAATCGCAGACAAATAATATATACATACATACTTGCAGTCAAACTGAGAACCTCCTTTTTATATGGGGCACCTATATTTAAATGAGTAAAAGTACCGTGTGAAGTCAAATGGTACCGTGAGAAGTATCCCAAATCTAACTCTGTAACCTGTGCGAAAATCGGTCAAATCAAAACCCGTCCAGCCGTTTTAAAGCGATCTGGCCACAAATGTACAGATACACAGATAGAGAACCTGTCATAAGATCCTTACGAGTAATAACAAAATTGACTCGCCTGACCTATTAAAACAATTTACATTTCGTATAGCCAGTCCAGGCCCAGTCGCACTATGCATCTTTTCTTTTTCAAGGGCTACTAATAATGTATTCTACAATAGCACGAATGACACGCTTTTATGATAGTTTATTAAAGGAAAATCCAGATCTAGACATATATTTACTTGTAAAATTAGTGTTCTTATTTGTATAGAAGTAATTCTTTTGGCTGAGCGAATCCACTTAGCTTTGTACCCGATGAACAATACCCATTATCTGTATTGTTAGCTGTGGCCACAACTTCATTGTCTTATAAGCATCGAAACGAGCTTCACTGCTCTTTCACTTACGAAGTGACCAACATCTGTGTTCTCTTTGTTTAAGAGTAAACCTTATTTCGTTTGACTTAAAGACTAATTTAGTGTAAAAGTAATTTGCACTTATACCTAACGCCTTACATTTTGAAGTGGCAGTTGTGGCCGCAGCTAACAATACATATAATGGTATTGTTCATCGGATACAAAGCTAATGGGATTCGCTTACCAAATGTGATTCGAACTATACTGCCCGCAGGATATTAATTTTGGTGTAATCTTAGTTATGTATTTAGTTAATATGCATTAACTAAAAACTAAATACATAGCTGGCTCATAGTTGCATGCACTTTACAAACACTCTAAAATGTTGTGCGTAGTTGTAATTGAGTAACAGACACATTATATGTCTCAATATTGTAAGGCTTTGTTAAGTTCTTAAGTTTGTGACTTGTAACTATGCCTTTTCTAAATAAATAAATACTCTCTCATACTCTCTCTCGCATACAGACGCTGCTTTAATCATCTGTCAAGATGCCTTATGATGTTAAATAAAACAAAACAAAAATAGAGTCCGTTTCCAAGTCAACTAGTATTTTAATTAAGTTTAGTGATACATTTTCAATGTAGGTACAGACTTGTTGCTAAGAATCGTTGTTTGAGAATTGTTCACTTGATGTTAGAAACATTTAGGCTTGTTTCTTGCTAATTTTCTCCTGCGTTACCAACTGTTGTTTGCTATTTTTATTTAAATTTTCTTAGCTTCAGATTAATAAGACGTCCTACACTTTTTCAAGTCACTATCAAAACTTGCATGATTTATTTTAAATTGAGTAAAATATAAGTATGACTTATAATATATTTTACTTAAATTGAAGCTTGATACCTAATTCACATCGGTCAATCCTTAAGCCAATAGAACTTGGATCCCCCATTGTGGGCTCCCCCTAAGAGGCCTATTCGACCTTGCTGTAATAGTCACAATCCTTAAAAAACTGGCCAAGTGCGAGTCGGACTCTCACACAAAGGGTCTTACAACTTTATGGGTTACTCTATGAACAAATCAAGTGTCTACTGTTACCATGTACTTACCGTTACACTGCCATGCTACGGCAAAATGACGTATCTTACTATGACATCCGTATAAAGATACGACCTTTTACTGTAACACGGCAGTACAGCAAAAAAGTAAAAAGCCCTGAAAAATAAAACATATATAAAATATTGAAATTTTCACAGATGATGTATACAACCAACAATAATATACAAGTACTCTTTATTGCACACCTCATAAAACATACAGGAGAAATACAATGTAAGAAATAACAATTAGAGGTAAACAACAGGCGGTCTTATCGCTAAAGAGCGGTAGTGGATTGGGTAGTGGAGAACTTGAAAAATGATGTACGTTTTACCCCCTTACAATTTTAACTGTTAACTGTATTTTTGTTATTAGTTTTGATACTAGGAAATATTTATGATTTTGTTTGCACTTAGTAAGGTGCCTATTGTACCTAAAGAAATAAGTTAAAAATATGTTGACGTGCACTCATAGTCAGCTCATGTAATTTCTACCACTATGAGTACAGGTACAACGTAAATGGCAGTGCCGAACGGGCGACGTTATAAGTACGAGTACATACTAGTTTTAATTTTTTTTAATAAATTTTTATAAAAAAATATAAGATGGAAATTATCCTAACCCCAACGAAACACTTCTAAGGCTACTTACTTAATCCAGTAAATAAAGGGATTTATTTTTTACATATCTCCATAACTATCTGTCCTAGAAACAAATTTTAAAATGTAAAATATAGTCAATTTAACTCTCTAAAACATTGTCTAAGCTTTTTTCTAGCTAAAATGCTTCTAAAGGAAGATATAAGCAAAAATCTGAATAAAGTGCCGGTTTTTCAATATGGCGGCGGGTGCCGAGGGGGTGGAATTGTGCATTTTACATTTTAAACACTCACTAACCATCTCATACAACACATATCAAAAACTCAAAACTACCGGACCGTCGGAAAAAACCGGCCAAGTGCGAGTCGGACTCGCGCACGAAGGGTTCCATACCATCAAATAAAATAACTGGCCTGGTTATGTTAAGTTTGCACCTGGTATGTGTAGCGCCGGATACAAATGAGTTTGTATGGGATTGGGACCCCCACTTAAATATCTATTTTATTTTTAGTATTTGTTGTTATAGCGGCAAAAGAAATACATCATCTGTGAAAATGTCAACTATCTTAGGTTCTCTCTCTATCACGACATACAGACGGACAGTGATGGAGTTTTAGTAATAGGGTCCCGTTTTTAACCTTTGGGTACGGAACCATAAAAACAAAACCCTTATCTGTATGTCCGGCTGTCCGTCTGTCAAGACTCTTTTTCTCAGAAACGCGTGAAGGTGTCAAGCTGAAATTAATAGGTATCAAATACTTAGGTCAGGACTGAAATGAAATTTTATCGAAAGATAGAGTCTGGCTAGCCAAATAATGTTGACGGATATTTCCTTGTGGTATCACCAATTGTCTATGATTTAAACAATACTGTATTTGATGACAGCACAAATCAGCTACTCTTTATGAAATGTCAAAAACGATGTGTTAGTATGAAGCTTTTATGATGTTGATGATACAGGCACGTAACGTCATAAAAAGCAGTAGTCAAATCAAAACACGTCTTCTTTTTAGTTATTGTACAATTAAAAACCGGTCAAGAACATGTCGGGCCTCGCTCAGTGTAGGGTTCCGTAGCTGCCCATCCTTCCCAATAGACGGGCTTAAAGCCCGAGGTTTAAATTATGAGAAGGATTTCAAGCTCTACAAAAAAGGTCGTAAACGCCAAAGTAACTGTAATTACTTATTACCTTCTGGAAGTTATCGATTATACGCGCCAGATTGAGTGGAATGTTTTAATGCAGTATGGCACTTAACTAATATGTGTAACGTTTGAAGTATAAGGACACCGCGCGGCACTTACGTCATTTTAAAGAAAAATGAAATTTTGCGATAACTCAAAAACGGCTCGACCAATTTTATTCAATATAGTCCTCGTTTTCATATTTTTTTTTCATAATATTTTGACCCGTGGTTGAAAAGTTAGAGGGGGGGGCTGTTTTTTTATTTTTGGAGCGAATATTTACAAAACTGCTGACTATCAAAAAATAATGTTTGGAGACCCCTATTATTATTAAAAGACCCATTAACGACACCCCACACACTACTAAAAACGAAAAAAAAAATTACCCCCACTGAGTATGGGAGGTACCCGAAAAAAAGTTTTTTTTTAGATTTTATTTTACTGTTTTGTCGGCGTGATACGTACACCTACGTATACCCGCTCACACCAAATTTCAGCTTTCTAGTACTAATGATCACGGAGCTAAGCCGCGGAGTGAGTCATTTGTAAAATTACTTATAAAATGATCAATTGGCGAAACGTTTTTTTGTAAAACGTTGTTTGTAAAATGACTTTTGGTCAAACGATAGGACACCAGAAAATTAAAATGTTCCGTGTTTCTTTTCTTTTTTTTTAATTGACGTTTTAAATTCTTGCATATATATAGCCAACAGATTCAAACTTAAAAACTATTTTATTTAAGACTGATATGGACTTACGGAGCATGGATGATCAAATTAATCCATCTTTCATATAATTAAATACATTCGCATTCCTTACAACATCTTATGTATCAGCGGCAACACAATTACGGTAGTCTTTAAAACCTACCGTTAAATAGTCCTAAGTGGCGGCGATCAATAACTTATTATATAAAAAAAAAAAAAAAAAAAAAAAAATATAAAGAAAAAGCCTTTTATTTCTTGCAAGAACAAAAAATAATAATATTACACATGTTGGTTAGTAGTACTTTATAATTAAACTGTTAGTTAACTAAGCTATATCTTAAACTAGGAGTTAGTCTGCAAGAACCCCCGTACGGGTAAAGGCCTCCTCCAAGGATGACCATGTGTCTCGGTCCTGTGCCACTGCGTTCCAAGGCGGGCCGGCTGTCCTCTTGACCTCGTCATCCCACCGTGTCAAGGGTCTTCCCCTACTCCGACTGCCTGGTGGTCCGCGCCATAGAGTCACTCTTATGGTCCATCTCTGATCTTTTAACCTGGCGACATGACCAGCCCATTTCCACTTTAGTTTCTGGGCGTGGGTGAGAGCATTTTTTGCTTTTGTGATAGCTCTTATTTTGGTGTGTCGTATTTTGTCCATTTTCTTTATGTTGAGCATGCTGCGCTCTATTCCCCGTTGGCAAGTGTTAATCTTGTTTTTTATTTTATCCGTGAATTTCCACGTTTGGCAGCCATATGTCAGGCACGGCAGGAGGCTAGAGTTCATGACTTTCGCTTTGATTGTAGTTGGTAAGCCGCTTTTAAATATTTCCTTTAAACTCCAGTATCTGTTCCATGTATTTTGTATACAGCGTTCTATTTCCATTTCGTTATTTTGTTTATAAAAACTTATTCTTTTGCCGAGATATATATAACTGTTTGTATACTGTAGTGGCTTGTTGTTCACTTTTATTGGTTTTTCCAGAGCGTTTGTCATTGCCATAGTCTTGCTAAGGTTCATTTCCAAGCCAACCTGACTACTAGCTGTATTTAGTGATTCCATCATGAGGTTCAACTGCGAGCTAGTCTCCGATAGCAGCACTAGGTCGTCGGCGAATCTTAAGTGGCTTAGATATGTACCTTGTATATTAAGGCCGCAGTGCTTCCAATCCAGTTTACTGATGATTGATTCGAGGGTAGCGATAAATAGTATTGGTGATAGCTATCACCAATAACTTATTACTATAAATAAAATAAATAAATATCGGACAACCTCACACAAATCGATCTAGTCCCAAATTAAGCTCAAGAAGGCTTGTGTTATGGGTACTAGACGACGATATACGTACTTACATAGATAAATATATACTTAAATACATAGAACAACCATGACCCAAGCACAAATATTCACTATGAAAACAGATGCCGCGCATGTTTACGTGAGGTTTGCCACCGACTTCAAAAGGTGATTGAAATGTACATGATCGGGTTCTTTTTTGACTTTTCAGTTTTTTTAAAGTCGGTTCTTGTATTGTTAAAAAAATATATGTATTTATTTTGCTTTTCAGTAATTCAAATATATAATCACTTTCACAAAAAAATAACCGACTTCAATGAGCGAAATGGAACATACAACAACACTTATATGATTTTCTTATGGAGGTCTTTTTCAGAACTAGACCAAATTTAAATGGGACCACACGAGAAGCACCAGCTTTCAAATAAAAAAAAAAACATCATAATCGGTTCACCCAGTCGAAAGTTCTAAGGTAACAAACATAAAAACGCTTATTCAGACTAATTGAGAACCCTCCTCCCTTTTTGAAGTGGGTTAAAAAAATTTAAACGTGATCGCCTGGTGACAACCAAAACTCACTAAAATTTCTGTCACTGCTCTTTAAAACCTCGTATCTAGTAAGTAGATTGAGGATGAGATACGAGCTTTTTTATGTAGGTATTTGTAACTTAGAGAGTTTTGGCTGTCAATCTTAAGTCCTTATTCCTTTTAAAAACGATTTATTTCATATTATGACAAATATATTGAAAATTTTAACCAATTATTTAAGTGAATAATACTTTTCCCCGAGTTCCAGGTAGTAACATAGTTATTTCATGCTTTCATTGCGTGCAGTCGAAAATAAGTTGAAAAAACTCATTTTCACCTCACTCGCTCGGAAAACCTCCGTTTATAGGGCGAAATCTGCGTGCAAAAGTCTATTTTATCCGCTAGCGTGCAAAAGTCATTTGAATTTCGAACACGACGATTTTGATTCTCTGTGGTGCATGTAACTTTTTTATATTTAAGACTCCTTCAACGCGTGACTGATTTCATCAGTCGATAAATCTTCGAATAACCAATCAACGCACGCTAATAAAGGGCGATCTGGTCTGGCCGGCTAAAATCATATGTACGTTTGAATACTTCTTTAAAAAAAAATACACCTACAATATCACGTCCAGAAACCTGGTTTGTGGTTACAGATTTTTAAGTTTTTATTTTTTATACACTTTATTTTATGTTGAATATGTTTATATATATTAAGAGTAAGTATTTCAGTTTCATTTACATATTTTGACTAGTAAATATATTAAATACATCACAAATTTTAATATTTATTTGTTATAAAAGTTGGAACATAAGAGTGTAATTTCTGAACGCACCCGAGAAAAAAAATAATAATTAAAAAGTTGGAAGTTTTCACAAAACTTTACGTAAACAACGTAAATTTGTTCTGTGGAGAATACATACTGTTGTCTTACTTTATAGAAATCTCGAAAACAAGAAAGTTAAGCCCAATTTGGAGTATTTATTCAATGCTAAAAGCCTGCATTAAAACGAAAAAGGATTTGTTATAAATATTTGGAGACGATAAGTAATTTACTGAAACTATTGACGTTTTTAAAGAAGATAAAGCCGAAATAATCTTGTGCGGATCCCATCGTCAAATAACTTCCAAAGCAAGTGTTATGGAAAATACTTCCGAGTGGCCAACTAATTCTTCCCAGAATGCCATTCTCCCACATTCACAACGAATGTGTCAAGTAGTTTCAAATACAAATATAATATAACAGTGCTTAAGAAAAACTCAACGATAAAATATACACGACGATAATACAAATTACGGCCATATTTTGAATATGTGTGCTTCTCTCGTATTTATTTGGTTTGGATTTGAGTGTGTTAATGTTTTAAATTTGATGTGTTAAATAGAAGGCAAAATTAAATATGATTATTTTTATGTTTTAATTGTTTTTCTTGAACTTCCATTTTCCTCGCTGAAGTGAGGTGAAAAGTTGTGTGTTCCGCATGGCTGCAAAATTATTTAGCTTCTCGTGTCTTGAAAGCTTCGCTACGCTCAGGAATCTATCTTTGAACCATTCGCTACGCTCATGGTTCAATCTTAGATTCCTTCGCTCGCTCAGCTTTCAATTTCAACACTCGCACCAAATAACAACTTTGCAGCCTTGCATAACAAATAACTATTTCCGCGTGAATTCTGCCAATAACGAGTAGTTTTTTAAACAAATTTTATCAATGAAAAATTCAAACTGTAGGTTTCAAATATATACCAAATAAATCCCAATTTATAGCCCTGTTCTAGGTAGTAAACATCAATAATATGTTATAGTCTAAGATCCCGATATAAACCGACCTTCACCGAGATGTTTATTTGATGAAATGTATTTTACATTTAATTTAATATGTCAATAAATATATTGCATATGGGTTGCCTAACAAATTTTAGTCCAGTTTATATCGGGATCCTATACTATTAAGAAACATGTTTGATCATAGAGAAAAACGTCTAAAACAATCAGCATTTTAAAAGGAATAAAGGCCTCTTAAATTGGCGTATATTTTACGATTTTATCAATATATACATATATACACGATGATTTTTAATTGGTGATCAGGTACCAACTTTTGTAACTCAGTAAATGATGGCGGTCACGTTGAAGTCGTAATTACATGAAAACAAACTTTTATTTTTCCATGATAATTTTTATTTAAAATACCAATTTTGTCTTAAATTCCTTGTCACCCTACTTATCTGTATCTGTAAGCTTACAACCTTTTAATAATTTAATGGCAATGACAATTTATGAGTAATAACTTGTCATTGTCATTACCTATACAAAGTCGTAGGAGATTTCGTAAAGGGATTCATCGGCCATCTTTGTTCATGTTCATTTCATCTCATGTTTTAATAATTTATTTTTTATTTTTTTGATAAGTTTTTTTTAACACGGAAGTCATGCATTGGTTATAAACCAAAAAAACTGATACTGGCACAAGCTTCGAGCCGCCATTTACGGATTAATAATAATAATAATAATTTTATAAAATTTCCCGCCAATGCGATGACACTTGACGTAGGTATCGTACTTTAGTAAATTTATGTAGGATAACCGTGTACTAGTGGTTGTTAGTTTAAAATATGTTTCAACTTTTAATTAAATAAACAGTGAGGTAATTGCATAAGACCTCGCCTATTAGGTTTAAGTTTAGCTGGATATTAATATTTTTCTACTCCTGATCACCGATCAAAAATCATCGTGTATAATATATATATATATATTTTCACCTCACCAGCTCAAACATGGCGATTTTGCTGTCAGATAACAGTGAACAAAATGCGATTTTGTTTCGAGCGTGAGTAGAAAGTAGCTTTTTAATTTTTTCAATATCTGACCACGAATTGTCATTCTTCAGCCAAAGGTTAATTATAAAATTTTAATCATTTGAATCTCGATGCACTCTGTTTCTTTCATATGTATATAAAAGAGAGGGATAGAAACTTATCAATTTGAAATTCGATTTTTGAATCCGACCTCGATTGAGAACAGTTCGGATACGCGTTATACCAACAAAAATTCATTAAAAACACCCGAAAAAGTTTTAATTGCAACGTATTTTTTTTTCTTTATTATATTTTTATTTAACGACCGAAAATTTAAATGATTGTGCCTTTTATATAAAAGAATTGATCATTGCTCAAATATAATAAGATTTTTCACCTTATTACTTATTTGTAAATTATATTTACTTATTGTAAAATATAATTTAAATATAATTTCGCCATTTATCATAGATGCATATTCGAAACGTACCTTAAAAATATCGAGTTCATATTGTAATTGTTATTTTCTTTTGCATATATTTTATTTGGTGTTTTAGGAGTAAAAATATTTATCAATGTATAAACAAAATCTCGTAATACTATAATAATGTATTTATAAATAAACACGTCATGTATCTGCTAAATCTTCCAATTTGATAAAATATTAATGACAATAACCGTGTTGGTTGGTTGATTATAATTTCAATTAAATTATATTGTTATTCCTTTTTAAGCAGCACTTATCTATTTTCTGATTAATAATATTATTGAAATCAGCAACAAAGACTATAAACATACGTTGGAAGAAAAAACACAAAATGTCGAATATGTTCTCGCTGATGAGGTGAAAAGTTGTGTGTGCTACACGAGAGCAAAGTTTTTTGCATCTCGTGCTGTTGAGTCCCTCGCTACACTCAGGATTCTAACATAGAATCACTGTAGATGTGATTCAAATGTAGAATCCTTCGATTGCTCGGGACTCAAAATCAGAACTCATAACAAAAAAACAACTTTGCTCTCTTGTTGCACAAATAACTATTGTATATCCCAATCCGAATAGCCATATCTCGGCGATATATATATATATATATAGCATATCCTCGATTTTTAATGGGATATATTCGGCTAATGATAGAGCACGGTTGTATGAGTATTTGTAACGGTTTATTAGCTATCTGGCCATACCATAATATTATCTTTATCAACCAGGCACGAAGTAAAAGTTAAGTAACAAAGATAAGATATGTATATTTTTAGGTCTTATGAGTTAACTAAGTACTCATCGGTAAAAAACGAGCTCTATTAAAAAAATAAAACTACCTATATTTCGCAGTTAGAGTAAAACACCTAACTACTGAACCGCTTCAGTTCTGCGATGAATTAGGGTTCCATTTTGTCGAGCGTACGTATAAGTATAAAATTGAATCTCTCCACTCAATCATTACAAACTACCCACCCGAGTTGTAGAGCAGCATGAATTTTGTTCTCCAAAGTCAGTACACGCAGCAAAGTTAGTAGGTATATTAAAAATCAATCTCTGTTTATTGTACATTTTTAAAAGAATCAATGTCTCCTATAAATTACAGGGCCCTGATCTAGAAATTAACAAAGGAACTCGCACAACGAAACAGATACGACTCGTTGCATAAAATTCTGCGTATGTGTGCGTTCCTTTTGGTTAGATGTAGCGTCTCCGTTACCACCAAAATCGTGGATCTACCCGAGTCCCCCGGTCGCTGAGGCTGCAGGGCGGCATAAGAAGAATACTACAACGTTCCACGGGTCACATTACTGTGGTGGCTCGTGTGTTTAAACGACATTGTCAAAAGCACCTATGCGAGTGTGCCTGTGTTGGACGACCTACATAATTCGTTTGTCTGTGTAGTGGTGACCGCGGGGCTCGTTTTGGGTGTCTACTAAAAGGAGATACGACGATGGAAAGTTAATCAACGAATATTTCTTTTTGGTACTATTCATTTTGGAATAACCTGACTCTTAGGTTTATTTGAAAATAATTGCAAATAATTGAGGATTAAGTTTATCTGCATAGAATACATCTTACAAATTTATGTTCCATGAGGAATATATTTTAGCCACACACAAGAGAAGTCAGCACACATTAGGGTAGGTCAAAAAAAAATCAATTACGAAACAGTGATGCCAATTCTAGCATCATTAAACAGTGTTATATTTATATGGTGATAGAGAGAGTAGGTATTAGTTGATTTCGGAGAAGCATAACAACAAACAATTTGCATGAACTGTGCTGCTAAACTGTAGGTAAATTAAAGCTGAGAATAATTTTAAATTTGCGCCATTTAAATGGCGGCTCGCTAACCCGGATTTCGGCAGGGCTAGGCAGGGCCGGGACTGCGGGCTTGATCCACTTTCATTGACCCAATTCTTGTTATTCCATGCTGCGCCCGTTATCGCTATTACTCGTATATAGGTAAGGCATAAGCACATCACACTGAATACCAAGTTTTTATTAAAAACGGCAACATAACACTTAGCAGATTTTCGCGCTTAGGTAAGTCTATGGTTCCTTGTTTTGCACAACCTGTAAACAACCTGTAAAAACTGATCAGCTAAAATTACTGATGTCCGGTAGCCATATTATTAAAAAAGCCGGTCAAGTGCGAGTCGGTCACTCGCATCGAGAATTTAGAGTATAATATGAAAGTAACGAATAGTTTTGCTCAAAAGTAGATGGCTTTGAAGCAAACTTGCAAAATTTGTAGTCACGTTTAGTTTACAAATATGTTTGTAATTACAAAATGATGTACCTAACTTAGAGATTTGTTTTTTTACGGTTCTAAGATGTAGCAGACCTGAGTATTTGATATTAATTTCAGCTGATACGTGTATGCGTTCCTGAAAAAAAGTTCTTGACAGACTGACAATTAAGTGATCCTATAAAGATAAAGGCTTGCCGATTGAGGAAAGGAACCCTAAAAATGCAAAATCCTAAGAAAACTTTGGAAAAGACAAATTTATAAAGGGCACTGTATGGGCGGAGCACATGTACAGTTACGTTATTTTACGCTGGAGGCGTGTCACTTCCGCTTACTTGACCTCACTTCAGGGACTTTTAATGATCGGGTTCACTGCTTTGTGTGAATGTGCCACTAGGTGAAGGTATAATTCATTGTATATCTTTATAGATTTTTATACCCATAATTACAGGAATGTCAGGTCTTCTTTTGTATATTAGGTATAGTCAAATCCGCGACATGATAATATTGAATTGTCATCAGATCCACACTTGTGTAAAATTTCAGCTCAATCAGTAACCGGAAAGTAAACAGGCACCTGGTCAGATAATACTAATTAAACGCTTGTAATAATAGGCTAATACAGTCTGCGTCTAGTTCCGATCCCATAAAAGTTGCAGTTTATATGCAGTATGTCTGTATAAATCGTTGACTAGGTTACCTACTAGTGGTAAGTGGTACCTAGAATAGAAGCATAAAATTGATTTTCTCAAACGTGCAATGAAATGTCGTCATAACGTGCGTGCATTATAACAGGCTTCGAAGTATCGCGTTTCGGGCGGGACGAGTCGAGAGAACTGTAATGGAATTTCATACAAAATTTAAGGCCTAGGCCGGGGAGTAATTTTTTTTAAACACGGCGGCTGTGTTCTTGTACAGGCTTAACAGCTGAATTATGCATGCCTTAGCAGTGAAAGGGTTTGCCGGCTTCGTATCACTATCCGTCTATACCTACTCACCCGGCAAGCCCTTCTTTCCGGGCGTCTGCAGTAATGCACTATTATTGCTCTAATTAATTCATACTGATGCTTTGAAGCAATTAATATACTTATTTGTGTTGTTTTCAGGTCCCAGAGGCTCCAGCTCAGCTACGCGTGAACTATCTCTCGCAGCGCAACTGACCGTCTCCCGTCTTATCAACCTATCGGCTTACGTATGTGGGCAGTAGCGCAGCGACCTGCCACTATCGATCGACTCCCTGATGAGGTGCTCTTGACGATCTTGGAGCGGATACCGGCATGCGAGCTGGTCCGTGGCGCCCGGCTGGCCCAGCTGGTGAGCCAGCGCGTCGTGTAGAGAAGCGGACACCGAAACGCTTGCCGAAATCTCTCCGCTCGCTCATAGTCGCCGGTGGCCTGCCGCGCTTATCCCTAACCTGCTGTCCGCCGCCACTCGCTGGAAACTCCTTCAAGAGCTGTGTTGCCATGCCGGCATTCGCTTCTCCAATGACGATATAGCCGCGCTGGGAATGCTGCCGCACTTGCAGCATCTCGACGTGTTTACGGCGTGCGCGGCACGTCTCCGACGGCACGATCGCAGACAAAGTGCTGTCGCTGGTGGTGAACAGCTTCACAGCGCGATTTCCGGGCGCCGAGCGATGTCAATTGCGCCCTCTCCATATGTATGGCGAGGCGCTGTTCACACCACCGTCGCGGCTCCTCGCGCTACTGCAGGCGCGGCGCGACCATCTAACGCAGCGAACACTCCGTTGCGCGGAACTACGAACCGTCATATACGAAGCAATCGGAGAAATTAATAACGCTTCAGTTGTACTCGTGCTGGTTAATGAGCGCGGAGGATTTCATACGCGTGACGCGGCCGCCCGGGCTGCGAAGGTTGCACATAACGGGAACCGTGATGGTGCGTAAGGCCCGCCTGAACGACGTTCTATCGCGTTTGCCGGTCGACATCGATGAGTTGACTCTGAGCGGCTCCGTGTTCGGCGATGAGCACGTCGACGCGCTAGTGACCAGACTACCGAACCTCCGCACTTTCGAAGCTTGGCGTTGCCAGTTGACAACGTACGGCGTGCTCCGGCTGGCGGCCGCGATGCGCCAATTGGAAGTGCTGGACCCGGACATGCCGCTGAGCAACGAGTACGTAAGTGCGCTGCGACGGCACCCATCTCTCGAGTTTATACGCTGCTTGTCGGAGCGGCCGTACTGCCTGCGCCGCCGGCCCCTGCCGCGCGGCACCGTGTAACTGCACGACACGACAGCAGCCCCGAGCGAGACGTCCTCCAGCTGCCAGCGGGGCTGCGCGCATTTAAGCGCCAGGTCCGCGCGGAGTGCGCGGCGTCGCAGTATCCGGACAAGTTCCGCTGGCGCGGGGAAGGCTTCCGCGCTAAGATCTTCTACCACTGGACATCGGCGCGTCTGCTGCGCCCGTCTCTGAATACACAGCTGGACCCGCCGTTCGCTTCGACGGCGTACTTCAATGGCATTTAGACTGGGTGTAGACTCGACCGCTAGAGTCGCCGGCGGGCCAGGGTCTCCTTTTACTCTTTGTTTTGTGATCTTGTTTTAAATTATTTAATTATAAATATTATTGAATAAACTCGTGAGACTTTAATGAATATAAGGGTGAATTTAGTGAGATATAACTATTATTATTTACAATTATAGCTAAATATTATCTTCTTATTCCTATTAATATTTGTGCTCGGGTCATGGTTGTTCTATGTACTTAAGTATACATTTATATACATAAGTATGTATATCGTCGTCTAGGACCCGTAACACAAGCCTTCTTGAGCTTAATTTGGGACTAGATCCATTTGTGTGAGGTTGTCCGATATTTATTTATTTATTTATTTATTAATATATAAAATGTGAAAATTGTTTTAAAGTTGTTAGAATAACGTATACCTATACCGTGAAACGGAATATACAATATACATATGTACCTAAATGATGTGACTGACAAAGAGGTAATCACGATGTTGACTGCAGATGATGTACTTAATGCTTTAATGTAGAATTGAATTATCTTATATAAATTGACATATTTATACAACTCTTGTCAGTGCTGTTTTTCGTGTAATCTAATGAGGTACTGACCGAATTATACCCCATACAATTACCTATAGGTACTACAAAATGATTTAGAATCATGTATCGAAAATTCACTTACTTCCAAATAATAAAATATGGCGGTAGAACCAGGGACATATTTACCCTAGGGCGATCCGGGCTATAGCCCGGGGCGCCAAACCGACAGGGGCGGCGTAGGCGCCCCTGGCCGATTGCATTTTGTTTTGGTATTGGCGCCATTCAACCAACTATTACTTCTCACCTTTTTTTTGTCAACCCACAATTTAAAACTAACATGAAAAATAACAAAAACTAGTTAGTCTTGGTCGAAAACATGCTTGTAAGTTCGTCAATATCTTCGGGGCGCGTCTGTAAGTAGGTACCTAAGAACATGCTCCAAATATAGGGCGCGCACGGGACGCGGGCGCCGAGCGAGCTCGCGGGGCGGCGCGGCGAGAGGTGCGGGGGCAATAGGCCATACATTGTATCAGCGTTGCCAGATCGGATCTTTTTACACTATATCGGTCAATTTTGTTACTGCGCACCCCCGCACCGAAAAATTCGCTCTAGCTGCGCTCGCGTTTTCATCTGATCGTGTTACTATTTACGCACCCCCGCGCCGAAAAATTACGGGCTCGCTGCGCTCGCGTTAATATCTATTTCTGTTACAATATATACTATACTACGTAGTCTACGTACGTTTTTTTCTGATTGTGTTGCTACGTACCCCCGCGCCGAAAAATTTTGCGCTCGCTACGCTCGCGTTTTTTCTGATTGTGTTACTACGCAGCCCCGCGCCGAAAAATTTCGTGCTCGCTGCGCTCGTGTTTTCATCTGATTGTGTTTACTACGCACCCCATCGCCGAAAAATTTGGGGCTCGCTGCGCTCGCGCTTTCATCTCATTGTGTTATGGCCAATAATGTTTTTTTTTTTCCTATGACCCAACCCACACACTTGCTATGCTATAACTAAGTGCTTGATAGACACAACTACTACCATTATGTAAAAAAAAACGTTAAATATTTCCTTGACTTCTGGGGCGGCGAAACTAATAGGCCCGGGCGCCAAATTTCAAAATACGCCCCTGGGTAGAACCATTTAACTGTTTATGTAATACTTTGATGTGATTGAATAATGTTATAATAATCAATTTAGTGAAAATGGCACTGCTAATGTTTCCATACAAATCCATGTTTCGTTCCGGTCTGTTTCCACCTCCGAAAATTAACCAATCCTTACAATATTTTAGAAACTGAATGTGGCAAGGAAATATTATTGCTTTGATTTTTGTGCTAATTATTATAGATATTGTTAACGAGGCCTCCGTTTGCGGAGGAATTTTGGCTAAAAACAGATGCCTAGCAGATACCAGGTGCAAACTTAATGTAAACTGATAGTATGGGAAAAGGAGGAGTAATATACCTATCCTCTCAATTGATTAGTTATATTTGTTAATGCTGCCGAATTCGTGAATTCTAAAAAGTTATTGAACTATGTCCCTTATAATATATGACAAAATGCTTCGCAGTCATGTACTTTTTAGAGGAATAAATAACTTCTCTTGAGATCCTTACTTCATTGTAATTTGATTACCTACATATTCATTCCTCTACTTAAATACATGAGCTGAACATTTTGAAAAGGGCTTTTATAAGGGCTGGGAGATCATTTTCAAAAAACGCTTCGCAATTATGTATATAGAGGAATAAATATGTAATCAAATTACAACGAAGTAACTTATTAAAGGATCTCAAAAGAAACTTGTGTTTCATTAACGATGTTGTCCGTCCGATTCCACGAGCACCACCATTCTTCGTATAGTCGACCCTTTATAATCAGCAAACCGTGGGTTATTCGGTTTGACGCCTACTGTCGGCCGTGTTCAATCATTTGTGCACCGAAACCCGAGATAATCAGAGATCAGACGGATGGGCATCATTATATGGCGTAATCAACTTCTAATAAAATAATTATATTAGCACTACCAGATTGCTGTGTAAATAATATCGTAGTATAACTAATAATTGAAAATATGTTTTTTTTTATTAGCTAGTTATATAAAGTGTACTCGGATAATTCCGAATGTCGGATAATTCCGAAAATTACTGACATCTAATAAACGGGGTTACCTTTTTTTGCGCTAGCAACACTTCCTCAGATACTATACACTTCTACAGTAAGAAGTGTTGCTAGCGCAAAAAAAAATACCACGTTTATTAGATATCAGTAATTTTCGGAATTACCCGAGTAAACTTTACTATGAAGCTATGATGAAGGAAAAAAAGATAAAAACCTTTTTATTACTTTTTATTACTTCTTACTCAAAACGAGTACCGCAGACGCTCTAACAATATCCCCGTTTGCTTTTGCTAGTTCTTTGCAGCAATCTTGTAAAGACACAGCCCCGTCGACAGCGATCTTCACTCGAACTAGTTTGATGGCGCGATGCACGTTCCACTCACTCAGCTCCAAGGCTTCCAAGCACTCCTCCGGGGAGACCTAATTAATCACAATATTATGAATTACCATAGGTAACGTACGAGTATCAGTGAGAAAAGTATGGTCTCAAGCCTCTACATATGTCCAATTGACAACATTTCGTATGTCTAATAGGTGGAAATTGGAAATTCGCGAGAGTGCTTACGGTCGTGTACAGTTTTGTACACTCTAAAAAAATATTTGAATTAATTTTTCTGTAAGTATGTAAAGAAATATAAGAAAATACATAAATTTACCAAAATCTACGACCACAATGCCTGATCAGGCTTGTAGTCTTTGACTTATTTGCGAAAAAAATAAATAAGCTGTCAATAATGTCAAGTTCTACGTCATTCATTTTATTTTTTCATTAGAGACCAGACCATAGTAACGTTCTCATTGTGTCATAGTTTTGGAGTTACAACATTTTGGAAGGAGTTAATTTTGATAAATTAATAATGAAATAATCAGTAATCTTAGGAATAATACAAAAAACAGTGATTACGTCCTCTTTCTAAGCGGAATACAGAAAAGTAATATAATTATAGCCTTTATAAATATGACATGTTTTCAATTGATTCCTCATTTTTTTTTTGGATGCATTATTCAAAATTAAAAATAATACTATTGACATGAATCAAGTAGAAATCAGTTTAGAATAATTTAAGACTGTCAAAAATAATTCACAGCCTCGATTGACATACGAGTATATGTATTTGATTTCCATTAAGTCATTTCAGAAGCGAAATGCAGGACATTGCTACCATAATATATATACATCTACGGATTGTAATCGCTAAAAGTGAAAACATAAATTCTAAGATATTTTCTATGCATTTTGAGAAATAGCATTTCATGGTAAGTGTGATATAATTTGTATTGATCACATGAAATAACCCAACTTCAAATCTTGAAACGTTTAAGTACCTGTTGCTTGAGCACTTTATTCATAATTCGGACCTCGTCGGATTCCACGCCGCGCTGCCGCCCACAAGGCTTCTGATCAGCGAATTCCAACAAATCCTCCACCGACACGTGATCTGAAAACAACAATATTTAATCGATACAGAGCTGTTTACGTGAGGATTCTATGCTAAGTTATTTAAATCGAAAAGACAAGAGCGCTACGCGTGGGGTAGTTTTCAAGTTGAGTGCACCTGAATAGACAATATGAAGCGAGTAATGTTGTCACTTCAGTTGTTGTCTTGTTTACACGGTTAGAACGATCTCTCATTTAATTTCACAAATTGATACCGCACATTTGAGCGCAAAGAAAAAAAGAAGAATTGTATACAACGTCTAATAGAAAGTTGAACGCAAGTGAAAGTGAAATGCCGTAATAATTTAAAAAGTGAATGTTCGTAGTAGATGACGCTGCTATGGCCGGCCAAAGATTGGGATAATAATAGCTGATTATCATTACTGTCTGCCATGTATGGGAATCGTATGTGAAGGTAAAGGTAAAAAACATGTTATAGTTTGTGGAGACTTTAATGTTAATTTACTTGAAATGACCAGTGATACTGTTAAGCTGTTAAGTTTGTTCAAATCTTTTCGTTTGGTCAATATGTTCCTGGAGCCTACCCGGGTAGGTGTAACTAGTAAAACCTGTTTAGATAATATTTTCTGTGATTGTGAGTACTTAGAAAATAAAATATTTAAGTGTTTTAATTCAGATCATAGAGGACAGAAAGCTGCTTTTCCTAACACTTTAAAGGAAACACCACAAACTATAACATGCAGACCCATAACTAGTTATCGTTTGGAATCATTCAAAAATGAAATTCGTAACGATCTTTGCATGTTACCTCTCTCATGTAACGACTTAAATAGTACTTACAAAGATTTATTTGGCATAATAATGGATCAGTTCAATACACATTTCAAAAAGAAAACTATTTCTGGGTCGACTACAAAAACAAAGTTTAGTGAATGGGCTAGTCTAGAGGGTGTCTGGGCGTGGAGGGAGCGGACCCGCTACCACGGTGTAGCAATAAAAGTAAAAATGGTCGTTAAGGGGAACAAAAAAAAGTGTCGTCATTAGAAATTGAGTTTCATGGTAGGAGGAGTCATTGGTCGCTATTGCCAAGCTAAGTGGAGACTCAGACATGTAAAAGTGACCTTGTGGCCTACTTGCAGAATAAAGTTCATTATTTCATTATACATAGAAAAGTCAATATAATACAATGTAGGTACCAATAGTTAGTAGCTGATTATCATTACTGATTTTAATGTATGGAAATCGTATAGATAGAAAATTATAATTATCATTACTTACTGCCATGTGATTAAATATAGAATAATGATTACTTCGGCGGAACTTTATCGCCAAAATTTTTTCGTAAAGTATCACATCGATCCTAGATTTTAATTTCGACTAACAATCATAGGGCATAATAATATTTTGAATTTTTTGCAGTTTACTAATATTCGTTTGGCAACTTATCGTTTAAAAATGAGTTACCGTAAAAATGAGTCATTTGGTCATGTTTAATTCTGACATTTATCATTTCACCAATATATTTATCACCTATTTTTAGTATCCTGGTGGATGGTTTAGTTTTATTGTAAACGCATTTGCCTTGAAAATATTTTGTTAAATAAGAAACTAATTTGATTTGATTTAATTAAACAGTGTTTTCTATTAATTGCATATTGAACAAGCACTGTACATCCTCGGTGTGAAAAAAAAAGGATCAATCGGATTGGCAATCCCCATTTTTTCGGCCTCTGTAGTAATGTGCTAATCTCATATAAAAATGTATCGTAGCGTGCCGGTGAGTGTCTATAGCCCATGTAGAGAATGTAGATTTATTTTGGCCGTACCTCGTGTTTTTATGAGTTTTGAGACGAGATAAAAACTTATATTATAAATAACAGAAACAATTGATTAAAACAAACATAGGGCGGGCTATCAATATGCATTGAATACATGAAAAAATAATAAAATTTACTCTAAATTACCCTTTCTTATTTTATTTGTAAGTGTGCTGACCACTCGTCAATATCGGCACGCCCTGTTTCTAGAGAGATTTGCTTCGATTCTCTCACTAGCTTGCGTTTTAGTGACTGAAGGTTTGGACGTGACTTTCGGCAAGCTGTTAGCTTCAATTCTGCCCACCAACTGCCCACAAAGCATAATCCAACGGGTTTAAGTCAGGGCTTGACGAAGACCATTCTTCAGTACTAATAAAGCTTGGCAAATTCTCTTTTAGCCACTTCTGTGTAGATTTCGCTTTCCGCCATCTCGATAAAGAATGGCAAATAATCGTCTTTTTTTTTCCTTTCAAAAAATAATGTTCTAAATTTCAAATTCGAAACACTTGAAGCAGGCTGCGGGCATGTTCTTATTTCAAATTCAACTTTTTAAAGTCGTCACAAAACTTATGAATACACGAGGTATTTTGTCAATATGTCAAACCTCACACAAATACATAATATGATAAATCTCACCTTTTACAAGGGATCCCTCCTCGAAATACTGTTCCGACTGGCGCGGCTCCTCATCTGGTGCAGCCTCGTCGTCAGCCATAGGCAGGTAGCAATTGAAGGGGTTGGCAGAGCTCGAGCCGGCACTGCTCGTGAACGGGTTCGTGTCCACCTTGGGCTTCTCGCACCCATCCAGCACGTCCCTGCCGTTGCTCCCCACTACGATTGCCGGCTCAGCCCTCTTATTCATATACTCTTTAATCATCGAGCTTGGCACAGCATTCTGATACACGTTCACCGGTTTTTGAGCAACGCTGTTGGTTGACGGTATTTTACTATCTAAATGGTTATTGGTGGGCAGTTTTAGTGGGTACTTTCGGATGTGTCGAGGTTTATCGATCAATTTGGGTTTCGAAGCTCGCGGCGGCAGGGGAAGCTCGTTTTGGTTGTTCTGAAAAAATAAAACAATACATTACATGAATGAATAGTTACTTACGAGTATTATCTAACCTAACTAGATGACAATCGACTAAAGTACATGTTATGTCGCCTGTCAAACTGCCGACATAAAGGGAATATTTCTTAAATTGTACGTTAATTAAATAATAATAAATTATCATACATTTAATGTTTTTTTACTATGAAAACTTTTACGTAATACATTGCTGGTTTTGGTTGAAAAGTTATAAAACTTGATTATTAATTAAAACACGCAATGAAAATAAAACGATTGCCACCATATCACGTTGCTTAGTTACAAAATAACGGTCCATTAATTCAGATATTAAGTCAGATTTCTTTCAATGCAACCACTACAGTGTTGTACAGTTGCTCTGATTCTAATTGACTTTGGAAACCAAAAACTGATACTACAACGCGAGCGGCATATAAATTGGCTCCTAACATAACTCATTATTAGATGGTGACTGTACTTAGAACTGACCAGGTATTTTACTGAAGAATTATTTAGCAGCGGTTTCTCAAGAATCGTAATATAAATTACTGATAACTTTTACGCCAAAACATCTTAAAAAAATATTTCATCGTAATAAGTGGGCAATTGGAAAATTTATTGAAAACAAAAACTTAATATGGTAATTTTCATTCATAACTATGTCTATGGGAGTGGATTATCAACCGACTACAGCTGCCGGTAAACTTTTTGAACATAACCTTGACTGCGCAGTAGCCGATTTACGTACAAGTGTACATGCGCAGATGCGCCATTTTTGTTCAAAAAGTTTGCCGGCAACCATACAGTACGACGCAATTAATCGGTATCGCGCGGACGGACTACTCCCGCCACAATTAAGTACTTGTCATTTGGCAGTGACATATAAATATCGGGTTTCCTTTTAAACTATGAACAAGAGTTATCTATCTAACAGATTTGTGGATGGAATTAGGCTCTATTTATTTCGTTAAACTGTAGTAGGTACTATACATACATTTTCGACGTTTGAGTTGCGATCGTCGAATAAATTTGATGGTTGCCTGTAACAAAAATAGTATTCTTTTATGTTCTTCGCAAGTTAAAACTACATAACAACAATATCTCACAAGAGCTTGAGCATTTTTAAATAGCACAGGATGACGTAGAAGTGCATTTCGTCATCAACCTTATGATTTAAATTAATGTCTTAGGTGTTATGGTAAATTGAAAAATAACGCGCGAATAAATATTAAAATATAGGTTCCAATCATCAATGCTGTACTGTAAAAAATGAACATACCCACTCGTTAGAATATAGGAATGTATGTACAGTGACTTGACCTCGATCAAACTTGAATAGCGCTGTGAAGTTGTGGAACGAATTGCCACTGTCCCTTAGGAAGTCTCCATCTGTAGCATCGCTCAAGACGAATCTTAAGAAGTTATGGCTTTCCAATGACTTGTGAATTGGATCTACAATGTATTTATATTTATATGTATACATATTTATATATATTACATTATATATATGTATGTATGTATATATGTATGTATGTATTAATAGTTTATATGTGTAATTATTAGTAGTCTTATTATTTTTAATACCTTTTTGTACACGGTGTTAGTTTGTCTATCTTCTTCTCGTACTCACTCAACTGCTCAAAGGTTAACTGGAAGAGATCCCTTATAGGGATAAGTTCGCCTTTGTACCTATATGTTAATTGTAATAGATGTATTTTTAACTGTTTTTGTGTACAATAAAGCGTTTACTTACTTACTTACTTAATACCGCCTGCTTGCTCTTCCATAGCACCGCCTGCAAGGCTTACATACATACTTCATACTTGTTCTTGTACGAAGAGTATTTCTGCAGCGCGTGAATGCCGGTGCGATCTTGGGCGCGCGCCAGGCGATAGCAGAAGAACCAGTGACGCCGGCGTCAGCTGTTCGATCAGACTTGTGATGTAAACAAGTCTGAGCTGGCGTGGCGCACAGTGGGACGAAAATCGGTTTTCGTAGACATAGAAATCAAAGTTGTGATATTCGAGTTTTTTTTATAGGAATCGCTTTTACCTGTTGTTTAATTACTAAAATATGATTTTGGGACAATTTGGTTGGAAAATTAATGAGTTATAATTTTTTTCCGAAAAACTTGTATGGAGCTGATACGAAAAATCTAAATATCTCGGGAACCGCAAGATTAACCGTTATATCCTCGCAGATGGTTATACAATGAATTATTACTGATTTTTTGGCATACTACATATATCGGTCACAGCTGCGGTTTTTTTTTTTTAAATCGTTTTATGTATTTTTCGTTCGAGGCGTCTAAATTAGCAAATAAAAGTACTTATTATGAGTCTATCTGTCTAATTTACTGAAATTATGAAATAAGAGAACATTTAAAAAAAAATACATGCGATAAAAAGGGCATCGGCGAACAATATATACCTACGTACGTTAATACCACTTATTCAGCCAACAGAGCCAATATAAATAACATAAATCCGTATATTTCAAATCAGTTACAGTAAAAAAGTCAAACATTATGATATAAAACTACTTAACTAACTACATAACTAACCATTAAACTCTGTTACAGCCTCTTGTGGCGGTTCTTAATACTTAAACAAAGCCACCGTTTCGGTAAAAAAATCTTGTCTTTTCTTTTCATCCAAGCTAGGTCTTGTAGCTTGCCTACTTTTCTTCCTTGAATTTTGTTCCCTCAACCTTCTGGATTCTTGAGCATGTATTCAATCACGGAAGCTATATCATCACGGCCATCTTCTTTAAAGATATTTGCTGCAGCAAAAGCTAATTCAGTTGCATCTTCTCCTGCAAATGATTCAGATCTTCTCTCCTTTTGCTTAGTTGACAGGTTTTCAGTTTTTCCTTGGTTGCTTCGTCATTGTTGCATTTGAAATTGAAGATGTTGAAGTTGAACAATCCGAAGAGGTAAAGTCAGCACTAGTTGACGATTCCAAAGCCTGAGAACACGCAGAATCCTGGAGTAGTTCTGGAATGAGTAGACTGATGGTTTCGTTGTATGGACCAATCCGAAACCTTGTTCGCCTTCATATTGTCGCCCATTGAATTTCAGTTTCGTGCTGTAATACTTCAAGCCATAACATCTGAAGAAGAGATTGATGTGCCTAAATTTAAAGAATATGCTTATAAGACTGCTCAAAAGTATGTTGATTTATACAACTAGTACTATATGCCATCAACTGTATATTAGCTATTGATCCATGGAGCAGACATCATCGCCAGCAATGCCATCGTCCCTATAAAAATCTGTCAGAGAAAGCATCTGAAGCCAGAAACAAAGAATTTAGAAGGTTCAGGGAACATAATTCAAGGAAGAAAAGTAGGCAAGCTACCAATGAGGACATTTTACATATGCTTCTATTGTCCTCCGATCCCCATATAACGGCTACAAGACCTAGCTTGGATGAAAAGAAAAGACAAGAATTTTTTACCGAAACGGTGGCTTTGATTAAGTATTAAGAACCGCCACAAGAGGCTGTAACAGAACTTAATGGTTAGTTAAGTAGTTATGTATATAGTTAAGTAGTTTTATATCATAATGTTTGACTTTTTTACTGTAACTGATTTGAAATATACGGATTTATGTAAAGGCCTCGTCAAATATTGGCGCACCTAGGAGCTGGAGAGAGTGTTTGGATAGAATTTTGATTTATGTTATTTATATTGACTCTGTTGGCTGAATAAGTGGTATTAACGTACGTAGGTATATATTGTTCGCCGATGCCTTTTTTATCGCATGTATATTTTTTTAATGTTCTCTTATTTCATAATTTCAGTAAATTAGACAGATAGACTCATAATAAGTACTTTTATTTACTAATTTAGACGCCTCGAACGAAAAATACATAAAACGATAAAAAAAAAAATAACCGCAGCTGTGACCGATATATGTAGTATGCCAAAAAATCAGTAATAATTCATTGTATAACCATCTGCGAGGATATAACGGTTAATCTTGCGGTTCCCGAGATATTTAGATTTTTCGTATCAGCTCCATACAAGTTTTTCGGAAAAAAATTATAACTCATTAATTTTCCAACCAAATTGTCCCAAAATCATATTTTAGTAATTAAACAACAGGTAAAAGCGATTCCAATAAAAAAAACTCGAATATCACAACTTTGATTTCTATGTCTATGAAAGCCGATTTTCGTCCCACTGTGTGGCGCGGCGCTGACGTCGGCTGCTAGATCAGACTGATAGCTCTTCCGATAGAACAGCCTCATAGCCTCACATACCTATTCTTGTAGGCGGAGTGTTTCTGCAGCGAGTGGAAGTCGGCACGGTCCACGGCGCGCGCTGGCTTGGGCACGGTGGCGGGGCGCGGCGGCGGCGCGTCAGGCGCTAGCTGAGGCAGCAGCGAAGCCGGCGTTGGCTGCTCGATCAGACTTGTGTACGCTAGCTTGCTCTCTTCCGACAATGTCGCCTGTGTGCATTTGAAACTTCATTACCACGGACTAAAAAATTAATTAAATGTACCAAATTCATCGACATAGCACTCATCAGGATTCATAAGCTGGAATGATTTTTGCAGTCTTCAGTGTATTACATGAGATGAGATTTTTCAAGCTGTCCGAATTCGATTATATAGAAGCTCACTTTGTGACAAATGTGCTCCCATTGACAAATGGATCCACTTTCGAAAAATCCTGTCCAAAATCGTGCGAAAAGGAACCCCCAGGAGGAAACTCTTGAGTCCCGTTTGTTTCAAACTGTCTACGTCTCGACTGTGATCGTTGTTTGCGTACTTAATGACCTGTTAGTGCTATTTAAATGTTAACCGTTCGGTTCGATCGTGACGTTAAGTACCTGCTATGAAAAGGTAGTGTGCCGTACCTGAATATCAGGAACACTATGCGCTTCGTCACTAAAATTGCGCCGCTCTTGTTTTCCTGTAACAATATTTCAGTTTGTATGATCAGTTATTTTCACCCATTGGCCTACGAACTGCAAGGGGCTTAAGTGTAATTAATGTAATGAATATTTTAGTTAATGTGTTGAGCATCAAGGTTTTAGGATTTAGGTAATCATTATGACTTTTTTATTTCTCCGTAGTCAGGTAAAAAGCATCCTATAATCATCTGTGGATGCGTGGGAAAACCGTGTACTAGCTGTATCACATACCTACTTTCAAACACTAAAATAGTTATTTACGATACAAGTGTAGGTGATTTCAGAAGAGTGTGATTTTTATTCACGAGCGAGGTACGAGCGAGTGATTAAACAAATACGAGTCGGAAATCATCTTACTCACGAGTTTCGTACAAAATTTTACTATGCATGTACGAGAAAATAGTAAATACTTTAATACTCACAAAGACTGTTTGCATAGGAAAAAAGTATTTTGATTTGATTTAACCAACAAGAGGCCGTCGTTAACATTTTTTACTTCTTCAAAAATATTTTACGGGTTTAATTTATGATTCGTCCCTTTATCTCGACATTATTTCGGCAGATTTACACAAAACAACTTCGAAATAAACTAGACATCAATAAAAAATGGCGGGGTTATTTGTAAATTGCACTCGACATGTCTACTATGCGCATGTGCAAAAAATTTTTTTTTATATTCATCTTATGTCAAAATGGCACAAACGCGTGTACATTCAGCCAAATGTTATTTAATGAATAACGATTTAAAGTTCGTTTATTAATCAAATTTTACATCTAATATAATGAATGACGTGTTAAATGAATGAATTAATGAAGTATTGGTTTTATTGTACTTTTATATGTAATAATAATCGGTATTTGACTAATTAATCAAACTTTTTGTAAATAATAAAACCACTTTGTGTGAGGCACCAGTGTGGAAAAGTAGTACTTTCCGCACAGTTTGAATGCCTAGAATGCGCTCTTTTCGAGCACATGCATTGTAAAATTAATTGTTTATTCAGTGACCTCCAAATATACATATTTCTCATTTTTTTTTTAATATTTTCAATGTTTAATGTACACACATTAGAAATAAGGATTTACAATGCATGTGCTCGAAAAGAGCGTATTCTAGGCATTCAAACTGAGCGGAAAGTACTACTTTTCCGCACTAGTGCTTTTTACTTTTAATTTATAGCCGTATCTGACAGCCTGACACAAAGAGGTTTTATTATTTACAAAAGTTTGATAAATAAGTCAAATACCTACCGATTATTATCACGTATAAAAGTACAATAAAACCAATATTTCCTTAAATAATTCATTTAACACTTCATTAATTACATTATATATAAAATTTGATTAATAAACGAACTTTAAATCGTTATTCATTAAATACATTTGGCTGAATGTACACGCGCTTGTGCCATTTTGACATAAGACGAATATTAAAAAAATACTTTTGCACATGCGCAGTAGCAGATTATGTCGAGCGCGGTTTCCAAATAAGTCCGCCATTTTTTATGGATGTCTAGTTTATTTTGAAGTTGTTTTGTGCAAATCTACTGAAATAATGGCGAGATAAAGGGACGAATCATGATTTTAAACCCGTAAAATGTTATTGAAGAAGTAAACAATGTGAACGACGGCTTCTTGTTGGATAAATCAAATCAAAATACTTTTTTTCCAATGTAAAGTCTTTGTGAGTATTAAAGTATTTTCTATTTTCTCGTACATGCATAGTAAAGTTTTGTACGGAACTCGTGTGTAAGATGATTTCCGACTCGTGTTTGTTTAATCACTCGCTCGTACCTCGCTCGTGACTAAAAATCACACTCGTCTGAAATCACCTACCTTCCACACTTGTATCGTAAATAACTATTTTAATACAGTTGCTCAAAAAGTGGTACTTTTCGTAGCTGCAAATCGTGCGACAAGTTGGTTATTTCGAACTAGTGCTTTTTACTTTTCAATTTTTTTTTATTTTCTGTTGTACTAACACGTCATACCTCATACATCCAAACAAAGGTCAATCACTTTCTGACTTTATTTATTACGTCATGCAGCATTGCAGGTGTAATAGGTGTATATCTCATAATTATGCTTAAAATTTAAATTGCATATTGGATCAATCAAAGGGTTATCTATTAAATAAACTCAAAAACGGTTTTAATGGTTTGTTTGAGTGACTATTATTCAATGAGCAAATGAGTATTACGCGTGACCTAAAAAAAATAAAAATAAAAGTATTGTCACATATTAGATAATACAGTATTAAGCGTGACCGACGCGCTGCTTTATTAATTCATAATACGAATAATCTCAATTTTTGTGTATTAAATAATATATTTATTTACAATTATATGAAATGTAAAGAACTAAAAAAAGATTCACGATGTTTATTGTTTAGAATCAATTAAATTACTGTGTAACATTATCTGAAATATTAAAACTATTTCCTTTCATTTGGCTGAATGATGACAGCCGACGCCATCTTGAAAAAAATATTACAATTAAAAGTAAAAAAAATCTTTTTCATTCAAGATTGTTTTAACTATGTGTAAATGAGTACTTAAGTAAGTTTTATAAAATAAGATTTTTTGATTGAAAGTGATGGATTTTTATGTTATCAGAATAGATTGAACACCGCCTGTTATACTAGCCAAGGCAAAAATTGTAAGTGAGAGTATTTTACCCGCAAAATCGAAAGAAAAATTATATTGCCGTCTATGAACATTTTATTGGCTGGAAACGAGAATACGAGAATTAATTAAATTAAATTAAACTTGAATAAAACTTTAAACTTACCAGCAAAGGCCTTAAATGCGACCCTTCACAATTGCTCTAAAAATTGTACTCTTAATTTTTATCAGACAGAAATAAACATAATTGCCCCTTTCAATTACTGTTTAAACTTGTATTATTGCAATTTTTCGCAAATGTATTAAAAAACGTTGTTTGGTACACGTGTGCAAGTGTCATTTTAACTCGTCCCGAGTCTTGAACCTCGCCTTGCGGCTCGGGCCAAGACTCCTCGGGACTCGTTCAAAATGACATACTTTCCAGTTCCACACTTGTATCAAAAACTACTATTACCATTAGACGTATTCTCGGCCTCGTGCGGGTTCGTGTGGTGCCTGGACACCAGAGGGAATTTGAAGTGGAATTTGGATCGGTCGCTTGGGGATCTTGGCATCTTGTCCGAACCTAGGTCGTTCATTGACCTGTAACAATTGATTACTTGTTTAATAAATTCAATATTAATTAAAAATATAGGACAAATATCACGAGTATGGATATTCAACAAACAATAACAATCTAAAGAATTCATTAGGGTTGGTACCTTTTTTGGAAGACCATTAAATTGTATTTATTTTCGATAGTCCTTCCTGCTTATTAGTTTTTCTTTGACATGTTTTTTTTAAATATTTTTTTTATAGACAATTCGCAATATTCTTGGCTAAAGTGATTTTTGCTTTCAAAACCCAATTAAAATATGCGTTCGAAAGCAAAGGCAAGGCAAAGAAGGCAAGAAAATAACGAAACTTTTTTTCTAAGAATCTGTGCTTTAATATATTGGGTAAACAAAGAACCTGTACCAAGCATAGGTGAAGAAACCCGCTGCGGATTAGTGCATCTTATTTCTAAGATCAAAAAACTAAATATACTCGTGGTGTTATAATTCATCATGGTATGGCATGATGAGGTAAAGAGGTAATAGTAATCGACACTTGGTTCAGCTTAACCAAACTCCGCTGATAAATTGTTATTTCTTACATACAAATTAAGTACTCTGTTTTTAACATAACAATACAACAATAGACAAGGTCGTTAAAAAAATATGACAAGACATTATAAAAGTCACACTTTAGAAGTGTACAAAATGAAGTATTATAATCGTAACAAACTGTACTCAGATATCAAAGCTCAAAGAAAAGTTCAAATGTGTGACCTGGGGGACGAGAGCGGGAATCAAACCCGGGTCTCGTCCCCCAGGTAACTCATTTCAATTTTACTTTGAGCTTTGATATCTTTGCATCAATCGTTTTATATAAAAATTGTGGTGTGTACCCACATAAAAAAAAATAATGAGACTTTACATGTTTTGTAAATTTATATACTGTACTTACTTGGTGGTAATTTCATTAGCCATGGCTACCGCTGTGTCCAGAGTTTTTTCATCGTGCGCCGACATAGGCTTCATAGTTCCCGTGTGAAAACCTTTCTTTTTGTCCGCTTTGAAAGTATGAGATCTGAAACGTACTGTTATTAAATAAAGGTTCCGGTGTCACCGACAGTACACAATAATAACAACGAAGATCGAATGCCATGCGTGTTAAACTTGGGTTATTCTAACCGCCTTCACATTGTATTCTAAAAGTTTAAGTACATTTCCAGATGTTTATCTGGAAATGTACTTAAATAACGATTCAAAGATAGGTGCAATTTGTCCTCCTAAGTTAATGACACATAAAAATAAGATCTATAGGTACATCTGTGGCCTACGACAGTGTCGTATATCGCGCTATATGATAAATGATAATGAATCTGCTACTTTCCCGCACGACTACGAGTGCGCGAATGACGGATGCTGTGTAAATTAAATGTAGAGCGATAAACATGTCTTAACCAGAGTTGGGCATAAAAAAATAAATTTTCATTTTAAATGACGCACCACAGGAATAAATCAACTGACCGTCATTCAAGAATAGGTTATTTTGAATGACGAGTTTTAGAACAAATCAAAGTAGAAAATATTGAGAATAACTAATTTAATCGTCATTCAAATAAATGAATCTATGATTAATTATTACAAATAATATTGTTTGATTATAATTAGTCCTTCAAAAAATAATTCTAAATTTCTGGAAGAAGGTATGAATTATGGTAAATTAAATGGATATTTTGCTTGCATGTGGACGGAATAGGAATATTAAAATTGTGGTCGAGTTGACAAATATGGACGACTTGACAATGTTGTAATGTTGACTTGTTGAGTTTGGAATATGGACGAGTTGGCAATGTGGATGAGATGGGAATGTGGAATAATTAAGTAAGATGTTACACGTACATGCGAAACTTCATGATAGAATTAACATACACAGATAGCCAATTACAAACAACTAATCTAAATCAAGATAACAGTCAGTCATCCAAATATAACGTCATTTTAAATGAGTTTCTATAAAAATAATTCATTCTACGCGTTAGCGGTTATCAGAATAACGTATTCTTGATTTATTTTATTTCGCGCTCAAGAATAATTCTTATTTATTTGATTTTATTTTTTTATGTGAATGACGTCTGGCCGTTCATTCTTATTCTCATTCAAAATAACATTTGCCCAACTCTGGTCTTAACTATATTGACAGTCGAGATTTCGAATTACTCGCGGCACCGCTTTAAAACGAGCTGGATGTTAGCAATTGAAATTTCCTCTGCGGATATAGTTATTAAACACAGTAGGTCTCACTAGTACTGAAGAACAACTCTAACTATACACATATAATCATGATAACCTGTAGATGCAGTATTCGGTTACACATGAGAACATTTGTTATCATGATGCTTCCTGTTTCATAATGAGCATACTAAGTACCTAAGAAAAGATAGTTGTACTACTTGTACACATAGCATGGCACAGGATGTTATTTATTATTGTAATAGACATTGCTTGCTTTTTTTTCAAAATAAAAAGTATTTTTGTTTGGTTCACTATTTTTTTAAATATAAATGTAGACAATTTCAAGTGTTTACGGGTTTCGTTTCTAGGGTAAGCGCCCCCGTGACAAACAGATAGTGGAGGATTAGTAAAGGCAATGGCAATGCTCATAAAAACTAATCTTACATATTTGCGCAATCCGTAACTGTATAATTATTTTGAAAATTGTCTACAATGGACATTATTAAATAGACAGACATCTCTATATAATTAAATAATTATATAGTGATATTTAGTTTTATCTTACCTCAGGGCAGAATCGAAGTCAAAATGCCTAGCCACCGACCCCTGGAAGATAAATTGTTCTTTAATATAGTTGAAACATTGGCGGGATACTCTTCATAATACATAGTAAGATGATGCAGGGTAACCTAACGTTAACAGTTGCATTGGACGAATGTTCTACTTACTGGCCTCGATATTTGGGGCCTTAAATAAATGTCAATACAATGCAGTCTTAGTATAGTAAGGACTTTCTTCTTTAGTTATAATTGGCTAAATAGCGGTCCTACCCTATAAGGGTTCCGTTTTTACATTCGGAGAGGTACGGAACCCTAGAAATAACGTACTTAAAACATAACGCAGGAAGACTTATAAGTAAATAAATATAACCCAACAAGTTGGTTTTTAGCCCAAGCCATATGGGGTCAAAATATTCCGCATTTTTAAATGTAATTTTAGCATAATAAGGTCAACTTTTTTTTTCAATACGATTTAAAACGGTACTTATTTCAGAAGAACGAAGGATTGGCCAGCATTCTGGTAAGCAATGTTTTGAATTTGTTCGACGACATATCGTTATTGACATTTTATAATGCACATATATAACGTAGGCACCTTATAGCCACATAAAAGCTGTTTGTAGCGCCACTATCCTAGGGCAAAACCGCAGTTTGTTAGGCTATACATACATTTAATTACTTACGCTAAATCAAGGATGTTTTTTATTAATATTTTATTCCTCGGTTTGCTCCGAAACACCAACACTCAGCAAATGCGCGAGACGCGGTATGTGACAAAGATTGTTGTTGGACTTGTTATAATTTATAACAATTGTTATAATTTATAACAATTGTTATATTTTATAAATTGATGTGTTATGTACGTGTGCCAGTGTATCATACATGTGTGTACATGTGTATACAATTATCGCAAATTTCGCTTCAAGTAATAGGTCAAATGGTGAAAATGTATACGATACTTCATGCTCACCTATTTCTTGGCAAATAACTCACGATGAACGGACCAACCAATTGTACAGAATATAACTCCATGTAGCCAAATATTCACTCTTCCGTGTTCTCATAAAATAATGTAGTAAGTTCAGGACCTGGAGTTAAATGCTAACGTGAATAAACTACCGTTTATCTACAGGAACCGTAGTAAATGCGTCTTCTTAATTATCTCACATAGGTGGAGGTAGAGCCATTTCTCGTCACGATATGAGGATGAAAATTGCAATTTAGAAGTTTGTGGAGATTACGTTTATCACCATGTATCTAATAATGGTTTAATGGCTTATGTACGAATATTCAATGTTCCGCTACTAAGACTAAGGACGTGACAACAGCAACTAATGACAGTGCAACGGATCAGCTATATGGAGCAAGTGTTTGACATGAGTTTTTCAATCAAAATACAAAACAGAACATACGTTCACAATGATAATCTATCCTACAACGCTGTCTTACCCAAAATCCCGATAGCTTTATGCACCTGAATAAACGAAATTTGGCAATTGCATTATCCTCCGTAAATAAGCTTTATTTAAACTGAGAAAAGGGTAATCTTAATGGCTATCTCAAACCGACTTATTTAAGTAATTGATTGGAAGTTTAGCAAAGGAAACATTAGTATGAAAAAAATAATAGCCTCAGTCTTCCACTTATCAAAGTCCTTTATAGACACGAGAACTGGTAAATACACTAATTTAATGTATCCACTTACAGATTCTTCCAACCGCCCTCTGCTGTCCAGACTGCGAAACATGGACTCCATTTCATCCAGCAAACTTTGACTAAAATCGCCATAACCCTTCTGTAAACCAAATTATTGACATATTAATTATATGAGCGTTGTATCTGTTGGCGAAGGATCGTAAAAATTATGCAATCTTTCTATAACAATGTCACAGACTAAACTAATGGCATACTTTTCAATGTCGGATTTCCAACTTAACTATAATATTCATAAGACAACACTTCGAAGTGTTGTCTTATGAATATTATAGTTGAGTTGGTATAATTTCATATTTAAAAAACCGGCCAAGAGCATGTCGGGCCACGCTCAGTGTAGGGTTCCGTATTTGCCCATCCCTCACAATAGACTAAAATAATTAGATTAATCGATTTAAATTACGATAAATATTTCAAGCTCTATAAAAAGGTCGTAATCGCCAAAGTCACTGTAATTACTTATTACCTTCTGGAAGTTATCGATTATACGCGCCAGATTGAGCGAAATCTTTTAATACAGTATGGCACTTAAGTAATATGTGTAACATAAGGACACCGCGCGGCATTTAGGTACGTAATTTTAAAGAAAATAATGATTTTTTGCGATAAACTCAAAAACGGCTCGACCGATTTTCTTCAATAAAGTTTTCATTGAAAGTGCTTATAAGGCCTCATTTTCATGAATTTTTCTATAATTTTTTGACCCGTGTTTGAAAAGTTAGAGGAGGTGGGACACTATTTTTAAAATATTTTTAATAACAGCGAATATTTACAAAACTGCTGACTTTATCAAAAAATTATGTTTGTAGACCCATATTATTTTTAAAAGACCTATTTAACGACGCCCCACACACTAGTGTTGGAACGAAAATAAAAAATCACCCCCACGTTAGGTGTACGGGAGGTACCCGAAAAAAAGTTTTTTTTTTTTTTTTACCGTTTTGTCGGCGTGATACATACACATACTCGTACCAAATTTCAGCTTTGTAATACTAATGATCACGGAGCTAAAGGCTGATTTAGACGAAGACAATTTTGAGACGCCTAAATTACGACGCCTCGAAATGGCACCGTATAAACACTTTCCGCGCCATTTTTTCGCGGCATGCCAGCGCTGGCGCGGAATAGAACACGGGCCTATTTTTTGGCGCCAGTGACCCCCCCTCCGCGTCTCTCGCTGCCACTAATGACTGGTACTGAAAAAAAGCACTGTGTAAACACGGCTTGCTGATCACTGGCGGCGAGATTTAGGCGGCCGAAAATATTCATTGTCTAAACGGTCGGAGGTGTGCTGTACGGTAATCACTGGCGCCGTCATTTAGGCGTCTCAATTGTCTTCGTCTAAATCAGCCTTAAGCCGCGGACGGACAGACAGACAGATGGACATGGCGAAACTATAAGGGTTCCTAGTTGACTACGGAACCCTAAAAAGGAAATTACATTTCATATTAAATAATAAATTATTGCACATCGATTAAAAAAAAATCTGAACGTAACACCGTCGCTGTACCCATAAATTTCGGAATATGTAAACTAGGCATTAGATATATTGACTGTTCAATTATTTTTCTCAAACATGCAATGAAATATTGATTTTATGTTCTTTATAAAAGGCTGCGAAGTATGACGTTTCCGATGCAGCTTGACGAGAGGTCGTTAATGAAATTTCATACAAAATTGAGGCCTAGGCCTTTTTTAATTTCTATTCCACATAAGTTTGTGAAATGGCATCATGTCGATCAGCCATTAAAAAAAGCAAAGCAACATTTGCATTTGGTCTAATCTAAAAAATATTTCATCTAAATATTAGCGATAAAATTGTCTACTCGAACCATAAAAAACGCGTAGGTTTTTTTTTTAATAATTACGGAGGGAAACTTGAAATATTTTCTCTGTAATTGTTTTATGAGTTTTGTTGTGCAATGTGCATTGTTAATTTTAGTATTCATAATTCAATATGAGTTCCGACGAAAATACCGACAAAGAAATTATTTTTGGTAGCTTACTTATAATGTCTATAGAAATAAATTTATGATTTTTTGAAGCTTTTTTTATTTCATTGCGTGTTTGAGAAAAGCACTATACATACATACCTCGGCGATAAATGGGGTTGCCAGCCTCATACCTATCCGGCCGCGCTTCGCTCGGCCGTCTATATGTATTCGGCCGGCAACCCCTCACTTCCCGGCCTCTGTAGTAATGTACTATTAGTTTACTCGTAGCGACAGCATTGTAAGCAATAGTTACATAATTCGCCAAGCCACGAGGCTTAAACACTCTACTCGACTTTAAGAGCTCTCAATATGAAACGATTGTACTTATAAATAAAATACTATTTCAGATCTTACTTATTCATAATACTATACGATATCCTTATTCACATATGAAGTGCCACTTATAAATCTATGACAGCGGTTACACATTCAGTCAGTTGAGTCCATTCCATAAGTATGATAAGAATGAAGACAGAATGTTCGTGTAACCCTCTCGGACTGACGGTCTGGACTGGTGAAACTGAACGAACGACAATAAACTTACAGTCAAGAATGATGAATGCTGGACTAAATCGACGCCAGAATGAGCGTGTATCCCATGTATATTTTAAGTATATATTTAAATACTCACTGGTATTCCAGGACTTTCCAATGGAACAAAATTTTCAGTTCTCGTGCGATCCGTAACCGTACTTTCCTGGGAAATTAAAGCAATGGAGAAGGGATGAAAATTTGAAAAATCTTAAATTTATATTTATGGTTAGGAATAATATTATATTTTACGGGAAGGCCAGATTTTTCTAGAGCTTATTTTTTTTAAATGATGAAAAAAGTCCCCTAACTTGTACGGGCATCGTACGGAAACCTCTCAATTTGTCGGTTTGTTTTTTTATGGTTATGTTATGTTATGTTTTTTTATTTTTCACCGATTACTCGAAGACGACTGGACCGAAAAAGTTTTTTTTT
Organism: Apotomis turbidana; assembly: GCA_905147355.2. NCBI lineage: Eukaryota > Metazoa > Arthropoda > Insecta > Lepidoptera > Tortricidae > Apotomis > Apotomis turbidana. Next base: position 23,566,054 of record LR990280.1, on the reverse strand, counting down.
TTGTTTTTAAGCGGAATAGTCATGACTCATGACGTTAGGATCTGATGATGAAATCCGAGAGAAATAGAAGGAACTCTTCGAAAGGTATAAGTAGACTTAGTGTGAACTGGGTATGTTATTTAGTAACTTGAAGAGTTGATCTCCGTAAGCGTCGTTACGGTATTTTTTTGATAAAAAGTGATTACTATTCCCAGAGTAGGTATACAATATTTCAATATAAATGTTATGTTCCAGTATTATAATTTATTGATAATATAAGTCGTTGAAAACCTTGTCCTTTTACTTTATCTATTTGCCATATATTTGTTCTATAAGTCGCCTAATATCAAATAAAAGCCTCAGGACTGCATCATCAACATCTGTATATATATACACAATTTTAAAGCGTACCTAATGCATAATTAATAATATAATGGCCTATTGCTTTCAGTTACCGTATCAGTGTCAGATATCTCGTGGTACTCATGTGGATCATCAGTCTTAGGTGTGTTACCGCTATCATCAGATTTGTGTGATCTGCCCAATGTAGCCGATTTAACCTGAAAACAAGCACAAATATATTAACAGTAGAAAGTGCCTGCAACTTTGTCTGCATATAGTTTTTCTTCACCATATTCCGGTATAAAGTATCCTGTAACTATCTTTGGATGTCGAGCTATCTCTGTACCTACTAAAATTGGTAAAAAGTCCGTCCAGCCGTTTCGGCGTGATGGGATGACTAAGATAAATTTACCAACAGATAAAGCTGTACGTAAGGCGCCACGCTGCAGCAACGCACTGTCAAGATTTTTCTTAAAATATTTTTTTCCTGCTCGTAAAATACTGATTTTCAATACTATTTAATGATTTTATATAAGTATAGATGATAATACACATAAATAAAATAATGTAAGCAATTATAATTTATATCCTTGCAATTTCATCACAAAATGCCACATAAATGTGCCTCGGGACGAAGAAAATTATAATTGTTGCCGTTTTAGGCTTTCAAGGACGTTTCGGCAAAGACATTACAGAGTGGAATATTCAGTGCTAATTAATTCCTCATACAAACTATATTACCTTACTAAGGATGCTTTTACTGGTGGTAGGTTCTGTTATATTTTTGAGACTCTGCTTTTTGAGATTCTTAGTTATGGCTCCAGCATCTGCAAGAATATAAATAAATAAATTTATAGACGCAAAAACAGGACAGTAGAATATTATGCTAAACCAACTAGTACCTACAACATGTCAATTAAAAGTAAATGACTTGGCCCATAGCCCGGTTATGTTAAAACAAAATTACACAATAGAAAGGATTAAATTAAATAATTAGCCTATGACCTTCTCTAGATGATCCATTGCCAAAATATGTAAAAAAAAAATGACAAATTCGTTACGTGACCTTCTTGTGGTCCAAGTGGATAGATGTTATTTGCAGTCAAACCAAATTGTCTATTTTAAAGTTACTATTACAAAAACGGTCACACAAACTAAAAATGTAAAATTCCCCTTATCTTATAATACGCAGATGTTTACAAACTTCCAATTTCCATCCCACTGTACAAGACCGATTGTAACAACAAATAAGTAAACATAAATAAGTTAGCATTTTGTCATAATTAAACGACCTACTTACTCATCGTCGTTTATTATCATATATAAAATTCATTTCATGTTTCGAGTATGTTTTAGGTTTTATTTTGAAACTAATAGCTACAAGGCTTAATAATGGTATTTGCTCATATAGTTACTTAGCCCTTTCATAATGATGTATCTATCATATGATGGGTTTCAGAACACAAACTGTCAAAAAATTGACTTAGGATTTAGTGGGTTCATCCTACCAAATCATAACTCCCAACCGTAAACATAGTCCACTATAAGTATATTTCAAGAAATATAAGACAAGTAACACAATCAAACCTTTTATTAAATTATTACTTAGCATATGTCAAAGAGTAACTTACAAGGTAAATCGACTTCATCGCAGTTGCTGCCGCGGTCCGAACTGAGGAGCGGGTACGGCGAGGTGCAGACTGCCGTGAGATGCGACGGCGAGTTGGGGTTGATCAGCGGCATCTGCTCCAGGTCCTCCGACGGCTTGTACGGCGTCACCACCTGCCGCGGCGGCTGCCGAAAACGACTCATCAGCCCAGCGAACATGCTGAACTTGTGGTCGCGACTGTCCATCGCATCGTTACCCAATATTGATACGGGGGTTATCGTAATGCAGACCGGCGATTGATAGACAGTTCACAGGCATGAGCGAATCATAAGAACTCATACATTCGTAATCATGTTTATATTCAATTACATAATGGCATTATTATACTGAACGGAAGTTTGAAGCTCTTGTCAACAACGGCCTAATCATACATTTTATTTATTTCAAGCAAATAAAAATAATTAATCCTTAATTATTGAAATTTTGTCTAGAGTATCAGATAATTTTGTAATACGAATCATGATAAGAACGAACCTTATTTTTTCATAAATGTTAACAACTACAAATACATTAACTTAGAACATGCCACAAATTTACCATGCTGTTTGTAACCACTAACTGGACATAGGTACTGAACCGAAAGATGTTTATTTGTGTTCCATCCAATAGAAATACTTACTTATGTTAGTATATAGCATTCTTACCTATTACTAGTGGCGGTTTTTGAGCATGTTTTAAATCGTGCGTTCCACTTTAGTCTCACCTGATCGAATTGAGGACACGGTCTAAGACGGACCACGTTTACCTAGAAGATATCTGTTCAATCTAACCTTAAAAATTGAAATAGAGATTCCGAAAGGTAATAATATAAATTTTACTACTTCATTTTTGTTAACGAATTAGAGATCAGGATCACTAATGGTCGCAGCGTACAAGCAATTTTAGACGAAACCAAGAATCTTACATATACTACCAAACAGAATTTTAAATATATGTTACCAAGCTATACCTACCTTTAGGTAGGATATAGAAAATATGTAATTTATAACTTGAAAAGACTGCTTGTTTTGCAATCTCCAGTGTATTATGCAGCCTCTTACTCGGGATATACGTTATTTAATCTCTCGTTAGTTATTGCACTTTTAATAAGGGCAACAGTACAAATATAAGGTAAAGGCGAGTAGTTTGCGGAGAGCATAGCATGCGACGCAACCATTATGCGTCATTGGTAACCGCAATCAGCCGCAAATGACCTATTAGTAACGAAAGTTACCGCCACGGCATCACGAAACTTGCACTAATGGCCAATATGTCGACTAATTAGGTCCATAGTGCAACAAAAACCCACCACGGATGACACAATCGTCCATTATTTAATATCAAGACATTCTATAAAACACATCATTATATGTCCCTGCTAAATAAATTAACACCAACGGGAGCCCCACTTAAATATTTGATTCTGTTTTTAGTATTTGTTGTTGAACCGAAATACATTATCTGTGAAATTTTCAACTGGCTAGCTATTACGGTTCATGAGATATAGTTTGGTGACAGACAGAGCCGAGCCGAACAGTAGTCTTAGTAAAAGTGTCGCGTTTTTACCCTTTGGGTACGAAACCCAAAAAAACCTACCAAGAATAACCCTAAAAGGTACTTTGGTTAATTATTAGTTAATGAAACTATTCTAAACGCATTGCTATAATTGGTAATTATTTGGTTTTGATATATAATAAACAACAGGCCGTTAACAAACCTTGACCACCTTACGGTAGCCATGATTATTATATATCGAAACTATGTAAACGTAAGTTTGGCCAGCCAATTGTGTTAAAGATATATTAGCAGTGAAGCGAGTATATATGGAATTGGAATCCGCTCTGAACGCCTGTACAGAAGTTTGTTAAACAGAGGTGAATTTTAATGATCTTCCTGTATTTCAAAATATACGTTAATTAAGCCAAATTTGTTAAGCATGGCTAGTATCAACTGTCTCCTGTCACGTTTGACTAACCAGACAAAACTCTTAACACACTTAACACTCTCAAAACAGACACGCTTAAGGAGGTACATGCGAAAAAGACCATAACCAATGATGATACTTACGCAACCGGCGGGATCCAAGAATGAAATGTCACCGAAATAAGCCCCGTCGAGGCCAACGTGGCCCGTGTGCTTGACGTCGCCCTGAGGGCTGGAGATCATGCTGCGCTGGATGGTACGCTTGCCCGTGTAGGTGTGCCGCTTCACGTCGGTCCGCGACAGCGACGAGCGGATGGACCGAACAGAGTGCCGAGCCGGATGAGGTGAGAGAGACCCAGTGACGTTAGTGAGCGATTTCTGGATGAGAAACGAAGCTGTATGGTGCTTAACAACCCCAATGCAATGCGGGGGTACACATCAAGTGAATAACGACGAAACATCGACTATCTCAGGACGCCTGCGTATCTACCAAGCACGGGATTTTGCGTCAATGTTAAGTTATAATTATAATAGTTATCAGTGATTGACAAGCTAACTTGTGCACTGAGTACTTGAAAAGCATTCGGTAATAAATAGTCGTGGTTTCCGATATTCCCTGTTGATGTAGATTTGTTTTACTACATATGTATTATGAGTTTGAAAGTATTGCAATGGCCGAGGAATTGCCAAAGAAATTGATTCATATATAGAATGTAACGTACATTAAAATTGTCACGATAAGAGTGAATATACTATAACGGAGACGGCACGACTTTGCGTGACAGCGGCAGCGGTGCACGTTACGTGTGTCTCGCTCACTCGTATGACCGCCGCGCTCGGATCTCTCGCTCAACCGCTCGCCGCGCCGCTAGTGGCGCAAAGTCGTGGCATCTCCGTATATAATCTGGATAGATTTTAAACTTTTCTTATTTAGTTACACTTGAAATAGTAGTCCCAATATGAATTTTATGAATATAAATAAACAATATAGACATAAACAGGTAGGCCCAAACAAAATAAACCGAACCCAAATATGAATACATAATTTAAACTTTAAAGTAAATGTACGCCAAATGTGATGTATGCGGTATCACAAACAGTAAATAAGAAAGTGAAAACGCAAAACCTGATCAGAAATAAAAGCATGATTGGATCGTAATATAAGGAATCTACATGAAACTCAAAATTAACAATGAAGAATTTTTTCGTCTGGCTTAGCAGTTATCGCCATACGTCCATCGATAGGGGTGACGATTGTCATGCGACAAGGGAAGTCGCGAATAGTTATATAGGTAATTAACTCTTTGGCAATATTTTACCAAGTCCACGCACATGGCATGTTTCACTTCAGATGAAGCCTTGTTTCGCGACACAAGCAACCAATGTACAGCTACAGCCGTATGACTACTCACTTCGGTCTTAGTGTATGGTTTGGTGTTGTTCGGATTGAACATGCCACAAGCGCCGCCCAGGACCACCCCATGCCACATTGATGTTTTAGTACAATTTCTGGAAACATTTGCGATATTTTTCATACAGTAGGATATCTTTACTCTTTTATTCTATGCTATGATACTCGGTTCCGGACACACTCTAAGCACTTTTTTACCTCACTATCATAGGGTTCTGGCACATTTACAGGATAGATAAAATTAGATTTTGTGTTACTATGACCATGTTGTAATTTTATAAAGTCAAACATAGCACCTTGTAAATATTGAGGCAGCGATTTAGCGCTTAGTCCGATATATTGAATGCTTATATGCGAAAATGTAAGAGAGAGAGAGAGAGAGAGAAGTTTTATTTGATTAAACACAGGGGAATACAAATAGGTTTTACATTTAGCTTATAAACTCTATGTCTTGCCAGACTGACATATTAGCTTAGCTATTAAACAAATAGGCCTTAAAAAAATAAGGTAACAGTATGTTTTTACAATGTTTACTATTAAATTATATCAGGCCTCTCTGGTCACACTTTTCGGATAAACGTCAATGATGCAAATCTCCCGCATAGACTATCCCCGTGAAAATGATCCCGATTACATTAAACATATGAATGAAATTGTTTGTCATAGCAAAGGCTATGGAATCCCACACTGAGCAAGGCCCGATAAGGTCGTGGTAGGTTATAGCGCCAATACTCGGATAACAATACCTACAATATCTCATTGATTTAGCTAAATGCCATTAAATTACCCGAATAAACTGCGACAGATACGCAACCGAATAAAAGCCATACCTACATGAATGGAAAGTGTGATAATGTGGTAATTTTTCTGCATTAACTCATACTTAGTAGATGTTCTGTTCAAATACATACTGAATTGTACTTACTCTTTGCCGAGAACCGTAATTATTTGACCAGATTTATATTCTAATAAGTTATTTCGCCTGCTATCTTCTGATTTGGAGAAGCTTACTGTTGTCTCGACCTGTAATTTTTAAACATCGAAAAACAGTTTAGTGTCACAAACAATATACTACAAAACAAAACACTTGAGCATCCAAGAAAATCAGAATGATAGTATGTTTAGTACCTGTTCTGGTCGAATAGCCCTTAGTTTCGGGCCTAAATCCTTAAACTTGGGCCGGTTGTTTGGGTCATGAGACCAACATTCTAACATGGTGGAGTAGTAGTCCTCTGGACAACAGTCGGGCTTTTCCAGTCTCTGTTAATAAAAAAATTCAATATCAGTTATTTTCAAACCGAAATGAGAACAGTCTGGAAGCAACTGTCATTGTATAGAAATTTTGACGTAGGTATAATATGTGCATGGAACAACTGTCATCCAATTGTATTCTCATCGCGGTTTGATAACAAACAGTTGAGAGGTTATTATTAATTACAATCAAAAGATTTATACGATTATCTAAGGATAAGACTAGAATATGAGAAATATCGAATAAATAGGTATGTTTTTCAGCGACTTTTAAGTATTTCGGCAAAATTTCGATCTACTTCTATATTCTCATCTATATTAAATCAAGCGTTCCCCAAGCCATATAAGCTTGCTAACACGTAATTTCTAAGACGACATTCTTAAGTCATGTTGTGATGTATTTTTAAGTATCCTGAAAACCATCATATTCGCATACTTATTTGTATGCCTATGAAATGTTGAGCGTTTTGTAACACCGTCAAATAAACAAGTAGCCTACCTACAAATAAAGCGTAAGCGTAAGCGTTAGGTCGCTAATATCAGGTACATGTTATTTTGCCCCCTCCGCGCATTATTATAGAAATGAATACAGCTAAAAATTCATTACACGGTCATACACTATTTTTTCGAATTACGACTAAATGAAATGGACAAATCATATAGAATTAAATAAACCTGGAAGTTAGGTGCATCTATCGCTTCAAGTATCTGTTGGCCAGAGAACGCGGCCCAGGGCTGGAAGCCATATGTGAACATCTCCCACAGACATACGGCAAAGGCCCACACGTCGCTCGCTGATGTGAAGCGGAGGTATAAAATGCATTCAGGAGCACACCTATAAAACAAGTTATTAGATCAATAATCACTTTATCGCACAACATATAAGCTACTTCAAACAAAAAAGTTAATATAGAAACACAGATATCCTCATAGAAGTGGCTATTATAGGTACTTATAGTAGAGGATCCCGATATAGAACGACCTTCACCGAGATGTTTATTTGATGAAATGTATTTTATATTTAATTTAATATGTCAATAAATATATTGCATATGGGTTGCCTAACAAATTTTAGTCCAGGGTGTTTTGTTAAAAAAAAAAAAAAAAAATTTAAACATTTCACCGGTTTGATTATTAGATAAATTCATAATAAAATAATCTTAATTTTATTTAATTTCAATTCAATAATCAGACCGTTGCAAAATGATAGTAGGTATAGATTTACCTGTTTATACCTGGCTACCCGATAGTTGTGACGGGAAAAGAATAGGCAACCTAACGTTTGCATATTCTATGGGCTTCATACTTTCGATTGGTCTAGAATTTATCTAATATTAATCAAACCGGTGAAATGTTAATTTTTTTTTTAATTATTAATTAAACATACCCTGGACTAAAATTTGTTAGGCAACCCATATGCAATATATTTATTGGCATGTTAAATTAAATATAAAATACATTTCATCAAATAAACATCTCGGTGACGGTCGTTCTATATCGGGATCTTAGACTATTAAGTAGTTCCCTCGATTGCTCATGAATCTCGGCATTAAATCTTCACCAACATTTTATGGGATCTAATTGGATATGCCTACTCCCGAAGAAAATTTTATTTCACAATCGGTTTATAAATTATGGAGTTCCGACATAACAAATATTAAAAGAAAGAAGAGCAACCAAATTGAGAACTTGCTCCTTTTTGATGTCGCTTGAAAACTGTATTTGGAGATGACGCTATCCCAAACTCGATGAGGTAGCAAGGTTTGGTTACAAGGTTCCCATGACCACCCCCCAGTTGAATCATCAGATCAACTCCATGTCTAAATAATACTGTTTTATTACAATCAGACATACAGACACTGATACAAGTGAAACTTGTAAAACTTTAAAAAAATACAACTTACCACGCTACGGGCAGCTTGAGGTTGACATTGTAATTTGTTTGATAGTAATCTTTCCCAACGCCCAAAGCGCGAGACAACCCGAAGTCAGATATTTTTACCCTATCTTTGTTAAACACTAAAATATTCCTTGCTGCTAAATCCCTGAAAATTTCAAATAGAATAATATAAGACGCAAGTTCCTGTTTCCTACAAATTCATTATTAGATAACATCATGACTTCAATAATGTTGTTAGAGTGTGACAAATATTTGTAATTCAAATTCTATGAATATGAATTCGCAATGCTTACCTATGAATCAGTCTTTTATTTTCTAGATAAGTCATGCCATCACAGATCTGTTCCGCAAATTCGCAAAGGTTTGGCACGGGGAAATTTGGTCGGAGCGCCACCTCGCGGAGGCATTCCAATAGAGAGCGTAGGGGTGCCAACTCGGTAACCTAATTAGAAAACATTATATGGAATTTTGTCGAAGTTAATCTACAGCATGAATAGCGGCAAATGGCTACAGATATCAAGTTACTTTTTAAACACGATGACAAATAAAATGGCGCCCATTGATGAATACCATACAACCAAGAACTTACCAACATCAACGAGTCCAGATGTAGGACCACGCCATACAGGCGGACAATATTAGGGTGTTCAATACTGTGCATAACGGCCGCTTCTTTCAGAAACTCTGTCGAGTTTGAAGTCATTCTCTCGTGGCCGAGACATTTAATGGCCACTTGTAACTGTAATAAACAAAAATGTGCCGTTAATCTTGTGTATGCACATAGAAAATAGTACAAGTAGGTACCTAGTAGTTGTTGTATAAATATTATCAAGGATTATGCCATAATTAACTACGCGATGTCGTCCTCGTAAAACTTTTTTATGTAACTCAGCCGGATATAAAGTATATCTATCTAAGGATGCCCAGCTATCACTGTTCCAAAATTGCTTAAAATCCGCACAGTCCTTACGGCGTGATGAGCAAATAAATAAGTTTTAACCAACAGATAACGCTGCGATGTAGGTACGGCTGATAGCGCCCACCCATACAAATTCTGCATAGAGTTGTTAAGATTTGTTGCTCGTTTGAAATAATGAGACCCCTCTTCATAGAAAACCGATCATAAATAACTGAGTAATTCATGTGTTTAGTGTGCCAAATACACAAAATAAAATAAACTTTGTGCCTGAATAGTGAATACTGTATTAATTAAAAGAATATTATGAGTAGATAGATGCTTACCCTTTGACTGCCTGTCGCCCAAGTGCCTTGTTGCACTACTCCGAATTGACCCATGCCCAGTTCCTTATTAATAGTAATATCTTCCACGGATATAATGTGCTTGGTAGGAACTTTGATATTATTGTCTGAGAATGGCTCGAAATCGTTAGGTATTGAGCAATGACCCTGTAAATACTGTTAATTGTAAGTATTAAAACTAAAAAACATAAATACAAAACTTGAAAAATGTGAAAGCTGTGGAGCAGCTATGCTATAGATGTTCGCACGAACGAAAGATAACGGGAACATTTTCCACTGTTCCCCTTACGTGTAATATTCTCTTCAAAGAGAATATATGCTGATTCCAGGAATATTTTCCATGAGTTCTCTTTGTAAACGTAGCATTTAAATGAAACTTTGTACTATTCGTAAACGTAGATCTCACCCTTCAATTCGTTTGTTAAAATTAACCCCTCTAGCACAACTGTGACATGCGACTCTTTGTCGCAAGACCTATACTGTTACTTTCCATTGAATACCGTCGAGCGGCGGCCATTTGTGGAGATGGAAGGTCTCACTCACTCCTATGGTCGATGCTCGTCGCCCCGCTGGTCGCGCGACAAGCGAAGCCGCGACAGAGATCGCCTTTTAGCTTAACACGGCAGATACGTTTTCAAACCTCTAATTTCATACACGTACTACTTTACGCGTGTCTAATTATATCAGCGACGAACTAGACGCGGAGAGACACGATTTTTTTCACTAGGTACGTGTACATCCCTGATCCATATTGGAAAATGTTCTAGAAAAATCTTTGACTCTTCGAAATATATACTGACAATGAGCCTGATTATCACTTTTGTAACGTTTATCAGAAGAATAGCATCAATGATTACATACAAAGTGATATAACAAAGAATGGCACGCTAAAGTCTGGCCTTTAGGTTCATAATGATGAGACGATCGTATTTTATGCAATCGGGTTCACAGAAATTTTACATATTCTAATTTATTCCATTGTAAAAAATACATATTTTTACAGGTCGACAAGATTGCATCAAAAATGCATACTAAAAAAGATAATAATATTCTGATGAATGAATACATATGTATGATACCGTGAGAATACAGCGTTCGACGCAATAAGACGAACTTATTTATTTCTGTATTACAATAATGTTTATATGCATGCGGTGATGCAATCTACCGTGCCACTAAAGCCATGGCAAATAATAAAGAATTGTTTCAAAATCGAAAGGGATTGAGCTTGTAGCCGTATGAAATACAAACATTTTGAACAATGAAATTTTGTTGGCGTCTGTGGCACAATTTTCTGATGTCGTGGTACGACGAGATATAATCCAGAAGTTTGTTTTTGAGTTGGAAATAGCGATTTTTACGTTTTTTTAAATGTGCATATCTCCGTAACTATCTGTCATAGAAACAAAATATAAAATGGAGAATGTAGTAAATTTAACTCTCTATAACATTGTCTTAGCTTTCTTCTAGCTAAAATGCTTCTAAAGGAAGATATGAGCAACAATATTAAGAAAGTGGCGGTTTTTTCAATATGGCGGCGGGCGCGGAGGGGGGGAAATTGTGCACTTTGCATTTTAAACACTGACTACTATCCATCCTAGACAACATATCAAAAATTCAAAACTACCGGACCGTTTGTAGGGTCAAACTCCTTTATTCACTGGATTATAATCCACAGGGTGTAAATACTGCTTTTTAACCGACTTCAAAAAAGGAGGAGGTTATCAATTCGAACTATTTTTTTTTTTCTGTTTATGTTACTCGATATCTCCGAGAATCGTGAACCGATTTTCAATTTTTTTTTTTAATCGAAAGGGTATAACTCCGAGTTGGTCCCGTTGGCACTAAGTCGGGATCTGATGATGGAATCTGGGAGAAATCGAGGGAACTCTTCAAATGTCATAGGGACATGTACGGCGCTTTCGGTAATTTATTGATAAAGTCAAGAATTTACATTCAGTAAATAGGATTTGGTGTAAGGAAACTGATGATGAACACACATACGAATCACTAAAAAGCAAAAAAAAAAAAATTTAACAAAAGAAAAAATAACCGACTTCAGTAAAACTAAAAAGCCAACAATAACCCGTTCAAGTACAGATTACATTTGACTCACCCTTCGAAGTCGGTGCCAAACCTCGCGTAAACTATACTATATAAATATAAGAACTGAGTGGTTTGGGATCGACTTCGAAGGGTGAGTCAAATGTAATCTGTACTTGAACGGGTTATTGTTGGCTTTTTAGTTTTACTGAAGTCGGTTCTTTTTTTTGTTAAATATTTTTTGATAGTGTTTAACTCCTCGGTATACATTTTGCAATATACACTAGGGTGCAAAGAAATCGGACCACCTCAGCATAATGAACGTTTTTTCGATTTCTGTAAAAACTATTAGACAATGTTATAGAGAGTTAAATTTGCTACATTCTCCATTTTATATTTTGTTTCAAGGACAGATAGTTACGGAGATATGCACATTTAAAAAAACGTAACAAATCGTAATTTCCAACTCAAAAACAAACTTCTGGATTCTATCTTCGTTTAGAAGCATTTTAGCTAGAACAGAGCTTGGGCAATGTTGTAGAGAATTAAATTTACTATAATTCACAATTCAAATTTTGTTTCTAGGACAGATAATTACGGAGATATGTAAAAAATAAAGTCACATTTTCCGAAAATGTATGTAAGAATAAACATGAGTTTTATAAGTAATTATATTTCCTACATGCTTTAATTTGTCCTAGACTAGTCCGTAACTGAACGACAGCGTTCAAAGCCAAGAATTTTGAGAAATTTCTGGAAAATTCGACATTTCCAGTTTTTTTTAATGTGCAAATCCGTAACTATCTGTCCTAGAAACAAAATATAAAATGGAGAATGTAGTCAATTTAACTCTCTATAACATTGTCGAAGCTGTCTTCTAGCTAAAATGCTTCTAAAGGAAGATATGAGCAAAAATATGAAGAAAGTGCCGGTTTTTTCAAAAAGGCGGCGGGCGCGGAGGGGGAGGAATTGTGCATTTTGCATTTTAAACAATGACTAACCATCCTAGACAACATATCAAAAATTCAAAACGAATGGACCGTTTGTAAGGTCACCCATAGTACTTTAGTCTCTATTCATCTAATTTTTTAACAAATTATGACTCTTTAGCTACGTGCCTCATCAGCGTATACACCACGCGTGCACTAATTTACCCCCTATTATCTGGTATAAAATGGGTAATTTTCATTGTTTACTCATCATTCGTGTATGATGCGTCTTTCTGAACACTGTTCCTATTGATTTTACCTGAAAAAGCTCGAAGAAAATGGATACCACCCCAGCTGAATCCGCCCAAGCATTCGCTCTGTTGAATGACTTTGACTTTGACAGGGATTAATCAACGTGAAGTGGCTCCTATCGAAACAACTCAACCTATCGAAATCAGCAGTCCAACGAGTATTCCAGAGGTTCCGTGAGACGGGAACTTTCTCCAGGAGGCCCAGAACCGGCAGGACTCGCCCTACTTCGAAGACAGATGACCGTTTCCTTGCTGGCAGCGTTTTAAGAAATCGTCGACTGAATGCTGTTCAGCTTCAGCAGAACTTCCGACGGACTCGGAATGTGTCCATCAGCCGGTGGACTGTTAGAAGACGACTGCGGGAGAGGAATTCGACTCCACGGCGAGCTGCTAATGGACCAAAACTCACCCCGGATTATCGTGTAGCACGACTAGACTTCGCTCGGGAAGAAGGAAATTGGAATAATCAGCAGTGGAGCTCCGTACTTTTCTCCGGCGAGTGCAGGATATGCCTTTTTGGAAATGACGCACGAGCAAAAGTCTACCGAAGGCCAGGAGAACGCTTTTCTCAATGCTACATTGAAGAACGGGTTGCTTATGGCGGCGGATCGATCATGGTCTGGGCTGGCATTTCTATGGAAGCGAAGATCGACATTGTTTTCATCACAGGGCCTGGCGTTAGGCCAAATCAACGCGGTTTGAATGCTCCTCGATACATCGAAGAGATCCTGGCTGGCGCATACAGCCACGATCACCAAGGAGTACCTGGAGGCGGTTGATATTGAAGTTATGGAGTAGCCAGCACGAAGCCCGGACTTAAATCCGATTGAACACATTTGCGATGAGCTGAAACGAAGAATCCAGGAATCCCGCCCCGGAATCGCTAGCAGAGCTGAAGACCGCAATTGAAGAGGAATGGGCGGGCATACCTCAAAGTGTCGTCAGAAAATTAATTAGATCAATGAAAAATCGCATGACTGCATGTCGTCAAGCTAGAGGAGGCAATACACGTTATTGAAACACTGAAAATTGTATTGAATTTCCATATTTTTCCTTACAAACACAATTTTCCCAATAGTCATAAGTTTGATATCAATACGCATTTTTAGGCGGGTTAAGTTCTAAGCCCTGAAAATCTGAACTGTAACGTAGCAAATCACTGAAAATGACATCATTATAAAGATGGAAAACTTATCTTTCATATGGCATTAAAATTTTTACAAGCCGCCCAATAGTTTTTACAGAAATCGAAAAAACGTTCACTATGCTGAGGTGGTCCGATTCCTTTGCACCCTAGTGTAGTACATATATTATTTAAAGTGTTGTTGAAATGTTTTTCATACTTACAGAATCATGTTTCTTGTTTGAGCTGAGGAGTTTCTTTATCTTGGATATGTAAGGATTAGGAAAATATTTTGAGTATACTTTCTTGTATCGCCTTTGTTCTGGCTTGGAGAGTCCTATCTGCGTCAGGTCTTCAGTCACCACAAATTTGAGTTGTGACACTTTAGCAACTTTCAATATGTCCCTGAAGCAAAGACGTCAAATCTCACAATTGGACTATTCAGTGGGGTAACACTAGGATGCTTAGTGTAAAATTCAACCCAAGTAAGTAAAATGTGAAAAGTTATTTCGCCATCGCTCAATATTTCAATTACAGCCAGGGAACACTATACAAAGTTCGAATTTTAGGTTATCTCTATATAATTTAATTTTTGTGTTTTTCTGTAGGTACTACACATTATTTTTATCAAACTTCGTTAACAAACTAAATGTTATCAATTAATTGCTCTTTCTGCATATTTTTTGTTTTTTTCTGATTTATGGAAAATTGCAGTGTACACAAATCATTCAAATGCATTTATTAAAATATAATGTATTAATAATGGCTCTATTAGGTCTAATAGGTCATGTATTATTAATAATCAGTGGGTTGTCTCTAAAAAGGTAAGAATTTAACTTGCTTATATTACATAAATAAACGCCAAGCAGTGTTAAAGATTCGTATCATTATAAGTACAGTTGTAACTTACGAGGGGCAAACCGAAATGATCGGGAATTTAAAAAACTATGTGCACTATATACATAAATTATATTTTATTGTTTTTCGAAGTATTCTCCGTTACATTCAATGCACTTTTGCATTCTTTTAAACCAGTCATTAAAACAATAATTCCAGTTTGAAGTAGGCATTGCCAAAATGGCCGATTTATAGGCTTCCACAGCGGCTTCTGGGTTCTCAAACCGCTGACCACGCAATAAATCTTTAATTCTAGGGAACGTAAAAAAATCATTTGGACTCAGGTCAGGGCTGTATGGAGGATGGGACATCAACTCAACGTTTTCGTTGTTCAAAAATTTAGTTGTTTTGTGGGCGGTGTGGGAGCTCGCATTGTCGTGGTGTAAGATGACGCGGCGTCTCGGGTTCCCTTGGCGAAGTTCGGCCAGCACCTCCGGCAAACAAACTGTGATATACCAATCAGCGGTAACGGTTCTTTGTTCTTCTAGAGGAATTGTGGCAACATGCCCCTTTTTTGAGACGAACGAAGCCACCATCTTCTTCGACACGCTTCGAGAACGCACAACTTTCGTTGGTTTGACCTCGTCATCGAAGACCCATACTGCCGACTGGTGCTTTCTTTCAGGCTCATAAGAATAAATCCAGGATTCGTCACCCGAGACCATATTATAAACGGCTTTTGACTTTCCTCCATTGTAGCATTTCAGAATAGATCGGCACCAATCAACACGAGCCGCCTTTTGCTCTTCAGACAAATTATGGGGTACCCATCGGGAAATCAATTTTCTGACACCCAATTCACCATGCAAAATAGTGTGAATTGCAGTCATTCCAATGCCTATGGTTGCCCGAATCTGCTCGTATGTCACATGTCTATCTTCTTTTAGTAGTTTTTCCACAGCCGCGATGTTTTCAGGCGAAACCGCCGTTTTCGGCCGACCTGATGAAGGTACGGTGCCAAGAGAGGCACGACCCCGTCGAAACTCAGCATACCACCGATATATTGTCGTCTGACTAGGTGCTTCAATGTCGTATATAGTAACAAGCTCATTGCGACATTCATCTGGAGATAAGCCACGACGAAAGTTATGGTAAATAATTGCACGAAAATTTTCACGCGTCAGCTCCATTTTGTTCATCGAGTTGTCAATTTAAAAATGGAATTAAAAAAATATATCGTTCTTTTTTTAAATTGTAAAAACGGCATCGTGATTGTAAGTCGCCAGTATGCATGTGACAAAAAAGGATTTAATGTAACTCAGTTTAAAGTACTCTATTCCCGATCATTTCGGTGTGCCCCTCGTAATAGAACAAAATGTAAAAACATAAAAGAATTCAACTACTTATGCATAGCAGAAAAATACAAAGTAGCTACAAGTCAGATTCGCCTGGGCTTTGTTCGTAGCACATTGAAATGTCACTAATTCAACAATCTTTAACAAAAAAAAATTAAATATGTGTATAGACATTTGGTATTTGAAGGGGTACAGCAGGATAGCCCCACTACCTTTGCCTTAGTACCTCGGCAATTTTATAAATTAAGACCTAATATGTGTTATGTAAGTTAAACCCACTACAGAGTATTTTTATTTAGTCTGCACTGCCACATATCTAAGAACATGAAACTTGGATATATCCAAGACATCATAATGTAGATTAGATGTTGGTTTATACTTAGATATAAATGGTAATTGTGCCATAAGCCCGAATCAATGGGTGTTATTTTTTTCCAAAAGAGGAAATGTTTCCTTTTTTTTTTCTTATAGTAACAACGACACAGACAACCCCCACTAGACGGAGCATGTAAGGCGACCCGCGCGCACCAACGATATGGTACGGCAAAACATTAAAGTATCAACATGGCGGCCACCGTTTAGTTGCGTCCTCGTTTATGATCCATACGTCAACGAAAAAATAAATTAAATAAATAACATGGTAAATTGTAGTGTTAAGTGGTGTAGAGAGACCTCACAAACATGGACGCATCTAAACGGTGGCCGCCGTGTTGATACTTTAATGTTCTGCCGTACCATATCGTTGGCGCGCGCGAGTCGCCTTACATGCTCCGTCTAGAGGGGGTGGTCTGTAAACAACGATATTCATACAAAATTTGAAGATTTAGGATTTGGGTGCCAGTAGCTCCCCGGGGAATGAGTGTCAAAAAATTGTGCTCGGTATTATACCCTTATAAGAGATTGGCTTGGCTATGGTGTTATAATCCAAACTCTGAAAACATTTTTTCTAAGGCTATCCTGCTATACTCCTTTCACTTAAGTTTACATTATACATGCATGATTGTATGAGGTTTTGTTTAGTAGATATTTTTTATAATTTCGATACCTTAATGAAATTTAAACCAGATAGAGTTGTGCAATAATGTCCTAATTGCACCTACTTTTTCCGAAAAGTTAGTATGATTGTGTTAATTACAATTTTTTTCCCAATGAAATTTAAACCAGATAGAGTTGTGCACTAACATCCTAATTGCAACTACTTTTTCCGAAAAGGTAGTATGATTGTCTAATTACAAAATAAATCCCAATGAAATTTAAACCATATAGAGTTGTGCACTAATGTCCTAATTGCAACAACTTTTTCCGAAAAGTTAGTATGATTGTGCTCTAAGGTATTTTGTATCCTTAAGAAACCATAATTTTTGGGTACTTTTTTTTATAGAATGCTATTATATGTTTTTCAAATAAAACAGCATATGCATGTTATTTTACTACACAAGAACAACTATTATGTTGAAGTGTATGATGATGATGAAGCTCTCATATTATGTTTATACTAACAGAAAACATTATTTTATAAGTCTACTTTGAAACGAAAATCAATAAAAAATACACTAAGATGATGAATTAAGTCAAAAGGAAAAGAAAATAAAGGCTAAGTACATTTTTTACGATAAACTTCTTTTTAAATTTTGTATGTATGTTGTCAAATAATATATTTTGAGGATACCCAAGTCTGCCAACAACTATTTACGGCTTTTTTAAGTTATCCTTGATAACCAATATTTGTAATTACATTTTGCACCAAACACTCAATACAAATTCAATTTAAATAACATTTTAGCACAGTAGTTAATAAATACAAATAAACAATGATTGATTCACAAATTTCAAAAGGTCACACAAATTTTCAATAATATAATACATATTTAGAACTTAGATTTAGTGCAACAGTTTTCTATTCTAGCTTGAACTGCAAAAGCCGCTTATTTGCCGTTAGTACCAATATCTAGTCTAAACAAAAAAAACACATTTGCGCTAGCAAAAAAAAGCGCCGCAAGGCAAACTTGACGTGTTAAGTTCTGTAATGCTAAGCCAAAATGAATAATGAAATAATGAATAATAAATAATATAAACTTCATACCTAAAAAGCTCATAATATTGTTGCAGCTCTGCCTCTTCCAGAAAATCCTTAAGATTATCATGGTCTTCAAGAATACCTTCTGAAAATTAAGAATAAAAAATATTTGTAAGCTTGCTTAAGAATGCATCAAGTTACATTCGGGATATGTAGGTATGGACGCCACGTACCCATGCCGACTTCACACTGAAAGAGCCGGAACCGATTTATACACAAATACCATCAAAAAGATTCCAGTGTCTACATTCGGAAAGAAATCAAACCTTATTTATATTTTTAATGATGCTGCCTGTTTACTTTAATCTAAATCTAAATGTCTAGTGTGAGTGTGAGTGAAGTATCTGCAGTTTGACAACAAAATTACAGTATGACCAACTTATTATACTAATTTCTCCCAAACCAACTAACCGTAATTTAGGCCGTGAGATATAAATGTCACAATTTTCCTACATTACTGCAGTAGTATGTAGTCAAGATTTATGGTTCTATAAAGTCCGTCTTATAAAAAAAATACTTTGCACGACACAATAATTTCCAAGTGTTTTCTTTTGTATGTTGCCAGCGTTTACCAAGATGTAGAGTAATAAATAAATACCCTAGAGCCGATGTAACTTAGTCGAAATCTTTTCGAAATCTACCATTCCGTAAAGCGTTTCAAGTTGCCGTATGAAAGAACGAGACAACAGTATATTTGAGGATACTTTGATTTCAAACCGTGTATGGGCCCATGTGTCAAATTTTGACGTTTCACAGTTATAGCCCCACCTTCGTCCATGAGCCCCACAGTCGATGAATGTCACTGATGTACTCGTACACAGAGGAAACAGTACTAAATATTCCGCAAATTTCATGTATTTTTTGCATAATAAAGCCAAACAGTACAGTGATGATGAAAGTCAAGTTGTTTTCAATAGGATTCAGTATTTATTTGGCAAGAAGAACGAAGGATTGAGTATTCCGGTAAACAATGTTTTGAATTTGGTTTGTGACAAATCCTTGACAAATAACTATTGACGCTTATGAAAGCAAGTATATGACGTATACACATTATTGCCATATGAAAACTGTTTGTAGCGCCACTATCCCTGGGTCGGACTGACGCTTGTCTCCGAAGAATGAATCTCATAGAGGTTTGGTAACTTAGTAGCAACCTACGACTGTAATCTTAAAATAAGGATCAAAGACCTATGAATGTAATAGTAGTAAAATTGAAATCGCAAAATATAATAATATTTACTGCAATGTAACTACACATTTACTTGTGCCAAATGGTGAAGGTTTTTGCCAAATTTCACGATTCAACTACTTATAACAGAAAGTAACCAATTAGCTTTCGCTTACGTACCTATATGGCGTCAGCGCCTTATTGCTATAAGAAGGCTGCTTATATAGCGCCACTATCCCAGGGCCAAATCGCAACTTGTTAGGCTATATTTATCGGTAGACGACACGGCGGCAGCGCATGCAATGGTATGCCATTTATACAAACGTTATCATCGACGGAAATATCAAAAATGCTTGAAAGAAAATCCTACATCTCAGGCCTTTCTTGTATCGTGATGGCATTATCGTGTTTTTTCTTTTGTCGATAAATAATAAAACGGTCAGTAAGCGGGCGGGCGCAGCCATTGATTGTCAACCTAATCCATAGGCCTAATCATATTGGCTAAAACATTGTTGTCTGTCTGGTAGCCCCTTAATATGCAATGGGAAGCACGTTAGCTCTTGAGTCTCAAGCCTTATAAAATACCGTACTCAAACCGTAGCAAAACTAGCTATTTTTACTACCAAATTCACGATTAAAAAGTTTATCCTAGCAACACCGAATCAATCGTGCAAATATGGCGTTACGATTTTACAAAATGCAGTGGTTGATTATTTTGTTCGACTGTCATTTCTAAATTTTTATGAACGACATATTCATTGCTTAAGATTTATCGAATCAAGTTTTCATAGAACGTTGTTTTATTATGTGAAATGTGAATTTACCGCAATGTAGGTGTTTATAGTTTCAATGAAATCTTATTTTTAATATATTTCCATTTTCTACGAATTGAAATGCGTTTTGTCGAATTGTTTAGTCGGTTATAGATACACATTGTTGACGTATGTTAATTTTCTTGTAATATTTATTTCATATCACTTAACCATATTTCTTAAAACCTATAGAAACCTATTGTCAAGACTAATGTTCTACAGGGCATATTATTTTCTTAAATTTGTTGTTATTGTACACTGAAACTGTTATTTATAAACATTAGGTACTTATATCCTAAAATAGAAGTCTCACTAGTTTAAATAGCTATAAGTCCTAGTGTTAATTGATTTTGTAAATACTGATGAACATTAAGTTATTATCAAGATATCCTGCCTAAACAAAGAATATTTGGTGCACTCCTGCAATAATGGGACATTTCCAGGTGAGTCTTTCATTTTCTTGTGCGTGTATTATTTTTCGTTTCATATAAACTTAGTATTTTCAGATTTTAAGTGCAGATGCACATTAAGGCAATTCCATTAAAAAGTCTACCAAAAATGGTATAAAATTATTAGTTTTTCATGGAAAAAATAGTTTAAGGGGCTCCCTACAGAAATCAGCCAATTTGATGATTTTTACATCGTATCTAGTTTGTGGATTATAGAGTTATAATGTCCTATTTAATATATATTGTAGTATGGTCTATGCTTAACACTTTGTAGTGACCCGAATTTTGATTTAACGACTGTGTATTTTATAAAAAAA
Source organism: Apotomis turbidana (assembly GCA_905147355.2). Classification (NCBI taxonomy): domain Eukaryota; kingdom Metazoa; phylum Arthropoda; class Insecta; order Lepidoptera; family Tortricidae; genus Apotomis; species Apotomis turbidana. The sequence goes on along the minus strand of LR990280.1, from coordinate 23,544,919 downwards.
TATTTGGTGAAGGACCAAAAATACACTAATCTCGTTTCTACTTTTATCCCCGGTGTATATGTAGAAAATATCTTACATTTTATTGTTCTAAACCATATTCCACAAAATTTGTTGTGAAGCTTTTTCTATTTTTCTCAATACTTTTCGAGAAAAACGCAAAAAACCGTTACCACAACTTTTTCCCCGAAAAAATCGTAAACTTTGACGGCCTGTATCTCAAAGTCAGTGACATGTGAAAGGTACTTGATACGGTATTTTGTTGTGGAAAAACTATGTTATTATGATTAGGTATTTATAATATGGGAAAATCTATCGCAACAGATCGAAGGTCATTGAGAGCGGGGAGCCCCTTAATATGGTGGCTAAACTGTAGTATTTTTACTTCTCATTTTGAAAAGTCAATCCTGGAGCTGATCTGATGCTGGGGATGGAAGGTAGCCATAATAACTCCTATGAATCACTAGATAAACCCATAGTATTTGAGTTGATTCGATTTGTCTTGATGAGTAATTAATATTTTTACTAAAAATACAGTTGGAAATAAACATTTGCTTCAATTTTATAACTTCGCATATGCATTTGTTGATGCTTATTATAATAAATATAGGTTTCAAAGGATTCCTTCTAAAGGAAGGTTTTCCCTTTCTTCATTATATTTATTTATTTGTTCTGTAGTGACACACAGTGTTACTTTTGCATTTATAATATTACATATAGTAGGGAAGTAGGCTTATTTATTTCCCATTAACGATTTTACTCCAGCAGAGTGTCCACTACAAACTACAATAAGCTAAGTCTGCCATGGAACAGAAACCTACTTTTATTATTTGGGATAAAAAAACATTTTGTATGTTTTTTCGATAGTATTCGGGAACCATGTGAATCACACACATGGTGTCCACTGTGAAGCAGGCAGACTGGTCTTAGACGTAGACTCATGAGACAGTTTGAACCTTTAACACAATATCAGATTGCTTAAACTTAGCCTTAAAATACACAAAGGCATTCTATATCCATTCTCTACTGTTCCATTGATTGGTTGCTTGTTTATGGATAGTGAATTAATGATAGATTCACTACAACGCAAGCAACTTTTATAGTACTTATATGATAATATTACATCTAATATTGCATACCTAAACTTAACTGATGTCTTTTTATATTGGTTCTATGGCTTACAAAGATTGAGGGATATATGTAGAATCATTATAAATGAAATTATTTCTTTCTCATAATCAATATTGCATAAATTAAAAAAAATAGTTACGGAAATATAGCACATTTAAATGATAGCTATAGATTAGAAAAAATTACGACAATTAATATTTTATGGTTGATAATGTCATTACATTATTGATGTAATATTTATTAATGAATGGTGTTTTCTGAAATATAATATTTATGATATTTTATTTATTACAAACAACTGCAATTGGTACTATATTTAAACTAAGTATATATTGTCTGTTGACATCCAAAACTTACTTAGCAACAAATAGTTTTAAATAACTCGTATCTCAATGTCAATCTACTTAATAGATATGAGGTTTTGAGGAGCAGTTACAGAAATTGTAGAGAGTTTTGGTTGTCACCAGGCGATAATGTATAAGATATCCCAATGCAAACATACAACCCAATTGTTTGTATGTTTCCAAATTCATAACACCCTACTTCTTTTATTTAGTTCACGACACATAAAACACGCCTACTAGTGTGCGTCATTTTATTTTCGAAACCAATAACCATTCACCATACTAATTAATGAATTTCGTAGATACGACTGTTTCAAAACGGTCATATGCATCAGTTTACTTAGGAGGTACCAATCTGCAACCCTGGTGATGAGCCGTGTGTTTTTCCTATTAATCATTGTCTCGTAAATGGTAACATACAATTCGTGTAGCCTATACGTTCTGGTAGAACAAAGGCTTAGCAATTATGTATCATTGTTTCAATCCAGGATGTTTGAGGCGTTTTTTTACATCGTCGATTATTTCTTATTTTTCTCGTCAGATTATCCTGATGGTTTTTTTTTGTATTACACTGGTGCTTAGGATATTAGTAAAAGATTTTATCTCCTCCAGTTTTTTATAAAGTTATAAATAAAAAAAAAATAAAAATCAAACAAACCTCACACAAATCAACCTAGTCCCAAATTAAGCTCAAGAAGGCTTGTGTTATGGGTACAAGGCGACGATATACATACTTATAATATAGATTAATAAATACCAACTTAAATACATAGAACATCCATGACCAATATTCGTGTTCATCACATATATTTGCCGGGATTCGAACCCAGGACCGCCGGCTTAGTAGGCAGCTGCTTTACCACTGCGCCAACCGCGTTGCCAAAGTTACCAACTCATTTTTATTTTTTTATTAAATGTTTGTTTTTTTTTCACATTTCTTTTTTTTATCATTTTCTTATCTTTATTTTTTGTTTTATTTAAATGTTGAGAAATAAAGTATTGTACGAGGGGCGTCTGAAAAGTTCTAAGCCTAAGGTATTTCGAGGTTATATATGCGTTTATGATACTGGCCACTAGAAAGGCCATTTAAAAACAAATTATTAAAAAATAACATGTCACGTTTTTATTATTCTGTTTCGAGATATTCAACGGAAAAGTACATCATGTGTGAATTACCAACGAATATTACGAAAATTGAGCACCGTGCTGTAATTAAATTCCTTACAAAAAGTGACAAATCACCGCAGTGTATTTTTGAGGAAATGGCTATTATTTACGGTGATTCTGGGCCTTCTTATGCCACAGTCAAAAAGTGGAGTCGCTTATTTAAACTCGGACGGGAATCGATCGAAGACGACCCCCGCTCAGGGCGGCCAATATCGGTAGTGACCGAAGAAAACGTAGCAAAAGTCAAAAAGCTGGTATTAGAAGATAGAAGAATTAAGGTTTGGCAAATAGCTGAGGTCTTAGGTATTAGTAAAGAAAGAGTCGGAGAAATTTTACATGAACATTTGTACATGAGTAAAGTCAGTGCTCGTTGGGTACCGAAAATGCTAACGGCCTTCGATAAAGTACGTCGTGTGGAAACTTCTCGGGCGTTTTTAGAATTGTGCGAAGATGATTTAGATGAAGTTTGTTCCCGAATAGTAACTGTTGATGAAACATGGATCAGACAGTATGATCCGGAGTGTAAGTCTGAGTCGATGCAGTGGATTGAAAAGGGTGAAAGGCCGCCGAAGAAATTTAAAGTGCAAAAGTCGGCCTCTAAGTTAATGGCTACGGTATTTTGGGATTGTGATGGCATTCTTTTAATCGATTATTTAGAAAAAGGCTCTACGATAAACGGAACTTATTATGCAAATCTAATAAGACAGGTGCGACAAGCCATAGTTGAGAAAAGGCGGGGTAAACTAAGGAAAGGCATTTTGTTTTTGCAAGACAACGCACCCGTTCACACCGCTAATGTTGCGAGGCGTGCTCTGAAGGAAGTTGGTTTTGACGAAATTGACCACCCACCCTACAGCCCAGATCTAGCCCCAAGCGATTATTTTCTATTCAATAATTTGAAGAAAGAGTTGAGAGGAAAGCGATTTAGAAGTGACGAAGAGATGAAGGCGGCTGTACAGGAGCATTTTGAAGGGCAAAATGAAGATTATTTTTTTAATGGCCTAAAAGCACTGTATAAAAAATGTAAAAAATGCATTGATTTAGGAGGAGACTATATTGAAAAATAAACACGAGTTCATTTGTGTAAATTGTTTTTTTCTATCTTAGGCTTAGAACTTTTCAGACGCCCCTCGTATGTAACGTTGTATAACTGGGTCAAAAAATGCACGTGGGATCATTATTTACGATGTTCACTATGCTCACGTAATAACCGTAACCCATGCCACTTGCTTTTTTTGACCACTCTTATACAACTGTTGCATAAAATATCATCTTATATTTATTTGCTCAATAACGTTTCACTCAATAAAGTACCGTGCACCTAAGTAGTCAAAAAAATGGGCAAGTGCGAGCCCGACTCGCGCATGAAGGGTTCCGTACCTATACATATACATATATAATCTATAGCAAGTTTGTTGTATGGGAGCCCCCCTTAAATATTTATTTTATTTTATTTTTAGTATTTGTTGTTATAGCGGCAATAGAAATACATCATCTGTGAAAATTTCAACTGTCTAGCTATCACCGTTGTTGAGATACAGCCTGGTGACAGACGGACGGACGGACGGCCGGACGGACAGCGAAGTCTCAGTAATAGGGTCCCGTTTTTACCCTTGGGTACGGAACCCTAAAAAAGTAGTTACGGTGAAGCAATTTTATTACCGCGAAAATTTTACATATTTTATTCGATTTTTAAAGTGAGTTAACAACTACGACGCAGTGGCGTTTGGATGAATCGGGGAATACTTACGTTTTCACTAAAACGTTTAATACTACACTAGCTGGGGCACATCATTTGTTTGAAAAGACCAGAATGGCGATGCCGTTAGCAAATGAGTCCGCGGCTTTATTTTTCTTTCCGATAGGTACTAATTTTATATTAATTTCTAATCATATGAACTGAAAATGCGTGTCTATTTATTGAAAGAATGTGCTTATAAACTATATTCTTCTTTCACTTACACGAAAAACGCACACAATAATACACGTAAGTAGGTATAATTGAAATACGCGTTATCTTAGCCATCGTTATACGAAGACGGGGATTCTCATTTCGTAGATTGTGAACCAATTTTAATCATTATTTCTTGTGTAAAGACTACTTACGAACAAATGAGATGAAAATATTAATATGTCAATTTTAACTTGTGTTGCAGCTTCTAAATGGAATGTTTGAGCCGTGTTATTCTGAGTGGAAAACAAACTGGATAATTTCAACAAAATTCTGTATACAACGTTTGATCGCTTCGTCTTTTGAACATATGGAAGTTGTGACATGCATACCTACAGGTATGCGTCGCCCAGTAAAACATTGCCGATATTGTTAACGGATACCTAGGTTAATTGCGTATAATCTAAATATATAAAAGAAGACTTACTGACTGACTGAGTGACTGACTGACATATCAACGCACAGCCCAAACCGCTGGTTCTAGAGAGTTCAAATTTGGCACGTAGGTTCCTTATAAGGTGTAGGGGTGCACTAAGAAAGGATTTTTCAAAATTCACCCCCAAGGGGGTTAAATGGGAGTTCAACGTTTGTATGGGGAAAAAATACTATTTTATTCGAAACTTCACACTCGCTTCAGAGGGAAGAGGGCAGACGTGTACCCATCTCTCATGTTAGGGTGCGATGGGGTAGAAATGTCTAAATATCAATATGGGTGTCGTTTTTAAACGCACAGCCCCAACCGCTGATCCTAGAGTCCAAATTTGGAACGTAGGTTCTAGGGGCGCACTAATAAACGATTTTTCTAAAGGGGGTGATATAGAGATCCAAAGTTTGTATAGGGAAACAAGATTAGACTATTTTATTCGAAACTTCACAGGAGTATTCCTAACAATAAATTAGTAAACACGCGTTTCAGGCCTTTCAAGAATTCAACCCCTTAAAGGGGGAAATGTGTTGACAAAGTCTGAAAATCAACATGGGTATTATTTTTATTATTTATCGGGTCGCTGATTACGGGTACAACAATTATTTTTTCACCTCAACAGCTCAAACATGGCGATTTTGCTGTCAGATAACAGTGAACAAAATGCGATTTTGTTTCGAGCGAGAGTAGAAAGTAGCTTTTTAATTTTTTCAATATCTGACCACGAATTATCATTATTCAGCCACAGGTTAATTATAAAATTCTAATCATTTGAATCTCGATGCACTCTGTTTCTTTCTTATGTATATAAAAGAGAGGTATAGAAACTTATCAATTTGAAATTCGATTTTCGAATCCGACCTCGATTGAGAACAGTTCGGATACGCGTTATACCAAAAAATTCATTAAGAACACCCGAAATAGTTTTAATTGCAACGTATTTTTTTTTCTTTAATTATATTCTTATTTAACGACCGAATATTAAAACTGTTGTGCCTTTTATATAAAACAATAGATCATTGCTCAAATAAAATAAGATTTTTCAACTTATTGTAAACATAATAATAATTTATAATTTCACCATTTATCATAGATGCATATTCGAAACGTACCTTAAAAATATCGAGTTCATATTGTAATTGTTATTTTCTTTTGCATTTATTTTGTTTGGTGTTTTAGGAGTAAAAATATTAATCAATTTATAAACAAAATATCGTCATATAATATGTATTTATAAATAAACACGTCATGTATCTGCTACATCTTCCAATTTGATAAAATAATGACAATAACCGTCGTTGGTTGGTTGATTATAATTTCAATTAAATTATATTGTTATTCCTTTTTAAGCAGCACTTATCTATTTTCTGATTTATAATATTATTGAAATCAGCAACAATTTTATAAACATACGTTGGAAGAAAAAGCACAAAATTTCGAATATGTTCTCGCTGATGAGGTGTGTGCTACACGGGAGCAAAGTATTTTGCATCTCGTGCTGTTGAGTCCCTCGCTACACTCAGTCATTTTGAGTCCCGAGCAAGCGAAGGATTCTACGTTTGAATCACGAGCGTAGCGAGTGATTCTATGTTAGAATCCTGAGTGTAGCGAGGGACCCAACAGCACGAGACAATACAATTAGTTATTTGTGCAACAAGAGAGCGAAGTTGTTTTTTGTTATGAGTGCTGATTTTGAGTCCCGAGCAAGCGAAGGATTCTACGTTTGAATCACGAGCGTAGCGAGTGATTCTATGTTAGAATCCTGAGTGTACCGAGGGACTCAACAGCACGAGATGCAAAAAAGTTTGCTCTCGTGTAGCACACACAACTTTTCACCTCATCAGCGAGAACATATTCGACATTTTGTGCTTTTTCTTCCAACGTATGTTTATAAAATTGTTGCTGATTTCAATAATATTATTAATCAGAAAATAGATAAGTGCTGCTTAAAAAGGAATAACAATATAATTTAATTGAAATTATAATCAACCAACCAACACGGTTATTGTCATTATTAGATCAAATTGGAAGATTTAGCAGATACATGACGTGTTTATTTATATATACATTATTATATTACGAGATTTTGTTTATACATTGATTAATATTTTTACTCCTAAAACACGAAACAAAATATATGCAAAAGAAAATAACAATTACAATATGAACTCGATATTTTTCAAGGTACGTTTCGAATATGCATCTATGATAAATGGCGAAATTATAAATTATATTTTACAATAAGTAAATATAATTTACAATAAGTAATAAGGTGAAAAATCTTATTATATTTGAGCAATGATCAATTGTTTTATATAAAAAGCACAATCATTTTAATATTCGGTCGATAAATAAAAATATAATAAAGAAAAAAAAATCCGTTGCAATTAAAACTTTTTCGGGTGTTTTTAATGAATTTTTTGGTATAACGCGTATCCGAACTGTTCTCAATCGAGGTCGGATTCGAAAATCGAATTTCAAATTGATAAGTTTCTATCCCTCTCTTTTATATACATATGAAAGAAACAGAGTGCATCGAGATTCAAATGATTAGAATTTTATAATTAACCTTTGGCTGAAGAATGACAATTCGTGGTCAGATTATGAAAAAATTAAAAAGCTACTTTCTACTCACGCTCGAAACAAAATCGCATTTTGTTCACTGTTATCTGACAGCAAAATCGTCATGTTTGACCTGGTGAGGTGAAATAGTATATTACTGCCGAGGCCGGGAAGAGTCAGTTCGTGGATGAGTATGATTTTGAAGGACGAGGCGTAGCCGAGTCCTTCAATAATACGAATCTGCGAACTGACATTCCCGCCGAGGCTTGTATAGTGCTTTTCTCCAAACATGCTTGGAAATAATCACCAATCTACATTTTAATTTAATGTATCAGTACCATGAAGTTCATTTGGTACTTATTTTTTTTAGGAATAGGAATAAAATTTCGGGTCCGAATCATATGTTTGATTTAAAACAAAATATATGAATAAGAATTAAATATATATGAAAACACAATAACAAAAAATATTCACATAGGTAATTATAAATTTTAGTTAAATGAACAACTTCTAAACACACTGTTTTTTTAGAAACCATACCATATTTATCATTCGGAGAAGATCATAAGTTCAAAATAACTTTTATATTGATTTGGACACAATCATTTCTGTTTTATTTTTTATTTGTTTACGTTTGGTACACTTATTAATTTTCAAATCACTCATTAAATATCATCATATTATTAAAATTAAAACTGTCGTGAGAAATCTCTAATAAATAACTAAGAATCATGAAAATAAATTAACCGCATATAAGATTATTATTCAAATTGTTTGTCCGTTATTCGAAATTTGTCGACATTTTAAATACATTGACAGTAGCAGAGCAAAAAAATGTTCAGTGCAAGAACTAAACGCAGAGAACAATTAAAAAGTTTATAATAGTTTTTATTTTTTAAATTTAGTGGACAATTGGCTGTATGGTGAATTATCAAAGTCTTTGAAAAAATTAAAAGTAAAAATGCAGTAACCGACCAAATTAAGATTACCCTCATTTGTATGAGACGTTATAAACGGAAGGTGTGTTTTTTACTTAATCGCCTTATTTAAATAATATTGATTTCCCGGCTAAGGCCAATAATATATATTTTTTTTAATTTTCATTAACGCCTTCTAAATATAACGAACGATTTCGCGGTCCAGTTTTACTACATTAATGGCAACATTTCCAAGCAAGTTGGAGAAAATAACTATTAAATTCAACGTAGCGGACGTGTAATACCATTCCCCTGTCGGTGCGCCATCGCACTTGAAATGACTAAATATCAATATGGGTGTCTATTTAATGGTTTTTTGGGACGCCGGACGTTAATGCGAAAATGGCATCAATTGATTGATTGAAAATTGAAATGGCACAATTTAATATCGTGGTCATGAAAATTCTTGAAATCATTTGTGCCTAATTGCAATTCAATCGGTCCAGTAGTTTTGCAGCAAATCGGTTGTAACAGACGGTCTCACACACAGCTACAAGTGATCCTATAAGGGTTCTATATTGGCTTTTGAGGTATGGAATGAGACCCGTTATCCTAATAGATGTTTAACCTATTGACCGCCAAGCGGTCTAGCAATTTAACGTGCCACTGACGCCAGAGTAAAAAAAAAAAGATGTGCCCCAAAATCAACAGGGATTGAAAAATACTTGTAGCGGTTAGAATTACAAAGTTTTTGATCATTGAGATTTGGACGGCTGTGGCCGACGTGGCGTCAGGGGCACGATTTTTTGTTGACGGCCACAGCCGACTGTGGCGCTTAAAAGGTTAAATTTGTATTTGGTGCCATCTCGATTGTCGTCAAGGCCAGTGCGGGCGGCGCGGCGGGACTGGAGGAGTAGTCATCGGGAAACTTCCTGCAGCCGTAATAAATGCATTCAAGCTTTTCAACAATAATACGGCTAGACGGATATGCATGAGGGATAAGCAGATTATGCCCTATAACTTTAACAAATAGCCTACTTTTTATCCTAAAAAAAAGAGCATTGTTCCGGCTATGCGAGCAAAGATAATGTATATTATATAGGAACGCGAGCGAAGCCACCACACACCACACATTAGTGTTGGAACGAAAAAAAAAAATCACCCCCGCTTTAGGTGTTCGAGAGGTACCCGAAAAAAAATATTTTTTTTACCCTTTTTTGTCGGCGTGATACATACACATACTCGTAACAAATTTCAGCTTTCTAGTACTAATGATCACGGAGCTAAGCTGCGGACGGACAGACGGACATGGCGAAACTATAAGGGTTCCTAGTTGACTACGGAACCCTAAAAATGATGGTTGAAGACCTCTATTATTTTAAAAATACCTATTCAACGACTCCCCACACACTAGTCTAAAATATTTTTTTTACCCTTTTGTCGGCGTGATACATACACATGCTCATACCAAATTTAAGCTTTCTAGTACTAATGATCACGGAGCTAAGCCGCGGTCGGACGGACAGACAGATAGACAGACGGGCAGACGGACATTCCTTGTTGACTACGGAACCCTAGAAGGGTATTTGTTACAGAGAAAAAATAAAATTATGACTACAAAAATTATGACTAATGACAATTATGGATAAAAATTGTATGTGAGCCAATATGGACCCATGAAAATGACTACCAACAAAAATGACGAATGAAGACTACAAGTTGATGCCGATATACGAGTAGTTAGGCACTCTTATACTTTCAATCCGAACATATAATATCAACCTATGCATTGCAATGGACTGCAATGCGATCGGTGTTTTTACTCCGCGGCCCTTGTGGTTTTCTTTTATTACATCTATTTTGAAATCCGAGTTTCTTGTTTACAACAGTTTCTATTTCTTTCATGTTACTTATGCTGACAAGTAAATGTACCTCCTTCGAAGTAAGGTAGATATTTATTTGTTCTTTGAAAATTTAAAATGTTAAACGGCAGATTGATAACATTTTACGCGGAGTTCGACACTTTTTTTAACTATTTAGCTATCACAAAAGTATTTTTTTTTAATTTACAAGTTATGTTGATGACTTATGTAACATAAAAATATGACAGTAAAAACATATTAATTAAAATTCCAAATGCATCAGATTCGGAACATATAGTGCGACATAGAGCTTTACTCGTAGTATTCGTAGTCGTATTTAAAATGCATGGACATGGAACACTAACACAAAATCATTATTTGTAGTAATGACACCAACCAATCCTATTCTAGGAAGGCGTTTAGCTCTATTGATCGTCTTTAAAGACAAGTATTGAATATAATATTGGCCTGATTAACAACCTAATAGGCAAGTCGTTAAATGTTTAGCATTATTCATATTCATGATCTATTTTGTTGTTTCAATTGTATTCACATCTTTATTCTGAGAGTTGTTTCTATAGTGAGCTAGTGACACAAAATTGCTGCTGTGTCCAAAATACAATCCATGGACCTGATTTACTTACATTTTAGATTTATAAATAATTATATCACTTTGCTTCTTAGTTTGAAACTTTGCTAATCGAATAAAGTTACTTTTCTAATCGTGTGCGGAAAGGAGAAACTTTTTTGAGTTTAAGTGACTCTGGAATGTCGCAAACTCAAATGAAATAATAACCGAATAAAACATAAACATTATGAAATTGTCGTCCTGCCATGCTTATGATAAGTTAAGTTTTAGTTGTGCTGGGGCGACACGGCCAAGTGTATGTGTCTCTATAAGTCAATGCATATCATTTCAGTCAGTTTTGATTAGAGGTGGATTAGATCTCTCTGTGAGTAGGCTCGGTGCAGTGTTTTAACCTCCTGAATTTACTTATTTTGTTGCCTAGATTTTCCGTTGAAAATCTTTGAAATTGACGTTATAAATTATGTACTTCTTTTCCACAGGTTGTATCGTACGACCTTCATCTTTTAGGCTTGATAATGAAAGTGTTTAATTTGAAGTAAAACTAATTTATTTCGTGTGCGCAGATCCGCTCCGTCGATGTGAATTATTTTGAGGCTGAGCGGTTCCTAAAAATAAACGCGGGTGTGATGTCATGAAATAAGTGTTACGTATGGCTGCAGACACACGGTACACGTGGCCGGTGTGACATCAGTTTCGTCAGTCACAATCATAATTTGCGACCGTTATTTTGTTATTTATATCCTGCTTACGAATTACAATTTTCTGGGCTTTTTTGAGCGTAGTTTTCTAATGATGTCGTTCCCGGGAAGAACGAAGTGATTAATAAAAAGTAGATATTTGGTACTTGAATGAGTCAAAGCGCTGTATAATACGTAGGTTAGGATTACGGATGTGCTGTACGTTGGTCATTTACAGAAAAATAACTCTTGTACCGTTTATAAAAAATAAACAATTGGTAGCTCGATACGCCTATAAGGAGGTAATAAAATTGATGACGGTCACCCGGCACAATTGAACTGCCACACGGCTGGGATTAGTAATGCCACTAGTCTAATAAATTGACGTGACTACTGTGTTGCAACCGCAATGTGTTTAAATATCAACTGTTTAATGCCGTAGTACAGATTCGGAACACTACACAACGTAATAATCTACATCGATTATTGGAACCCGATTGCTTTTTCAAAAAGCAATCAAGTCCTAATTTAGTATTCTTTGAATTATATACCCGTATTAACAATAGAAAGAAACAATAGAATTACTGTGATTGTTGTCGGATTTTTCGCACGATCATTACACGCAAATAAGTTGTCACCTGGGTGTGTTTGTTTGGGGCATATTAGTATAATTCGGGCGTGTATGTTAATTAAGGAATTAATTACAGTCAACCCGCCATTCATCGCTCACTCGCAAATAATGTCGGATAGGGGTCGTCATTGCGATTCTCGACATGGCGTTGTTTTTGTTTCCTCCTTAGCGTACACAAGACCGTGTTTCACTCGAGTCATTCGAAGTATCTATCCGTTAAATTGCTAAAGGGTGACGCTGAATGCTCGAACTCGCATCGCGCTTATGCTTATGTTATAAATTAATAAAAATTAAAACAATAATAGCGATTAATACAAATTAAAAACAAAATGTCCATAATTACTCGGATAGAATAAAAACATAAAACATTGTCCCTAAAACGAATACGGTATTTCACCAATCTGTAATAAGGCTCGTGCGGAGACTTAGTGATTAATCCAACCTAAATGTCATAGAATTTTGACATTAAACCTAGGATTAAATAAAATATCCCACTCAGTTGCTCGAATCGAACCTAAGACAAAAATATACTTGAAGTAGGCATGAATAAATTGCATAATGGATTTATGCATCTTGCAATTGACTTCAAAATAGAGAGGATCTCGAGTTGACATGTGTTATTATGTTGTTTACGTCTTGTGTGTGTAATGTAATCTTTTGGCTTTCTACCATTCGTCAGAATTATGATAATAATTTTTATCAAACTCATGCATTATCTTCCAGAATAGGATTTCATTGCTGTGTTTGTTGTTTTTATCATTGATGCATTTTTTTTTGTTAAATATTGATGGTGGGTACACCCTTATGTTCCAATGCATTTTTACAGCTACAGCCTTTTCGGACTCAGATCTTTTTCTGCCCAAAATTTTCTTCCTCGAGGTCACTACTGAATCCTAATATTAATTTAGGTAACATGTTACATAGTTAGCGACATTCATTTTTATTACCATCAGCCAAATTGTAAAGAATGAGCGCATGGAATACTGGACGTAGTGTCAACTGTCTCTGTTCCCCCGGTGGCCCGTGCACGGTGAGGTGAACTAGGAAATAATCAGCGGGGACCGGTCGGATGCCGTCGCATGTACTCTGGATAGCGGCCAGCCCTCTCCGACGCGGCTGTGACTCGGTCATGACGCCGCATATTTTTAACGTAACAGCGCAGACACACTATCGAGTGCCAAATGTAAAGTTCACTAACATAGATTTGGCAAGAGCAGTTATTTACGTGAAGTGTCTATGCTTTGCCGGCAAACAGTCGCAGGGCACGTTCTTATGATCGCATCGCGCGTGGGAGTATTTAATCGGAACTTAGTACTAGTATTAGTATCTAGCCACGCCGGTACCTACACTTTCATATTGATTTTGTAAAGCTGCATGCTATTTTTAGCATTTCGTATCAGAGTTCGCAATACGAAAGGGTTCGTGGAAATGCCTCGATGTCCGTGCGTAGGTTTTAAAATAGACCTAAATGCCATATGTGCATTTATCTAGGTATATATATATAAAATAGAGCCATAGTTCACCATACTTTATCATACTGATATTAAAATCTTGCCATTATACAGGCGTAATCAGACGTTGATTTGTCGGTGTCGGAAATCGTTATCCAAGTAAGTATAATAATATTCAAAATAAAATCTCATCTGCACAATGTGCCTTCCTGATTTCCTTTGTTTGCTTGTGATTCCTTTAGTTACAGCAAATAAACAGCCATTCCGAACAACTTGCAGATAGAGTTGCAAGTACATTTTAGTAACTATACGCAGCAGCAGGTAATATATATATAGGTATACTTATATACTGAAGGCCTTAGAAATGCGAGGTTACCCCACACATAGCGTGATTGAAGCCTTGGTTGGAATAAGTTGCCGCCGTCTTCTCATTCCAATGGCAATTCACATCGAGCGAGGGAAATTGCTGTAATAGTTAGGTTGTATTATCCCATCAATAGACTGTAATATGTAATTGGCTATTTGTAGAAATGAATGTGGCTCCATGATAATTTGTTTACAGTCTGTGACTTCATAGATTGGCCGACGGGTTGGGTTTAATCGCATAAGCGCGAACGGGACAGGTATGACCACGAATGAAATTTATCCAGCTCACGGACTTACTTGATCTAGTTATAGATGTAATGTTCCGTGATCAACACTAGTATAGTCTGTCCGGCAAGGCTCTTACGCAAGAGTAAAAGGCAAGAAAACTTTTTTCATTTTAAAAGGTAATAACATAATTCGTTATGCGAAGAAGTGTATTTTGACCTTAATCCAGTTCTATTTAAGCTTAAAATCAGTCATACAATAGATATCTTTACATCTGCACGTCTAGCATAACATTGACACGCGACTCTTTCTCGCGCGAGATATACTACCTGTCTCTTTCTGTACAGTACTATGAGATAGTGACTGATGATGCTATGTCGCGCGACATGAGTCGCGTGTCAAAGTTATGCTAGACGTGCAGCAAAGGGTTGTCAAAAATGTAGTAAGCGAGTAAAATAATACAACATAATCAATTCAATGATAATGGTCTTATTTTAAATAAATTAATATATTATATATTAAATATTCCTGCATCGATTCAAATAAAAAAATATAGGTCTTCGAATTAGGTGCAAGTTATTTCGCGAATTATCTATACATATAATAATGCTGAAGGGGTTCGAAAGTCTGTACATGGAATATATTCGAAAATACGAGTAAGCCTTCGATAATACGAGTAATTTAGTTATAATTTAAAATGCAAATAACTGTTTATTTGTTGAAAAATAAGTAATTGTAAATATTAAGAAATTGTTTCACGCGCTATAACTCAGGGTAAAACCTTCTTAACGAAAATTTATTAAAAAGTAAACTGAGGCGTATTATCTTACTTAAAAAAATCAACTAGTTTTGTACGTTAAGAAAAAAATATACCTCAAAAATGACGCATTCTCATTGGTTAATTTAATTTGACACGCAGCAGACTGGTTATCTTTAATTGGTTCAATTGTCGTTTAAGCCGGCCGAGAAAGTACTCTGAAATATTTTCTAAAAAGTCGTATCTTACTATGATATCCATGTATAGATACGAACTGTTACCGTAACGTGCTACATTGTTGTCGTGTTGTGAACTAACATAGATATACAGTTTACAAATATAAGCCGCTTTGTGTACTGGATTCAGGTTATCTATGATCACATTTTCGAGCAGTGCCGTGAAAAAATAATTAGATATACAACAATACGACACCTGTTACAAGTTAAGTATAGTGACGTCACCACAAAACACTAAGGAGAAAAACAAACGTATCTAAGTATTTGGCAAACGGATGAAATTGTTATCTGAAATAGGCCTATAATATTTAATGCGATTATAGTACATTTTACAACTAGTGTGAAAAGAATGTCTTTTTACCACTAGTACCGAGGTATCTTGCCACGAGCTGAAAGCGAGTGGCAAGACTCGGTACGAGTAGTAAAAAGACATTTCACACGTGTTGTAAACGACGTTTTTTAATGCAATTGCGAAAAAATAATAAATTAATATATCATTGCGATAAAATATGCTTGCTTCGAAGTTATTTATGAACGAACCCATACTTTACAAATGACACTGACAGTGACAACATACTATTGGAATCAGCGCCATCGGCCTCGAGTTGAGAAACTAAATTGACACTTGGCAGTTGACACTGACAGTATTTATAAGGATAATATTTAGCTTGCCACAGCCCAATGCAGATAATTATAATACTGAAACGACATTAATTAGAACCTTTAACATTATCAAAACAGAAGTACAAGACATTACAGTATCAACAAACAGAAACAGATCATGCAACAAGAGTTTTAGTGCCAAATTTTTTGATCTGCGACATGTGACCAAGGACACGTTTACAACTAAAATATCGTGAATTGTTTGAATATTTGAAGACTATCAAGGATAATTAGAGGTAAAAGAAACATTAAATCACATTATTAGTTATGTTTAAGGTTATTTTTTTGAACAAGAAGCTGGTGAAATCTATAAATGTTACTAAATTATTAACATTTTGCAGGTCCCTAACAAATTGGCGGAAGGATAATATTCACTCAAAGCGGCTCCTAGGAAGTCAACCAGTCAATTACTATGTACCTACAACTGCTGCTCAAGTGCCACGTTGATGACCATGTTTAGAAGAAATGATGATTATGTTTAACATTACGAAAAGACAACTATATCAAATGAGGTCTAAGAAGAATTACTTGCTTTTGTGATTAAATGAGAATAAAAAATATATATATTTGTATTAAAACAAGGTTGATATCAGAAATATTTTATTTTCAGTAATAATTATAGTTAATGGTACAATTAATGCAGTTCATAGTTATGTTGTGAGTTCTTCCATGTAAATTAAGTGTCTGACTAGTGACTAGTCAGGCATGGTGTATTTTCAGGTTCCTGCTGTTGTGATAATTCCTGTGGGTCAAAGTTAGAGGGGCTATGTGTAATCCAAGTGTTGTTGGCACGTGACGGTCCTGGTTGGTTAACAGGGCTGGGTGTAACCAAAGTGTTGTTAGCATGTGACGGTCCTGGTTGAGGTTCAGTATTAACAGGTACATTAAGACCAGATTGGAATGTGGATGACGAAAATTCTGTGGACTCTTGCGACTTTACATTAATTGATTTTGCAATTTGTTTTCCAATTTTTAATTTGTTATCAATGGAGTTTTCTATGTATCCTTCTGCTACATTACTTGACCGCCAACCTCCATGCCTCTTCAAAGTTGTTATGTCAGCTCCTGAGTCGGCAAGTAATGTAGCAGAGGTTCTCCTAAATGCATGTCCGGTGTAAAGATTTGCATCAGGCAAATTTAAGTACTGAGCGATATCTCTCGGCATATTCCCAAACTTGTTTAAGCCTATTACCTGGGCAGTGCACCTTCCTCTTTGAAAATTCTGAAAGAATCGGTCACTTTTGCCCTTGGAAGACCGCAGACTCTGATATTTCTTGACTATTTTTGCAAATGGGCCGTCAATAGTGAAGGACCTGGGAATTTTATTTTTTGTATTTGGTATTTTGACAAGAAGTATGTCCCCATGTGTTTCTATATCTTTTACTGATACATTTGTGAGCTCTTCGCGTCTGCATGCGCCACAGACTCCAAATATAAGAGCAACCTATGAACAAAGTTACATATTTATTATATATTGTAAGACAATTGTTTATTTCATTCTATTTTTTTTAACTTCCTACTTTATTTTTAGAGTTAATTTACTTATATTGTGTACATATTTTATTAGATTTATATTTAAGTTTATACCTTTGTAGCTAGATGTTGCTGATCTGGAGCTTCATTAATAAACGTCTCAATTTGTTCAGCTGTTAGTACCTTCGATTTTTTACTCTGAAATCCTGCACTTTGCCTTTTTAAGAAAGCAGTCAATCTGGTGTAAGTTTTTATATCTATGTCATGTTTTAACTTTATAACAGCTTTCAACATAGAATATTTTGACCATAATGTTGATGGCCGATAGGTTTCAGACAGCTCTTGAAAATAGGCCATCAAAACAGTCTCTGAAAAAGACTTTGCGTTATGTAAGGTTTTCCACTCGATAAATTTTACATAGACGGCATTATATTGGATTTAGATTTTTCTGGAATAACACAGTCATTGGCAATTGCTGCTCTAGCACGAATGTCTGGTGGTGTCATATCAATGTTTGAATCACTCATTTTCAATATTTTTTTATAACTTCTCGTACCAAATTATATATTTATATGCGTTAATGTGTTTAAATAATGTTAGAAGTTATTTCAAAAGGGCGGGCTGATTTGCTTTTAAACTTTTTTTTTCTAGGCATATGCTTGTATCATTCAGCCAAATCAAAGAATGATTTTTAGGAAAGTAAATATTTCATACATAGATACCTAAGACAGAGTAGGCTATAAAATGCAAATTCTTAATATTTTTTCGTCATTTATATATTAATGAATACTTTAAATAAATACTCCTAGTATTCGTAAGCGTTTTTAATTTCATAATTTCCAAGTAAAAAATCTACTTTAAATTACTGCGTTTCGAAAGTATAGTTTGGAACTAAAAAGTAAAAAGCACTAGTTCGAGAAATTGAGCTTCTCGCATGCTACGCAGCCACAAAAAGTACCACTTTTTGAGCAACTGTATTAAAAAATAAATTACTGCACCTGCTTCAAGTAGTAATGCAGCCGTACATCATTTGTCTTTAGAGTTTTCGACTATTCGTGTGATCCTATTATGAATGTAGCCTGCGGTTCATTCTAAAAACCCACCCTCGTGTTTTAATGATAAGCTTGTCACGTACATACTTATCATTATAACTTAAGTCTGGATTTATGATTATAATCTTGCTCACATGCTTGCTTATTCCGTTCCACGGTGACGGAAGTAATAATTTATACAACAATACATTCAGTTAGAAAATGGCACTCATCCCACGAATTGGCGAGCTCTGTGATATTATTGGCGACTAAGTATGCAACAACACGACTCAACGATCATTTCAAATCAAATCATACCCACGTTTAGGATTGTCAAATAATGAATACCAGATATGCAGCATTATGCATTATTTTGAGTAAAAGTATGTAGAAGTATGTTATTTAAAGATGGTTTTTGCTCGCGTTTTCTTGGTCAGTCCGTGATATAGCCCAATACGCGAAAAGTTTTGAACTTCAATAATATACAAGTGCGTGATTTTTTGTAGTAGTAGAGTTGTTAGTCCGCTGTTTTCTAACATAATTGTGCGCATCGGGTTACAAGCATGAAATTTCTACCACGTATTTATATAAACGATTGAATTTTTAACCCATTCACCGCCACAGTCGGCCACAGCCGTCAACGGAAAGTCTTGCCCAGGACGCCACGACGGCCACAGCCGTCGTAAAATTGGAGAGCAAAATTACATGTTAATACAAAAAATATGGACTTTTATTATTGGTTGAAGTTAAGCCTACCCAATACGTACTCTAAAACGAATCTATGAACACAATACAATATAAAAAACTCGAATAAATCAACTTTGATTCCTTCTATGATTTTATACAGCAACTGCTACTATTACCAACGCCCAAGACGGCGCGAGCCGTCGCATAGGGATGTGGCCGCCAACGATATTTCATAACTTTGTTTAAGTAAAAATAGTTTTTATGGGACCACTTTATTTATGTAATTTTATACATATATTCCCTTAAAATAAAACCGGGCACATATAATTTTCACGACTATTTTATACCTACATACACTTATATTGAAATTGATTCCAGTTTGAACATAAGGATCAGGGAAGTTAAATAGCTTGTACAAATTTAACCTTTATTAAACATTACGCAATAAAAAGTATTCTATACAGATTAAATCTTATTACAGTTTGAGTTATTACTATCCTACCTAAAAGTATCGATAAGAGAAATAACGCATCTTCCCAACTTTAGAATTAAAACAATTACCAATGCCTCTGACGCCCGTGTCGGCTGGAGACGTCCACGCGTGACGTCATCCCCTCATTAGTCAAACGGATAGTGTTGTAACTCGGTCACTGAGTATTCTGATATTATCACACTTTAAAGTCGATTTATTAAGTGAATTTCAAGATCAATTATGTTATTATTAATGATTTATTAAAGTACTTTTTTATTCAATAATATTATACTGAGTCTGAGGTGCACTTTTACGTAAAAATAATCGGACATCGATATCTCTTTTGGAATCCCTATATTTTCTTGTCCAAACTTTTACGTGGCGTGTAAGTGGCAGTGCTTTGCTTTGCTTCAAAGCGGGGAAAAGGTTAAATCGTTCTCTAGGCCACAAAATTTTACGCCAAATTGTCAAGTCGGCGTCTAATAAAGTAATATTACTTTATTAGACGCCGACTATAAATATAAAATAAAAAAATATAAAATAAAGCTATTGACGAATCTGTTATAAATTAAAACTGTCATTACATTTCATAGTTTTAAACACATTTTCGTTGCCAAAAGTCACTTGTATAATCTTTTCAGGGATTTATAATTTTTTCATTCGTTTCGTATTGCGCTGACATAATCTCTCGACAAATCTGTTAGAAAACAATACGGAATGTAAAAACTGTAAAATGCGATGCCCTAGTGCAGAAGAAATGCACTTGAATTATTTTTTCTAAGATTTACAGAGGTCGCTTACAAAAACTTTTTTTATACCTAACGCACACTCAAAATACTAATGGGTATGAACATTTTCTAACGGATCTTCAGTGTGCGTTAGGTATGAAAAAAGTTTTTGTAAGCAACCTCTGTAAATCTTAGAAAATATTATTCAAATGCATTTCTTCTGCTTCTGTCCTAGTGGGCATCGCATTTTACTGTTTTAACATTTCGTATTATTTTCTAACAGTTTTATCGAGAGATTATGTCCGCGCAATACAAAATGAGTGAAAAAATTATAAGTCCCTTAAAAGATTATACAAGTGACTTTTGGCAACTAAAATGCGTTTAAAACTATAATAAGTAAGGTCAGATTGAATTTATAATAAATTCGTAAATTTTGTGATCTTGATAAAGAGTTAAAAATTCAATTGCTTATGATCTTGATAAAGAGTTAAAAATTCAATTGCGTATGTAAAATAAAGTTAATGACGAATCTATTATAAAAACAAACTGACATTACTTTTCATAAGTTTTAAACACATTTTAGTTGCCAAAAATCACTTGTATAATCTTTTAAGGGATTTATAAGATTTATATTTTTTTCACTCGTTTCATATCGCGCTGTCATCGAGTTCTTTGCCTCCCAAGTACTTAGGTATATCATTAAAGATTTTTTAAAGTTTCTTATAGTCTGTTTCTTTTTCCCTCCTTTACCTCCAAACGAACGTAAACGATTCTCTCTGACCTTGCGCCCAAACTATGAAACTAGGTTCAGCGATGAAACGTAAAATTATACTTTCGATAAAAATCTGAAGAGCCAAAATTATAAAATATGGGTGCTTCTTGGTTCTGTTTCCTTGTAACTACTATGCAATAAACTTGTAGCGCCACCAGCGTTTACATAACAAGGTCTAAGTTTACGCGCGCTGTACCCGCCACCTAATCAATAGATTAGCATTTTTAGTAAAACGCAAGGTCAGGGTGAAACTATTTTAACTCCCCTAGTAGATGTGTAGAATAAAAGGGGTTATAAGGTTATAACTATCAATTATACTATTTATTTGAAATCGTGTTAAAGGTTTTTAAAAGTTGAATTTAAGATATATGTATACCCAATACCGGGTGACAAATCCAAATGGATACGTAATTGGAAATCCTGAAATTTCATTTGATCTCGCCCCTTAATGCCTCGACCTTTTCCAAACACTAACATTCAATGAATGGGTATGTTTTATTTTTATTTTACATCGCGAAGTACCTACAGAACTCGAAATTTTTCTTCTCACAAACTTTACCCTGATTGTCCAATACTGTGTTCCTATAATCCAAAATATATGAGATTAAGGGCAATTAGCGGTTTCACTGCACGCCCTAGTTCAAATACGGCGACCGCGGTACTAACAAGCGTTTCGAAGACAAGTCCTCGAGTATTTTCGCCGCAACCCAGCCAGCGCAAGGGATGCCGCAAGATTCGGTACGAGCCAATTATTTATTTGGCGAATATTGAAAGCTGTTGCAAAACATCCATTAAATTTGCAAAAGGTGCAAGTTATCGTTATCGTGTTAGATGATTACACTAGATGATTTCTGTTTTGTAGTATTGGCTGCTGCAAAATGTACACTTAAAAAATTGGAGGATAGACGATTTTTGCTGGAGAGGTGTCCCAACAAAATTTGGAGAATCTCAAACGCTTTAATCGATTCTAGAAGTACAACAATATGCAGTGCTCACTTCATTGACAATACCTAGTTGGTTACTAAGTTCTGTTACTCGATATGCAACTTTTTTTGCGTTAAAACAAATGCTACCGAAAAAATAAAATGGCACAATATGGTGGACTTGTGAGCTATAATTTAATACCACACATAAGACTTATCACGTCGTATTTATAATGCATTGGGGTCTAAAAGAGAATCGTGTCGCTGTAATTGCATTGCACAAATGTGGGTGGGCACCCGCCAAACATCATTTGAAAGTTACTTCAAAATCTCAAAACCAACAAACAATTCGTTTATCGCGCAATTAATAGGTACAATAGTACCCTGAGCTTCGATGACCGCAACTCTAATTAACCTTTTCCCCGCTTTGAAGCAAAGCAAAGCACTGCCACTTACACGCCACGTAAAAGTTTGGACAAGAAAATATAGGGATTCCAAAAGAGATATCGATGTCCGATTATTTTTACGTAAAAGTGCACCTCAGACTCAGTATAATATTATTGAATTAAAAAGTACTTAAAATTACATAATAAATCATTATTAATAACATAATTGATCTTGAAATTCACTTAATAAATCGACTTTAAAGTGTGATAATATCAGAATACTCAGTGACCGAGTTACAACACTATCCGTTTGACTAATGAGGGGATGACGTCACGCGTGGACGTCTCCAGCCGACACGGGCGTCAGAGGCATTGGTAATTGTTTTAATTCTAAAGTTGGGAAGATGCGTTATTTCTCTTATCGATACTTTTAGGTAGGATAGTAATAACTCAAACTGTAATAAGATTTAATCTGTATAGAATACTTTTTATTGCGTAATGTTTAATAAAGGTTAAATTTGTACAAGCTATTTAACTTCCCTGATCCTTATGTTCAAACTGGAATCAATTTCAATATAAGTGTATGTAGGTATAAAATAGTCGTGAAAATTATATGTGCCCGGTTTTATTTTAAGGGAATATATGTATAAAATTACATAAATAAAGTGGTCCCATAAAAACTATTTTTACTTAAACAAAGTTATGAAATATCGTTGGCGGCCACATCCCTATGCGACGGTTCGCGCCGTCTTGGGCGTTGGTAATAGTAGCAGTTGCTGTATAAAATCATAGAAGGAATCAAAGTTGATTTATTCGAGTTTTTTATATTGTATTGTGTTCATAGATTCGGTTTTAGAGTACGTATTGGGTAGGCTTAACTTCAACCAATAATAGAAGTCCATATTTTTTGTATTAACATGTAATTTTGCTCTCCAATTTTACGACGGCTGTGGCCGTCGTGGCGTCCTGGGCACGACTTTCCGTTGACGGCTGTGGCCGACTGTGGCGGTGAATGGGTTAAGGCAGTGAAGGCGAGAATCGCAAGAAATCCCGTCCGTAAGCAAAAGTTGTTGGCACTTCAGATGTCTGTAAAGAGAAGCTCCCTAAAAAAAGTTATCAATGAAGACCTTTGGACTACACGCTTACCGCAGACGAAAAGGTAATTTGCTTAATGGACGATTGAAGACTATGAGGCTGAAGAGAAGTCGCGTGATGCTGAAGCGGTACGCACAAAATAGCCACCGAAAAATACTTTATACAGATAAAAAAAAAATACCATTGAAGAATTTTGTAACCGCCAGAATAACAGAGTGTATGCAAAAAACAGTCAAGAGGCGAGTGAGGCTGTTCCTAGAGTGCAACGAGGCCATCATCCC
Source organism: Apotomis turbidana (assembly GCA_905147355.2). Classification (NCBI taxonomy): domain Eukaryota; kingdom Metazoa; phylum Arthropoda; class Insecta; order Lepidoptera; family Tortricidae; genus Apotomis; species Apotomis turbidana. Next base: position 23,521,121 of record LR990280.1, on the reverse strand, counting down.
TCATATGTGATGATTTGGCTGGGTGTGTCATAGTCAGGGCTAACACAGGTACATTTCTGTGAAAAAGATGTGAAAACTGAGGCTAAACTTTACCAGGAAACCGTTCTCGAACCAATAGTGAAGCCTTTAAGCCATGCCCTATTTCAAAACCAGCCATGGATCTTTCAACAGGACTCAGCTCCTGCACATAAGGCAACAACAAGTCAAGCCTGGTTTCGAAGGAACAAAATTGGCTTTATTGCCCACGAAGACTGGCCGGCCTCCAGCCCGGATCTTAACCCCCTGGATTATACCATATGGCAGGTTATTGAGGAGAAAGCCTGTGCTAAACCCCACACAAATCTTGACTCCCTCAAGCGGGCCATAGTTAAGGCTGTGACGGAATTAGATATGACAACCGTGCGTGCCGCTATTGATGACTGGCCTCGTCGTTTGAAGGCCGGTGTTCAGGCCCAAGGAGGCCATTTTGAATGATATTGACAAATGTAAATCCTGATTTTGTGTACTTAATTTAAATACATAGTTTATTCAACTTTCGTTGGTATATTTTATGTAGATAAAGATTACTACAATAACATAACTTAGTAACCAACTAGGTAAATAAAAAATACCTTTAAATCTTTTATACCAACGTTTGAAAAAAAAACCAGGAGAAAAAAAAATTGAGTCTCTCTGTCCGACTTGCACTTGGCCGTTTTTTTATTGACGATTTAATGTTGCCACGTATGCTTCCAGCACGTTCTCTATAGGTATCTTATTTTGTCTCTCTTGTCAAGTCGGTGCATTGAAATAAATACATGCATTTGTTATATACTTCTGTGCTTAAATATGTCTTTGTCTCTACCTCTGGGACTTACTTTGACGAGTAGAATCAAAGATTACTATAATCGGCATACAAAAAATTGCCAGCTCCAACAATATTTTGAATGCTGAATTTTTCAAGACTAGACAGATACGTTTGTTTTAGGTATATGTCAAATTTGTTCATTTTGTTTTATTAAAGCGCCATCTAACCCTAATGTTACATTTTACCTTGCAGACGGCAATAGACGCAACATTTCTGTCAACAAATTACATCTTCCTGAATTTAAGTCTGCTCAACTGGCTTCCCTTCTACTTGTAGTTACGACGTACTACGCCATCTATCGCTAAACTGGATCATTACTAAACCAAAGGCCGCGCCGAAGAGTATCGCCCGTAGCGATGTTCTGAAGTGCATGCAGATGTCACTACTAGTTTCGTTTCTAATATTTATTAGTTATTTAAACATTGTCTGTTTGTGCAGTATTTTTTTTATGAAGTTTCTACCCCCTTAAGTCTTTATTCCTAAAAAAAATTTTTTTTTCATATTATGACAAATATACCTATTGATAATTTACACCAACTTTTTGAAGTGAATAATAATTTTCCCCGAGTTCTAGGTAGTAACATAGCTATTTGATGCTTACCTTGCGTGCAGTCGAAAATAAGTTGAAAAAACTAATTTTCCGCTCGAATTTTGTCAATTTCGAGTAGTTTTTGAAACAGAAGTTATCAATGAAAAATTCAAATTGTAGGTTTCAAATATATACCAAAAAATCCCCATAGCCCTGTTCTAGGTAGTAAGTAGTAACCCAAATCGCTTCTGTTTTCGGTCCCTACATCCCTATGATCCAATAACATTTTTATAGCATCACCAAACACCCGGCTCTTAAATTATTTATTAACTTGGCCAAATTTTACTACCTCTCGGTCGGTGTTGTGTAGAATGTTTGTCACCATCATCAACCATGTCATCTCATCCCTACCTACAAACCTGTGCTGCAAACGTATTGAACTTGAGCAGCAAATGTCGCTACTTTTTTTATACAAATATGTTTATACATCTAATATGATATTTAATTTTTTTAAACAAACACTTTCTCGATGGATATATAGGCGAGGTTAAAAAATAACAATTGAAATTAGATAAAGTTAACTATAAATCAATTTTAACGAAGCTCAACCTAATGTATCGATTATACTCTAAAGTCTTAACAGTGAGGATAGTATTCTACGTAGACACCCGCTCGCGATCGTGAAAGTGGGCAACTGATTGCTTGAGTGTTCCATCCTAAAATCCGATTACGAAGTCGCCCATCTGCTATTGTAATATTAGGCATGTATGTATGATCCGCCGGTATTTTCCGACAGCAATGCCACCCTTTGAAATGAGCGCGTATTTCGACGAGCTTCAATTAGGAAACCAGATAATTCGATATTAGTTAGTTTGATCGTGTTCAACCCGATGCGATCATCACATTCATCACACATGCGATACACGGACGCTTGCCAATTAGGAAGATGCCTAGAGGTAAACTCGATTGTAGACTGGACGTAAACCCGCTGTAACCGTCGACAAACCAGTCTATGGTAGGTATCTGGATTTGAACGTTAGTTTCTTTTCATGTTTCTTGATGAGACTTTATTTGAGGTCTGATTCGTAAGATATTTGCCAATTCAAAAAAGCTGGCACTTAGGTCTCATGAAACTTGAGTAGCCAGAGAAATAAAACCACACATTGGCTTTTCACTTCGTCTGCGAGAAAAAAACAGACAAGTGCGAGTCAGACTCGCCCACCGACGGTTCCGCACTTTAAACCTTTGCTTAACCTCGATTATTGATTAGGAACTTTATTTTTATGATTTAAGTACGCATGTATATTTTTCAGATTTTTTCCCCTATATTTTTAGTAGGTAGGTATAAGACAGTAGGTATTACTTGCCAAATTTCATAGTTCTAGGTTAACCGAAAATACCCTATACATTTTGATTCCTTTGAGAGTGTTGAAATACACCTTTTTTGCAGCATAAACGGCTGTTTTTTTTACGTTGACTTATTCGTTTTTTTTTTATGCACAGCTTCAAGGGACTGTAGGTAGACCTGACTGAATGGTTTTAATTTCAACTCGACACCTCCACGAGTTCCCGAGATAAAGTGCCTTGACAGACAGACGGACGCACATGAATGTGATCGTATAAGAGTTCCGTTTTTTCCTTGTGATGTAGGGAAATCCAAAGTAAATAAAATTAAAATTGTGTCCCCATGCGCAACAGGTTACTGTTTTTTTTTGTATGGTTTGTGGGCATAGATAATTGTAAGAGGAAAGCGCCTAAGACCAATCGTAAACATAGTACCTATAACAGAAAAGTTATGAACAGTGATTATATTTTTCACTCAACGCCTATGTGAATAAAAAATGTCTTGTGGGATTTAATTTACAATAAATGTTTGAAAATTATTAAAGTTGGAATTTTAATATTCTAATTAAAAAAATAAACACTAGAGTACAGAAACTTCTTGCATTATTTTTAATACAATTTTCTGCATCTATACAATTTGGTCGGTCGTTCTGATCAGGTTGGTTTGTTTTTAATTATCCGTATTTAGTATGCAGCGGGCCGCTAGCAATTTTTTTTTATTTTCATAGAAATATGGAAACCATATACTTATGTTATAGGGATATGGTATCCATTTAAACCCTAGGGGCTATAAGTACCACTTTATCCCCGCTTCGCGAAATTAAAATGACGTACTTTTTGAGCAGAAGAAGTGAAAACATTTCCTTTCAATCTGTTTTCAGAAAACGCAACACGTTGGAAGGTTTATTTAGACTTGGGAGGGTTTCATCATTTGATACTACAGCCACGCCTTTGTAAATCACTCCTGCTGTGTCGCGTAAATAATCCCTGCCTAAGCGTCTCACAAAGTCCGACTCACTGGTAGTGAGGGCTAAACAGCCCTGATACAGTTCGTCATGCATAAAAAAGGCCTTTCTGATTCTAACAGCTTGTTAATGGAGTCTATTGTAACGATCTATACAAAGGATGACATCAAAGGGTAAACGAAGTCTGCGTATAAAGTGGCGAAACGCACGTACCGGGGAAGCACCTACACGGGCTTCAAAAATATTATCTAGGAAAAGCTTACACGCATTCCCTTCCTTAGACGCATATAACCGTTGCACGTTCTGCTGACATCTACCTAATGCCTTGAACGCTACTATGTGTACGTGGTCTTAGACATCTGTTTAAGTAGTATAATTGAGGAAAGTTGTATGAATAGTAAAAGTGGCTCAGTAATCTTAATTTAGATGGCGGCTCATTATAACACCGCTGGGTATCCGTCATCCGTATAATAAGGCCAGTATACAAGGCCGAGTGAAAACACTATCTTTCTTAATTTTTTTAAAGCTACAGATAAATTTGTAACCTTTTTTTAGGAACAAGAAAGTCATTGATACATAAACCAAATTAAGCAACGCTTGTACTATGAGTACTAGACGACGATATCACTACATAGTATAAAAACAGTCGCTTCCTGCGGGGCTAGCACAACTTTGACACGCGACTCTTTCTCGTGGGAGATACTACCTGTCACTTTCTGTACAGTACTATGAGATAGTGACCGATGCTATGTCGCGCGACATAAGTCGCGGACCAAAATTATGCTAGACGTAATAGGTACTGCTGTCTGTCTGTCCCTATGTATGCTTAGATTTTTAAATTTACGCAACGGACTTTGTGTCGTCTTTAATGGATAGAGTGATTCAAGAGGAAGGTTTATATGTATATACATGCATAGTATATTTAGTATCAGCATTGTACCCGTGCGAAGCCGGGGCGGGTCGCTAGTACATGATATATAAATACATATATAGATAGGTAATAACATCTATGACCCAGGAACAAATATTCAGATTTATCACACACATATTTGCCCTTACCGGGATTCGAACCCAGGACCGCCAGCTTAAAAGGCAGCTGCACTACAAACTGCGTCAACCGCGTCGTCAAACCTTGGATAGACGGGAACTTAATTGCTTTATAGACGAATACTATTTATTAATTAACGGATACATAGTTAAATACTAACAGACTTTGAACCTACTCTATAAATAAAGTTCACAATATTAAGTCTTCTCTGAAAAAGGTGATCTCGCAAGGAGACTATGAAATACCGGTGTATGGTGACTATCTTTGGTCATACGGCCATTATCGATTTGTTTGTTAAAACATGTGTCGAAAGGACAATCTATGGTCGTTGTGTATCATCTAAGTTAAATACGCAGATATCTCTTTCCGCAGGAACGCGAGGAAAGAACAATAGGGAATATGCAAAAAATTAGATTTCCTGATTATTTTAGTTACAAGTTCGGAAACATTAAATTAACTCAAAAAGTACATCTCAATAAATGCTAGTCTACTACAAATAAACCGGCCAATAGCACGTCGGGCCACGCTCAGTGTAGTGTTCCGTAGTTGCCCATCCTTCACAATAGACGGACTTAACAGCGGGTTTAAGCCCGCGGCTTAAATTATGAGAAAGATTTCAAGCTCTATAAAAAGGTTGTAAATGCCAAAGTAACTGTAATTACTTATTACCTTCTGAAGTTATCGATTTCACGCGCCAGATTGAGCGGAATGTTTTAATGCAGTACGGCACTTAACTTATATGTGTAACGTTCGAAGTATAAGGACACCGCGCGGCACATACGTCATTTTAAAGAAAATTATGAAATTTTGCGGTAACTCAAAAACGGCTCGACCTATTTTATTCAATATAGTTTTCATTGAAAGTACTTACAAGGCCTAATTTTCATGATTTTTTGCATATTTTTTGACCCGTGGTTGAATTCTGCGGCTAAGCGAAGTGAATTCGACCTGAAAAGGATTCCTGCTATAGGTACCTAATCTGTATATTTTTATTAAACCAACGAGCTTCACCTTCAATCTTGAAAACTTACTATAAGGTTAAGGTCAGTGGTAGAAAAAAACAAGTAATTTTTTAAATTATATCGGGGTTGGCAGACCAGGGACAATAAATACCTACACTGTATACAAGATCGTAAACTGCTCAAGATCACGGCTTAGCCGTCGCGGTAATGCATTAAGGAACTTGAGTGTTCCGATACTGAGGTACCTACTGAGATCGGATCCTTGAACTGCAGGCTTACAGTGGTTGTAGTATGTTGTGACCGTGTGGTCTTGGAAATGAGATCAATAAACTTATACTTTTAATAATTAATTTAATTAAACAATAACGCGTTTAGTTTTGCCAAACTCAGATTGAAGCAGTAAAATAAGTAGGTAAATTAGATTAAAAAGAAGACAATTAAATCGAACATTACCTACAAATTTAATATTCCTATAGTCAAGCAGCACACTGGATGCAAATTGTATGCTTTACCACGCGTTCCTGCCAAATACAGTACAGATAGACGCTCAGCTCAGCATGGTAATTTAACCGTATAATTAACAATTCGAACCAACTACCTATAGGAATACGAAATTTGTGCGGTCGTACCTACTGTAAACTTGAATGAGTTTGATTTATTAATCAATCTAGGGCATTGATCAGACAAAAAATAAAATTGTTGGGCGCGTGTAGCCACTGGCTACTAGCCAGCGTATGATATAATGATAGCGGTTGACTTGATAGAAAGGCCATGCCAGGATAAGCTAAGTGAATCTGCCCCCAGCGAGTTTTGGCTTGTAATTTTTTTTATTGATTTGTCTTTTTATTAGTGTCGTTTCTGCCAAATTACAGCTCCCCAAACCTTACTGTTTTTCTTAAAAAAAAAAAAAACGAAATCTGATCTTTCTTCGAAATTTTTTTTTTCTAGCCGGCCGATTTTGACGTGATTTACGTATATTGTGCTTATAATAAAGACAATTATATGGTATTAATTTTAATACATATTGCCATACAAAAACTTGAAAAAAAAATTATAATTTATTTTTAATATTTTTTTTTTAGCATTATCTCGATAGCGACACCTCCAGATTTTTCACCAAAACTAGCCTCTTTAATAAGCTACAAAATGGATGTATTAACTTAATTTTATTTGTGGTATAACGGGTTGTTTTTTTTTAATTGAATTCATCACCATACATTTTCTTTACCCGCTCATTATTAAAATTAATCGATTAAAAACTGTTTAAAGAAACGTGTATGTTTATAATGAACACTGGCCACTTACAAAAAAAAAAAGTATTGATTCCTTCGTATTGAAAAAGTATTGTAAAAAGATCCGATCTGGCAACGCCTACGCCGCCCCTGTCGGTTTGGCGCCCCGGGCTATAGCCCGGTTGGCCCTAGGGTAAATACGTCCCTGCACAGACTCCATTGCTGTTTTTTTAAAAAGCACTTCTTTATTATTTTCCTGCAATCCATTTTTAACTAAAAGTTTTTCCGATAAATATTCGAAGTTTATGTGAATAACCGGCGCCGAAGGAATCAATACTTTTTAGGGTTCCGTACCTCAAAAGGAAAAAACGGAACCCTTATAGGATCACTTTGTTGTCCGTCTGTCCGTCCGTCTGTCAAGACCCTTTTTCTCAGGAACGCGTGGACGTATGACGCTGAAATTTATATCAATTACTCAGGTCTACTGTCCCTTGAAGCTGTGAAAAAAATCAAACTTCTAAGCCAACGCAATCAAAAGATACAGCCGTTTATGCCGCAAATTTTCGACACTTGCAAGGGAATCAAAACCTACAGGGTGCTTCCCGTGAACTCAGAATCTTGAAATTTGGTACGAAGCAACGTCTTATAGCATAGATAAATGAATAATTACGAAAACCATAAATTTTTTTTTAATACCTAACTTTGCACCTAATTTGCAAATTTTCGACACTTGCAAGGGAATCAAAACCTACAGGGTGCTTCCCGTGAACTCAGAATCTTGAAATTTGGTACGAAGCAACGTCTTATAGCATAGATAAAGGAATAATTACGAAAACCATATTTTTTTTTTAATACCTAACTTTGCACCTAATTTATATGGGGCGCTATACATACCAGGTGCAAACTTAACTTAACCACTTAGGGATGGAAAGTGTTTGTACGGAACCCTCGGTGCGCGAGTCCGACTCGCACTTGGCCGGTTTTTTTTTTTGTAAGTGGCCAGTGTTTTTTATAAACATACACGTTTCTTTAAACAGTTTTTAATCGATTAATTTTAATAATGAGCGGGTAAAGAAAATGTATGGTGATGAATTCAATTAAAAAAAACAACCCGTTATACCACAAATAAAATTAAGTTAATACATCCATTTTGTAGCTTATTAAAGAGGCTAGTTTTGGTGAAAAATCTGGAGGTGTCGCTATCGAGATAATGCTAAAAAAAAATTATTAAAAATAAATTCTAATCCTTTTTCAAGTTTTTGTATGGCAATATGTATTAAAATTAATACTATGTAATTGTCTTTATTATAAGCACAATATACGTGACTCACGTCAAAATCGGCCGGCTAGAAAAAAAAATATCGAAGAAAGATCAGATTTAGTTTTTTTTTTTTAAAGAAAAACGGTAAGGTTTGGGAGCTGTAATTTGGCATAAACGACACTAATAAAAAGACAAATCAATAAAAAAAAATACAAGCCATAACTCGCTGGGGGCAGATTCACTTAGCTTATCCTGGCATGGCCTTTCACACGCCCAACGATTTTATTGTTTGTCTGATCAATGCCCTAGATTGATGACGAGAGTGGTGTGATGTCTGGTACCTAGGACCTACCGAATTATTTTTTACCTTTTAGTACATTTTCAATAAAACCGTTTAACTTAAAAAGTTTTTTTACTTATTTTTTTTCTTTGGATCAAATGTCAATATCGGAGTAGGTACCTACACTTAGGCTGCTCTAAAAGTCAGAAATGACCGTCATAGTTCAACATTCCAAATTATAATTGAATAAATTGAAATTGAAAAGGCCTACCTGCATATGACGTCATCAGTGGATTGGGTACCAGTATTTGTATAGAGAAAATTAAGTAATTTGCCATTTTCACCATGAAAAAGTGCGTTTAAGTACGTGGTTATCATACAATTATTGTTTTGTTAACTTATGAGAAATCTAAAAACGATTTCAAAATTTCTTTTGGGTTAAAAGAGATCATAAAATTTACGTTTTTTTTTCTTTGTTTCATGATATTTTGTTATTGAGCTAATTTTATTCACATAACTACACACTATGTTGTAAAATTCAACATCAGTCGCATCCCCCTATTATATGCCAGTTGCCGTCCATTGTAGGCTTGTTCAATCCTATTTCCAAGCCAAAGCCAAATGTAGGTGATATTTTGGTTGTGAATGGGAGTGGCCATAATACTGAGCAACTTTACTATAACCAGAGGCCAACTACGAAGTAGCAAAGACAAGTCAGCAGTTCCATGAATTGCGGTTAATTAGAGTCGCTCAATATGACCCGATACTCACATTCTATAATCCAGTACCATTAACGACAAAAATCACTTAGTTAAGGACACACTCTTTTAATACGTAAAACATTCTTTCGACATGTTATAAGCTGCACATTCACATTTTCTTTTTTTTCACCCCATCGATAGTCCGAGGGAAAAACCCCCAGTCACTAGTGCCTGTAATGCCTATGAGACGATTGTTGAACTGTATATTAAAAGGGAAAACTATCCGATCTTAACATATTTGTGCTATGTTTTTACTATAAAATATTTTCTATATAAATGTTTCCTACAATACACCCAGTAAATGCAGCGTGATGGCCTCCCGCTTGCTAATTGCATTTAGGGACACGTTTCAGAGCATCTCTAGCTATAGGCGATATACATAAAGCCCCGTGCCCAAGCTGCCACGAGCTACTAGTAGAGGATCCCTTTAAGAACGACCTTCACCGAGATGTTTATTTGATGAAATGTATTTTATATTTAATTTAATATGTCAATAAATATATTACATATGGGTTGCCTAACAAATTTTAGTCCAGGGTATGTTTAATTAATGATTAAAAATTTTTTTTTTTAAACATTTGTTTATTAGATAAATTCTATACCAATCGAAAGTATGAAGCCCATAGAATATGCAAACGTTAGGTTGCCTATTCTTTTCCCGTCACAACTATTGGGTAGCCAGGTTTAAACTGGTAAATCTATACTAGCATTTTGCAACGGTCTGATTATTGAATTGAAATTAAATAACATTAAAGATTATTTTATTATGAACACGGTGGTATAGGGTTGCCTGCGAAAAATCAGTCCAGAATTCCGGTTGTCGAATTTTGAAAAGTAAAATATTGCTGCGAGTGAATGTGTGCGACTGAGAGGTCCCAACCAAAACCATCCCATACGATAGAAGAGGACACAGCATAGCAGCTGTTTGAAGTCCGCCCATTTAAAAAAAAGAGAGTGCGCATGCTATTTGTGCTTGAAAATGAAAAGCATAGCGATAGACTCGTATATGCTGTGCATTATTTTGGAGTAGATTGTCGCTATAGATACAATAAAATTCATGGTATAATAATATGCTCCGCCTGGTAATCTCTTCCGAGACTCGCGAACCACGTGACTGACACAAGCCTACGTCATCATGGTGTTCAGAGATTCTCATAATTTTAAATGTTGGAGAATTTTAACCAATGGTGAAAAGTATTTAAACGGCATTAATTTTAAGTGATTCAAGTAGAAACATAGGTAGTAGAATAAAACAAATCTAATATATCTAATCTTTCGGAGTTTCTTCTCACCGTGGTCACCTCTTGTGAAATGTCGATAGACTCAGACATGTAAAAGTGCCCTTGTGGCCTACTTGCAGAATAAAGTTCATTATTTCATTAATTAATTGATAAAAAAAAGTTAAATAACTATTTCTCTATTTTAATAATAAACTACTCCAAAATAATGTACAGCATATACGAGTCTATCGCTATGCTTTTCATTTTCAAGCACAAATAGCATGCGCACTCTCTTTTTTAAAATGGGCGGACTTCAAACAGCTGCTATGCTGTGTCCTCTTCTATCGTATGGGATGGTTTTGGTTGGGTCCTCTCAGTCGCACACATTCACTCGCAGCAATATTTTACTTTTCAAAATTCGACAACCGGAATTCTGGACTGATTTTTCGCAGGCAACCCTATACCACCGTGTTCATAATAAAATAATCTTTAATGTTATTTAATTTCAATTCAATAATCAGACCGTTGCAAAATGCTAGTATAGATTTACC